>OY757025.1:58059353-58694289 GCA_963580285.1 Lucinisca nassula
TGGCGGTTCTAACGAGTGCCCACAATCTGTGTTTCAGAGCAGAAATAAGAAAAATAAGGTTCACCCCTGTAAACCCAATTATTACTATATAATAGTGAGATTTGAGGGGATCAAAATTATATAGTGTTTTCTGGATGTATCAATTAATATAGCAAGTACGATATCTAATGCTCTGATATATTGTTTGGCCGAAGGAAATGTTAGTAGTTTTTGCCAAAGCTACACATTTTTCAATGATCAATGGTGATAAGATTGCAAAGAATACCATGTAATACATCAGTTTTGCGTTGTGGTTCTGTTGACAATCTGGGCCATCCATTAGCCTGTTACATGTAGCTTATCGAGCTTGTTAGTGGTGAAAATGTTACATAATAACTTTTACGGGGAGGGAGGGTTATGGCCCTTTCATTAAGTCTATTATTTCTGAATCACTTACCTCGAGCCCGTCCTTTTAAAGAGGTGGGTGAAAATCGGAGTGCCCGGAGAAAAAAACACCTGACCTTACTTTGCAACATGTGACAGAATAGGGACTCGAAACCGCAACGGTGACAGAGTCAGCGTTCTTACCGACTAGGCCGTGGAGGCCCGTTACACCACTACGAAAACATGCCTGTACAAATACATTGTAACCTTTATAGCCGAACAAAAATAAGATGAAAAAATGTGATTTTTTTTCTTATTTCTGTTCAAAATATAGATTGTGGGTACACGTTAGGACCGCCTCATCGAGGCGGTTCTTACGAGTGCCCACAATCTGTGTTTCAGAGCAGAAATAAGAAAAATAAGGTTCACCCCTGTAAACCCAATTATTACTATATAATAGTGAGATTTGAGGGGATCAAAATTATATAGTGTTTTCTGGATGTATCAATTAATATAGCAAGTACGATATCTAATGCTCTGATATATTGTTTGGCCGAAGGAAATGTTAGTAGTTTTTGCCAAAGCTACACATTTTTCTGCAAATATCCCAGCCAGCACAGAATGTCGGCCGGACGTGGGCCCGCTTTTGGGTGCTCATTACGAAAACACGCCTATACTAATACATTGTAAACTTTACCGCCGTAAAAACGAAACGATATTTTTCTTATTTCTGCTCAAAATATAGACTGTGGGTACTCGTTAGAACCACAGATGCTTGGGGTCCGGTCACTTGCTAATGTTTGTTTTTAAATCAATATGTTAGAGCAGAAATAAGAAAAAATAAGGTTTACCCCTGTACACCCCAGTTTTACTATATAAAAGTGGGGTTCAAAGGGGGGGGGGTCAAAATTATATAGGCGTGTTTCGTGATGCAGCTGGGATATTAGCATATTTGGAATGATTTGAGTTTTAACTGTATGGTAAATGACCGCATTGCAAGTTCTGAACAACTAATCCTTGTACATCACGCTTATGTGCAATAAAAAAAACGCCATGGCAAAAGCACACAATGTGCATTTGCTCTTTTTTTTTAACAATTCTTTCCTTAACTCCTTCATCCCTGATTTTCTAAAGTGGAGTCTTTAAATTTTAATTATAGACTTGTCTACTCTTATAAATCAAACTCATTAATAGGATGCCAAACAGAACTGATCCTGGTGGGACAGCTCGTTACACATCACGTGAATAAGTCTGTGAAATGAATACCACCTAAACCCCACATTATATAGACAAAACTGGGGTTTAGGGGTATATTTCTTTTTTGTTCTGCTCCAATACATAGGTTGTGTGTACTCGTTAGAACCGCATCAATGAGGCGGTTCTAACGAGCACCCACAACCCATGTTTGAAGTATAAATAGGAAAAATATCAAAAAGAAGCCATTTTGGTGATGTGAAAAATGCACTACATTACGAAAACACGTCTATACAAATGTATTGGAAGTTGTACCACCCAAAAAGGAACATTTCGACATAAAAAATGTGATATTTTTTTCTTATTTTTGCTCAAAACATAGATTGCGGGGACTCGATAGAACCGCCTCGACGAGGCGGTTCTATCGAATACCCACAATCTATGTTTTTGAACAGAAATAAGAAAAAATAATGTTCACCCCCTGAAAACCCTAGTGGGGTCAAAGACTCAAAGGGGGTCAAAATGATACAGGCGTGTTTTCGTGATGTGTCGCACGGGTGTGTTATTGTTATGCAAGCCGTCTCAATTTTTGACTTACGTGTTGGCATAGATAAATGTTATAAAAAATCTGACATGGGGTTCTGTTGTGGCTGGGAGTTTCAAAACCGAGGGGTTACCGTGCAAAGCGGAACCTACGGTCATGCCGAGGGTTTGGAAACGCCCGTCTACATTAGAGCATTTTCCTTGCACATAACCACCGAAAAATTTCATTTTACTATATTAAACGCTTTATTTTTCGCGTACTACACTTATGTGTTTGCCTGGTTAAGAACGTCAGGGTAAGAACAAAATTTCTATCTCAGGCTTAAACCAAGGATTTCCTTATCTGGTGTGCAAGAACGCTTTATCCTTCCCGGTCGGCGGGGGAAAAGGGTATAGAACATACCCTTAGATACAGGCGAAATAAAAACAAATGAAACAATTCCCCCTCCTGAAAGCATATATTTTTCCTTTATATTTGTGATGACTCGATAATTGTCAATATTAAGGAATTCTTACGACGGTCGGGATTTGATGCGGTACATTAATTCAGTTATAAAGCTTGCTTCTATCCAGACATTGTCTTATCTTCATAAAAATATACAATCTGTAGTTTTAGTATTGATTATACTGCGCGACTGTTTTTACACGTGTTCTTGCAACGCTGCAAACGAATACACGTGACTCTTGTTTTGTGACATTAGGAATTTCTTGATCGCTTTTTTAAGGAAAGAATTTGCTCCACTAGGGAGTAAAGTATTTCCTTTAAGAGTTGATTAGGATGTAGAACATTCGTGAAGGATTTTGCAGCTTTTTAACGAGTATCAAGTGCCGTTAATGAGCACAATGTAAGTGAAGTAAAACAGATACCAATCAGGCGCACTGTTCTTTAATTAGAGTACATGTAGCTGACCTCTGCAAACAAAAGGTGAGACAAACAGCAGTCACACGTCGCGATGGTAACGTCAGATCAACGTCGGTGCAACGTCACGACGTTGCACCGACGTAGATGTGACGTTGCATAAAAGTCATGCAGTTGCATCGACGTTGATGCGACGTCATAAGTACGTCATGTGCCTGCTGGGTAGATTCATTTAATATAGTGATGGCTTTAAACGTTAAAACATCAAGGGACAGTAAATCGTAGCACTTTTGGTCCACGCCGCATTAAGATCGGCAACTCCATGAGAAAGCCATAACTTTTGTATTGGTTTGAAAGTGCTCCACACATTTAAAACTCTAAACATGGCACATGTCTGATCTGTTCCTGCACTGTTTGCCAAGGCACCCCTTTTGGGGTTCCCGCATACAATGTGTTAAATACGCGAGTGTGAGTTTGTGTAAGGTATTCAGTGAATAATACAAGCCAGGCATACCCTTTAACTAAAAATGAACCTGTCAAAATTTGAAGAATATGAATTTCGACGGTATTTCTAGAAGGCTTCATAGTTTAAAGGTGCACTTTTGTGCACGTTTCTTGTAATAATTATATGTCCTGTTTGTACACATATACTATATGCTCTCCTGTGGTTGAGGAAATAAAGAATCAATCAACCAATCAATCAATCAATCAATCAGTCAATCAATCGAGCAAGCAAGCAATTAATCAATCAACCAATCAATCAAGCAATCAATCAATCAATCAATCAGTCAATCAATCAATCAAACAAGCAATCAATCAATCAAGCAAGCAAACAAGCAAGCAAGCAATCAATCAAACAAGCAAGCTATCTATCAAGCAATCAATCAATCTTATTTGTGATATTTTACGAATTTATTTTCAAATCAACTTATCAATAGGTAAAAACAGACGATATTTTCAATATTTAATTACTCAATTTCCCAAGGTTTTGTTGTTTTTAATGCGCTTAAATTGGACCTGTTTAAGAAGTTAATATTAAATTTTTCTGCATTACATCTGGTGAAAGTTTACCTGCACGCTCTGTGGTGCAGTGGTCAGAATGTTGGACTCTGAACCAGAGTGTCCTGGTGGAGGGGTTTTTTTTTTTTTTTTTTTGCTTCTTTTTTCTTCATGAAAGCACATAGTATTACATGTACTTGCAAGTTTGTGGATTTTTTTGTCATGTATAAATTTCTTTTTTTTAATGCAGTCTTAAAAATAGGTTTCTGGTTCATTTGTTTTTAGGGGTACTTTTTGGTTCAAATGCTGCAGTCTAACTAGCTCTTTTACATTAAACATGGCTTTTTGGGGCAACAAGTGCAAAATTGAATTTTTTTTTTTTTTTTTTTTTTTTACAACGAGATTCTTGTTCAGTGGTTCTAAGGGGTACTTTCTGATTCTCTTTTATTTCTTGCAGTCTGTTGGTCTCTTTGGCAAAAAGAAAATTACATTTTTGGGCAAAAATTGCAAAACTGAAATTTCACATTTTTGATAGTTGCCCTCGTCGATCTTAGACCCCATAGACCAGCTATGCTGTCTTCTGACAACTCTTGTTTCACATCACTGCTCTGCAGCTGACGTTGTATGAAGTGTGGTGACCGTTGAAAGACTCACTGTACTTTATCATAGTGTAGTTTGTATTGTTACTGAGCCAGTTTTTGTGCGTGCAGTTCGAAAATTATTACTGCTCGTGTACACTAGACAGAGCTATGAAATTATAGTACATTGAAATTCGGCTATTAAGACCACCTTAAATTAAGACCAATTCTGATTTAAAAACCTTATTTAGTATATTGCAGTTATTCCTTCGTTGTGTTTTCTGCGTGGCGCGCCCTCTGGTCATGAACCACCTTTGGGACTGTTCAAAAGTGGTCTTTAAGACCACTTTTGAACAGTCCCAAAGGTGGTCTTAATATAGGTATTTTACTGTACTTCGTTTGACACTGTTTGAAGAGACTGGGTTAAACTGAAACACCAATTTTCCATCGACAATGTGTTCTCTGTTTCCAAAGACAATAGTCGGGCTTCTCCAGACTTTCGGATGAGTCTTTAAACCGAGGTCCCGTCTCCGTATTACCTTAGCTGTTGTTGAGACGTAAAACTCAAACAGTTACTCAAATTACTCAAAAGACAATACTAATTATCTGATACCACTTATCGGAACATGCACAGTAAACTTTCAATGCCTCGAACACTGATGACACGTTTAACTCAGAGACTCGTTTTTCCCAGTCTACACTCAAAATAGAAGTGGAGGCAATGATCAGGAATCGATACAATCAACCCACAGCTCCCATCAGAGACACCAAAGGGAAAGACACACAAACATGAAACAAGAGACCCTAATGGAAACACCAACAGCGGAAAGCCAAACGGACAGTTACTTTCCCACAAAATGACCAATACATGTATGCGCTATCCAAAATAAAATAACATAAGCAACACAAACACCCAAAGACAAACCACAACAAAAATAAACCGCGGCAGAAGAACCGCCTTAGAACGTCAGCGGAAACGAATTCCACTGGGGGCTTAAATCGATTTTACGTGGCCACAATCCTCGCCCTTACTTCCGTCGCGATTAAGACTGTCAGTGCTATCAGTGCTTTGATTTAATGATGTGAGGAAATGCCGTATGTCATGGCTAGACAAATGACATCTTTTTAAAGCCAAGGAAATGAAATTTGATAAAAATGTAGGAGGAAGGTACGTACATGTACATGTACTAGAGCGGGTTTTACGAGCACCCTCAGTCAGTGTTAATGTGTGGAAATAATCTTTAGCGAAGTTTAACCGAGTTTCGGTTGATACTATACTGTTATTAATCAAATAATTTCGTATTGGCCCAGTTACAGGTCCGAGGCCAATACAGCTGACTGAGTACCTGTAACTGGGCCAATACGAAATTACTTGATTAATGACAATTTTATTAATTGACGCAATTAAAAACATGATTTATGATTTTTGAATTTTGGTTGACCTGGTGTAATACAGGATAATCAATTAATAAAGGGCGGAATTAACTTGATTGATACAATGTCATGTGTGTGTGTGTGTGTGTGTGTGTGTGTGTGTGTGTGTGTGTGTGTGTGTGTGTGTGTGTGTGTGTGTGTGTGTGTGTGTGTGTGTGAATTAGGGTTTAACGTCGCTTTCAACAATTTTCCAATCATATCACGACGGTGTCTGGTTGCGACAGGGAGCTTAATGCTCACTTTTATAGTGCTGCCTCACTGAAGTATCATGGCCCAGACACCTTACATGATACCACACCCAGTCACATTATCCTGACACTGGCTCTACCCCGTAAATCTGAGTGCCAATCGAGGACCAGCTAGTACCATTTTAACGACGTTGGTATGTCGCGGCCCGAGATCGAACCCGTGACCTCCCGTTCTCCGGAGCGGACACTCTACCAACTGAGCTATCGGGCCCGGTTACAATGTCGTGTAAACGTTTGATACAGGGCGGAATTAACTTGATTGATACAATGTCATGTAAACGTTAATTGTACTTATTGTTCTGTAGATATACATAAATGTTGGTTATGCTCAAGAAAGACGGTTCTAAAATTGTGGCCTCGAGCAATCTGTTCTTCTTAATCTTAATTATTTAACGTATTTCAACAGTGATTAGCCTAGATACAAGAAATGTGGGTGGTAGTCTGTGTCGAATGGGAATCTCGTGCAAAATTCATGACGATTTTTGACGACCTATACCAAATTAAACTTCAGGGCATATGAAATGATTTCAACCAGTTCGTCGCCCTGAGACTCGCGTCTGGGAAAAATAATGACGTCATCAAAATGGCGGCCATTGCGTATTTAAACACATTCATATTTAATGAAACTGAAAGTATGTTAGCTTGATAAAAGTTATTTTTATCACTTTAAATGTCTTTGTGGGTCCTTATGTGTGATACGAAACTGTTCGTATCATCAACATTTGCACCAAAACGCAATACCGTACTCGCTCCATAAAACGCCCCGGGCGCTTAAAATTTGTTAAAAAGCAGGGGTGCTTAATATACACAAAGCTTCTACCAGATTGTGCATTTAAGTCTGTTAAAATGTAAAATAAATGCAATTATCTAAACAGCATTGCAATTTTGTTGCTTTAGAATCCAATACCATATGTGCTCCAAAAACGCCCCGTGCGCGTAACATTTGATACAAAGAAGCGGTCCATAATATGAAGAAAGCTCCTACCAGAATGCACATTCTAGACTGGGAACTAAGTAAAATGTCACCGTCATAAGCATTTTGATGTTTACGCATATGATGTGAGAAACAGTAATCACAGACTCATTGGGATGGTTTGGTTATAGAATGCAGAGACCCTGAGATATAGGGGGGGGGACACAAACATTCCTTGCATGATAAATTCTAAAGTAGATTAAGGCTACTGATTCAGAAATATTCACTTTTGGTTAAGTAAGTAAATTGTTCTTTAAATGCGGAAAGAGCTATCCTTACATTTTCTTGGGAAACAGGGGCGCTTATAGAAGCAGGGGCGATGCCTGAGATGAATACAGTATGCTATCACAGGTACATTACCACAGTATTGTACGTTGTACTCCAGTCACACAAAACAGTAACATACTATTTTGATTAATGACCGAAGTTTTTGCTATCATTAAGATACATTTCCCTGAAAAGACATAACTTGCCAAACTAAAGGCACGATAGACTCCTCAAAAGTCGCCGTCATAAAACTCAGCAACAATGTTCTTGCATACATCTGCTTCAGCTCCACAAGAGCACAAGTCAGTGCAAAACAAATTATTGCAGCGCGAAGTGTCGCAAGCAGATTTACTGCTACCACATTTTACCAGCTGGAGCAGGGTCTCTGGAGCAGGAGGCAAGGTAGTCATATTAGGGATATAAATGTCACCATCCCGTCTCCAACCATGGTTTTCAGGCAATGGTATATTGGGAGTAGGTTCAGTTGCAGATTTCCATATGATGCACTGATAGTGGGACCTCTCTACACTTTCCAGGAAAGCAGCTCTATTTGGTGGTAACTTGTTGGATTCGGCCTGTTTTCGACGAAACATTCACCACCTTAACTCAGTGAGATTACTTATTGAAGTTCCTGGTTGATACAGCAGACAAACATATTTTTTTAGAGCTGTCCTAGTGTCGTCCTCCAATGGGACCTGGCCAAGCTTGTTGACTGCTTCATGAATAGAGGATTCTGCGTTACTGAATGCCTGCCAACATGATATTTTACCCTTGCCAGACATTGACCCAGTAATATCTGCACCGGAAAAGGCATGCAATCCAATAAGAGCTCTGCTTTTGAGATCACTAAGGGCATCGCATATAGCTGCTAGCTTTATTTTCCTTCTCCTCTGGCCACTTCCTGTGACAAAGAGTGTATCCTCTGGTAATTTGTCAAAATGGGCAAGGCACAGAATAAAGACATCCGTGTCAGCTGAATGAATATCAATTTACGATACTCCTTGTCTGGACACGTCGACTGCATGGAGGATTATTTTCGTGTCTGCTTCTTCCTGACTACTGGCGAGGTGCTCATAGTCGCCTTTAGTAGCTACGACCTTGTCCCGATACGTTACCACATATGATTTGTCTGTTTCTTTCACATATTCTATCAGATTGACAGAAAGATAAGCTGTCAAGTCATCCTTTGTTGTTGAACTTGACAGAAGCAGTTTCATAGATACATTCTCAATTCGACTTGAGTCTGTGATATGATATGCAATGCTTTGTTTACTGCCAAGTCTTCTTGTTCGAGTTTCTGTCTTGAGTAATCTTTCAACATCGTATCTGTCAAAAATCAAATGCATGTCTTCGTAACGGTTGTAAAATCGTGTTACTTTCTGACAAAAATGATCTGAAAGATCTTTGCATGTCTTGATGGACTTGGGCTTGTCCATGCCTTGCACTATAACCATCGCGTTAACAACTGCAACTCTGCCTGTTTCGCTGGTTACAGTAGGTGCGTCGTTTGACAAAACAGGTTGCAACGCTTGTTTCTCCAGAATAGCCATTAGTTGACTTTTGTCAGAACAATGATTCATTATTCCATCTGCTGCAAACAACGACCTCGGCACAACTGATAGCTCATAAGTGCCTATAGTTCTCTCCAGGCTCATGTCAGGTCTAGAATTGGCGACAATGAGCATTCTTGCAAACAAACCCCTGTCTGCTTTCAACTCCACAGTTTTGTCGCCAACTTTAAGCTTTGTTTCCTTCAATGAAGCCTTCCATGTTTTAAGTGAAATCTTTTTAATGGGGTCCCAGACATTTATTCGCTGTGTCTTCAGTGTTGATTCAAGAAAGTCGATCTTTGCCAGGTCACTTTGGACATTTTCAGGAACTACAGTTTTTGTTATTATATTGACAATGTCATCACCCTCGTATTCAAACGGGTTTGTAAAACCTTGTAATGTCGTTGAAAGAGACAAAGCTGAGAAAAACAACTTATTACGAGCTGTGTTTGACAGTTCGTAATGCTTTGATGAGGGCTTTTGGTCAAGGTTTGCTAATTGTTTTGACTCTACCTTAAGTCTCGCTAACTCCGGGGCTACCCAAAAGAACCTTGTCCTTGCGGTCTGATTCTGAGTTATTCCAACTATTCCACCAGCTATCTTCATCCAACGATTTACCTGCTCCAATGCATGATCTGCACCAAGCGCACAAGAAGCAACTTGGGTTTTGTTCACCACCCAATTTCCTGTTGAGAACTCGTGCCATAACGCGGGATCGCTTTCCTGTAATGCAAACATTTCTGAAATATAGAGTGGCGTCATTCTAGCGTAGTTCAGTTTGTCAAATGCAAAAAAGTACTTGACAAATCCTGCGAGGAAATACAAATGCCCTCCCCAGTCACCATTACGAACTGCTCTGATAAATTGTGTAACATAGCCACACACCTAAAGGCTGTGATCGTATAGATTTTTACTAACAAATAAAACTAAAGTCATTTTATAACATTTTCAAGTTTAATTGAATGCAAGAGCTTTCTGCTCCATTAAAATACCGCTAGACCATTACTCTAACTGGCATGATCTAGCACCTTAGAGTGACACAAAATACAACCCTTGAAGCCGTGATCAGAGGCGGTATATATACGCTTTCTCACATTCTTTCATGCACCTGCAGAACCATTACGTAAATAAATTCTAAATGCTATGTAAATAATATGTCCAAATTAGATAATGACATATAAATATACACTCAATTGACATGCTGGTATTAGCTTCTGGAAAGGTCTATCTAAATATCACTGCACCTAAAATATTCAATAAATGTTGACTTAAGCAATTATGTCCCACCTGCATGTGAAAATAACCTTTAAGTAAATATCATCGTCATATGATATTTCGAAATACTGATTTGAACAGCTTCCAAGTTACATGTAAGTGCAACATGGGTTCATGTCTGCATTTTATACAAAGTTATAGTAATGGTATTTTAGGATATTAGATGAAGCTATTTCATAATTATAATTGATGCTTATTACTTTCCTAAACCGTAATGCTACAGAAGCAGAAGCTTACTGCCTACTCAACACTCATTCCAGCATATCAGTCTTACGTACCTTCAATACTATTTCAGTCATATAGAAAACATGCCTATGCATAATACCGACTGCATAACATGACTATGTTATATACCTCCCATTCTTAAGTAAATTAATTAACCCCTTAATTAATTTACCTAATAACTCTCTCTGATCACAACTTTTTAAACATATATGGTTAAACATATATCGTTATAGTATCAATGATATTCATGCACAATAACACAACATCATGCATCAATGAATAAAGTTTCATCAACATAATAACCGCAAGTGATCGTATATATAAGTGACCAGGATAAACCACAATTGATCGTATATATAAGTGACCAGAATAAACATATATGAGCATATGCACTCATGCATACAAGTATCTAAGATTTAAGGGTATATACATTAGTGACCAGGATAATATACTTATACAAGTGACCAGGATGTGACCAGGATGTATAAGTACTCAATATAATGATCAGGATGACCAATACATCCTCAGCATGTACAAGTGACCAAGATCATTAATTAATCAATTATCTTTTCATATGACCAGGATTACTGCCATATTTATTTTAATCTACTTTTGCGACCAGGATAAATAATCTTATAACTGACTAGGATGTTATACGATCAGGATTTTAAACTAATGTGACCAGGATAAACGTTATTAAGTTCGTTAAATGTTAAAGAATGTTTTCTTAAACATTTCCTTTAATCAACCCTTCTAATCTAGTAGACTTCCTAATTACCAGGATAATCAATATACTTGTAACGAGGACTTCTACACAAGTATTAGACCAATAAAGGGCTTATTAAAACACACTGTTTTAATTAAGTTTCTGTTTCTTTGTTGGTGGTGAAAATGCACAGTCACATTGTTCTTCTCGTAGATTTAACACTGTCGGTGGTTGTGGAATAGATATAACTGGAACACGATGAATTTTGTTTGGTATTAGTTTTCCATCGTTGTTGTCGCTGGTGCTTGCTTCTTGGTGGTTTGAATTTGTCATCAAGTAAGTAGGGTGAGTCGGATGTTCTTTGCAGTTTGTATAGTGTTCTTGCATAACACTAACATCATTTGGCTGTAATAAATAAAGTTTAATGTCACATGTAAATCTTCACCTAAGCATGACCTTTAGGGGCATACTCAGGACTTTAATAAAGTCACTAAATAAAGTTCTATTTACTAGGTCTTCGTCCATGCATAGTCTTCAGGACTATTCAAGGCACATATAAATGTCTCATATAAATATCACTTAAATGTCAATGTACTATAACTATAAGTACTAATACGATTCACAGTCATGAACTATATACATAATGAAAACACATCGTACGATAAAGTTCAATTGCATCATATAGCAATTACATAACATGTAATACTCTCTGTTAAAACTGTTCATAAATAAATCTTTTTTTTCTACATCACTGTGCACAGATTTTTCTCGTTTTACTTTGCCCATGCCGCCTTTGCATCAGTCCACCTGAAGGGCTTCTGTCCTTCCTCTACGTCATTGACGTGTTGTTCTTCGATCAGAGTGGACATCTCTATATCACCTTTGATCGGTGACCGTTTCACATTTACCTTCTCAAGATCATGTGAGTTAGCCTGTCCTACACCAATTATCTTATACACAAGATTTCTTTTACGAAAGATCATTAAGATAATTACAATAATTATAACCGTCGATGCAATGCTGATTAACATAACATGTATCCAATTAGTACTGGCTTTACTCTCACCTAACATGACAGTCTTATAGTGTCTTGTTTCATGAAGTAGATTTTGTAAAGGGATCTCTTTTAAACTCGACAAATGTGGTGGCAACTGTATTGGTTTGGATCCTAGTTTAGTTTTAATTTCAATCAAAAATGAAAAGTTCGAAACATTATGTAGTTTTAAAAGTGCTTGCAACGGATCTGACCTTTCAAAGTTACTATGTCCGCCGAAATACTCAGGTAACGGTAAATATTTGTTTGATGCTTTACATGTGTTATTTAACCGAATAATACCAAATGGTGGTGTGATTTTAATGTCAACATTTTCAGATTCATGTGACTGACAATTTAATGTAAATGTCAGAGGTTTATTTGTGACCACAATCCAAATACCAAATGTCAAGTACTTCGTAGTTGGCAACCTTTCATTTAACACAACTACTTGTTTACAGTACTTTTTAATGTCATGCAGGTTTCGCATAAAGAGAGCAACAACGCAGAATTTGTTTACATTTGTCTGATAGAATGCTGTTTCAGGATTGCAAAACTGGAAATGATAATTATTACACATCTGAAATGTACTTTCAGATAGAAGCGAAAACTTTGTTTTATCCTCTGAGACCAGTAACATTTCGTTTTCTAAGCTATACTTTAATAATACGTCTGTGTCGTTATTGGTGGATAGAGGTAGTGGTAGGTTATATATTTTATACACTTCATATTCTTCTTTTGTGTTAATTAGTGGGATCTTAAGAATAATCCTAATCTCATTATCTTCAAGGTATGTTATACATGTCAATGTTTTGAAGAAATACCAAATGTCTTTACGAGGATTTTTAGGTAACTCAAAGTTATTGGGAAGTTTTGTTTCTACTTCAATCAATAGTTCCTTAAGATCTTTTGGAGAGATTGTATTGGTAGATAAGTGATGCATTGATAACATATTTAGTTCAGACTTTAAGCTTTCAAGATAAAATATGGCATCTTGAGTTGTAAGCCTAATTTCATCAAGTATCATTTTAAATTGTAAGTATGTATGAATAAATTGTTCGAGTCTAACAAACTGTTGTTCAAATGTTCTTCCAAGCAAACTTATTTTACGATCTAGTTTCTGAATAACAATGATGAGATCCATTATAGATCTCCTGTTTTCCGCTACTTGCATTCTCGTTAAGTTTAATACCGATAAACTTACATCAAGATCATGTATAATTTGTTCTTGATTAAGTGCCAAGGCTTTAACATTTCTATCTATGTTCTCAAGGTCACTTTCTGATACAGTACGGAACAAAGTACTCATTAACTGTCCTACTATAGGAAGCAATGACCTTTTGTGCTTATGTTTGTTTTCTGAAAGTGTCTGGTACTCATCAAAGTTTTCATAAACAGAAGTATATGTATCTGTTAATAGGTCAACTTCTACATGTAAGCTTTGAAATGTTTCTACGTATCCCGTTAGATTTGATTTCTGATAAAAGATTGTAATAGCTTTTACAATTTCATCAGTGCGAGCAAGATCGTTTTGAATCTTTAAAATTAGATTTTTAAACGGTCTCAAATCATGAATAAATGTTACAGACCAGTGTGCATCGTTAATAAAGACTTCATTAGTCTTTTGAAATACAACATTTTCGGATGTAAAGAGTCCGAATGCAAGGCTAACATAGCATGATCCCAAGATTAATGTGATCATCAATATGTTAATCTGAAATTAAATAAAAACGGGTATAACTATACTGGGCATAACTATACTGTTAAATGCGAGGTATTTATTTACAATTCACCTCTATTAACATACATGAGGCCTTTACCTCATTAAAGAACACTGTATTACGAGGTCATTTTTATAACATAGTAGACATTAACCTCAAAAATTGTTTCATATTCTCTGCTTTATCTTGAGACTTCTTTTGTCTCTTTTTCTGTGACCTAACTGTTTCACTGACTACACTATTATACAATGGCTGCTGTGAACAAACTTCGTTCACTTCCATATCGCTAGCTAAATCATTATTTTCTATTAAAGGCATAGGACAGGAATTATCGGAGAATAACTCGTCATTACACTCCCTGTCCTTGACCTCGGTTTCTTCACTTTGATTTTGCCTAGCTTCTCTGTGTTTAATTCTTTTCTGCAATTCCATCAAAGGAATATCATCTTCATCAGAAGAATGTTCTCTTTCTTGCCTATACCTCTTAACTAACTTAGCCAAGGGAATTTGTTCTTCTGGGTCAGAATCAGATTCTGTCTCTGACTCAGAGGCTTGAGGTGGAATTACATATGCTGCGTCCCTTAGTTTTCTACATTTATCATTTTTGGAAAGATTCCAATCATATACATTTGCTTTTATTAAATCACCCGCATATACTCTACTTGTTGTGCCATCTAATTGATTCTTAATTATAAAAGATACGGGCCCTGTTTTCTCAATTATTCTATAATAAGGTTTCCATTTCTGTCCTAATTTACCCTTTCTTTGTTTATTCTGATAATAAACTGGATCTCCTACTTTTAATTCTACCTCTTTGGTATTTTTGTCGGCATATTTAGCCTGACGTTTCTTTGCTTGCTGTAAGTAATTTCTTACATGTACAAAAGCTCTGTGCTGTTCTTGTAAAGCAACTTCGTGAAAATCTTCACCTAAATACTTTCTCCTAGGTTGTAATATATTGTCAACTGGCAATACTACATCTCTATTGTACAGCAAATAATAAGGCGAGAACTTAGAAGATTCACTTACATTAAACCTGATTGCTGCTAAACTTTGACAAAGATACAAATCCCAGCTCTGTTGATTATCAGCTACCATTTTAGCTAAAATATCATGCAAAGTTCTATGGAACCTTTCAACTTTGGCATTGCTCTGAGGATGATACACACTTGTCAAAATATGGTCAACATTAAGTCTTTCCAAAGTTTCTTTAACCATCTTATTTACATTCTCAGTTCCATTGTCCGTCACGATTTGTAAAGGACAACCAAAACGTGGGAAAATGTGTCCAATGATCAGTTCAGCTACTGTTTCAGCAGTCTTATCTGGTACTGCAAAAGCTTCAGGCCAACCACTATACCAATCAACAAATGCGATGATATATTTATTGCCTGACAAAGTTGTTGGGTAAGGACCAGATAGATCAAGACTAAGTTTTGCCATAGGGTATGGAGGAATATCAGTTTCTTGTAATGGATGTTTCGTTTTCTGCATTGACCTAGTTCTACAAGTCATACAATCAGAAACATACTTATGAATTTCTTTAAACAGATTTGGCCAAAAGTATTTCTGACGAATGGAGTTAAAAGTTTTCTGTACCCCCATATGACCATTATTGTCATGATACTGAGTTACAACTAAAGGCCTAAGATGTTTTGGAATAAACAATCTTAAATTTGGGTCATCATTGGCATTTGATAAATAGTATATCAATCCGTCTACCAAGAGATAATGTTTTTGAACATCTTTACTCTCTTCCCCATTTAAAATCATCGACCTGATTTCTGAAATATCATCATCCCTAGTTTGTTCAATTTTCATGTCAAAGCCGCTTTTAGTAAAGTCAGAACAATCACACTTTTCAAATGTATCTACATTGGGCAAACTACAACCAGCAAACGTTTTTGGATCAAACTGATTAGAGTCTAACACATTTACTTGAAACAAATTGTCATTGACATCAAGTACCTTTTCTACTTCAACGTCTTCACTAACTGTACTTTCCTCAAGTTTATTTACATTATCTGGATGCCTAGAAAGTAGGTCAGCGCATGTATTTGTTGTACCAGCAATGTATTCTATAGTACAATTATAGCCTGACATACTCAAAGCCCAGAGTTGAATCTTTTTATTTTGCATAGGAGATTCAAGCAAGTATTTCAGAGGCTTATGATCAGTTTTAATGACAAACTGAGCATTGTGAAGATAATAATCTAACTTTTGAAGAGCGAAATGGATTGCAAATGCTTCTTTTTCTACCACAGACCATTTACATTGAGACTTACTAAGTTTATGGGACAAATAATAGATAGGCTTTTCATCACCAACACACTCTTGTGTAAGGCATGCACCAATACACGAGTTACTAGCATCTGTATAGAGAACGTATGGTTTATTTGGATCTGGATAAACCAACAGTGGAACAGCAGTTAAACTATCCTTCAAGAATTCAAATGCAGTTTGGTGTACGTCTGACCACTTAAAATGTGCGTACTTTCTTGTCAAAGCGATAATTGGTTCAGCTATCTGAGAGAAGTTTGGAATAAATCTTCTATAGTATGAGCACATACCTATAAATGACCTTACTTCTTTTACACAAGTTGGAACAGGTAAAGATCTAATAGCATCAACCTTCTTTTCATCAGGTTTGATTCCTTGCTCACTGATAACGAAGCCAAGATAATTAGTTTCTAATTTAAGAAAACCACACTTCTTAAGCTTAAGTTTCAAATTATGCTGTCTCAACCTATCAAAGATCAGACTAATGTGTCTTAGATGTTCTTCCAAAGATGAGCTAAAGATTAATATATCATCCAGATATGCTGTAGCAAAATCATTGCAACCTTGCAACACAACAGACATAAGTTCTTGAAATACAGCAGGAGCGTTAGAAAGACCAAAGGGCATAACATTGAACTCAAATAACCCTTTATGACATGCGAAAGCTGTCTTTTCTTTATCTTTTTCATCCATGGCAACCTGCCAATAACCACTTTTTAAATCTAAAGATGTAAAGTATTTTGCTCTACCAAGTAATGCTAAGATATCATCTATTAAAGGCAAAGGAAAGGAATTTTTCTTTGTAATTAGATTTAATTTTCTAAAATCAACACAGAACCTTTTACTGCCATCTTTCTTATCAACAATCACCACAGGAAATGACCATGGTGATCTTGACCTTTTAATTACATTAGCATCTAACATTTCGTTAATTGCTTTGTCAATTACCTCTCTGTTTTTAATTGGTGTCCTGTAAGGTTTCATCTTAATTGGTTCATGATCTCTTACATCTATTTCCATTTTTACTGTGTCTGTTTTTCCTAGTTCAGAATCTTTGCTTGCAAATAAGTCTTTATTTTTCAAGATAAGGTTTTCAATTTTTGACCTATATTTGTCAGGTACATCAAGGTCTTTTAAGTCTAATTTATTCTCACAGCTGTTATTTTGGATTACTGAATCTATATGAGTAGCATTATTTTGAATCTCTGAGATTTTAGCCAACAAACCATGTCTATAAATTTTAATATATTTATTTGTGCTGTTAACAATTAACACTGGTAAAGATCTACCTTTTGCTAATGTAGAAACAGTATTAATTATTTGTAAGCCTGGTTGATCTGTTAAAAACCCTTTATCTATTTGCGAAACCTCATATGATGAACCTACTGGTAAGTCTGGATTTTCTCTTACTTTTCCGTAACATATCATGGCTGTATTTGGTTTAATTAAACATGTTCGTTTCATCCTAACTGTAGAAGCAATATGAATATCTTCCTCTAAATTTACATAGTGTTTACCATTTATTCTTAAACATTTTAAATCAAAATAAATCCTTACATTGTTCTGTTTGAGCCAGTCCAAACCAAGTATCAAATTTCTATTTAAATCTCTTATCACATAGAAATCTTGAGACATTTCGGTACCACCGATACAAAACTGTACAGTAATGCAACCGTCACACTTAAGTTCACTCCCATTTGCAGATTGTAAACAAACTTTCTTATGAGTAAGCCTTGGTTTATTCTTAAGTTGATCATATATTCTTCGGTGCATTAATGAACATTCAGCTCCAGTGTCTACAAGAGTTCTATATCTTTGTTTACCTATTTTAACTAAACAAGAATTTGGACTGCCTGAAACATTGATCCTAAATTTTTGATGAGGTAAATGTCTACTTTTGTCTTTACTTCTCATTACATCGACCCCTGCATGCAATGAGCGTCCCAGTTTTCCTGCTGACCTGGGGTTTTACAAACTAGAAACCTACTTCTTCCATGCCCCATAGGTCTTCTATTTTTATCTTTTTTCTTGCAATCCCTACTTATGTGGCCTTCTTCGCCACAAGACCAACATTTTATTGGTGGTCTGTTGTTAGCACTATTTACCCTTCTATTCTGAGGATAACGTCGACCTCGTGAAAGGGCAACCTCCATAGGTGTTGTTCTTGTATTGGACCCCTGCCAATTATGATGAGACATTGACACTCTAGTCCTCAAGTTTTGTTCATTTGTGGCAATAACCACTGCCCCTTGCAAAGTATCGGGCTCATCCCTTAATATTTTCATTTTTAATTGGTCATTAGTAAGACCATCAACAAAAATATCTATGATTTGTCTCTCAATAGCATTGCCTCCCTGGTTATCATAAGCAATCTCGGCTAGAGAAAGAATACGCTCAGCATACACCTGTATATTTTCACCAGGCTTCTGCCTCACGGACCTCAACATTGACAGAGCAGTTTGAGAGTCTGTCACATCAGAAAATTGTACAGCAAGCTGCTGTTTAAGCTGATTCCAATTATTATTAGGATTGGCTTGCATGTAACGGTGAATGAAGCCACTCACCGCTCCACTTGACGACTGGTAAGCAATGAGCTTCTTCCGTGCGTCAGGTACATTTACTAAGGTCGCGTATTTTTCTATTGACCTTATCCATTCCCTATACGTTTTTGGGTTCCCGTCAAATTTAATGACTGTGTTAGATATTCCCTGCGCAGTTAAGGCATTTGAAACATTTGTAAGTTCTAATTGTATGTTAACAAAAGCCTGCGCAGCCGGATCAAGTTGTTGCTGAGCCTGAGCTTGAGCCTGTGCTTGAGCTTGACCCTGCTGAGCCATGTTTAAATAAAATAATAAATGAATAAATAAATAAATAAATAAATAAACTAATTAATCATAATTTTATTTTTCTTAACCCTTCATTTTATTTTTCTTGTATAATTTTACGTCCTACTGAATAATAATTGGTGTCATAACAAGCAACACACAAAACCAGAAAAAGTAACAGTAAACGGCACCTACCTTGGTGTCCATTCTTCTTGTCGTCAGGTTCCTTTTTTCTTTTATCCGCAGCACGGCACCAATAAATTTAGACGTGTAACATAGCCACACACCTAAAGGCTGTGATCGTATAGATTTTTACTAACAAATAAAACTAAAGTCATTTTATAACATTTTCAAGTTTAATTGAATGCAAGAGCTTTCTGCTCCATTAAAATACCGCTAGACCAATACTCTAACTGGCATGATCTAGCACCTTAGAGTGACACAAAATACAACCCTTGAAGCCGTGATCAGAGGCGGTATATATACGCTTTCTCACATTCTTTCATGCACCTGCAGAACCATTACGTAAATAAATTCTAAATGCTATGTAAATAATATGTCCAAATTAGATAATGACATATAAACATACACTCAATTGACATGCTGGTATTAGCTTCTGGAAAGGTCTATCTAAATATCACTGCACCTAAAATATTCAATAAATGTTGACTTAAGCAATTATGTCCCACCTGCATGTGAAAATAACCTTTAAGTAAATATCATCGTCATATGATATTTCGAAATACTGATTTGAACAGCTTCCAAGTTACATGTAAGTGCAACATGGGTTCATGTCTGCATTTTATACAAAGTTATAGTAATGGTATTTTAGGATATTAGATGAAGCTATTTCATAATTATAATTGATGCTTATTACTTTCCTAAACCGTAATGCTACAGAAGCAGAAGCTTACTGCCTACTCAACACTCATTCCAGCATATCAGTCTTACGTACCTTCAATACTATTTCAGTCATATAGAAAACATGCCTATGCATAATACCGACTGCATAACATGACTATGTTATAATTGTAACATCAGGGTAACCCTCGTCGACGTCGGACATAGTTCAGAACAAATATGAATCAACAGGAAATAAACATATACAAAAACTAGTTCAACTAATCAGATTGGGGAAGACAGGCTCACAGGAAATAGGAATAGAAAAAGGTACAACGGACAGACAGATTGACAGACAGATAGACATACATATAGAAATATTGATAAAAGAGTAAGTTATATTAAACGAATAATGTAGGTAGACAAAACTGTCACAAAAACAGCACGAAAATGAAACATAAACAGCGAAATAACACTTTCAATGCGTGGTTATTTGTCAAACAAAATGCTTGAAATCAATCAATTACAAGGCTACAAGCGTGGTCTAAGGCTCGTGGCAACAGACAAAACAAACGCGTAGTGAATTATGTCACGCAGAGAAAACAATATCCGGCTATTAATAGATGGTGAAAATAAATCGTGCATATATTGTCACGGTAAGATTTGTGGCAAGTTAACGTTCTAGATACCCAAAAATACCCCTATATAATATATGAGCCAGCGCATTACAAAACATATAAGAAGGTTTGAGCGGCCAGCGAAGACTCAGATCAGCCTGCGCGTTCGCTGATTGCATGTACCTACTATAGGCTACGATCTATGCAGAGATGCATAAGCAAATGGTCTTGTCATAGTGGATGGGTGCGCAGGTTGATTGAGTATCTTCTTATTGTATGTTTTGTCATGCACCGGCTCATATAGGCCCTATGTTCTCTTGCATTGAAAAAGTCATTTTGGTATCACTGTCGTTTCTTTGATAAAATTTTAGAAGGCAAAGACTTTTAAAACTTTTCAATCTCAATTAGACTCAATTACTTGAAATTCCATTACTATTTATAAACGTATATATAGACAGCGTTATAGCCGCCATTTTGATGACGTCATTATTCAGCTCAGATGCGGACCTCAGAGTGCCGAACTGGTTGACATTGTTGCACATGCCCCAAAGTTTAATTTGATATAGGTCGCCAAAAATCGTCATGAAATTTGCACGGGACAGGTTTTCTGTCCCATTCGACATAGACTATGGTACAAGTTCTATGTCCTAAAGATGTTTATCGAGTATAGGGAAGTAACAGTATACGTGTTTATCTGACTGTTACCCTGGCTGTAATTTGTTGAGTATCTGTGGCTATTAGGATCCAATCACTTGAACAAGGTCGTGAAATGAAGACCTTATAAAGACAAAAAGTGGGATTTATGGGGGTACTCGTTATTTTCTTATTTCTGCTCCAAGGTATAGGTGGTAGGTGCCCGTTTGAACCGTCTCAATGAGGCGGTTCTAAAGAGCACCTACAACCTATGTTTTTA
The DNA here is from genome assembly GCA_963580285.1 of Lucinisca nassula. NCBI lineage: Eukaryota > Metazoa > Mollusca > Bivalvia > Lucinida > Lucinidae > Lucinisca > Lucinisca nassula. Next base: position 58,080,797 of record OY757025.1, read on the forward strand.
GTATAAATAAGACTTAAATCACAAGTTTTCATCAGAAAATTCACCATTTTGGAGACATGAAAAAAATATCACTATGTTATAAGAATGTGTAATCGTTATTGTTTTAAAATCAAATCAATGACAGCACTGGTATGCTGATTGTCAGGCTGGTAAGGTGACATTGAATGGGAACTTAGACTGTGTGTTTAACCCTATACTATCAGCAAACGGTGTAGACTTTTAATCAGACGCCGAAGGTAATGGTCTACACTGTTTACCAATGGCCCAGTACACCGGTTCATGGGTCCCTGTCCATCGGTGCTAGGAGAAATATATTGGACTGCATTGTGGTTCGGCGCAGAACTGACACCGAACTAACACGAGTACTTGTTTTGGGTTTGTATTGGAGTTTAACGGCTCGGTCAACAATATTTAGGTCATTTCTGAGCAGGTCAGTTTACCTATCCAGACTTTTCCTGGGCAGGCTTATACGTATGCGGTTAACCAGTACAGTGCACATTCTTTCGCCAGATACTGACAGCTGCCATTCTTAAAACAGCGGAAGGTAGAGAATAACAGTAGAAAAGATTTCTTGGTCAATCTCCACGAAAGAACATGAGTACTTGTAAACCGCTTAGTAGGTCAAAGCCTGCCCAGGCAAAGTGGTGCCAGTCAGTCCGTCCATGCAAATAAACCCTGCGCATGAGATATCAGTTCATCTCATTATCATTAAAAGTCGCACAAAACTGGAAACAACATCTCCAAAATGACCTAAAAGTGTTGACGGGGATGTTAAGCCCCAATCCAAACAAACACAGGAATACACCAGCCCAGTCTAGAGTTTGTACACTATAAGCGATAGTCACGTGGACAATAGGAGACTTTGTTTCTGTGGTAAGTCGATTGTTTATCGATTTTGACGCAACGTTATAGTCTTTCAAAACGAAGTGTGACTTGACTCCACTTTTAATTTTGGACTAGTCTGTGTTTTAGGTTAAGTAGCCTTCAGTTGGGATTTTACATTGGGCGATATGGTTTTACTGAGATTCGTTCTGCATCATATCATGCTAAAAAGAAATCCGAAACCTGCTTCCCCTAAAACTTGGAATAGACTTGGCACGCTTGAACGTTGAACTCTCAAAGGTCTTTGATAAACTATAGTTTTTCGGTCAATTGTTTATCGATTTTGACACTAACAACGTTAGTGTTTTGGGTCGATTGCTTATCGATTTTGACACTAACAACGTTAGTGTTTTCGGTCGATTGTTTATCAATCGACCCAAAAACTTACGTTGTTAGTTTCAAAAGTTTCATTTAAACCCAAACAGAATAAGAGATACATTTATCAAGTTGTGACTTCAAAGAACATTTGTGCCAAACATTATGCAATTTAGGCACTAATTTAAATCAAAGCACTCAGAGTACTGGTGGGTCGATCGTCTCTGAGTGTAGGATGGGAAAATAGTCCTGAGCTGAGAAGCGAACTGTTCGTTTAACTTTAAGCAATCACATTAGGCTGATCAGACATCGCGTTATGTGGCGTTTGATTATGTAGATTCTGTTTGCCAATGCCCAAGTGTACGAGCCGAGTCCACCCGCCACAGCCTATCGGGGCTTGACTAAATAGATGGGCTGCATGATGCTTCCACGCAGAGCTGAAAGTCCCGTAACATTGGAAGTAACGCCTCCATATGACCTATACAGTGTTGACGGGGACGTTAAACCTTAAATCAAACAAACGAGCACAAACCTTAAATCAAACAAACGAGCACAGTCCAAAATTTTCTTCTTACGCTGCTTTTGGTTGTTTGATTTGAGATTTAACGTCCCCGTCAAGGACATTTTGGAGACGGTGCTTCCAATTTTGTGGGACTTTTACCCGACGTTGAGATGAAATGACATCACAAGCCCTGTCGCCCATTGAAACCAATAGGGTTCATAAGCATGGACGTGCCGACTCGCACCGCTTTGCTTGGGAAGGCTTAGATCCTCTAAGCGGTTTACCAATACTCGTTTGCGTGTCGGATTTAGCTCTGCGTGGAAGCATCGTGCAGCCCATATATTTCTTCAAGCCCCGATGGGCGAGGCCGTTCCTACGCTGCGCTCTGACATCTTAGGGTAGTACTTGGATTTTGTTCAACAGAGTGGGGAGGGTGCAAACGCAGCCCCCTCCCATCTTTTGGATTTTTTTTCAGTTTCATACAGTTTTTCACCCTCTGCAAAATACCTGAAATTCGCATCCTCAACCCGCCCCTTTTCAGAGTCTGCGTACGGCCCTGAATCATGTTCAAAACGTGTTGTTTGAAACATATGGCGAACAGTGCCGACCTTATCAGAAGTAATGTGCTCTATATCCGATCTTGGTCTTCGCTGTATGTCTAATAACGGTACCACCAACAAAGTTTTGCACTGTCTAAGCAGGAGTGCGAAAAGTCTATTTTTACTCGACTTGGCATACATTTGTGTAAAAGTTTTATCCGAAAGACGTCACGTGACATTGTGGCCTGGATTAAGATATATTGTGTGAGCAACCTGGCATTCTTATACTATTTCGTTTAACCCTCAAATGCCACTATTTAAGCAAACAGTGAAGTTCGTGTGCAACCTGCTGGGTATTATCTAGCACACGATTCCTGTCAAGACTCTATAGATATAGCTCTTGTTGCATTGATAATCAAAGCACCAAAGGCACTGAAATGACAGATTCTATGAGAAAATCAAAATACTGTGAAAACTTACAGACAACCTTTCTAAAAAGATCTTAAAATTTAGAAAAGTAGTTCTGCAAATTCCATTGTATGATATGTTTGCAGATGTCTATACACCGGTGGTATCATGAAATGCCATCCGATGTTTCAAATTTTGGAAAGAAACTATTTACGTTTTCAAAACCAAACATTAAAATTCAAGTTTTAACAATGCTACTGTCAATTACGAACATTTTTGTCTGGTCGGTTGTGGATACCTCCCCACAAAAGATGCTCTATTTTTCACAAAGAGATCGGAGGAGAAAGGCTGGTCAGTCCAGTACATGAATTCCATTGGCTTGAAGACATTTTTGAGTAAGAACAGCACTATAAACCAGCGCGTAATCCTGCTGGGTTAGATATCGCGGATTCTGAGCGTAAACAAATAAATGGAACCACGTGAGGCCGACGCACTTGATTGATGTAACGTCTCGCTGTTCAGTTAACGTCTCAGCCATGATCTTGAATGTTCTTAATGTCACTAGCTACATGCAATAGCTCGATATACCATTTCGCTTAAATTCCATCCGATATGTCATGCTCTATTACGGACGCGTCGCCTCGGCATACCTTACACCTATATGTCGAAGCATCCCGAAACGACAATCGGCGTGATTCACGCTGAAGTGCGATGTGTCACTGAAGCGCATATCACGCGAGTCGCTTGGACGCCAATATACATGTACGTATTTCATGCACCAGCGTAAGTGTTCCGTACTGTGTCGACGTCTTACTTTTGGTCACGACAGGGACGTCTAGCTCTCAAAAGTGCATCGCACAAGGGCGATGAACAGTGTCAGTGCTTATTAGTCGGTAGTTGTGTGTGTGTGTGTGTGTGTGTGTGTGTGTGTGTGTGTGTGTGTGTGTGTGTGTGTGTGTATGTGTGTGTGTGTGTGTGTGTGTGTGTGTGTGTGTGTGTGTGTGTGTGTGTGTTTGAATTCGGGTTTCACGTTGCTTTCAACAATTTTTCAGTCATATCACGACGCTGTCTGGTTGCGACAGGGAGCTCAATGCTCAGTTTTATAGTGCTGCCTCACTGAAGTATCATGTCCCAGACACATTACATGATACAACAGCCAGTCATATTATCCTGACACTGTGTCGACCAGTCCTAGCTCTTCCCGGTAAATGTGAGTGCCAAGCGAGGAGCAGCTAGTACCATTTTTAACGACTTTGGTATGTCGTGGCCCGGGATCGAACCCGAGACCTCCCGTTTCCCGGAGCGGACACTCTACCAACTGAGCTATCGGGGCCGGTAGTCGAAACCCTTTGTTTATCTACAGGTACAGTGTAGCAGATGCCGGCGGAAATCTGCTTCGCATATGCGTCTGTCGGATGAATCGATCTTGACATACTGACGTCGGTCATCCGCTACGTCGACGTCCACTAGCGTCTTCTGTTGATAGTAAGATGTCGCTCCAACAGACAAATAGATCACACACATGTGGCATCCAAAATCAGAGTCAACGCAATCCGCTTTCCGACCAGCTTCTTACTGTCCATTAGAAGCCTCCGTGGTGTAGTGTTTATGCTACTCACCTTGTAAACCAGGGATCGCAAGATCGATCCCGGACTTCTTCAGACTTTCGGATGTGTCTTTAAACCGAGGTATCGTCTCCGTATGACCTTAGCTGTTGGTTGGACGTAAAACTCAAACACTCACTCACTCGAACTGTCCAGGGTTTAATGAAAATGTTGCAATACGTTCTCACTTGATGCTTTTTGTGAAACAAAATACAATTTCTTCTTTTCTAGGCACGACCTTACATCACACATCAAAAGTTTGATCCTGAATATGTAGTTTCTATCAGTGCTGGTGTGAAGGTGGTACACAGGATCGTTGGCCCCCGCCCATCAGGGCTTAAAGAAATAGATGGGCTGCATGATGCTTCCACGCTGAGCTGAAACCGATCCGCACACGAGTACTGGTAATCTGGTTAGAGGATCTAAGCCTGCCCAGGCAAAGCGGTGCGAGTCGGATCGTCCATGCATATAAATCCTATTGGTTTCATTGGGCGGCAGGGCTTGAAATGTCACTTCATCTCAGTGTCGGGTAAAAGTCCCACAAAATTGGAAGCAACGTCTCCAAAATGACCTATACAGTGTTGACGGGGACGTTAAACCTCAAATCAAACAAAACAAAACACAGGGTCGTGGCCGGACTGGTAACCATACGTCACGGTTGATTGATTTAACCTTTTAGCTTAAGGGCATGGTGCCTAAGCGTGTTGTAATCATGCAATCGTTTGGTTTCAGAATCAAAGCACCGAAAGTGTTGGGGGCTTGTAGGTTGGGGTGAAAGCCCTGGGCTGAGATAAAACTATTTAATTTAACTCTGAAATTCCAAACAAATAGTGAAGAGTTTGATAAGAAGCGCGTCCTGCAGCGTCCGAACTTGGTCTACACTGTTTGCCAAGCTCACCCTATGATTCCAGGATGACCCTTTTCAGTCTAATGGAATACCCTTATCTCACTGCGGCTATTTTCTGCAAGAAAAAGGTTATTCTGAGAAGTCAGTGATAGTCACGTAGACGTTGAACCGCTTTTTTTATTAGTAACTTCGGGTCGTATGCCAAACAATCAACCCAAACATAGCCGGGTCGTTTGTCAGTCTTGGATGCATGTAAGTGTTATATGTAAAATCTACACTTGAATAAACTCTTCGATCTGGCAAACAGTGTAGACTAAGATCAAACGCCACAAAACACGGTGCTGATCTTGTTCTACATGTTTTGCATGAGTTACTAACATCTTAAGTTTAAACGGATCAGTCCAAGTCCTCGTTCATGACCAGCGTGCATTTAGAGACAATCGGCATGAGTGTTGTCAGTGCTTTGATTTATCCACTGCCTTGAGTTTCTGGAGTGTACTCTTCCATCACTGAAGTTGGGCTCGTCCATTCTGCTAAATATGGCACCTAGAAATATATCACAGGACCTACACTGTTTGCATAGATATCTGTACTATATTCCAGGGTTGAAAGGGACAGCCTCTCGCAAAGATTGATAACTGACCTAGACTTGACCTCGAATGTCGGAAAACCCATTAATATTCTGGTCTGCAGCTGACCGGCTGGTCTTTAAGGATTTAATATTGACAGCAATGATAGAAAACAGTGTAAAACCTGAACAGACGTCTGAGCAGACGCCGCATTGATCTCGCATGATGCAGCTGATTCATATGAAATGCTGAATCTATTCTCTGAAAGGTAATATAAAATCGTCAAGTCGTCTGCTTCAAAAGTTTGTATTGCGATTATAGCATGTACAATTTTGATAACTGTGCCAAACCGGACTACATTTTGGCGGACTCATATTTCTTTGGCGGTCAAGGCCGGAAGAAAGTCGTAAGAAAGCCGGAACTACTTTACAACACGCAGGATAGCTAGAGATGACAGATAAAATCTGTCATTAAAAATATCTCAACGTTTCAAGTTCTATTAATAAAACATAATATTGGTTTTCCAAAATCAGGACGGTCACGTGGACAACTGCATTAATTCCGTTTGGCAAATTAGTAAATTAGGGTCAACCGATCGACCCAAAAACAAAACGGAATCACATTGAAAAATAGAAGTGAAGGCAATAATTGAAAACAGCCACCCAACACAGGCCGGTTTCGGTAGGTCAGTCGGATACGCGTCTGACTGGTGATCGGGAGGACTCGGGTTCGATACCTGCCGGGGTCGGCAACATACTTTCATGCAAATTTTATCATGAAATATTTTCTACGGTCATTCTCTCCCTTCCACTAATACAAGAAGAGCAGTCGTCAGTTTCTTGTGAAAGAATGTGCACCGTACTGGTAAACCGCTTACGTATAAGCCTGCAAAGGAAAAGTGTGGATAGGTGAACTGACCGGTTCAAAAATGACCTAAATAGTGTTGACTGGACCGTAAAACTCGAATACAAACAAACACACCAGCCATACAGAATTTGCATTCTGCTGTCCATCAAAACTATTTTAAACAAGAGTGACTTAGCTGAAACAGCAACCAGCCCCTTGCCCAATTTACCAATCGGTGTTCACAAACAATTAATTAGTATTATTCTGTGTGTGCTTGAATTCATTAAATATTTATAATATTTCTCAAAATATGTTTATTCTACTCATACTTATACGCTCGTAAGTCAACTCCTGACAGGTAAATTATTGACCGTGATGCTAAATGACTGCAACATGTTTCACACCTTGTTACCGACATATAAATTTATTGAAGATGAACCAAGGTCCCTCTAAACCCCACTTTATAGAGAGAAAAGTTGAGTTTATGGCGATATGCATTTTTTTTTCAAAAACACAGATTGTCAAAACTCATTAGAACCGCCTAATTGAGTCGGTTCTAACGAGCATCAACAATCTGTATTTGGACTAGAAATAAGAAAAAACAAATCTGAAAAATTCTAGTCATGACGTGAACACGCCTATATAATTTGAACCCCTTGAATATAGAATGTGGGTACTCGATAGAACCGCCTCAATGAGGCAGTTCTAACGAGCACCACATTTTATATTTCGAGCAGATTTGAGGTTTAATGTTCCCGTCACAAGTTTTCATTTTAAAATTTTCGGGTTTCTTTTTTGGAGGTAAAAAATACAATGTATTTGTATAGGCGTGGTTTCTATAAAGACGCCATTTTTAGCTCAGGGATGAGTTGTCCTAATGAAAATTTGCTTTATGTTTTCAACCCTGTAGATCGATTCACAACGCCCCCGCCCATAGGGGCTTGAAGAAATATAATGGCTGCATGATGCTTCCGCGCAGAGCTGAATCCGACCCGCACACTAGTACTGGTAAACCGCTTAGAGGATCTTAGCCTTCCAGGAACCGCGGTGCGAGGTGGACCGTCAATGCTAATAAACCCTATGGTTTTATTGGGCGACAGGGCTTGAGATGTCATTTCATCTCAATGTCGGGTAAAAGTCCCACAAAATTGGAAGCAACGTTTCCAAAATGACCTTTGCAGTGTTGACGGGGACGTTAAACCTCAAATCAAACAAACAAAAGATCGATTCACATACAAACTGTACAGATCCTGATGAGACGAAAAATAATAAGCCATGTAATCAGGACCACATTACGAATACACGCCTATAACCTTTATCGCCGAAAAATGAAAATTTTAAGATGAAAAATTGTGATATTTTTCTGATTTCTGCTCAAAGAATAGATTGTGGATACTCGTTAGAACCGCATCGATGGCGGTTCTAACGAGTACCCACACTCTTTGTTTAAGAGCATAAATAAGAAAAATAAGGTTGACACCTGTAAACCCCAGTTTTACTACATAAAAGTCGGGTTCAAGGGGTTCAAAATTATATAGGCGTGTTTTCGTGATGCTTACTATTTGAGAGTCTGTTAATGAATTTTGTCTAAAGTTTCTATCATCAACAATTGATCGGCCCCCGCCCATCGGGGCTTGAAGAAATAGATGGGCTGCATGATGCTTCCGTGCTGAGCTGAAACCAAACGCACACGAGTACTGGTAAACCGCTTAGAGGAGCTAAGTAGAAGTAAAACAAAGATCAGGAATTGATACAATTAACTTACTCCACCCATAAAAGACACCAAAGGGAAAGAAATACAAATATTAAGCGACCAGACCATAATGGAAACCCAAACAAAGGAAGGCCATAAGGACAGTTACTTTCCCACAAAATGGCCATATGGCCATCCAAAACCAAAAGACACAAGTGATACACACAGTAAGTAACAAACAACAACATAAATAAATCGCCACAGAAGAGCCGCCTTGGAACGGTCAGTGGAAGATTTACACTGGGGGGCTTAAATCGATTTTACGTGGCCACAATCCTTGCCCTTACTTCCGTCGCGATTTAGACAAATAATTTGTTCAGTTCGCATGAAGGCCTCCTAACTCATCAGTGCAACATGTCCGTGAACACAAAAATCAAAGAACCACAGAGGTGAGACAACGGTGAGGACTCGACAGCAAGAAACCACTGAAATGCTGGTGCAAAAGAAAACCAACAGTTAGACTCCGATGAGCCCGACCAGAGACAAGCATCAGGCACCAACCAACATTATCTCTCTAATTTTCAATAAGCCTTTACGTTGGAGCCGTCATAGAATCTGAGGCCTGACCCACCGGCGTGCAATTAAAGAGGGAAGCAAAGTTGCCAACCGTGATTGGTTTAACTACCATGCATGCAGTCTGTCGTATAATATCCATGTTGTACCCAATCTTTTTATATCGAAGAATGATTTTATGAAATTGGGTGCTGAATTCATTGCGGTTATACATTTTTCTGAATTTATATACTAAGTCACCATAAAATTCGGGTTCCGATAGACCTTGTTGCAGAAGAGATTTAAGTCCAATATTGAATTTTGAAATTAAATCAGAATGGCGTCTATAAAATTTTGAAAAGGCTTTGCGTAGTTTATGGTACCGATAACCCTGATTAAGGCGTTTAGCCGTTAATAATTTATTACGAGTGTTGAAGTCAGTTACATGACTACACACTCTAGCAAATCGAATTAATTGCGAAATATAAACCTGCCAGGCAGAGCGGTGCGAGTCCACCCGTCCATGTTTGTAAACCCTATGTTTTTATTGGGCGACAGGGCTTCAGATGTCATTTCATCTCAAGTCGGGTAAAAGTCCCACAAAATTGGAAGCAGCGTCTCCAAAATGACCTTTACAGTGTTGATGGGGACGTCAAACCTCAAATCAAACAAACAAAAGCTTACTATTTGAGAGTTTGTTAATGAATTTGACAACAATGTTTAGAGTGTTTGACTTTACAAACGCAAGGGTGAGATGGATAATATGCATATCATACAGACAATATGTTGTGTAAAAATGCCTGGAGACTGTCTAATGGTTTTGTCTCCAGTCAACATCTAGCTGTTGGCGTTATTCGATGCCAATAAAATAACGAACTGCAGACAGAACGTCGGATAAGGGTTTGTAATATGAATTATAACTACTGTGGGGACTATTCTCAGACTAAAGGCCTTTTACATGTACATCAAGATAAAACGCCCATGTGAAAATGGGTCTTTCGTCGAACCTCCAAATATGTTTTGTTTTATTTTTTTCTCTCATGAAACTTGTGTTATATTTGTTTTTTTTTTTTGTTTTTTTTTGTTTGTTTGATTTGAGGTTTATCGTCCCCGTCAACACTGTATAGGTCATTTTGGAGACGTTGCTCCCAATTTTGTGGGATTTTTACCCGACATTGAGATGAAATGACATCTCATGACTTGTCGCCCAATGAAACCAATAGGGTTTTATAAGCATGGACGGTCCGACTCGCACCGCTTTGCCTGGGCAGGCTTAGATCCTCTAAGCGTTTTACCAGTACTCGCATCACGAAAACACGCCTATATAATTTTGACCCCCTCGAACCCCACTTTTATATAGTAAACTTGGGGTTTGCAGGAGTGAATCTTATTTTTCTTAATTCTGCTCTGAAATATAGATTGTGGGTACTCGTTAGAACCGCCTTATCGAGGCGGTTCTAACGAGTACCCACAATCTATATTTTGAGAAGAAATAAGAAAAATATCACAATTTCTCATCTTAGATGTTTCACTTTTTCGGCGACAAATGTTGCAATGCATATGTATAGGCGTGTTTTCGTAATGGCGTGCGGGCGGTTTTAGCTCTGCGTGGAAGTATCGTGCAGCCCATATATTTTTTCTCAAGCCCCGATGGGCGGGGCCGGTTATATTTGGTCGAGCGTTCGTAATATCATTACGAAAACACGCCCAATCAAATATATTGAAACTTTTACCATCAATTACTGAAAATTTTCAGATAAAATTCTGACAGTTTTCATATATGTACTCTAAACAAAAATGGATTGTGAATACTTGTTTGAACCGCCTCGACGGGGTGATTCCAATGAGTATCCATGATCTCTTTTTTAGCAGAAATGAGAAAAATATTGTACACCCGTGTAAACCCCAGTTTTACTATATTAAAGTTGGGCTTAACGATGTTAAAATTATATAGGCGTGTTTTCGCGATGTGAATTATGCATATAATCACTACTCATTCCTACGTGTCATTCGTTCGTTTTCTTCCTTCAGTGGGCTGAGCTGCCTATTACGAGAACACGCCTATATAATCTTGACCCCCTCATACCCCACTTTTATAGAGTAAAACTGGGGTTTAAGGGGGTCTACATTAGTTTTCTTACTCTGCTCAAAAACATAGATTGTGAGTACTCGATAGAACCGCCTCGTCGAGGCGGTTCTATCGAGTCCCCGCAATCTATGTTTTGAGCAGAAATAAGAAAACTATCACAATTTTTCATCTTAAAATTTCTTATTTTTTCCCAAAAATTGGCAATATATTTGTATTGGCCTGTTTTCGTCATGTATTTCAAGAGTTTGTAGCTTTTTCCCGAGTATCATTTTCTTTCCATTATGTAAATAGAGGATCTTACACGATTGTTTATGTATTATTGTATTTATTTAACGAGTTGAGGAAAAAGGATAAAATGCGAGGCTTTGCCGAGCATTTTATCCCTTTTCCTCAACGAGTTAAATAAATTCAATAATACTATTATTGAATTTATTAAACGAGTTGAGGAAAAAGGATAAAATGCGAGGCATTTTATCCCTTTTCCTCAAGGAGTTAAATAAATTCAATTATACATGAGCATGTATTATTGAATTTATTAAACGAGTTAAGGAAAAAGGATAAAATGCGAGGCTTTCACGAATGCAAGATTCTATTTATCATATGACATTTAAAAAGCCTATTATTCACGATTGTTTTACAAAAAAATGTCAATATTCCGTCATTAGTAAACGCGACGTCATTAAGGGCGCCGTACAGGTAACGTTACGGAGCGTATCTATTATAGGGATCAACCATGGTGTTTCATGCATTAACATTCGCCGGGTCCCGAGGAAGCTGTTTGAACATGAGGCCGCTAGGCCGAATGTTCAAATATCTTCCGAGGGATCCGGCAAATGTTAATGCAATGAAATAACCATGGATGATCGTTGTTCTTGCATAACTTACGATTCCGACAGCAACTTTTGACGAAAACGCTCAAAAGCTCCATATAAATTCCATATAAGCTCTTCAAATGCGACAGGCATTCCAAAATGGCGGCCAGTTCAGAATGTTGTTTACAATGACGTTGTCGTGCAGTAACCCTCTGACGTCATCATAGTACCCCAAAACGCTACGTTCAGGGCGATAACATTACGTCGCTTATCGTAACGTAAACAAAGCAAGGCCCGTCTTGTGATATCAAAAGCTCAAAATCCATGTTCAAAGAGCGCGCGAATTTCATGATTTGAACATGGTTTCCGCTGTTTGAGCACGGCTTTCGGTCCATTTGACAATGGCTTCAAACAGCCATGCGCATAGATGTTTATGCAAGAACTAATTTTCATATATCCACTGGTGGATTATCGAAAATATTACACGACGTTATTACAGTTTTAGACGCGACGTCATATGATAATGCAGGGATTACCACGGTTTTTCATTCATTAACATTTGCCGACGAAGCTGTTTGAACACGAGGCCTTCAGATAGTATATCTTCCGAGTTACTGCGATGCAAGCACTGTTCTTGCATAACTTGCGCTTCTAACGGCAATTGTGACAAAACCACTAACTCTTCAAATGCGGCCGTAAAACCAACATGGCGATAAGTTCAGAACATTGTTAACAACGATGTCAGTTTCGCGATGACGTTCTGACGTCATCATAAAAAATTTAAATGCTACGTTCAGGACGACAAAGCTGCGTCGCTAAACGTAAGGTAAATAAAGCAAGGCATATCTTGTGATTCAAAAGCTCAAAACCCATGCTTTGAACATGGGTTTTGTTATCTGAGCACGGCTTTTCAATCTGACCCATTCAATAATACAGTAGAACTTCGATGGCTCGAACACCGATGGCTCGTTTACCATGGATGTGTCGAACCCATTCTTGAGCCCCTAGCGAAATCCTCTACATAAGAAATAGTGGGGGATAATTTAGGAGATTTTAGTCTTTTATCTTGCAAATGTATGCTGTGTGTACTCATTAGAATCGCCAAATGTATGCTGTGTGTACTCATTAGAATCGCCTCGATGAGGCGATTCTAATGAGTACACACAGTATACAATTTCATTATAGAACACCGAAAGGATGTCTAAAAGTATCTCGTTATGCCTCCTGACAGTAACCTCAGTGGCTCGAACTACCCCTGTCTCGAACAGATTTTCGAGGTCCCAAAGGTGTTCGAGCCATTGAAGTTCGACTGTAGCTTCTTATGACCACTTTTGAACAGTCCCAAAGGTGATCTTAATATAGGTATTTTACTGTAATAGAATGGCTTATTAGTCAGTGATGACGTCATCCCAAGGCACCCTATTGTACATGTATGTGTTTCAGGACGCATCACTGGGGAAATCAACATCTTGTGATTGCGGGTCTGCCTGTATTGCCTTTGAACTTCATCACGCCTATGGTGTCTTGTAGCTTACGTCGCTGGGGCGTCCAACCAATATTGGCTTACAGATGGGCACATGTATATTATGTCATGTAATGTTGCAATAAAATATGTTTATACTTCAGTTGGGCAATACCTAATGTCCTTTGCAGCAGGAAAGATTAGAGGAAGAATAATATTTTTTTTCGTTTCTGCACTTCAATGCATTTTCGTTTTTCCACCTACCAACATGTCCACATTTTACCTATTTTCCTCATTTTCTTGGAGACGACACATATGACCAACAAGTTTGGCTAGCCATTAAATTACAAAACAATCAATCAATTTTCATAACGGCTTGGCGTATGCATTCGTATAGGTTTCCATTCAAATTAGGCATTTAGTGCATGATATAAACCTACAGGCAGTCTTCAAACAGTTTTGATTTTAATCGAATGGTAGAATAGTTTTGATGTCCTGTTACAATTTGGCTAGCATTTTTTAAAAAACTGAAAAGTGATATACAAAGAGTTACCGTATTCGTCATTATTAAGGGCACGATGCGCTTTGATATTTAATTCTACCATAGGACGCCACTCTAATACGTACACCGCCAAATGCAACCGTGTGCTCCTAATGCGGACTTTGACATCATAACACAAACATGCCTAATAGATAGAATTGTGACCCCTTTGAATCCCACTTTTACACAATAAAACTGGCGTTTATAGGGGTAAACTTTATTGTTTTCTTATTTCTGCTCTCATATATAGATTGGGGTACTCATTACATGTACCCACAATCTATATTTTAAGCAAAAATAAGAAAAATATCACATTTTTTCGTCTTAAAATTTATTATTTTTCGGTGGTAAAATTACAATGCATTTGTGTAGGCGTGTTTTTCTAATGTATTTGAATGAACTAAATATATCAAAAGTTGTTATAAAGAACATTTTATCAAATCTCAATGAGTGCAAATCAGAAATTGCCCATCTTTATCATTAAAGCGTACTAATTGATATGTTAGAGGGATTTTTAAGCAATTTTTCAACTTCTGTTAACTTCAGAAAGCCTGCATATCCTGTGGACTGGCGTGCGCTTATTAGAGCATGTGCGATATTTACGACAAATATGGCACTTTTGTCAGTTCAAGATTTTGGAGTCGGTTGTTAATCAATCGACCCAAATACTGAATATAAAGGTTCTTTGGTGCAGTGCTAAAGTCCACGTGGCTATCACTGACTTGTCGGAAATCCAGGTTACAGTTACACGTATTTATAGAAAAGGCCGAGTTAATTTTATCGCTGTGGGTTCAGTGTATTGCTTAAGGGTTTATTTGTAGAATCTAGACTGGTTTCATGGGTTTGGCTAGGCAAAATGTAGACCCAGATCAGACGCCGCTTATCGCGGCGACTGATCAGGTCTACAGTGTTTGCTTACCCTACAGGGCTTTAAGGGTCAGACGATGCAGAACGCAGCGCCTGACCAAGGTCTACAAGGTTTGCTTACAGTACAGGAAAGATAGGGTTAATCCATTTAGTACTGTAAACCCCTAAAGAGATAATTGGCAAACAGTGCAGGCCCAGATCAGACGCCGCAGAACGCGGCGTCTGATCAGGGCCTACACTGTTTGCAAAAATAAACCTTTTTCCAAATTAATTTTGAAGAAAACACAACCTGACACCGCCAAATTTTGAAATCGACCCCTGCTTTATATAAGGAGGAAGAATCCATTCGGTACAAAGAGGGTTAAAGGAAATGTTAACAGTCTAAGTCATCGTTCAGGATTATTTTTCCAGCATCGACCTATCAGTACTTTACGGCCCTTGCCCATCGGGGCTTGAAGAAATATATGGGCTGCATGATGCTTCCACGCAGAGCTGAAACCGACCCGCACATGAGTACTGGTAAAGCACTTAGCGGATCTAAGTCTGCCCAGGCAAATCGGTGCGAGTCGGCCCGTCCTTGCTTATAAACCCTATTGGTTTCATTAAACAACAGGGCATAAGAAGTCATTTCATCTCAATGTCGGGTAAAAGTCCCACAAAACTGGAAGCAATGTTTTCAAAATGACCTTTGAAGTGTTGACGGGGACAGTAAACTTCAAATCAAACAAACAAAACAGGAAAGAAAGGGTTAACCCATTTGGTACCGGAAACCCCTAAATGTGTAATTGGCAAACAGTGCAGGCCCAGATCAGACGCCGCAGAACGCGGCGTCTGATCAGGGCCTACACTGTCAGCAAAAAATAAGTCTTTTTCCAAATCAATTTTGAAGGAAACACAACCCGACACCCCTAAATTTTGAAATGGACTCCTGCTTTATATAAGGAGGAAGATTCCATTCGGTACAAAAAGGGTTAGAGGAAATGTTAACAGTCTAAGACATCGTTCAGGATTATTTTTTCAGCATCGACCTATCAGTACTTTACGGCCCCTGTCCATCGGGGCTTGAAGAAATATATGGGCTGCATGATGCAGAGCTGAAACCGACCCGCACACAAGTACTGGTAAAGCACTTAGCGGATCTAAGTCTGCCAAGGCAAAGCGTGCGAGTCGGCCCGTCCATGCTTATTAACCCTATTGGTTTCATTGGGCGACAGGGCATGAGATGTCATTTCATCTCAATAGCGGGTAAAAGTCCCACAAAATTGGACGCAATGTTTCCAAAATGACCTTTAAAGTTTTGACGGGGACAGTAAACTTCAAATCAAACAAACAAAACAGGAAAGAAAGGGTTAACCCATTTAGTACCGGAAACCCCTAAACGAGTAATTGGCAAACGGTGCAAGCCCAGATCAGACGCCGCAGAACGCGGCGTCTGATCAGGGCCTACACTGTTAGCAAAAAAAAGCCTTTTTCCATATTAATTTTGAAGGAAACACAACCTGACACCCCTAAATTTTGAAATGGACTCTCGCTTTATATAAGGAGGAGGATTCCATTTGGTACAAAAGGGTTAAAGGAAATGTTAACAGTCTAAGTCATCGTTCAGGACCATTTTTCCAGCATCGACCAATCAGTCCTTTCAGTGCTTTCATTTATCAGCGCCATGCACTGATAGCACGGTGCTTGCAAACAAAAGAACTTTAATTTGTTGCCTAATTAGGAGCCTTATTAAGACAGCTGCCACCAGACAGGAACCAATCATTTATCAAACAAACCTTGTTTAACATTGTAGTCAGCATTAAGTCTCCAGATTGGCGACATGAGAAATGCAATATTTTGAGGTTAGGGTTCAAGAACTTGTAGATTTCTGTTGCGAAAGTGCAAATGCGATCTCAATTAAGGACTATCAAAATGTCTACCTGGCACGCGGGCTTAGATTCACAGTTGCTCAGAACGTGGAATCATTTCAAGAAAAATAATTAGGGATAATATATTGCATCATGAAAAATTGCAATGTATTGTTGGAAGGGAAAATATAAGTTGATTTTGAAAGAATATTGTCTTTCGAAATAGTTCATTTTTAACACCTGTTTCTCCATTGCCCTACGTCAGAAACAAACCATTTTTACACCAACATATACTTTAGTCCGTGTTCTACGAGAGCAAGTCAATATGTAACCAGCCTATCCCATTTCCAATTGACTGAAACAACCAAGATTATCATGCCTTGTTTCAATACATGTTTTAGGCTTGAGGGCATCCTTATCGATAGATTTTCGGATGAGTCGTTTAACCGAGGTCCCGTTTCCGTATGACCTTAGCTGTTGGTGGGACGTAAAAATACTCAAAACACTCACTCACTGCACCCTTATCGTGTCATTCATTCATAAGATATTGAATGTTAAGAATGCCTAACGATGCAGTCAAAATTGACTACCGTGCTGTAACTCTGTACTTGCATTTGAAAGGGAAAACGGGTCAGAAAATACATTGCGAGTTGACGAATGTCTATGGGTCTTCTGCACTATCGTATGCAGAAGATAAATTCTGGGTTGGGGAATTCAAACCCGGCAGGGCGGTTTTAGAAGACGAAACCAGGTCTGGACGCCCATCAGATGCAACCGATGAATAAATGTATAACAAAGTACGGGGTCTGGTGTACTCTGGGTGGAAGAAATAGCGAATGCATTACACATTTTACATGGTAGCGTTTCAACAATTTACGTTATCGCTTGCCGGGTATGCGCAAGCGAAGAGCCCATTGGATACCAAAATCCCTTAGCGACGGTCTCCGAGCCAGAAAAGTTCAAAACGCAACCCTCTGCTTGAAAGGTGATGGCAACGGTTTTGGGACGCACATAACGTTATTATGTTAGACTTTTTAGCAAAGAAAAGTACAGGTGCGTATTATGTATTTTGCTTGACGAACTGAGAACTGCTATCCGTGAAAAACACCGAGGTAAACTCTCCAAAGGGATTCTGCTCAAACAGGACAATGCAAGAGTTCACAATTGCAATATTGCAATGAATGCTGTTGAGCGGAATGGGTACGAGCTAATACCACACCCCACCTATTCTCCGGACTTCGGATCCATAGTGACTATATCCTATTCCAAAACTTGAAAATATCCGTGGACGTCATTTCCGGTCCAAAGAAGAAGTCGTAGGGGCAGTTGATGAGTGGATCGGAGACAAGTACCCTGGCCTTTTTAGTTCTGGGCTGATGTCACTGGAACAGTGTCGGTCCAAGTCTATCATTCTAGAGGGCAATTACGTCGAAAAAGAAGAGACCTGTCTCACCCAGAATAAGTCATTACGCGAACACGCCTATACAAATACATTGCCACCTTTATCGCCGAAAAAAATGAAAATTTTAAGATGAAAAATTGTGATATTTTCTTATTTCTGCTCAAACCAAGTTCTGCAACGGAAGGTCAGGTGGTTTTTCTCCGGGTACTCCGGTTTTCGCCCACCTCTGATTAACGATCGGCTCGATATGAGTGAAATAATCTTGAAAGGGCCGTAAAACCCAAACCAAAAAAAAACATTCTGCTCAAAATATAGATTGTGGGCACTCGTATTAAGAAAAATAAGGTGTACCCCTGTAAACCCCAATTTTACAACATAAAAGTGGGGTTCAAGGGTGTCAAAATTATATAGGCATGTTTTCGTGATGGTTTTTTTTTTTTTTTTTTTTTTTTGTTTATTGACTCGCCCTCATAGCAACAAGGAGTAGTAGTTTTTGAAAGGTAATTTTCTGACAAAGTGATTTTTTTCTTCTTCAACAAAAGCACTTTAGAGACCTTGACGACATTTTCAAAGTAAGATTAATTTTAGGCCACCTGAAAACATTTTTAGTTATTCTGTAGAAACACACGTACAATAGCTTTTTTGGCTTCAAATACAGTTTCAAGTAATGAAGATTGTTCGCACATTAAGGCTGCGGGCAAATGTGAGCCGTTAATTGTCTTTATTTATTATTTAAAGCATCGTTTTGAAGTGAGCCACGTGGCGCTAAAACTTGCCTTCTGAGAGTGCGACCATGAAGACACAAACCAGCTTGCTCAGCTACACAGACTAGCAAGAGTCTGGAAATCTTATTTATAGAAACCCGATATACTATACTTTCCAAGCATTGAACACAAAGGGGCAGATCAGCTTGCGCGCATGCGTCTTTGGTGTTCGGAAATGACAAAAGCAGAGCCCCTCATGACGAGGTGCAAATGTGGGTGGAACAAATCTAGGTCCTTAAGTCATTTACGTGCAAGAAAGTAATTGTACTTGTTTGTCTGTTTGTCGAATAAATACATGTATATGTGCTCTAGTTTATTTGTTTATGTGTTTGCGTTGAGGCTTTACGTCCCCGTCAACACTTTTAAGGCCATTTTGAATACGTAGCTTCCACTCGTGTGGGACTTTTACTCGACATTGAGAAAAAAATGACATCAAGCCCTATCACCCAAAGGAACTCCTAGTGTTTAAGGAACGGTCCGACTCACACCACTTTTCCTGCACAGGCTTAGACCTTCTCAGCTGTTTACCAGAACTCAAGGTCGGTGGGTTTCAGCTCTGCGTGAAAGCACCATGCAGCCCAATTTATTTCTCCAAGCCCCGGGGTGGGAGGGGGGGGGTGGGGGGGTGGGGAGGCGCGTCTGCTGTGCGATTAATCACTATTTGGCTTTCAGGTGTTTCAAATTGATCATATCGAGATCGCGCAGCCTTATCAGGGCATTTACCGTGCGTTATATTGATGCCAATTGACCCTAAGCTTTAGTATACAGACGTAGTACGTTGAATTCTAACGCAGCTGACTGTATGTTGAAGCACATTCTGGCTAAACGCGGCTTACATTATTTTGAAAAATTTGTGAAATAGAGGATCTTACATGCGTGTTCATGTATTATTGAATTTATTAAACGAGTTGAGGAAAAGGGATAAAATGCGAGGCTTTGCCGAGCATTTTATCCCTTTTCCTCAACGAGTTTAAATTCAATAATACACGAGCACGAATGCAAGATTCTATTTATCATACGACATTTAAAACGCATTTTATTCACGATTGTTTTACAAAAAAAAAGTCACTATTCCGCCATTAGTAAACGAGACGTCGTTAAGGACGTCATACATGTAGCCTTACGGGCGTATCTAACTAATTTGCATATTTAATCCACTAGCCGATTATCGAATTTATTACATGACGTTATTACACTCTCAGATGCGACGTCATATGATAAAGTGTTTTCGCATTACGCGTCAAACAAGGACTGTGAATGCTCATTAGGACATCACCCCGCAAATTGCATTTGTGAGGAAAACTCACAAAAATACTGCATACCAGTTTAAACTCAATTTTGCTTTAACAATGACTGAGGTTTGCAGGAATATTCATTGAGCGGACTTGGTAACGGCAGGAATTACTAGTCCATCAGGTTAACAGGTCAGTGCAATGAACACCCCTCCAAACCCCACTTTATATAGAGAAACTAGGGTTTACAGAGGTATACATTATATTTCTTATTTCTGCGCCAAGACATAGGTTATGGCTTCTCGTTAAAACCGCCTCAATGAGACGGTTCTAACGAGCACACAAACCTATGTTTGCAGTATAAATAAGAAAAGAAAATCACTGATTTTCATCAGGGAACTAATCATTTTGTTTGATTTGACGTCCCTGTCAGCACTATTTAGGTCATATTGGAGACGTTTCTTCCCATTTTGTGGGACTTTTACCCAACATTGAGATAAAATGACATCTCAAACCCTGCCACCCAATGAAACCAATAGGGTTTATATGCACGGAGGGTCCAATTCGAACAACTTTACCTGGTAGGCTTAGACCTCCTAAGCGGGTTACCAGTACTCATGTGCGGTTTGTTTCAGCTCTGCGTCAAAGCATCATGCAGCCTACTCTATTTCTACAAGCCCGGTGGGCGGAAGCCGCAAGGAAAAAATCATTTTAAAATAAGCTTTAATCTTCCGTTCCAATCATTTATTTGTCATGACTTTGTTTGTAATGTTTATATGTTTGGAATAAGTAAAAATATGTTTAAACTGAAAGTAACCAATTTGGAAATATTAAAACAAGTACTGTGTCGCATAGTAGTGTTATCGTAATGCTGTCAATCATTCCTGCTAAGTTCTTTATTGCCAACAATTCATCAATGAACATGCAACCCAGTTAAACATAACAAGTAGATTGTATTTCATAGAGAATGCCTAGACACTGTCTAATGGTGCCAGCATCTAACTATCAATATAAAAGGACAGTCATTACGATAATGAGACCCTTTAAACCCCACTTTATATCGAGAAAACTGGGATTTACGGGACATACAATATTTTTCTTTTTTCTCTCTAAGACATAGGTTATGGGTACTCGTTAGAACCGCCTCAAAGAGGCGATTCTAACGAGCGCCCTACTCTACTTGTTCTAACATACCGTATTTACCGTACATATTCGGAATGACAGGCCTGAGCAAAGAGTGTAGACAAAGATGAGGCGGCGCCTCATCAGGGTCTTCAGTGTTTGCCACTCATCACGCTATTCCTGTATTCAACATCAGGTAGTAAATGTACTTTTTTAAATTTTAACAAATATGGTAAGTTTTGTTTGTTTAATTTGAGGTTTAACGTCCCCGTCAACACTGTATAGGCCATTTTGGAGACGTTGCTTCCAATTTTGTGAGACTTTTACCTGACATTAAGATGAAATGACATCTCAAGCCCTGCCGCCCAATGAAACCAATATGGTTTATAAACAAGGTCGGTCTGACTAGCACCGCTTTGCCTGGACTGTGTTAGATCCTCTAAACGGTTTACCCATACTCGTGTACGGTCGGTTTCAGCTCTACGTGGAAGCATCATGCATCCCATCTATTTCTTCAAGCCCCGATGGACGGGGGCGGACAAGTATGGTAAGGAGTTAAGATTTCCGAATATTTATGGTAAACATGGTATGTTTAAAGTATCAATAAAACACTTCACTGAGGCGGTTCTTACGAGCACTCACAATCAATTTTTAGACCAGAAATAAGGTAAAATATCAAACATGTTCTAGAAAAAAGACTGACGCCATTTAGCCCACGGCCATGGGTATATTATTGTAATGATATTTCAAGGCTCAAAATGGCAGTTTTTATCTGGTGATATTATTTTTCATTCGTGTGATAGAATGTGTGAAATTATTAGTTGTATTGATTCTTGACGGGGTACATGGGAACCCAGTTTCCTCCTGAGAGCGATATTTTCCATTATTACGCTCTTCGTCGATGGCAGTGCTCAGTGGGAAACGGTTAACATCTTGTTAGAATGAGAGTTTAATAACGGAAAACATTGAAATAAAGTACCGAATGAATTAAAAGCAATCATAAGCTGAAAATCATTGTTGTCATTACAAAAACACGCCTATACAAATACATTATTAATTTGATTGCCGAAAAAATGAAAATTTTGAGAGGAAATATTGTGATATTTTTTCTTATTTATTTTAGAGCAGAAATAAGAAAAATAAGGTTTACCCCAGTAAACCCCAGTTTTACTTTATTTTATTTACTATATAAAAGTTGGGTTCAAGAGGGATCAAAATGTTATAGGGCATGAAATATCGCTTTCAGGCACTGAGAATGATCACATGTTCCCGTTCATAATCAAACTGAATAACTCATTTGTTATTCATGCATGAGTTTCAGTGTTGTATTGCTTTCAAAAAAAATTAAGGCGGACGTCGTGTTACATCGCGTCCTTCTTACGCACTTCCGTTGATGACGGTGGTGAGTGCGTAAACGTTTACGTCATAGAATGAGAGTTTCATAACCATTACGATAACACACCCGTGCGACATACTGCATTTTCCTCATCTCCAAAATGGCTACTTTTCTGGTGAAAATCCGTGACATTTTTCTTATTTATACTGCAAACATAGGTTGTGGGTGCTCGATAGAACCGCCTCATTGAGGCGGTTCTTACTAGTACCCACAACCTATGTCTTGGAGCAGAAATAACAAAAATATGGTATACCCCCGTAAACCCAAGTTTTCTCTATATAAAGTGGGGTTTAGGGGGTGTTCATTTCACAGACTCGTTCACGTGATGTGAAAACGTTGAAATAAAGTACAGAATGACTTAAACGCAATCAAAGGCTGAAAATTTTTGCAGTGCATGTAACTGTGTAGTTTTTTTTTTTTATTATTATTATTTTCTCATCAACTGTGCAGTAAATCCAAGTTGGCGGACATCGCAGTTCATCGAAGGCGAGTACGGGAGGGTAATATTTCTTTGCTCATGGGGTATATGGAATAAAATTGCCCTTGCGCTGTCCTATTAGAAGACTACACATTTCTAAGCAGTTGTTTCTACCCAGAATAGTCCTGTTTTGGGGATCCTAACAAATACCGAAAACCTATACTGAACGCCAAAAGAAAAGCCCACAAGTTCAACTTCTGATTATTTCTGAAATCGGCTGAAGTCCTTTGATGAACTTCCCATTCGTCTAACTGTGGCCAGTCACTGTGTTGACATTCACGATACAGTCTGCTCAAGCGTAGCTACACATGTATGGCAAACAGGTTTTCCACGTACACTGATCTTAAGCTGCCACATGTAAAAAAAAATCAAATATGAAACAACAGCAATTTGGGTAGGTAACAGGAATCCGAATTAAATCGCCCGATTTTGCACTAACGTCAGATGCCATTGCTGAATGTAAACCAGCGCCACCAAGCGCTTGGACAACTAGACGCTAGAGTCACGCTTTGTGCTGTCGCTTCCAATTTTGGAGTGGATCCTAGAATCATCAGCCGAAGGTTTCTCGTTACCGCCAAACAAACAGCATTAACGACCGTCCATGAAGCGGCAGGCCGAGGGTGATGACCATCAACCAAGATAGGCATCCGAGGGCTAGATAGGCATATCCGACTGGCACAGCTTCGCCAACGATCACACTCTAGGATCAATACGTTAATCGGATCCACGCAAAGACGCTTTGTCGCAGCTAATGGAGGCCATGCGGGATACTGAGTATATCTAGTGTGTATCTGTGAACTTTTGTTTTGATGGTTGTGCCACATGGAAGAACATTACGGAATAACAACAGTGAATAAACTCATTTTCTTTTGATAGATGTGAAATTAAGGACGTTTTCTGCCAAAGTAAATGGTGAAATTTTGATTTTTCTGTTTGGGAATACATGCACTGTAATTAATTTGTTTTGGGCATTTCTTTTGGCATTCATTATATGTTTTGATGCAAACATTGTAGACCACATTGTTTTTACAATCATCAGGTTAACAAGTCCGTGAAATGAGCACCCCCTCCAAACCCACTTTATATAGAGAATTTTTTTTTTTTTTTGGGGGGGGGGGGAGGGGGATATACATTATATTTATTATTTATGCTCCAAGACAAAGGTTGTGTGTACTCGTAATGAGGCGGTTCTAACGAGCACCCACAACATATGTTTGCAGTGTAAATAAGAAATAAATCACAAATTTTCATCAGACAAATGGCCATTTTTGAGGCATGAAGAATGCACTATGTCGCATGGATGTGTTTGTTTGTTTGATTGATTTGAGGTTTAACGTCCCCGCCAACATGTATAGGTCATTGTGGAGACGTTGCTTCCAATTTTGTGGGACTTTTACCCGACATTGAGAGGAATGACATCTCAAGCCCTGTCGCCCAATGAAACCAATAGGGTTTATAAGCATGGACGGTCCGACTCGTACGGCTTTGCCTGGACAGGCTTAGATCCCCTAAGCGGTTTACCAGTTCTCGTGTACGGTCGGTTTCAGCTCAGCGTCGAAGCACCATGCAGCCCATCTTATTTCCCAAGCCCCGATGGGCGGGGGCGACTAAAGATGTGTTACCCTAATGCTAAAATGTTATCTACAAGATCAGATCCGACTTGTTAGCGTGACGAGCATTTGCAGTGCGAATTGTATTTTGTGTTATGGGACGTGTTATCAGACAATAAGCATTTTAGCACCAAAAGTCATTATAGTCTAACAGCCTTTCTCTTAGAAATAAGCCACACAAGGAATTATCGAAAATGTCTAATGATGTACTTAAGATCATAAGAATTGTTTTGTCTTCAAGCTTTTAACTTTCACTCCTGAGTTTCTAGAGCGGATTCTTCCATCTTTGAATACATCCCATTCTTGTAAATGTCATTACGAAAACACGCCTATTAAAATACATTGTAAATTTTACGGCCGAAAAAAAAGTTTTTTTTTTTTTTAAAATGTGATATTTTTCTTATTTTTGCTCAAACTATAGATTGAAAAAAAGAGACTGATGGTACACGTTAGAGCTGCCTCTTAGAGGCGGTTCTAACGTGGATTCTTCCATCTTTGAATACATCCCATTCTTGTAAATGTCATTACGAAAACACGCCTATTAAAATACATTGTAAATTTTACGGCCGAAAAAAAAGTTTTTTTTTTTTTTTAAAATGTGATATTTTTCTTATTTTTGCTCAAACTATAGATTGAAAAAAAGAGACTGATGGTACACGTTAGAGCTGCCTCTTAGAGGCGGTTCTAACGAGTATCCACAATCTATATTTAAGAGCAGAAATAAGAAAAATAAGTTTTACCCCTGTAAACCCCAGTTTTACTACATACATGTAAAAGCGGGTTTCAAGGCGGTCTAAATTATATATTCGTGTTTTCTGATGTGAAATTAATGTCCATCACACGAACAAGTCCGTGAAATGAACACCCAGTAAACCCCATCAAAGTTTATATAGAGAAAACTGGGGTTTACGGGGTTAACCATATTTTTCTTATTTCTACTCCAAGACATAGGTTGTGGGTACTCGTTAGAACCGCCTCATCGAGGCGGTTCTAGCGAGTACCCACATCCTATGTTTGCAGCATAAGTAAGAAAAATATCATAGATTTCCATCAGAAAAGTAGCCATTTTGGAGATATGAAAGAGATATGAATAATGCACTATGTCGCAAGTATGTCTTATCGTAATGAAAATCATTAAGAAGGTAGCAAAAAGTGTAGATCCTGATTAGATGGCACATTATGAGCAGTCTTATCTAGATCTATGTTGTTTGCATAGGTACATGAAGCGGTCAACAGGGTATCGAATGACAAAGGAGAATAGACATACTTGCGTATTTCACACCAGGTTTTCAACGACTGTCGAAGGAGAATTGATATACTATTTCATACCATTTTTCAAGGAATTTCGAATGATAATAGATAAACATGTACTTCGCGTTTTTCACACAATTGTTCCAGCGAATCATCACGAAAACACGCCTATATAATATTGACCCCCTTGAACCCAAGATTTATAAATGTAGAACTGGGGTTTGCAGGGGTAAACCTTGTTTTTCTTATTTCTGCTCTAAAATATAGATTTTTGGTACGCATTAGAACCGCCTGGATGAGGCGGTTCTAACGAGTATCTACAATCTATATTTGAGCAGAAATTAGAAAAATATCACAATTTTTCATCTTTTTTTTTTGTGATAAAGGTTACAATGTATTTGTATAGGCATGTTTTCGTAATGGTCAAAGAGAAATAGATAAACCTGGCGAATTCACATCATTTCTAACGAATGTCAAAGGAGAATAGATATACTTGGCGTATTTCACATCATTTTCCACGAATGTCAAAGGAGACTAGATAAACGTGGAGTATTCCACACGATTGTTTCAAAGAATGTCAAAGGAGAATAGATATACTTGGAGTATTTTACATCATTTTTCAACGAATGTCAAAGAAAAATAATTATGCATGGCATATTTCACAACGTTTTTCAACGGATGTCAAAGGACAAAATATATACACTCAACGAATGTCAAAGAAGAATAGATATTTTTGGCGTGTTTCACAACGAACATCAAAGGATGATTGAAATACTTGGTGTATTTCACACCATTGTAAGGAGAAAAGATGTACTTGGCGTATTTAACACAATCTGTTCAACTAATGTCAAAGGAGAAAAGATATACTTTGCGTATTTCGCACCATTTTTAGTTTATACAAATTTATTTTAGTTCGATTCCGCTGAAAGCTTCAAGCTTATTTGAATCGCTTTCGAACACACATTATCACGCGCGCGAGAGAGAGGCAGTGACTTTCATCCCAAAGCTGGGTGGAGTGGGGCAGCGGCATTACGAGTCTGGCCAAAGGATTCACCTCGCCTCCCCTTGCTAGGTTCGAACCCCAAACCTTTTGATCATAAGTCGAACACGCTAACCACTCAGCTATCGAGGCTGCCATTTTCCTGGGAAACAATTTCAATTTTTTTAGGCGGTTCTCAGAAGCACATACAATCTATGTTTGGATTGGAAATAAGAAAAATAAAAATCTGAAAAAAATGCAGTTCTAGAGATATGAAAGACGCCATTTTAGGAGACTGGTGTGTTATCATAGCATGACTTTTGTATTAGGCATTCCTGGCCAAAGTTTTCTTTCTGTTTAAATCTTTATACATGTATTAATTGTTCTATAAAAGGGTCGAAGTCTTTGTGGTGTATTGGTTTTGCTGCTCGCCTTGTAAATCAGGGATGGTGGGTTCGACCCCGGGCTCTTCTAGACTTTCGGATGAGTCATAAATCGAGGTCCCGTCTCCGTTTTTTTCTGGGCCACACTAGCTAGATTCGGCCAATTAGGTATCGATGTCTTCAAATTCTGTAGTGGAATCAATAATCCCAAAGGACTAGAATATATAACCTATACATGTACTTTGAATGAAGGACACGGAAACTTTTTACGGCCGTCACATATTCCCTTAGCACCAGCTGTGGTGAAGTTAATTGCACCAGCGCATGACAAAATCTACAAGAAGGCTTGAGCGACCAACAGAGACTCAGATCAGCCTGCGCATTTGCGCAGTCTGATCAGAGTCTTCGCTGATCGCATGTTCCTACTGTAGGTTAATATCTGTGCAAAGAGACATAAGCAAAAGGCCTTGTCATAGTGGATGGGTGCCCAGGTTGATTTGGCGCCGGCTCAATTGTTATATAAAAGGGCAATCCCTTGGAAGTAAGGAACTCGGGCTGGAGCCGAGCGATGGTCTCCCCATTCACCGGCAACGGAGAATGGGGGTACCACCGAGCGGCTACGGTGTAGTGCTAGCATGGATTCGTTCCCTGGAACCCCACCAGCTGACGACCCGCGACACGGGGAAACTGGAAAACTGGGAAACAACAATAACAGCAAGGAACTCAACACACAACTGAAAACTAAGATTTTTTTATTGTAATTTTCATTGGCCCATTACATTATTAGCACGGATCTGGCAAAACAAATCTTTAATTTGTTCCCTAATTTGGAGCTTCATTAAGCAACTGCCATCAGATAGAAACGCATCATCCATCATGCAAATATTGTTTAACATTGCAATCAGTACCGGCAATATCATACAATGCATTTGTAAATTTGGGATTTGTACCATGAACGCAAGCCCGCTATACATCCAAAGGCGATCTTTATTTATTCCGGATTAAACTATGTGATTAAATATTTTCTCATGGTAAACATTGCTCTTTCACGTTGCGGGTGTACTACCTGGCTAAACTGGACATCACGTTCATAAGTCCGTCAGATGAAAAGCTCTGCAAAGCAGAAGTAAAACAAAGATCAGGAATCGATACAATTAACTTACTCCACCCAGCAAATACACCAAATGGAAAGAAACACAAACATGAAGCGACCAAACCATAATGGAAAACTAAACAAAGGAAGGCCATTAGGACAGTTACTTTCCCACAAAATGGCCATCCAAAATAAAAAGACATAAGGCAAACCCGAATTTATATAGAGAAAACTGGAGTTTACAGAGGCACATGCATACACTTTTGTTACTACTTTTATCCAAAAACAGAGAACATAGGCGAAAATAAAACCAGATAACCATGAGGCCCTAAATAATTTTAACAAGAGGGCCATGATGGCCCTGGATCGCACACCTGATCCTTATGGTAGGTAATAAGGTGGAGTGGAGGGTAAGAGTAATTTTGGCTGACAGATATTGTCAGGATGATCATTCTGGGCAAGTTTGAGGATGACTGGACCAAAACTGTGGCCTCTAGAGTGTAAACAAGGTTTTTCTATGATTTGGCCTACTGACCTACTTTTTGGCCTGACATGACCCATATTTGAACTTGACCGAGATATTGTCAGGATGATCATTCTGAGCAAGTATGAGGATGACTGGACCAAAACTGTGGCCTTTAGGGTGTAAACAAGGTTTTTCTATGACTTGACCTACTGACATACTTTTTGACCCGACATAATCCATATTCGAACATGACCGAGATATTATCATGATGATCATTCTGAGCAAGTGTGAGGGTGATTGGACCAAAACCTTGGCCTCTAGTTTGTAAACAATGGTTTTTCTATGGTTTGACCTACTGACCTACTTCTTGACCCGACATGACCCATATTCGAACTTGACTGAGATATTGACATGATGATCATTCCTAGCAAGCTTGAGGATAACTGGACCAAAACTGTGGCCTCCAGAGTGTAAACAATGTTTTTCTTGGGTTTGACCTACTTTTTGACCCTAAATGACCCATATTCAAATTTGACCGAGATATTGTCAGGATGATCATTCTGAGCAAGTTTGTGTGTCATTTGACCATAACTGTGGACTCTAGAGTGTAAACAAAGTTTTTCTTGGGTTTGACCTACTGACCTACTTTATGATCCGAAATGATCCATATTCATAATTGACCGAGATATTGTCAGGATGATCATTCTGAGCAAGTTTGAGGATGAGTTGACCAAAGTTCTGGCCTCTATAGTGTTAACAAGTTTTTTCTATGATTTGACCTACTGACCTCCTTTTTGACCCGACATGACCCATATTTGAATTTGACCGAGATATTGTCAGGATGATCATTCTGAGCAAGATTGAGGATGACTGGACCAAAACTGTGGCATCTAGAGTGTTAACAAGGTTTTTCTATGATTTGACCTACTGACCTACTTTTTGACCCGACATGACCCATATTCGAAGTTGACCGAGATATTATCAGGATGGTCATTCTGAGCTAGATATAAGATGATTGGACCAAAACTGCGGCCTCTGGAGTGTTAACAAGGATTTTCTATGATTTGAACTACTGACTACTTACTGACCCGAAATGACCCATATTTAAACTTGATAGAGATATTGTCAGGATGATCATTCTGAGCAAGTTTGAGGATGACTAGTCCAAACCTGTGGCCTCTAGAGTGTTAACAACATTTTTCTATTATTTGACCTACTGACTTACTTTTTGACCCGAAATGACCCATATTCAAATTTGACTGTGATATTGTCAGTATGATCATTCTGAGCCAGTTTGAGGATGACTTGACCAAAACTGTGGCCTCTGGAGTTTTAACTAGGTTTTTCTATGATTTGACCTACTGACCTACTTTTGGACCCGACATGGCCCATTTTCGAACATGACCGAGATATTGTCAGGATGAACATTCTGAGCAAGTTTAAGGATGACTGGCCCAAAACTTTGGCCTCTAGTGTTAACTAGGTTTTTCTATAATTTGACCTACTGACCTACTTTTTGACCCGACATAACCCATATTCGAACTTGACCGAGATATTGTCAGGATCATCAATCTGAGCAAGTTTGAGCATGATTGGACCAAAACTGTGGCCTCTAGAGTGTTCACAATGTTTTTCTGAGGTTTGACCTACTGACCTACTTTTTGACCCGACATGACCCATATTCAAACTTGAACGAGATATTATCGGGATGATCATCCTGAGCAAGTTTGAGGACGATTGGACCAAAACTGTGACCTCTAGAGTGTTAACAACGTTTTCCTTTGATTTGACCTGGTGACCTACTTGTTAACCCGACATGACCAATATTCAAACTTGACCGACATATTGTCATGATGATCATTCTGACCAAGGTTGATAATGATTGGATCAAAACTATGGCCTCTAGAGTGTTAACAAGAAAAGTTTACGTACGCACGACGAACGACGCACGACGAACGACGACGCCGGACATCTCACAGTCACAAAAGCTCACCATGACCTTCGGTCAGGTGAGCTAACAAATGTCTTGCATGTTACTACTTAAACAAGTAAACAAGTCGGACACCAAGTCCTGGCAAAAGCAGTTACGACGCTGCCCAGATACATATAACATAGACGAAAATTTTGAAAAAAAAAATAGTTTTGGACAGTAACAACAAGATTCCTAATTTCGGTAGGTTAATACTTCAGTCTTATGACCCGAATGTCGTAAGAAAGAGTGATGAAAACCGAAGAATAGAAGCACAAAACAAGGCTAGGACTAAGTGTTTGTATAAAAATAAATTCGCCTTGTCTGCTCCTTGGAAATCGCATCAAAATACTGCCAAATCCAAATTTGTTAAAGCTATGCGTTGTCTCAATTTAACCCACCCCAAAACCGGTATTTGGCAAACTATGCAGGGCCAGATCAGACGCCGCAGAACGCGGCGTCTGATCGGGGCCTCCACTGTTTGCTTAAAGCTCAGTAATTTTCCAAATACATTTTGAAGGAAACGCAACCCGACACCCCTAAATTTTGAAATGGACTCCTGCTATATATAAGGAGGAAGATTCCATTTTAATCTCGAACACCGCTACACGATTCTACATTATCCTCATATGATAAAGTATCAAGTCCAAACAACAGTTTTGTTTGTTTGTTTGATTTGAGGTTTATCGTCCCCGTCAACACAGTATAGGACATTTTGGAGACGTTGCTTCCAATTTTGTGGGACTTTTACCCGACATTAAAATGAAATGACATCTCAAGCCCTGCCGCCCGATGAAACCAATAGGGTTTATCAGCAAGGACGGGCCGACTCGAAGGGCTTTTCTTGGGTAGGCTTAGATCCTCTAAGCGGTTTAACAGTACTCGTGTGCGAGTCGGTTTCAGCTCTGCGTGGAAGCATCATGCAGCCCATCTATTTCTTCAAGCCCCAATGGGCGAGGGCCAGCAATTTATATTAGTAACACTTTAGAAGCAATGTTCGGTATCCACATTCGCAAATCAAATCATTGCGTATTCTCTTACAAATCAAAAGCCCTAAGTTGCTGAATATATTTCTGAGGTGTAAACGCCAAAAAGGGCAAACCAAAAAAAAATAAAATAAAAATAAAACAAGATGTGTTTGTGAAACACCAACATGTCCCCGGGCATAGTCATTTTTTATTCAAAGTTGCTTCCAGTTCAAGATTTTTGTTTGTGTGGGAAGCCCTTGACACAAGAAACTTACATGCCAAATATGAAAGCTCTATCTTAAACGGTTCTAAAGTTATGAACAATAATATTTTTTCTTTAAAGTAGGTCAAGGTCACAGGTCAAAAACATTTGCATGAATATAAAGCTCTTGTCACAAGGAACCTACATGCCAAATATTAAGGCGCTATCTTAAACGGTTCAAAAGTTAAGAACAATTTTATTTTTTCTTTTAAGAAGGTCAAAGGTCAAGGTCCAAGCAGTTTGCATGAATGAAAAGCTCTAATCACAGGGAACCTACATGCCAAATAGGAAAGCTCTATCCCAAACGATTCGAAAGTTATGACCAAAATGTTTTTTTTAAGTAGGTCAAAGGTCAAGGTCACAGGTCAAAATTTTTGCATGAATGTAAATCGTTTGTCACAAGCAACCTACATGCCAAATATGAAGGCTGTATCTCAAACGGTTCAAAAGTTATGACCAATGTTAACATTTTCTCTTATGTAGGTCAAAGGTCAAGGTCACTGGTCAAAATTTTTGCATGAATGTAAAGCGTTTGTCACAAGGAACCTACAGGCTAAATATGAAGGCTGCATCTCAAACGGTTCAAAAGTTATGACCAATGTTAACTTTTTCTTTTATATAGGTCAAAGGTCAAGGTCACAGGTCAAATTTTTTGTGTGAATTTAAAGCTCCTGTCAAAAGGAACCTACATGTAAATTTATAAGGCTCTATCTCAAACCGTTCAAAAGTTATGACCAAAATGTTATTTTTTTTATTTTAAGTAGGTCAAAGGTCAATGTCAATGTCACAGGTCAAAATTTTTTGCATGAATGTAAAGCTTTTGTCACAAGGAACATACATGCTAAATATGAAGGCTGTATCTCAAGTGGTTCAAAAGTTATGACCAATGTTATTGTTTCTTTTAAGTAGGTCAAAGGTCAAGGTCAATGTCAAAGGTCAAATTTTTTTGCATGAATGTGAAGGTCTTGTCACAAGGAACCTTCAGACCAAATATGAAAGCTCTATCTCAAACGGTTCAAAAGTTATGGCCAACGTTAAAGTTGTCCACGTACACACCAACAAACCAACAAACAAACAGACAGGGCAAAAACAATATGCCCCCGCTATCGCTACCGGGGACATAAAAAAAACAACAGAAAGCTGAAAATGTATAACATCATCGGCTCAAAAATGACCTAAAATGGGACGTTAAACTCCAATACAAATAAACAAACAAATCATACCTAAATCGGCAGCAGAAGGAAATACAATCGCGAAAATAAATCAGTTCTTCGATATTATTTTAAAAAGTAGGTCTGGACTAGTTTTTAAATTGAATTTCGAGACGTTACTAAATTATTTAAGAAATCAGCAAGAATAGCAGCTTTATATCCATGTATTTGTAAGTTATAATTAGTTTTAGGTATAAACGTTTATCTGATAAGTCATCCAGCCGAATTAAAATTTATTGATATTGGCCCGCGCTGCTTTTATTTTTTCTAAGCTGTTCTTTTTGCAGCCATCTCAAACTACAGCAGATTAGTTAATAATGGCTCTAAGAAATGGCATGTAGATCTCATTATATGTTCTCCTAGTGGCTTTGAAATTCAGAATACTCTCCATTCCCAAGAGTTTTGCAGCCGGT
Organism: Lucinisca nassula; assembly: GCA_963580285.1. NCBI lineage: Eukaryota > Metazoa > Mollusca > Bivalvia > Lucinida > Lucinidae > Lucinisca > Lucinisca nassula. The sequence continues at coordinate 58,114,171 of OY757025.1, forward strand.
TATCGAATATTATTCATTTATTGTCGATTTGTTCACCCGAGCCGGTAATATTGCCCGAGAGCGAAGCCCAGAACTGAAGATGCCAGTTTCCTTGTCTCCAACCCAATCCTCAACTGCCGCCACGACTTCTTCGCTGGGCCGGAAATGACGTCCACGAATATCCGTTCTCAAGTTTGGAAATAGGAAATAGTCACTTAGAGCTAAGTCCGCAGAATAGGCGGGGTGCGGTATTAGCTCGTACCCACTCCGCTTAACAGCATCCATTGCAATTTTGAAGTGTACTCGCGTATTGTCCTGTTGGAGTAGAATCCCTTTGGAGTGTAAACCTCGGCGTTTTTCACGGTTCGCAGTTCTCCGTTGGTCGAGCGAATTTGCATAATACGCATCTGTTATTGTACTTTTCTTCGCTAGAAAGTCCAATAACGCCCCCAATAACGTGCGTCCCAAAATACAGTTGCCATGAACTTGCTAGCAGAGGGTTGTGTTTTGGAACTTCTTTGCCCTTGGAGAACCCAGCCCTAGTCACTGGCGACTTTGAGTTCTATTCTCTGGCTCGTAAACATGGACCCAGGTCTCATCTACAGTCACCAGACGTGAAAGAAAATCATCTTCCTTTGACCTGAACCGCGCTTTATACTGATGCTCTGGTTGCCATTTGCTCGTCGCTAAGAGAGTTTGGGACCCAGCGGGCTGTTAGCTTGCGCATACCAAAGCGATCATGTAAAATTGTTGAAACACTTCTATCTGAAATGTGTAATGCATTAGCCACTTCTCCCACCTTAATTCGCCTATCAGAGTATACCAGATTCCGTATTTTTGTTACACATTTCTTCATCGGTGGCATCCTATGGGCGTCTAGACCTTGTTTCGTCTTCTAAAGACGCCTACCGCGTTTGAATTCCCTAACCCAGAATTTAACTTGTGCATACGATGGTGCAGAAGACCCATAATCATTACTCAACTTGCAATGTATTTCCTGACCTGTTTTCCCTTTCAAATACAAGTATCGAATTACAGCACGGTACTCAGCTTTTGCTTGCTTTTGCATCACTAGCAATGTTTGACGTTCAATATTTCATGAGTGAATGACACGAAAATTGTACAATTTTGCCCTCATGCTTAAAAGATGTATTAAAAGAAGGCATGAAAATCTTGGTTGTCTCGGTCAATTGGAAATGGGATACGGTGGTTACTTATTGACTTGCCCTCGTAGCTTATGATATAGAGAACACCAGTTTCGTGTCTTTTGATATCAAGTTTATCAGGCAAGACTTTGAGAACGCTTGTAGAATCGCGAGGCTTGGCGAGCGATTCTACATGCGTTCGCAAAGCCGAGCCTGATAAACTTGATGTCAAATGACACGAATCTGGTATTCTATTTATCAATTAATACCATTGTACACTCTTACATTTTTGCCAATTTTCCTAGCAGTCCAGTTCTTAGGAGTGCAATGCCACGTTGACCTGATAAAGCTCTCTTGTCCCGAGATAGTATATGTTTATTAGGTCAATGGGCTACAATGCAATTAATATAGGGGGTGACTGATAAAATATTCAGAATGACAGCATGGATGTTGTACTACAAACCACACATCACGAAAACATGCCAATATAATTTCGACCCATTAAACCCCAGTTTTATACAGTAAAAATGGGGTATATGGTATTACTCCTCTAGGCCCATTTCACGGCACAGTCGAACTTTAATGAATCAAACAACTTTGGGGCTACGAAAATGATTTCGAGGTAAGGGTTTTCGAGCCATAGTACCAGATCAGGAGGCATATTGCGGATAAGCTTGGGATAAGTTTTCGATGTTCTATAATACAAAATCTTGAGAGATTCTAATGAGAACACGCAACATACATTTGAAAGGTTTTTAATATCGGAACAAGCTTTGCAGCTGGTGTTGTGCCGTGTGGCGGCCGTAAAACGTCTCCACGTACATCAACCATAGTGCAGTTTATATTTTACTTTCGGTCCTTTGAGATCAGCGTGAATATTCTGAGAAATCAGAAATAAATTATTAGTTTAGACTCAAATTCTAGACAGGTTTTTAATTATTTGGACCTCATTTTGATTTATATCAGTCTTTGAATCGACTGCCTATTCGAAATTCGCAAAATTGCAGTACGCTTCCTCTGGCTTTCGTTGCCGGATCATAACAGGGTCACTGATGAGGCTTTATTAGCCGAAACTACGTAGTATGATCCATCTTCTTTCTTATGAATATTTTCATTGCTCTTAAAGGAACTCATTTTTGATTTTTATTTAGTAAGCCGATTTAAAATATTTTATCAAATTTGGCTTTTGTGTGTTTAACAGCAGTCTTAATTGTAGCTGCTGTCTTTTATCGAGACCTTGTGTCCACTTTTTGGAAAGCATTACGCCTGAAATTAAATGTATTCCCAGTTTGGTGGATCAAAGCATATACGGGAACAGGCTTTGTTTCTCATTACGAAAACACGCCTATACAAATACATCTAACCTTTATCGCCGAAAAAGTGAAAATTTTAAGATGAAAAGTTGTGATATTTGTCTTATTTCTGCTCAAAATATAGATTGTGAGTACTCGTTAGAACCGCCTCATCGAGGTGGTTCTAATGAGTACCCACAATCTATATTTTAGAGCAGAAATAAGAAAAATAAGGTTTACCCCTGCAAACCCCAGTTTTACTATATTAAAGTGGGGTTCGAGGGGGTCAAAATTATATAGGCGTGTTTTCGTGATGTATCGAATCATACATGATACATGTATGTTGCTTCAATGCGCGCGTGCGTGTGTGTGTGTTTCTACTGGTTATCTAAAAAACTCACAATAATCTTTACGAAAAAATGTTGCCAAACCGTCACATGCCACCGAGGCCGGCCTTGCGATACAGGAAGTTCCACAGATATCAAAGATGGCATTGTTGTGCACCGGTATATCATGGAAATGTACTGATTTGTAGATGTACTTCTAATGAAATATAGACACACGCTGCGAAAATAAGCAATCAAACTGGACGAAAAAGGAACTGCAGTTTAAAGAATGTGTCGTTGTGCTAATTTAGATATATAACCACTAATTTTCAGTCGAAGCCTGTGGGCTTGAAGTAATTGCCTAAATGAAAGGATTTGAATTTGATTAGGAAAAAAATTAGGTACAGAGAATGTCAAAGACAAACATAGCATGATAGACCAGAACGTTGAATGGCGCTTAAGTTAAATCACGTCTTTGAAAACAAGAAAGTACTATATGCAAAGTAAAATTCCCTGTTTAAAAGCACTATTGTAGTTTGCAGACACTTAAGTCCCTAGCATGCTCGTTGTATGCCTTTCTCAAATATAATATAAACTTAGGCACAACCTAAATGCGGACATGAGCATTGCTATCTACGTATAACTTGGAGAACGCATTCCATCCTACCGAGGTACATGTATCCTTGGATGCTCCGGTGAATCCTTGGCCGACGTGAGGTGGTGGCTTTTACTGGTATTTTTTTTTAAAGATGGCGTTTGCGAGTTGTATTTTTGCTTGTCGCTCACAAACCCGGACAGAGATAGTTTATACTATTTTATTTTAGTTCGATTGCTATGAAAGCTTCAAGCTTATTGAATCGCTCTCGAACGCTCATTCCAGGTGTTTTCACGCGCGCGAGAGAGAGGCAGTGGCGTTTACACCACTGCTACTCATTTACACATGGGTGGGGTGGGGCAGTGTCATTACGTGTCATGCCCAAGGACACACCTCGATACCGGTGGCCGGATTCGAACGCATAACATCTCGAGCATAAGTCGAACGCGTTAACCACTGCGCTATCGAGGATGACAGAGATAGATATTTTATGTGGATGAAGATAACGTTAACCAGTCCGGGACTGTTATTTCGCGAAGTCTCGAGATTCAATGTGATTGGGCCATGTAAACAACCCTCCTTAGGGTAGGGAAGTTACGTTGTTATGACTACGCGTGTATGTCTTTGTCTATAGGCGGACATCTTGCAGGTGCCTTCCCCGTATTACCGAGGGATATCTTTTCGGTTTTGGTTTTACGGCCCTTTGAAGATTATTTCACTTATTTCGAGCCGATCGTTGATCAGAGATGAGCGAAAATCGAAGTACCCGGCGACAAAAAAAGCCTTTTTCATTCTCCTTGATATAGATTGCTTCTGGTATGTGAACGATGTTTTTAACTAGGTTATCTAGTTGCTTACACTTGGATCATTCAAACTGGTATCGAGCCAGAATCAATATAAAACTGGAGACAACTTTACGGCTTTATCGTCTGCCGTAAAAATCCTCAATATTTTAAAGTATGTAACATGAAAATGATGTGACACAGCATGCCTTCTACTTTATAAAAAAAATCTGCTTTAAAATATAGATTGTGGGTACTCGTTAGAAGCGCTTCGATTCTAACGAGCACCCACAATCTATATTTTGAGCAGAAACAAAAAATTTCACAATATGTCATCTTAATTTTTTTTCGGCGGTAAAGTTTGCAATGTATTTGTATAGGCGTGTTTCCGTAATGATCGTATGGGCTGACGGAATGAGTAACCCTCATTAGTTCGGACTACCACTATCTTGAACAACATTTCATGGTACCAAAAGGTATTCAAGTTATTGAAGTTCGCCTGTACATGTATTTATAAGCCCGCCTCGGTAGCTAAGTCGGACTGGTGATCGGGAGCACGCGGGTTCGATACCTGCCGGGGTCGGTAACATTCGTTCGTGGAGATTGACCATGAAATCTTTCCTACGGTCATTCTCTCTCTTGCGCTGATTCAAGAAGGACGGTTGTCAGTTTCTGGTGAAAGAATGCGCACTGTACTGGTTAACCGCTTACGTAAGCCTGCCCATGAAAGTGTGAATAATGACCTAAATAGTGTTGACTGGGCCGTTAAACTCCAATACAAACAAACAAACATGTACGTATTTATAATGTTTTTCGTGTTGAGTCTTGAAAATACATCGTGGCGCTTCGTATAGTCTTTCAAAACGCAGTGAGACGTGACTGCACTTTTAATTTTGGGTTAGTCCGTGTTTTAGGTAAGTCGCCTTCAGTTGGGATTTTACATCGGGAGATATAGTTTAACTGAGATTCGTACTGCATCATACTAACCATGGCCACGACTTCTACATACTGACATTATAAAAAAATATTTATAATTTTAAAATCCCGTGAACAAAGAAATGCGAAACCTGCTTCCCCTAAAACATGGAATAGTCTTGCCACGCTTGAACGTTGAACTCTCAAAGGTCATTGATAAACTATAATGTTGAAGGGTCGGGGGTCTTGTTAACTGTTTTCCCGGCACTGAGGAGCCGGCGAATGATGCAGATAAGATCAATATGTGCACTGGCTTGCTCTGGGTGTGTGGGATCACCGGGATATAGACTTCTCCGGTCGGTACCGTGTCTTAGCTATTAGACTCGGCGGAGACTTCCGAATATTTACGAAAATTAACTGAATTTTGATTGTTTGTAGTTTTTTTTTTTTTTTTGGTATTCTATGCCTTTTATGGGCGCATTTCATGTATTCAATGATATGATATGTGATTTGCAAATAAAGTTGAGTTGAGTTGACTTGGTTACCGTGTTTTACAGTGCGTGTTACTCTGACATTTCTTGCGTTTTGTGGGTGCGTTTTATATATCCAGCGGATACAGACAATAAATAAAATGCATTCATTTAATTTCAACTTTACTGTTTGGTAAGTCGAATCTAATAGATTTTAATGAGTTCTAAAATATCTTTAGCATTCTGGCGTATTACAAAAGAGCCACTTCGTGTGAAAACATTACGTATCACATCATATCGATCCGCCCCCGCCCATCGGGGCTTGAAGAAATAGATGGGCTGCATGATGCTTCCACGCACACCTGAAACTGACCCGCACACGAGTACTGGTAAACCGCTTAGAGAATCTGAACTTTCCCAGGCAAAGCGGTGCGAGTCGGACCGCCCATTCTTATAACCCTATTGGTTTCATTGGGCGGCAGGGCTTGAGATGTCATTTCATCTCAATGTCGGGTAAAAGTCCCACAAAATTGGAAGCAAAATGACCTTTACAGTGTTGACGGGGACGTTAAACATCAAATGAAACAAACAAAACATACATCATACCGGTAACACTCCCATATGAATATAGTACATTCTTTCACGAAGAGTTGTGATATGTTTCTTATTTATACTCCAAACATAGGATGTGGCGGTTCTGACGAGCACGTTCAACCTATGTCTTGAACTGATTGTTTTTGGATTTAACGATATGCCAACCATTGTGGGTCATTTTGTGTCGTCTCCCAGAGAAAGGGAGAAAACAAAAAGAAGAGATGGTAGAGGATATCATTTTGTTTGTTTGTTTGTATTGGAGTATAACGGCCCAGTCAACACTATATTATGTCATTTTTGAGCCGGTCAGTTTACCTATCCACACTGTTCCTTGGCAGGCTTGTACGTAAGCGGTTAACCAGTACAGTGCACATTTTTTTCGTCAGAAACTGACAACTGCCCTTCTTGAATCAGCGGAAGGCAGAGAATGACCGTAGAAAAGAATTCATGATCGATCTCCACGAACGAATGTTGCCGACCCCGGCAGGTATCGAACCCACGTCCACCTGATCATCAGTAAGACGCGCATCCGACTGAGCTACCGAGGCCTGCAAGAGGAGATCCTATGTCTTTGAACAGAAATAATAAAGAATAATGAATATTCCAGTAAACCCCAGTTTTTTTTATATATATAAAGTGGGATTCGATGAGGTATTGATTACATGGACATGTTAACTTGATTTTGACGACCACTAATGACTCAGGCGAAGCTGCGCATAAGCGAGACTGTACAGGAGACCTTGAGGGAGCTGTAAGAATATAAAAATCTGATATGGGGTTCTGTTGTAGATGGGCGTCTCCAACGCGGGTTGGAAACGCCTGTCTGCAACAGGAACCCATCCTGCACAGTTCCGCCGATGTTTTTTTTTTTTTTTTTCATTTTACTTCATTTAACGTTTTATTTTCAGTTCACCTGTCACGTAGTGACAAGGTGAGCTTTTGTGATCACATTTTGTCCGTCATCCGTCGTGCGTGCGTGCGTCCGTCCGTAAACAATTTTAAATAAGTATATCTCTAATACCCCATGGCCAATCTTGATCAAATTTCATGAGAGGGGGAAAGGCTGCATAAGGCTTTTGGGCTGATCAGATTGGCATTCCGGTTGCCGTGGCAACATATAGCTCCCATATACTTACTATGGGACATTTTTTTTTTAATCTTCTTCTCTGAAACCACAGGGCCCAGATCTTAGATAGATCCAGATCTTAGCATGTAGCAACGGCAAGTGGTCACCTACATAAATCCTGCCAATAATGCCGCTGGGGTCCAGATGGGCCACACCCCGGGGACTCCTAAAGGAAAAATTCTTTAAAAATCTTCTCTGAAACCACAAGGCCCAGAGCTTAGATGTTTAGCACTTAGCAACGGCAAGTGGTCACCTACATAAATCCTGCCAATCATGCCCCTGGGGTCCAAATGGACCCCGCCCCGGGGCCCCTAAGCTACCATAGACTCCTAATGGTAAAAATCTTCAAAAATCTTCTGCTTAGAAATCACAGGGCCCAGAGCTTAGATATTTAGCATGTAGCAACGGCAAGTGGTCACCTACATAAATCCTGCCAATCATGCCCCTTGGGCCAAAATTGGCCACGCCCATGGCCCATTAGCTACCATGGATGGACTTAAAATGAAAAAAAAAAACTTAAAATGAAAAAAAAAAAAACTTCAAAAATATTCTTCTCTGAAACCATAAGGCCCAGAGCTTTGGTATTTATCATCGAGTCACGTGGAGTTGTTGCCTACATGAATCCTGCCTGAGTCTTGCCCCTGGGGTTCAAATTGGCCAAATCCTGTGCCTTCTTAACTCCAATAAACTTATAATGGAAAAAAACATCAAAACTCTTCTTCTCTGAAACCATGAAGTACGGACCTTAGCTATTTAGTATATAGCAACATAAAATGGTCGCCTACATAAATCCTGCCAACCATGCCCTTTGGGTCAAAATTACTGGAAAAAAATCAAAAATCTTCTTCTTCAAAGCCATAAGGCCCAAAGCTCAGATATTTAGTATGTAGCAATGTCAAGTGGTCCCCTACACTTATGATTTTCTGGCACACAGGTGAGCGATATAGGGCCATTGGGCCCTCTTGTTAGTGCATTTTAGTCACGTAGTTTGTCTGTGTAAGAACACCAGGGTAAGAACATAATTTCTAGATCTAAGGCTGAAAACACGGAATTTCTTTTCTGGTGTCCAAGATGTCATGCGTCTAGCCCTATTACAGTCGAACTTCGATGGCTCGAACCGCTTTTAGACCATTGAAAATTGATTCGAGACAGCGGTAGTTCGAGGCAAGGAGGGTACTATTAGTGCCATACAAGGAAGCATAATGGAGATAATTGTAGGATATCTTTTCGATGTTCTATAGTATAAATTATGTTGTGTGTACGCTGCAGAATCGCCTCATTGAGGCGATTCTAGTGAGTGCTCACAGCATACATTTGCACGGTAAAAGAAGAAAATCTTCCTCCATTATCCCCACATCGTACTTGAATTAATTCCTTGCGGACACAAGAACGGGTTCCACTCATCCATGATAAATGAGCCACAGGGGTCCGAGCCATTGACGTTCTTGCGTAGTTGAATGCACAAGCGTATTTGAAGTATGTAAATCGGGAAATTGGAAGTTAATGACGCTTTTTGCCTGTGTTGGCTCTTGGTTTGTTGTTTTAAAGATTGGAAGATTTTCTGTAACTGCAGGAGGTGTTGTTATTGTTTTATACAATTTATATATCATTTATGTGGTTTTGCGTATAATTTGGGTTTATATCAGCCATCTTACAGAGCTCCATGAGTTCAAAGGTGCACGTCCATTGAAGTAACAATGCCAGATAAATTGTCCAACATGTGCGGCTTTAGAATGTATCCCACTAATTCTTAGGAATTTCTTTTTGTCGTGGAATATCACAATATTGTATAACACACGTGTGTAATATATACTGAAGCTTCGATTGATCGAACACTGATTGCTCGTACCATGACTAATTCGAAATCGCATTGGGCCCCTACGATTTTCACATCAATCCGAATAAAAATACAATTAATTTCCTGTCTCTAGACCAGCTTTGTGGCTGTTCGAAATTGTTGCTGAAGCCTTTTAAATATGGTTTAGAGAAGCATTATTCTTACTTTAAGCTTGCCTTAATATCTCTGTATTTTGGGGAGAATTTTCTTACTCTATATACGAGAATCGTCCAATAAGTATCCGGCCTCACCTTCTTTCAGTCACGCTTCACTTCTTTTTTCACACAGTCACCCCACAGCAATAAGCGCATCCTCCATCGTTATTCAAACGCTGAAAGTCCATATTTTGTAGAATTCAGGGTCTTTAGAGTCAATCCACCATCCAACCGCTGCCTTAAGCTCTTCATCTGATCGGAAGTGACATCCACACAATTCTTTCTTCAAGTTCGGAAACAAAAATAATCATTGGGTACCAGATCAGGAGAACATGGTAGATAGGGTAAGGGTTTGAAACCGTTACGCTTCATTGCGTCCACAGACATTTTGCAAGTATGGACTCTAGTATTGTCATGTTGCACACCTTTTGTAAATTTGCCACACCCTTTCTGTATTAGAGCTGCACGTAATTGGTCTAAACTATTAGCTTACTAGTCCCCGTTAATAGTCTGGCAATGAGGTAAATAGTCCACCAACAGCACCGCCTTGCTATCCCAAAACACAGTTGCCAATTCGGCAACAACTGACCCCTGACATGTTATTTTACCTCGCATGGACAACAAATACTAGACTGACCGATAAAGTTTTGTGTAACCATGTATAATTCATTGATGTATAATATGAAAAGCGTGTACTTACCTCGGGTCAGTGACTTAGTTGAGCAAGTTTAATAGTTGACGTCCCTCGTAAATTCTTATTTTTACTTCAAACATAGGTTGTGGGTGCTCGATAGGACCGCCTCATTGCACGGACTTGTTAACCTGATGCGTTCTACAGTCGAACTTCAATGTCGCGAACACCATTTAAGCCATGGCAGTTTGTTCGAAATGGGTGTAGTTCGAGCCCCTGAGCCAATCATAGTGTCAGGTCTATTAGTTGGCAACACCAACAATCACCTAGCCTCTGAAAGCATTCTTGCTGACTGTCGTCACGGTTCCGAAGCCGAAGGTCTTGTGAAACCCATATGGTTCAGTTTTACAATGACATAGTGACCAATCTGGATGGGGCCATTAATCATGGCCACAAACAGACTGACCTAATTATCATGGATTTTGCCAAGGCCTTCAACAAGGTACCTCACAGGAGGCTATTGTATAAACTACGTAGATCATCATGGGACAAGAGGATCCACACTGAAGTGGATGCTTGCACTGTCCAAAGAAACCAACAAAACAATATTTGATGGTGTTCAAAAATATATACTGGACACCAAGCGTTTTTAATAGAATTTGTGTTTACTGCCATGCGTCGTTTGAAGTCCAATACCCCTCTGGCTTGTCTTCTGTATGTCTGCGCTCCCAGTATCCCGCCACTTATGTATCTATTTTTGGTTAGTTCATACCAAATTAGTTTTGCTAAATTCTCACTTTATTTGAATTACATTAGCTGTGTTTGAATAAAATATACAATATCTAGAATAATTTGTAGCGTACACAGTATTTGCCTATACGTACACAATATACATCTACCTATTCAAGGAGCGGAACTCTATAAGCATATGCTTTCGTTCTTATCCTTTCTATTGTTCACAAAATTGTATATTTGTATTTACTGTATGTGTACTAATGAAATAAAAATGTTTAAACCAAACTTGCTCGAGATATTATCATACCCAACGTTTGTGTGAAATTATATTAAAATCCGTCGATAAATGTAGGCACAAGAGCGATGACAAATGTTTTTTTTTTCTAAAAATAGCCTCAGTGACCTTTACCTTCAGCCCAGGATCCTGAAAGTCGAACTTGCTCGAGATATTATTATACCTAACATTTGTGTGAAGTTATATTAAAATCCAATAGCAAATGACGACGCTAGAGCAATGACAAAGTTTTTTTTCTCTAAAAATAGCCGCAGTGACCTTGACTTTGAGCCCAGGACCCTGAAAGTCAAACTTGCTCGAGATATTATCAAACCCAACATTTGTGTGAAATTATATTAAAATTCATCAATAAATATAGGCACTAGAGCGATGACAATGTTTTTTTCTAAAAATAACCGCAGTGACCTTGACCTTAGGATCCTGAAAGTTGAACTTGCGCGAGATATTATTATACCCAACATTTTTGTGAAGATATACTAAAATCCATCAGCAAATGACGACGCTAGAGTGATGACAATGTTTTTTTTTTTTTCTAAAAGTAGCCGCAGTGACCTTGACCTTGAGCCCAGGACCCTGAACGTTCAACATGCTCGAGATATTATCATATTCAACAGTTGTGTGAAATTATATTGAACTCCGTCAATAAATGTAGGCACTAGAGCGAAAACAAGTTTTTTTTTCTAAAAATAGCCACAGTGACCTTGAGCCCTGGACCCTGAAAGTCGAACATGCTCAAGATATTATCATACCCAATATTTTTATGAATTTATATTAAAATCCATCCCTAAATGTAGGCACCGGAGTGATGACAAAGTTTTTTTCTAAAAATAGTCACAGTGACCTTACACTGCAGCTTAAAACAAAGTACCATAACTCTGTGACAAATCATCTAACCAGATAGCACGGATAATATGCGCATACCCTATTGCTGCTTAAGATTCCATTGAAGTTTCGTTGAATTTCTGAAAGCAATTGCTGAGAATTCGCGTGGACACGAACAATACCCTATATATTCATGTAGAATTTATCGAAGGGCCATAACTGTTGAAAAACAAAAACACGAAGGTGATATGCGCATCCACCGTCGACACTTAATAATCCCATGAAGTTTCATTGAAATCCGACCAGTAGTTTCTGAGAATTAGCGTGGGACGGACGGACGGACGCACGGACGAAGCGGCGACTATATGCTCCCCCGAAATTCTTCGGGGAGCATAATAAATACTTGACCCTTGTCACTACTTTAACTCAAGCAAGGCATAAAAACTAAACAACAGTCAATATCGTAGGTACCAGGCCTATGGTGATGCCTGAAGAATCCTTTTGTTCCCCTAGAACTATTCCCAGTGGAGTAGTCTTCCCTCTTCTGTGGTAAATGCTAAAACTGTAGAGGAGTTCGAAGCCCGCATGGTATAGACTGGGACTCAGACGTATGCGTTTTAGTACAGCTCTGAAAGCAGATTGTAAATAGTTTTAAGGACTCATCCAGTGATTTTTTTTTTTTTTTTGCTGAATTCTAAATTTAGCGCACCACCAACAGAGGTAATGACCAAGTATGACCGACTCAGTATATGAAGATAGATCTAGATAGTGATATTTTCAAAGTGAAAAATAGCATGACCATGTTTTTCCACAGTAGTACTTTTTTAATATACAATAAAGAAAATTTACTCATTACTAATTTTTCATTATATCGAACGTGTTGAAAACATAATTCATTCGGTGTATTTAAAGCACCAGAAATTTTCACGAGTGCGAAGCAAGTTACAAATAGCTGTTCAATTACAGAACATTGCACAAGTCACGTACAAAACAAAAAGAATATATTTCAGTATTCACCTAAACAAGTAAATATTTCTATTTCTGCAATTATGGGAAATATTGCCTAGGTTCGAAATAACCGTGGAAAACCGGCGTGGTATCAGTGTTCCAGTCGTTAAGTTTCACTGTCAGTCGCACTCTGTGGCCGCGACAGCGGAATAGTACTTTCTCAAGAAAATGTTTCATAATCTAACAAATGTTTTACGTCTTGTCTGTCCCGATATATATAATAGATTACTTGTTTTCCTTAAGGACAGACAGTATTATCAAGGGATGTAAAAGAAAGACTTCGCTGTTCATCAAAGTGGGGCTATGATGGATTGGAACAGACATTGAAAACTGTTTCACTGACTCCAAGATGGTTTTTTTTTTTTTGTTGTTGTTTTTTTTTTTCGAAGATTTTTTTTCTTAGAGGCTTGCTAAACAAAATGTCAAAACATACCACATGTGTTTTTTTTTGTGTGTTTTTTTATAAAGTTCACTGGGACTTTTCTCGCTTGAATTTGTTAAACGTGTTTAGTTCCTACATTATATCCGTTTTGTTTGTTGCGCTTACCTTACAAAAACGCCAGTTTTACATAATTTGATAACATGTTTTCTAATATGTTGTAATGGGCGGTATCTTGAATTATGTTGAATTTGAAAGGAATGGGAACACTGTAAAGTCGTTCTTATTGACTGCCGGTCCCCGCCCATCGGGGCTTGAAGAAATAGATGGGCTGCATGTTGCTTCCACGCAGAGCTGAAACCGACCACACACGAGTATTGGTGAACCGCTTAGAGGATCTAAGCCTGCCAAGGCAAAGGGGTGTGAGTCGGTCCGTCCATGCTTATAAACCCTATTGGTTTCATTGGGCGACAATGTGGGGTAAAAGTCCCACAGAATTGGAAGCAACGTATCCAAAATGACCTATACAGTGTTGACGGGGACGTTAAACCTAAAATCAAACAAACAAAATTGAAAACGGGTATGGGTCGGTAGGTCGCAAAAAAAAAACACATTTTGTTTTTTTTTTTTTGGTCAAAATTTTAGGTAATGGAAAAGAAAAAACACAAAAAAAACAGTAAAACGGTACGGCTCGTATATTACCTGAGAACATTCAAATAATGAGGTTAAAAGCATCATGTAAGCAAAAGAACTGGGTTTCAAGTATAACGACTCGCTTTTTTGTCAGTTTTATGATTTTTTTTAAAGTGCTAGCAAATATTAAGGTGGGTAGGTACGAACATTTTCATTTTTTTTCTGGACGGCAATAAAAATTGCAGGGTCGGTACAAAAAACAACAACATAAAAACTTGGTTGGTCGGGTCAGCGGTAGCACAGCTATTTCTTTTTTATGCCAAATATTGCGTCATTCATTTGTTGTGGTTGCTCGTTAGGCCTGTCCGCATTAAGGTGCTTCTACATAGTACGCACACTATATATTTGAGCACAAGAGCACAAATATAATCAAAGCGCTGACAGTGCTGATGGGGCGATGGTTTGTAATCTATGGATAGTGTTACCAAATTTTGCATCTGGTTAGTAGTTGTTTTTTTTTTTTAATTCAGGATTAAAGAATTTAGCAGTTTAAATATTGGGGGTCACTGATGAGACCTAATTTGATGAAACTAGCTAATCTGATCCAGAAAATGTGTACACATCACGGTTTTCATCTCTTTGATTGATCCAAAGCAGAAATCTTAACATAAGACATTAACTACAGCTGGTACTTAGGGATCAATGTTTGGTCACCATTTGTTTTTTTTTTTTTTTTTTTTTTTTTTCATTGTTTTTGTGGATGTTATTAATTTCCATTTTAGAAAACAAATATATATCTTTATCATATCTTGCAAGTATTTAAACTATATAAATTTATAAATGATATATCTATGTTTAAAAGAACATCAGAAACAAAGCAACCAGAATCTGTTGCAAATAGTTTCTAAAGTGGTATCGTTCACTATCTCCTATATTAATAAAGTATCAATAAAATGGTTGCCACTCGACTGCCCGTTACCTTCCCCACTTAGAACACCTAAGTAGAATAATTGCGGGATAGGAACAATTGCGTCCTAGGACAAATTGTCCCGGTTTTGTGAAAGTTTGGGGCAAAACGTCTCCAGCACGAAACGTCGTTTTGCCACGGTAGTCACCAGAGTTACCCTCACCTGCTGTTATAAGATTGGTCTCTCCTTAAAATTCTACTCGTTCGATTGTGCATGCCCTACAAAGCACTAGCCAGTTTTATGTCGTCAAAGAAATGCGATAAGATATATTCTATAACAAAAATAACTTCTTTATTAATAGAAATTCCGCCAAAATGACATTTGTATTCTTAATTGAACTCTGCCATACGTTCTAATGCCCATTTCGTACTAAATGGGATCTGTTTCTTAAATAAGCACAAGATCATTTCAAAATTTAGGGATGCCAGGTTGTGTTTTCTTCAAAATCTATTTGGGAAATAGGTAAACTCTCTGTAGGCCCCGATCTGACGCCGAAGAAGGCTGCATTTGATCTGGACCTGCCTTTTTTACCATCACCCGCTACTTTTGGATTGGTCTCTCCTTAAAATCCGGTTCGATTATGCATGCCTTAAAAAGCACCAGCCAGTTTTATGTCATCAAAGAAATGTGACAAGTTATTTTCTATCACCAAAAGAACTTCTTGATATTGACATTCTTAAACAGAGAGAATATAATTGAACTCTGCTATATTTTCTATAACTGAGTACGTTTAACCCATTTTGTACGGAATTTAATCTGCTACCTTACATGTATATGAGAATAAGATCATTTCAAAATTTAGGGACGCCAGGTTGGCTTTACTTCAAAATTTATTTTGAAAATAGTAATTTATTTGCATCGGCCCAGATCACACGCCGCAGACGGCGGCATTTGATCTGGTTCTGCGCTGTTTGCCAACTACCCGTTTTGGGTTTTCTGTACAAAATGGGCATTTTGCAGTAAGACAAAATTCACTCTCTTCTTATAACTATGGGGCTATCGCCCCGAAAACAAACATGATTTCTCTGATCAGCTGAATCCCTTTATTTGAGGAAACAAATATGGTACCATTGTTTTCCCCTCAAATAAAGTGGTTCAAGCCGTTTATGCCCTGATAAATATTTCTATTATATACACCGGGTCTGCGTGTAATAGAGCAATGAATCACTCTCAAACTTAACATGAAGCCCTTTGATTACTAATTTGTGAGTGATTCGCCGGAGTTTACACTTCGATAAAACCCACAAAAATGGTAATACGTTACTTAAATTCCAACTATGTCATCGAAATATTAAAAATGCCACAAAATGACTTTGTGTGTGTGTGTGTGTGGGGGGGGGGGGGGGGGTTATTTCGAAAGCGTAAGAATGCACTAACCAACGGCCACGACAGAATGATTATTCAATTAGAAGCAGCACTCTTTGAAAGAATCCCAAGCGAACAGACGTCAAGTCTTATTTTTCTTCTAACATTTACGTATTCAATGTAGTTTCAATCCAATCGAACCATGTTGACGTCGTTTATATACAATGACGTAACGTGCGTGTTCTAAACGTGGTCTTTGACGTCACATTATATTACTACCTGTCGCTATGTGAAACAGATCTGAGATTCTTGCTCATGGAAGTAATCGAATGTACCTGTATAAAACTTTCATTTCAACCAATCAAATCGCTCGAAATGATGGATAAGTGGAATTATATGTATATGTGTGTGTTCACTACAGGAAGTGATGTTATTTAATTTTGCTTCAGATTTTTATACATTATCGTTCTGAGTTTTTTTTTTGTTTTTTTTTACTTTTAATATCCTTATAAATCTAATACCTTTTGATCATAAACCGATTGACGCTTATGACCTACAAAGTGGGTTGACGCGTCGTTAAACACGAAATCATCATCATCATCATAAAGTGATGTTAAGTTCTAAATGTGCTCACATTACAAGATTTGTATTCTATACAAGACGTGCTTCAAGTGGATTTTTACGAAAACACGCCTATACAAATACATTGTACATTTAAACGGCGAAAAAACGAAAATTTTAAGATGAAAAATTGTAATATTTTTCATACTTCTGCTCAAAATATAGATTGCGGGTACTCGTAAGAACCGCCTGATCGAGGCGGTTCTAACGAGTACACACAATCTATATTTTGGAGCAAAAATAAGAAAATAAGGTTTACCCCTGTAAACCCCAGTTTTACTATAGAAAAGTGTGGTTCAAGGGTGTCAAAATTATATAGGCGTGTTTTCGTGATGCTGTAAGTTCTACATGTGCTCACAGTGTCAGTTTTGTATACTATAAAAGCCGTGCTTCAAGTGGATAATTCAGTTACGTAATTCTGTCGTTCTTTCTTCCGTCTCAATTATATGCTCCCAAATCACGTGACCGGCTTGTGAATCTTATTTCCTCCATTTCTAAACCTTTGATCTAATAATGTCTAGCTCTGACTAAATTTCTGCAGATTTAATCAGTCAGGGGACACCTAAATCTGTATAATGAACAGTAAAATGTAACCTAACCGATTGTTATATTACTAATCGTAGAACATTCACACCAACTATTTTAGATTTTAATGTGAAAGTAAAATCTGTGCGGGTAATTTTCTTTCTTCCCTGATTACTGTTGTTAGACAATAAGATAAATCAACGAAACGGGGACAACTTGTGTTAGCTTACTTTATCGACGTTGGCGGTTTTCTGCCATGCTTCAAAGGGAGATCATTTTTGTGACGAATGGTGTCGCTTTTTCTGGATACTGTATTCTTCTGTGGCCTTGGATCTTCTCTAAGAAGAATGACTTTTCTCCTATGGAGCAATTTCCAGTCCCTGTGAGAAAGTTTGGTTCTCTTTAAAACGTACCTTAATATTTCAAAAAGATTTAGCATATAATGCGCAAAGAGCTCTTAGATTTATCTCCCCTGAAGAAAAGAAAAAGTCAAGTCTTAAGGCCGTTTCGCTCACATTCTTACATTTGGATTTGTTTGACAAAAGACATAAATACTCGTGCCAAATGATTCGTGTCATTTGCCATCAAGTTTATCAGGTTCGGATTCGAGAACGCATATAGAATCACTCGGCAAGCCTCGCGCTTCTACAAG
This sequence comes from Lucinisca nassula, assembly GCA_963580285.1. Taxonomy (NCBI): domain Eukaryota; kingdom Metazoa; phylum Mollusca; class Bivalvia; order Lucinida; family Lucinidae; genus Lucinisca; species Lucinisca nassula. The sequence continues at coordinate 58,131,961 of OY757025.1, forward strand.
AATTCTCGAAGCCTTGCCTGATACACTTGGTTTCAAAATTACACGAACCTGGTATTCTCTATATAATAACTGTGTGGAAACGCATGTTGGTTTGTGACTTCTGTGAACGCCTATGCTCTCCTAGTCATTACGAAATTACGCCTATATACATTGTAAATTTTACCGCCATAAAAATGAAAAATTTCAGATGAAAAATTGTGATATTTTTCTTATTTCTGCTCAAAATGTAGATTGTGGGTACCTGTTAGAACCGCCTCATCGAGGCGGTAAAGTTTACAATGTATTTGTAAAGGCGTCTTTTCGTAATAAGATCATGGCCCATTCAATTGATACCTTTCACTGCAATGTCAGGAGGTGATTGTAATGATCAGGCTTCAGCGACTAGACCTGTCTACCGTTGTGAAAATACTGAGTCTAAGAATAATGCGTTTAGAATCTACCGCAAATTCAAATATTCCACTGACGTTAATGGATATGTATGACCCTAATTGATCGTCTCATGTCTACCGATTCCCCGTAATTGTACAAATAACCAGATCCAGGTTTAAATTTAATAAGGAAATCTAATAGACAGTCACAGACATAGGAGCGTGCTTATTGAAAGAATATGTCTGGGAAGTAAGTTTTTATGCTTTACCGTCTTACGATAAGACCTTCAAATATGATAAAGAAAAAAAAAACATGTCTACATGTACGTGGAAACGGTTTTGTTGGATTTGTTTGGCTGTTATTCTGTGGCACAAAACCTTCAAACATAGGAATGTCGAAGGAAGAAAACAAACTTCTATTAACCTGAGTGAGTGAGTGAGTGAGTGAATGAGTGAGTGAGTGTTTGAGTTTTACGTCCCACCAACATCTAAAAAGGGCTGGAATTGCACAGTTTACTGCGAGTTAATTCCTAAGAACACATCCCTAAACGACCAACGGGTCTCGGAATTTTGCGACCATTATGTGAGCAAGTCCGTGAAATGAAGACCCCCATTTAACCCCACTTTATATAGAGAAAACAGGGGTTTACGGGGATAGTCAATATTTTTCTTATTTCTGTTCAAAGACGTAGGTTGTGGGGACTCGTTAGAACCGCCTCAATGAGGCGGTTCTAACGAGCACACACAACCTAATTTTTAGCATTTTTAGGAAAAATATGAAGGCTTTTCGTCAGAAAAATAGCCATTTTTGAGATGTGAAAAATGCACTATGCCGTACGGGTGTGTTATCGTAATGCACTGATGTTAATGGATATGTATTACCCCCAGTTGATCGTCTCGTTCTATTGAATCCCCGTAATTGTACGAATAACCAGATCCAGGTTTAAATTTAATAAGGAAATCTTATAGATAGACACAGACATAGGAGCGTGCTTAAGGAAAGAATGTGTCTGAAAAGTACGTTTTTATGCTTTACTGTCTTACGATTTTTAAGTTCTCGGAGATGTTGCACTGATGAGTTAGGAGGCCTTCATGCGGACTGAACAAATTATTTATCTTAATCGCGACGGAAGTAAGGACGAGGATTGCGGCCGCGTAAAATCGATTTAAGCCCCCCCCCCCACACACACACACACACACCCACACACACACAGTCGAATTCGTTTCAAAGACCGATCCAATGCGGTTCTACTGTCGCGGTTTATTTTTATTATGGTTTGTCTTTGAGTGTGTATATCGCTTATATTTTTTTTTTGTTTTGGATAACCAATTTGCCATTTTGTGGGAAAGTCACTGTCCTTTTGGCTTTCCGCTATTGGTGTTTTGGCATTTCGCTATTGGTGTTTCCATAAGGGTCTAGTTATTTTATGTTTGTGGTGCATATACATTTGAAGAATATCTGTGTGCTTACGTGTTTTATTGAAGCAATGCTAGGGAAACATTTTCATAAACCAGACGATTACACGAAAAATTTGCAAACTGACACTCCTATGAGTTTCCTTGAAGTAGATACCCGATATCTATGCACCCACCTTTAGGTTTAAAGGCCAGTTTTGAACAGCCTCAAAGGTGGTCGCGTCGAAACAACGAATCAAACTTTCATATTATTAATAGAATCTCATATAGGGCCTACATAGAAAATACATATGAAATTTATAAAACGCACCAAAGGTACCTTCATATGAAATGACAAACTCGTCTGAGATGCTTTGTACATGGGCCCAAAATGTTTTTATTTCTACAGGGACGTGAAGTGTCTTCCTCATTACGATAACACACCCGTGCGACATATTGCATTTTTCACAGCTCCAAAATGGCCATTTTTCTGACGAAAAGCCTTCATATTTTTCCTAAAAATGCTCAAGTCTAGTCTGGCCCAGAAAATATGTACACTCCATATTTTCCGGTTTTGTGGTGTATTCCTAGCTTCCAACGGATAATTTCTTATAAATACTGCAAACATAGGTTGTGGGTGCTCGTTAGAACCGCCTCATTGAGGCGGTTCTAATGAGTACCCACGACCTATGTCTTGGAGCAAAAATAAGAAAAATAATATATACCCCCGTAAACCCCAGTTTTCTCTATATAAAGTGGGGTTTAGGGGGGTCTTCATTTCACGGACTTGTTCACGTGATGTATATGGAATCATCACGTGAACAAGTCCGTGAAACAAACATCCCCCTTATACCCCACCATATATAGAGAAAACTGGGGTTTACGGGGGTTTATATTATTTTTTTTATTTTTGCTCCAGGACATAAGTCGTGGGTACTCGTTAGAACCGCCTCGATGAGCGGTCTAACGAGCGCCCACAATCTATGTTTTAAGTATAAATAAGGATAATATCATCAATTTTCATCAGAAAAATAGCCATTTTGTAGATGGGAAAAAAATGCACTATGTCGCACGGGTGTGTTATCGTAATGTCAACGTATATGTTTCTACTTGGAAGCAAAGCCTCTGTTTCTATATATGGAAGCAAAGTCTACGTTTCTGTATGAACATAAAGTCTCTGTTTGTACGTGGACGCAATTCCTTTGTTTCTATATGGAATCCATGAATTTGTTTATACATTAAAGTGAATGTTTCTGCATGGAAGAAATGATTCTGTTTCTACATGGAAGAGTAGTCAATATTGCTACATGAAAATAAAAATAGAAATGAAAGCAATAATTAGGAATCGCTACAATTACCTCACATCTGCCATCCACGACACCAAAGGAAAAGAAACACCAACATAAAACTACTACACAATAAGCGGTAAATTGCAGGTTATACAATCCCCGAAAGTCTGTTTCTACATGGAAGCAATGCCTATTTCTACCTTGAAGTAATGTCACTGTTTTACATGGAAACACATTAAAAACAAGAGGGTCCAGAGGGCCCTGATTTGCTCACCTGAATTTCACTGTCTCTGGTATATTCTATTTTTTAGCTCTGGTGGCCATCTTGTTCGTCAGAGCGGATCGATCTTAGCTATTTTGGTATGGTGTCACCTAGACATCATTCCTGTGAAGTTTGAATCAAATTGACCCAAGGGTTTCGGAGGAATTTGCCTTGAAGCAAATTTACAATGTTTTTCTATTTTTAGCTCTGGTGGCCATATTGTTCATCGGAGCTGGATCGTTTTAGCTATTTTGGTAGAGGGTCTTCTAAGCAATGTTCCTTTAAAGTTTGAATGAAATTGGCCCAATGGTACAGAAAAAGTTATCCTTTGAAGTTTTTTTTTTTATTTTTAGCTCTGGCGTCCATCTTTTTATCACAGCGAAATGGTTTTAGCTAATTTTGTAGGGAATTACCACGGCAACATTCCTGTGAAGTAGGAATAAAATTGGCCCAAAGATTTAGGAGAAGTTGGCGTTCGAAGCAAATTTACGATGTTTTTTTTTTTTTTTTTATTTTTAGCTCTGACCGCCATTTTGCTCAGAGCAGGATCATTTTAATTGTTTTGGTAGAGGGTCATCTAAGCAAAATTCCTATGATATTTGAATGACAGTGGCCCAAGGGTACAGAACCAGTTGTCGTTTGAAGATTTGTTTCTATTTTAGCTTTGGCGGCCATATTGTTCGTCAGAGCCGAACGATTTTAGCTGTTTTGGTAGGGAGTCACCTATGTAACATTCCTGTGAAGTTTGAATCAAAATGACCCAAGGGTTAAAGAGGAGTTCGCAATTGAAGCAAATTTACGATGTCTGTCTATTTTTAGCTGTGGTGGCCATTTTGTTCATCGAACTGGGATTGTTTTAGCTATTTTGGTAGATGGTTATCTAAGCAACATTCCTATGAAGTTTAAATGAAATTGGCCAAAGGATACAGGAGGAGTTGTTGTTTGAAGATTTTTTTCTAATTTTAGCTCTAGTGTTCAGATTGTTCATCAGAACGAAACGATTTTAGTTAGGTTGGTGGGGAGTCACTTAGGCAGTATTCCTATGAAGTTTGAATCCAATTGGCCCAAGGGTTTAGGAGGAGTTCGCGTTTGAAACAAATTTACGATGTTTTTCTATTTTTAGCTCTGACGGCCATTTTGCTCATCGGAGCGAAACCGTTTTAGCCATTTTGGTTGACAGTCACCTAAGCAACATTCCTGTGAAGTTTGAATGAAATGGGCCTAAGTGTACAAGAGGAATTGTTGTTTAAAGATTTTTCTATTTTTAGCTCTGACGGCCATCTTCTTTATCGGAGCGGAACGATTTTAGCTATTTCGATAGGGAGCCACCCTAGCAACATTCCTGTGAAGTTTTAATCAAATTGGCCTAAGGGTTTAGAAGGAGTTCGCATTTAAAGGAAATTGTTGACGACGCACGACGGACATTGACCGATCACAATAGCTCACCATGAGCACTTCGTGCTCATGTGAGCTAACATAGTCTCTGTTTCTACCTGGAATTAATGTCTTTATTTCTACCCAGCTTCTACTTGATTCAACATGCAAGCGGAGTCTCTGTTTCAGCAACTCACTGTTTCCACATGCAGGCTATGTCTTTATTTCTTCCTGGAAGCAATGTTTCTGTTTCTACCTATTTCTACATGGAAGCAATGTCTCTGGTTCTACTACGAAGAAATGTATCTGCTTTTTTACATGGAAACAAATGCTCTTTTTCTTCATTGAAGCAATGTCTTTGTTTCTACTTGGAAACAATTTCTCTGTTTAAACCTGAGTACAATGTCTTTGTATTTCAGTCTTCATTTAGTACTTATCTATACATCAGAAAAACACGCCTATATAATTTTGACCCCCTTGAACCCCACTTTCATATAGTAAAACTGGGGTTTACAGGGGTAAACCTTATCTTTTTTATTCCTGCCCTAAAATATAGATTGTGGGTACTCGTTAGAACCGCCTCGATGAGGCGGTTCTAACGAGTATCCACAATCTATATTTTGAGCGGAAATAAGAAAAATATCATAATTTTTCATCTTAAAATGTTCAAGTTTTCGGCGTTTAAGTTTACAAATTGTATTTTCAGATGCCTTTATCCAGACCTTTTACACAAACACATGTGAGCAAAGTGGAAAAGCATTGTCGTGTGATGAAGGGTACGTGGTTAAAATTGTAGACGTCAGATGTTTTCCTCATAATATCACGTGCGCAGAGCGGGAAAAGATTGCACGCCTATGTGACGGCTTACGTTCCTGTGCCAGATTGGATCTGCGGCGGCAGCTGAATTATTATTGCAAGAACTTTCCCATGAAAAACGTGGTGACGACATTCCGATGCATTCCAGGTATTATATTACATAACAATTTCCGCACAGCAATGAGCCGGCCAGGATACCTCAACCACATGCGCTCATCACGAAAACACGCCTATATAATTTCGACAGCCTTCAACCCCACTTTTATACAGTAAAACTAGGATTTAAAGGGTTATACATTATTTTTCTTAAATCGGCTCTAAAATATAGTTTGTGGGTACTCGCTAGAACCACCTCGATGAGGCGGTTCTAACGTGTACCCTCAATCTATATCTTGAGCAGAAATAAGAAAAATATTGTAATTTTTCAACTGAAAATTTACATTTTTTTCAGAGGTAAAATGTTCAATGTATTTGAATAGGCGTGTTTTCGTAATGGGCTGATTGGCGATAAGAAGGTCGTGGGTTCGATACCTGCCGGGCTCGGCAACATGCGTTCGGGGATATTAACCAAGAAATTTTCTCTAATGTCATTTTCACTCTTGCGCTGAATCAAAAAGAACAGTACAGTGGCCATTTTCTAGGAAACATTGTGCGCTAAACTGGTTTACAGCTAATGTATAATCATGCCCAGGAAACATGTGCTTAGGTTAACTAACAGGCTCGATATGCTCTGAATACAGCTTACCGGCCATTAAACACCAAACAAACAAACATACCACAAAACAATGAAAAAACCGACGCTCACGAATATGGAATCGGGCGGTCGAACGTGATTTAATTATATTATTCTGAATATGTCGAATTTTGACGCCACGCATGCCTGACAATTATTTCTTTCTTGGCTCCAAAAATTACATGTGCTAATAAAAACCAGTAATAATTTTCGTATTGCTGTTGTAAACAGCATTTCCCCTACAATAAAAAAGCAACAACATGGCCAAAATAAATAAATATAAGAATCAGTGTGAATGAAAGAAGAAAAAAGAGGAAAGAATAATACCTGTTTAAATTAAAATTTACCAAATAGAAGTGTAGGCAATGATAAGGAATCGATATAATTGACCCACAGTTCCCATCAGAGACACCAACGGTAAAGAAACACAAACATGAAATGACTAGACCCTAATGGAAACACCAATAGCGGAAAGACAAAAGGACAGCTACTTCCCTAAAAATGCCCAATTGGCTACCAAAAACATAAAATATATATATAGGCGGTACACACACTCAAAGACAAACCAAAACAATAAGAAACTGCGACAAAATACGCCTTGGGACGGTCAGTGACACGAATTCCACCGGGGTGTGGTTGGAGGTGGTGCTTAAATCAATTTTACGCGCCTGCAATCCTCGCCCTTTAGACAAATAATTTGTTGAGTCCGCGTGAAGGCCTCCTTACTCATCAGTGCAACATCTCCGTGAACACAAAAAAGCAACAAACACAGGGCTGAAACAACGGCGATGACTCGACAGCAAAAAAAAAAAAAAAAAAAAAACACTGAAATGCTGGAGCAAAAGATAAACCAACAGTTAGACTACGATTGGCCCGACCAGAGACAGAGCATCAGACATCAACCAACATTACATAAAATAAAATTACCTCTAATTCTCAGTAAACCTTTACGCTGAAACTGTCATAGAATCTGAGGCCTGACCCACCTGCGTGCAATTAAAGAGGGACGCAAAGTTGATTGGGTTAACTACCACGCATGCAGTCTGTCGTATAACATTTATGTTGTACCCAGTCTTTTTATATAGAAAAATAATTTTACGAAATTGGGTGCTGCAGTCATTGCAAATATATAATTATGTTTCTGAATTTTTATACGTAATCAACATAAAAAACGGGTTCGGATAGAATTTGTTGCAGAAGAGATATAAGTCCAACATTGACTTTTGAAATCCTTTCGGAATGACATCTTTCAAATTTCGAACTAGCTTTGCGTAGTTTATGAAACCGATAACCCTGATTAAGAAGTTTGAAAGTTAACAATGCATTACGAGTGTTGAAGTCAATTACATGACTAGACACTCTGGTAAATCGAATTAATTGCGAAATATAAACACCATAGGATACCGCACGAGGAACTTGACCATCCAAGAAAGGAACAATTACATGTAATTTACAATCTCAAAATCAAATCATCGCGTGTATCATAAATGTTACAGCAAACAACCCCATCTACAATAGATATATGTAAATCCAGAAACGGAGCCTGGGTATCAGAAGAATTTGCTTTATTAAACTGAAGTTATTGGGGGTAAATTTGCCTGTTGCGACCATCGTATTTTCTCTTATGTCGCAGCAAAGCTTTGCTAAGGGAATAACGATATAATTTCGATGTTAAGAAATATCTCGTAAATATCTCGGTTTTATCTATGAACAGCCTGAAAAAGAAGAGCATGCTGTTCGTTAATTAAACATTGTTTACCAGGACTACGAGTAGCTGGAAAGGTCGAGTTAATCTATACTAACGTATTCGCTAGATACTGCATTTATCACATTCAAAAATACCTTAGAGAACCTTCAATGTAACTTGCACATGCTAATTTGTGTCGTTACGTGAGTGATAATTAGTGAGATAAGTTTTAAATCACTGCAGTTATTACAAATTCGTGCATCAACACAGACAACTGCGTTGTTTTTCTTCATTTTTTACTAATATCTAAAGGACATTTTGGATACAAATGTCTAACTATAGATTGTAGGTTATTCCAGAGCCGAACAAAAGTAGTCCACAGATTTTGTGTTTGGATGAATTCCTTAAGCATTGTTATTACCTCTTGTTGGGAAGAGAGAATTGGTGACTTAGGAGACAACTGAATTCAAACTTGTCATTTTGGGGAGAAAAATCTGTGTTGTAACGGTTGGAAATTTTGTTTAACGGCGAAGCGTTGGCGGAGCCGTAAAAAGGAAATAGCAACAGTAAGACCGACGTCTTCCTCCCAAAAGGCAATTCGCAATACCGTTATCCTCAATTTAATGCACTTTTTTAGTTTTTTATTAAAGAATTGCACTATTTTGCTCAAAGCGACACGTCATATAAGCTGCAGCTGCGTCGAACACAATGCCATCAAATGAAAAGCGACGTTACATGGTGACGTTTGGTTTCCGACAGTATATCGCAGAATACACTTTCGCAAACTTCGACACCATCCAATCAGACGTCGCGTCACATCATTCAAATGTGCATTAGAAATGTAATTTGGTATGTTTCTAGAGCATTGTTGTCACCATTTGTTGGGAAAGGGAGAAGAAGGCTATGCCTTCGATTGTCTTCTGTAGAACATGGTAGTCTTAATTATGATAGCTGTAGTATTGGTCCATCTTTTGATCCACTGACGGGCTCTGGTTTTTCCTTCACCTTGACATCAATGTGATCTATTTTTTCAATTTTCAGAGGCGGCGAGACCTCTCTGTCGCATGAATCTCTGTGGTAAAGAGGTTGAAGACGTTCGCTGTAAACGGGGGCGCATATTCCATCTGCAGAGCGCCCGGTGCTACCACGGGCAACGAGAATGTATTCCGGATGTGTACAAAGCTATTTATAGAGCATGTGAAGGGCAACGGACATGCGTAGTCAAAGATCTTATTCAAATGCTTCCTATGGATGTTTGTTATGATAAAATTATTGAACAAAGCAACATATTTATGGATTATATTTGTGTCGACGGTAGGTAATGAAGCTTATTTTACATTTTTAATTCGAATATATTTTAATGCTCGTTGAAGTATAAACAACATGGGATCACGAACATAGTCTGCTTCGATAGCGCAGTGGTTAACGTGTTCGACTTATGATCGAGAGGCTGTGCGTTCGAATCCGGCCACCGGTATCCAGTTGTGTCCTTGGGCAAGACACTTAATGACACTGCATCAGGTGTAATGTGTAGCAGTGGTGTAAAAGCCACTGCCTCTCTCTCTCGCGCGCAATGAGTGTTCAGATCGATTCAATAAGCTTGAAGCTTTCATCGGAATCAAACAAAAATAAATTTGTATCATCGCGAAAAACACGCCTATATCATTCTGACCCACTTGAAGCCACGTTTATATATTAAAACTGAGGTTTACAGGGGTAAACCTTATTTTTCTTATTTCTGCTCTAAAATATATGTTGTGAGTACACGTTAAAACCTCACGTTAAAACCTTGTTGAGTCGGTTCTAACGTGTACCCACAATCTACATTTTGTGCAGAAATAAGAAAAAAAATCACAATGTTTTATCTTAAATTTACGTTTTTCCGGCGGTAAATTTAACAATATATTTGTATAGGCGTGTTTTCGTAATGAAACTAACATAGTATGTGGACCTAGAAGGATCATTTAAACTTCTTTCCCATGACCCATTGCTGTTTAAACGTTTAGTCTGTAAATGCACTGAGAATAAAAATATATCGGCACGGTACGCTTCGAATGGTACCGTCAGGCGACGTTACATCTAATGATGTATTACGGCAATGTCGTAACGAGAAAACTTTGATACGCACTTGTACATATACAGATCAAATGCATACAGATCAAATGCACACAAATCAAATGCATATATACTTTGAGGCTTAAACTATTGTTAACTGGCCGCTTTTATGTAGCATTTCTGATATTGGAATTTCAAAAGCAAAAGTATGTCTGACATTTGACAGAAGGTAAACATGCTTGCAAATCGAACATACTGAAGCCCAGGTCCAAAGACAATCTTGCTATTGCAGAGAAAAAAAAACAACAACATAAAACAAACTTGGCTAAGAACATTTTGTTTGAGAAACATTAACCATTTCAAAGTGCAATACTAACATGACAGTATCCGTTATGCACGATAGATCATTGTCAATCAGATTGATTTTTAGATCAACTCCGACATGGCTTTTTACAAACGTCGTCTGTACATTTCACTTGCTTCATTCGATCTTAATGATGTTTCCAATCAAAGGACCCCTTCTTGCTGGGTATTTGAAAGATTCGGAAGAGCTTCCAAAAGTGTTCGCTACAGTAGGACCATAGGGGCCGCATAAATTTCCAAGGCGGTTCTTCTGTCGCGGTTTATTTTTGTAATGGTTTGTCTTTGAGTGTGTTTATCGCATATATATTTTTGGTTTTGGATAGCTAATTGGTCATTTTGCGGGAAAGTAATTGTCATTTTGGCTTTCTACTATTGAGGGTCTAGTTATTTCATGTTTGTGTTTCGTTTCCTTGGTTGTCTCTGATTGGAGCTGTGGGTTAATTGTATCGATTCCTGATCATAGCCTTCACTTCTATTTTTCAGATTTCTGAATGTGTAAATTAAACATTTAGAGCTTCCAGTTTTCCTTCTGAAACGAGAAGAGCTAAATCGAACAAGCTAAATGACGCAAAATATTCATAGCTACATAAAACGCACGTGTCATTCGATATCTAACTCGGGTCAATATTCACCAATATCACTGCAATAAACCTATATTACTACCATGTTTTGCAATATATAAAATAGAAAGAAAATGCTATTCGGGGAAATCCACGAACAAAGATGATAGTCCCATCAAGTCACTGAAAACATTAAAGGGCAATAAACAGTGACATGAAAAAGCAACACAACCAACATTTAGAAAACACAGACATGCGCTAAAATTACGTCTTTTACATTTGTAAAAGTAGTAGTTTCTCTTAGTATTGTTGGGGTTCGATTTCGAGCAAAATAAGGAAAATAATAAATACCCTTGTAACACCCACTTTTCCCTATATAAACTCTTGTTTACCCCTTTTGTACCAATTGGAATCTTCCACCTTATATATAGCGGGAGTCCATTTCTAAATTTAGGCGTGACTGGTTGTGGTATCTTCAAAATTGAATTCGAAGATGGCAGAACTTTCTGCAAATAGTGTAGGCCCTGATGAGACGTCTGCGGCGTCTCATATGGGCATGCACTGTTTGCCAAGGTACCCGTTTTGGGGTTTCCGGTACAAAATGGGTTAATAGGATATTCACTACAGAGACAAGGTAACATGATATGCAGTGGAATGGCTGCTTTAAAGGCGTAAAATTAGGCACGACATTTTGTAATAACATGTATGCATTTTAAGTACCGGTAAAACTATTGATATTATAAATCGACGGTTTGGTGGACAGACGCTAATTTGTCTGCTATTCCAAATACAATGTCTGCGTTTTGCATATACACATATTAACTTCTTGGCTTTTATTCTCGAGGTTTGCTTTTAGACTAGCGTCCTGGCCTTATCCAAGACCAGACCATTGCTGCAATAAATACATGTAACTTTACCTTTCATCTGTTAAATGGTTTGGATATTTTCACAGAGCGAGTGCAAACTGATAACTGCACAAGCAGATACATGACCTTGACACCACGATTTGGAATCCTTAAGAGCCCAGGCTACCCAAACAATCCACTAGGAAACAGTATGGGATGCAGATGGGCGATATACCCAGAAGTCGATCAGGTTGTGGACTTATATATTCATCAAGCTTACTCGATGGAAGGACGTGATGATTGCAATTACCGTTTCTTGCAGGTATTGTATTGTTTGTACTTTTCAAATTTTTAGGCTATTTTCTATTACTACAATATGACCAAGAACATCAGAAAACCTACATTAGGCCAATGCGAACAGCATTAGTACACATCCAATCAACCTCTGTATCCACCAAGCCAGGCTATTAGAGTTTTCATCTTAACGTTATGTCCGATTGGTATTCTTGAAAAGTAATACTTTGAAGATTTTATGCCCCCGCAATTTTGGTCAGGGCATTTATAATGGTGTTCATTCCTTCCTTCCATCCTTCGTCCATCCTGTAATTCCATCATTCTGTTTGTCTGCAATTATCTCATTCCTCTATTCGTCAGAATCCCTACTCTAGGGTATATTTCCGGAACAATACAGCATTTTAATGGTAAACTTGGTGTTTGAATACATCCTGGTATATCGGAGTGTCCCTTACAGACTGGGAATCAGCATAACATTAACCTTTGTCATAAGGTTTAATTATCCTAGAAAGGAGCATATCTCCTGACTAAGGGACCTATAAACTTGTTGTTAGAATACATTTTGGTAAGTCTGAATTCCACCTATACATCTCAGCTGTACAATCCTGATAGGTGTAGGCGAATACACGCTGCTGAGTTGGAGCGTCACGTACATATTAGGTGTAAACGGAACCTATACCTTTGACCTACAGTACACGGTCCTTTGTTGGTAACAGTTTTAAAGTGAATAACATCTCTTCTGGAGCGTATCCTCTGAACTGTAACCTTTAAATAACATACTTGGTAGGTGATAAACATTGTTAAGTCGGAGTGTCGTGCGCACATTTTGTTTCAGTGTGAGATTGATTATTAGCTCGTGTATATATTATCCCATGTTCGGAGCATATCTTCAGACAAATGCACTTTTTTACTATCAAACATACTGTGTGAATGAATGTGAGTCAGAGTGGCACGTACGTATTTGTTGTCAACATGACCTTGGCCTAAAGAATATTGCTCTTTGATTTTTATTCCTTGTCTTGAGCATATCCCGGAATATCCTGGTAGTTCGTAGTGTGGTGAGGGCTTAAGATGTCGACTTGACACCGACCCTTGACCTCAAATATGTTCTATGAAAGTGTTATACTTTAGAAAGAAGAAAAACACTATAGAACTGAAAATTATGGAGTGTACAAGTTTTTCTGGGCCAGACTAGCTAGTTTCGTTAAAACCTCAAATGCATACTTTCAACATTCCAAACTAGAATCAATGATCCCAAAGGACAAGAAAATATAAACTACACTATGATGTAGGGCAGGGAATTTTTATGGCCGAAACACAAGCTGTAGTGACTTTTTGTTTGATCTATGAAAATGTTATCTTTTGGAGGCAATGAATACACCACAGAACTGAAAAATAGGGAGTATACTATTCTTTTGGGACAGACTAGCTAGTTTCGATCAGTTAGGCCTGACCCTCACATATTTTCAAAATTCCACACTCGAATCAATGATTCTAAAAGGACGAGAAGATATAAACTACACTATGATGAAGTACATAGCGCCATGTGTTGTTTCCTTGAGCAAGAAACTTTATCCACATTGCTTAGTACTGGTTCCCACCCAGGATAAGAGGGCTACATGGAAGATTAGTATTAGTACTAAATGTGTTACCCTCTATAAAGAAGGTCGATTATTATTATAGTAATATGACGTAAAATTCTGCATTCTGATTGTATCAAACTTAGTATATGAATATATTTTTGCTCAGTTGCAGTGCTGGGCACACATTTGGCGTCATCATTTTTTGACAGTTGACCTACTGTATTTGGTATTTGTGAAAGTGTTTTTGTTTCAAGCATATCTCCAAAATCGTTCAAGCTTGATATATCTATAGGAGTCATAATGTAAAGTCCTTGGGATTTTATGTGAGGAAATACATGCCCAAATAATGATTATGCTGTCTTTCTCTACAACCAGCATTTTGCAGATGGCAGCCTGTGATATGTTTTGTCTTTCTTGGCATCTAAAATAATTGCAATTAAATCTCATTTTCAGGTTCAGTATACTGTGTGCGACACAGGGATGTTGAAAACTGACATTTTTTGTGATGAAGGCCGTATTAATGTGAAAATACATTCCTGCGGAACAATATTCGTGATGCATTGGCCTTACGCAGCCGGTGAATTGAAAGGAAACCGGTTTTTGATATCATATCATGGTAAGTTGTCGAAATAGTATTGTCAAATATAATGGAATGCAATGAAAAATCAAAGCACTGACCATTGCCTTCACTTTTTTATTTTAATTAATGAAAGAAAATTCAAGGGAGGTTACCCTTACAGGAAAATTGAGATGTATCAGATAAAAATGAGCATAACTTTGGAACAAATGGGAAGTTTTACTTGAAGTTGTCATTAGAATGACCCAATTTCGTATCTCCCTTCATTTTGTTTAATACTAAGACTGTTTAAAATGTCTCTCTAAATGCACTTTAATGTTTGACATGTTCTTTTCGCTTGAAGTATAAATGGAATAAATCAGAGGTATGAAAGATTCGAAAAGGAATTACGGACCCTTTAGACAAACGATTACACAATTAAACGGACCGATAGCTGTACAATTTCAAATTGAACGCGCAAAAAGAAAAGGGTATTCAAGCACGTTCACCGATCGCGAGCGAATTCTCAGTTCATTTACCCGCGGTCTGATTTGCTTCTTAGACGTGCGCTTTATTGATGCCTCTTGGTCCGAAAATTCTTCATACAGAATGATGAGCCAGCGCACGACAAAACCTACAATAAGACATGTACGCCCATCGAAGACTCAGATCAGCCTGCGCATCCATATAGTCTAACCACAGACTTCTCTTGCTGCATGAAGGAGCATTGGACCCTTAGCTATCCGTAGAGCGCACAACGAAGACTGTGATCAGACTGCGCGGATGCGCAGGCTGATCTGAGTCTTCGTTGGGCGCACATATTTCTTGTCCTTTGAGATCATCGATTTCACTGCGGAATTTAGGAATTAATTGAAGGTCAGTGATGAGGCCTAATTGCCCGAAACTAGCTAATATAACCCAGAAAAAATCTTTGCACTCCATAGTTTTCAGATCTTTGCTGTAATCCTTCCAAAGGATTACCCGTTTTTCAAAACATTTAGTTAGCTTAGACCAGTTAGTCACCAGCAGTGACTCTCAATTAGATTTTCAACGATAAGGAAACAGCTCCACTATTACTGTTATGCGTGTTTACTCTTAAACCTTCTTATTATGGCCATATATTATACAATTAATTCATGGCAGTTTGGAGTATAGTTAAAAGTGCTACGGACGACATGATGCACTGTTGCCCGAGGCCGAAGGCAACAGTGCATCAGGTCGTCCACAGTACCGTGGGGCATTTATTATACAATTAATTCATGGCAGTTTGGAGTATAGTTAAAAGCAGCTACGGACGACATGATGCACTATTGCCCGAGGCCGAAGGCAATAGTGCCTCAGGTCGTCCACAGTACCGTGGGGTATATATTATACAATTAATTCATGGCAGTTTGGAGTATAGTTAAAAGTGCTACGGACAACATGATGCACTATTGTCCGAGACCAAAGGCGGAGGGCAATAGTGTGTCAGGGCGTCAACAGTACCGAGGGGCAATAGTTTGCTGCCATGAAATAACTGTTTTATTACTCAATCCATAGTATACACTGTATAAGAGATCAATGAACAGTTCATTTTTCAAGAGTGCTATTCTTTCAGACCAAGAAAACAAAACTCCAGTTTATCAATCAGTATATGATTTTAATAGCATGTTAAAACAACACTTATCATATGACGTCGTTGATAAGCAGTGAAAAACGTCGTGTAATAACAATCCCATGACCACACGTGTAATAATACTTTGGCGGGATTTAGTAACGTCATGACGACGTCCATGTCAACAATGCACTTTTCGTAGAAAACTTGTCAAATTAAAAGGCGATAAAATCCAATTTAAAGTAGTCATATGATAAAGAGAATCTTACACTCGTGGTCATTTCATATGACATTTATGAAACTCACCGAAGGCTCGTTTCATAAATTTCATATGAAATGACCACACGTGTAAGATTCTCAATATATAAAGGATAAATTATCCGCATTTTCTCTTGGTTTTTATAACACTGTTTTGGATATGTTACGGTTCAAAAATAGATTCCAAAAATGCATATATTTTAAAAGACCGATGACCGTTCTATAGAATCGTCCAAATGTAAAGAAAATATTGGACGGTAATAAAGTTCAGTCAGGTTTAAACTGGCTTAAACTCATCCTCTAGCCAAAAATACATCGTACCACTTTATAAGGTGGATTGGATAATTAACAAATATAGAGAATACATTATAAGCCCCGTAATGAGAAAATCTGTTTTCGTGGTTTACGACCAAGTAAGACATAAACTATCCTGCTCAGCTGCACAGACAAACATGTGTTTTAAAATTAAGAAATAGATTAATTCTAACTGTGATTTGTTGAGTAATAAATCACAGTTTTGAGGTCAGTTGTAAAGTAGACAAATCACGAGCGCGTAGCGCGCGTGATTTGTCTTCTTACAACTGACCGACAAACTGTGATTTTTTACTCAACAAATCACAAACTAGAGCTGATCTATTTCGATCCTAACACGTTCAAAATCGACAATAATGCTGTTGTTTCCTTCAAATTCTCACAACTTTTTGCCATTGTTAAAAGAAATCCCGCTTAAATTATCGACTGAAACACATGTATTTATATCCTTTTCTAACGTTTTCGATGCGAGAATATGACGTTACACCGTCTAACGTCAATGAAATCGACCAGTGACGTCATAAATTTGCAGTTTTAATGACGTCACTCGTCACGCTCTTCTTTGCCGTGATTTGTTGTAGAATCAAACACAGTTATTTTCCATTGCCTATTTAGGCGCGCTGTGTTAGAATAATAGATAAAAAACTGAAGGTATTGTGCTTCCAATCAACGGACCAAGGCGGCTTTTCATGGCGTTGATAATATTTAACATCATGCTTAGATAAACCGAATACCCGAAAAGTCAGAAAACATACATTTTTAGTAAATATGCTACCTCTCGAAATTTTGACAGAACGCTGCCAGTTCTTAACAGATGGTTTGAAGTATAGGGCTGCCATTAAGATAAATATTTCTGTTTCATTCTCTAGTGACAACACCTGACTCGCACACTCCAGCTTACGTGCCCTACTCTTTCCCCTGTGAACGAATTGATCCAAATGATGGCGGGGCCAAGTATACCATTCCAAAACAAACTACAGTGGAAACAACTGAGGACTCCCAAAGCACGACTCCGCGCGAATTTCTGGTTGATGACCAACCTGTCAACGACGGCAACGCTAGTAAAGGGGGAGGTAAGCTATAAGGACATTTTCTATGGTCAGTGTCTCCTATTAGTTGCCAGTGTCTGGCGAAAACATGTGTTCTATAAAGATTAGCACATATGTATAAGTTTGTCCTGGAAAAGTGCAGTTATGTAAACTGACTGGCTCCACATAAAGATAAAGAAGTTTTATTTAACGTCGCATATCCGAATCAAATAGCGTAAGCTTTGTAGAGCTTTTCTTGCGACAAACAAAATATTATTTAACAAATACTCACCTACCTTCATTTATCTTCCTAGGACTACCTTTGATAATGCGAGCGTCAGCAAAGGTAGCGCCTACTACCATTTTTCATGCCTTTGGTATGGCGTGGCCGGGGTTAGAACGCGCGACCTCCCATTCTCGAAGCGGACGCTCTACCACTGAGCTATCGGAACCATAATAGTGTCAGCCTGGCCTTAAACCCAAAGCTAAACCATATTGGACTATGGGAATAGATTCATTTTAAGAGAGGCTACAATATGTTATTATCTCAACAGAAGAAATTGTTTAAAAAAAAATATTTACTCCCTAGCCAGGATCAAAATACACTAAACAGAACCTTGTTCTGCGGGGCTCAATGAATAGGAAAGCCAACAACAAATAAATACATTTTGAAATTGTCTCATTTTAAGGAAGGATAGAAAATATGTTAGTATGTTTATATTTTTTATTTTAATTTATTTTGTTTTCAACGATCGATACATAATTGTTTTCTGTTCCATTATGAAAAAAATGCCAATTCAAATATATAGAAAATTTAACCACAAAAAATTGAAAATTTTCAGATAAAAAAAAATCTGATATTTTTCACGTTCTGCTCAAAACATAGATTGTGGGAACTCTTGAGAGCCGCCACGGCGAGGCGGTCCTAACGAGAACCCACAATCTCTGTTTGTGAGCAGAAACAGGAAAAATAATGTATACCCATCTAAACACCAGGGGCCAGTTGTTCAAAGCTAACGACATCGTTAGTGAACATATCGTTAAAACTTTGATCATTTACATGTATTATGGCAAATATGCTAATATTTTTGCTGAGAAAATGTGGGCAGCTTTTGCGGAAGCAAAAGCTGCTCACATTTTTTCAGCAAAAATACCAAAATACCAAAATTTTAAACTTGCTAGAACAGTTAACAATATGACCACTAACGAGCTCGTTAAGCTAACGATGCTTTGAACAACTGGCCCCAGATTTGCTATATAAAAGTGGGGTTTAAATGGGTGAAAATTATTCAGGCTTGTTTTCGGGATTCAAGTGGTTTTCTACGGCTTATCAGCTTGGGGTGTTAAGCTTGGTCTGAACCAGTGAATTTTGATAGTGTGTGTTTGGTGCAATAACGGTGTAAGTGCAAAATGGCAACTTTTCAGGAGAGACAAAAACTGTTTTATTAACGAATGGCTTAGAAAACCATTCTATAAGCTGGTTTCGTAACTTCATGGCGATTTCTATCATTTGTGTGTGATGTTTATTGTTGAATAAATGGCATATGAAAAGAAATATTTAGCATTTAAAGGTTGATACACCATTTCTGCGCTAAATGTTTGTGGTGCAAAAACGGCGGCTAAAACGGTGTAAATGTAAAAACCTTATTTCTTTGCCGTTTTACATGATAAATAGAAGTAGAGGCAATGATCAGGAATCGATACAATTAACCCAAAGCTCCCACCAGAGACACCAAAGGGAAAGAAGCACAAACATGAAGCAACAGACCCTAATGGAAACACCAACAGCGGAAAGCCAAAAGGACAGTTACTTTCCCAGAAAATGGCCAAAAGGCTATCCAAAATAAAATAATATAAGCGACGCAAACACCCAAAGGCAAACAAAAATAAACGCAACAAACGAACGGCCTTGGAACGGCCAGCGGAAACGAACCCCACTGGGGGGCTTTAATCGATTTTACGTGGGCACAATCCTCGCCTTTATTCCCATCGCGATTAAGACAAATAATTTGTTCAGTCCGCATGAAGGCCTCCTAAGCAGTAAATTAAAGGCACTGGTAGGTAATAGGTCACATTTTATACATTCTGCATGGTACTTACACGCGTATTCTGAAATATCAAGCAGCAGGATTCAATATTCTTGAGGATGTAAAAAACTTACACTGTTTTTGCGCTAACTTTTTTCTAAAAAAACGGACGGGTGTTACTGACAAAACAAATCCAAAATACTGAAATAAATCATGATTTAGGCAGAATCCATATGTAGTACTTATTTACCAAGTGTGTCAATTCCTAAGACACCCATTTATGCAAAATTACTATTTTGACCCAAATGTCAGGTACACTGTTATTGCACTAAGCACACGACGTAGAAGGAAAACACACCGAGCGAAAGGGATACACATTCCAACATCAGTAGTACAATCATCTTTAGGATCATGAATAGTTGTTCGAAATATAAGTAGTTCAACCCAAAGAAAACGGCGCCCGCCCATATAGGCTTGAAATAATATATTGGCTGCACGATGCTTCCACGCAGAGCTGAATCCGGCCCGCACACTAGTACTGGTAAACCGCTTAGAGGATCTAAGCCTGTCCAGGAACCGCGGTGCGAGGCGGACCGTCCATGCAAATAAACCCTATTGGTTTATTGGACGACAGGGCTTGAGATGTCATTTCATGTCAATGTCGGGTAAAAGTCCCACAAAATTGGAAGCAACGTCTCCAAAATGACCTTTACAGTGTTGACGGGGACGTTAAACCTCAAATCAAACAAACAAAACAACCTAAAGAGGATTAATCATAGTGTACCGTGAAATAAAAAAAAACAGAAACCCCACTTTATATAGGGAAAACTGGGGTTCACGTGGGTACACATTTTCTTTCTTATTAGTGCTCTAAGACATAGGTTGTGGGTATTCGTCAGAACCGCCTCCATGAGGCGGTTCTAACGAGCACCCACAATCTATGTTTGCGGTATAAAAAAGAAAAATATCACGGATTTTCAGCAGAAAAGTAGCCATTTCGGAGATGTAAAAATGCACTATATCGCATAGGTGTGTTATTGTAATGAGTGGGCATAATGGGCAGTATTTCAGAATATCTTCCCGATATTTATTGGGCATGATTTCAGAATATCTTCCCGATATTTATTGGGCATTATTACAGAATATCTTCCCGATATTTATTTCAGCCGGGATGAGGCAGTTCTAAAATTTGTTGCTTGAAGCTATGACAACATCACGAAAACACGCCTATATATATTTGACCCCCATAAACCCACTTTTATGTAGTAAAACTGGGGTTTGCAAGGGTATATACCATTTTTCTTATTTCTGCTCAAAAACATAGATTGTGGCTACTCGTTAGAACCGCCTCGGCGAGTAGGTTCTAACGAGTATCCACAACCTATGGTTTGAACAGAAATAAGAAAAATATCGTATTTCTGCTCAAAAACATAGATCGTGGCTACTCGTTAGAACCGCCTTGAAGAGGCGGTTCTAACGAGTATCCACAACCTATGGTTTGAGCAGAAATAAGAAAAATATCGAAATTTTTCTAAAAATTTTTATTTTTCGGTGTTAAAATTTACAATGTATTTGTATAGGCGTGTTTTCGTAACGGACTTCCTTAGGGATTCAAGAACTTCTTTGTCTACGCATTAGACCCGCCTTCATGATAGTTTTAGTCACTTACGAATCGCAACCAAATGGAGCGTCTTTATGTAAATCGAAAATGCAGTCGATTTTGTTTGTTTGTTTGATTTGAGGTTTAACGACCCCGTCAACACTGTAAAGGTCATTTTGGAGACGTTGCTTCCAATTTTGTGGGACTTTTACCCGACATTGAGATGAAATGACATCTCAAGCCCTGTCGCCCAATGAAACCAATAGGGTTTATTAGCATGGACGGTCCGCCTCGTACCGCGGTTCCTGAACAGGCTTAGATCCTCTAAGCGGTTTACCAGTACTAGTGTGCGCGCCGGATTCAGCTCTGCTAGGAAGCATCATGCAGCCCATATATTTCTTCAAGCCCCTCTGTGAGGGGGTTGTTAATGCAGTCGAACTTCAGCTGATTGCTATGCTGTTTGTGGTTCGTTCATTTCCAGTTTTGTTTTCTTCATTGTTAGTTACTCTTCCTTTTGCTGTAATCTCTGATTGTGGCTTTTCCTGGGCATCTGTTTCTTTTTATACCGCAATCACGCATTCTAGTAACCTAATAAAGTGGATCGAATAACTGCACGCTATAGTCGGTACTGCTACTGAGTCGTACTGACCTATAATACGTCTAGTGACCGTTAATAGACCGGACCTACTTTTCAGGTCCCTATTTTACAAGTATAGAAATTACGTAGTATGACCCATCTTCTTTCTTATGAATGTTTTCATTGCTCTTAAAGGAACTCATTTTTGATTTTTATTTACAATAACATGCAACCTTTCATATATGGGAAAACAACGAAACTGCAAGTGAAAACATTTGCAATATTTATTTAAACAGATTTTCAGATAGTTCAGCTAAATTTTTACCTTCTCGGCTTTTCCTGGTTTGAACGGCCCGTTGGAATAACTGCGCACTGCTACTGCAGTTGCATCCCAACCTCGAAAAAAAAAATTTAAGCTAAAATAAACTATTTATTTGCAGATTTTCATACAGAAAGTAAAGCGCTGAGAAACTTTATTTGAGCGTCCATGTTGTTTCCTATGTCTCTGTGGTGCGGTGACGTCAGAAACTTTGCACTTGTTGACTTCACGTTATACTACGTTTGCGTGCCATGATACTGAATGTCATTTAACGTGCCACACTGTCTGCTGTCTGTTTTGCTTAAATTTGGTTAATTATTGCAAAACACGTTGATTGTGTTGAATTGCGTTTAAGCTAATACGGGTAAAAGTCCCATAAAATTGGAAGCAACGTCTCCAAAATGACCTTTATAGTGTTGACGGGGACGTTAAACCTCAACTCAAACAAAAACAAACTAAATACATGGATAGTGTCTTCAATAATAAAATATAATCGGTTCGCCCCGACAATCACAGTTTGGAGGTCAGTTGTAAAGTAGATCAAATCAAGAGCGCGTAGCGCGCGTGATTTGTCTACTTACAACTGACGACAAACTGTGATTATTTACTCAACAAATCACAAACTAGAGCTGATCTATTTCGATTCTAACAGGCTGAAAATCGGCAATAATGCTGTTGTTTCCTTCAAAATCTCATAACTTTTCGCCATTGTTGGAAGAAATCCCGCTAAAATTATCGACTGAAACACATGCATTTACATGTATATCCTTTTCTAACGTTTTCGACGCGAGAATATGACGTTACACCATCTAACGTCAAGGAAATCGACAAGTAACGTTATATATTGGGCAGTTTTAATGAAGTCACTCGTCACGCTCTTCCTTGTCGTGATTTGTTGTAGAATAAAACACAGTCAGTTGTTTTCCACTGCCTATACATGCGCGCTGTGTTAGACTTCAATTCTAACATTCAATACAGAATATTCCGTCACGTAAGGATGAAAATTAATGTTAATATATGTAAACGGGGTAATGGAAGCATGGATGACATCGGGTCATGAACAAACTTACTTTTCTCGTGACCCGATGTTGTTCATATTTCAATAGACTTTAAACAAATGTATTCAATTCTTATTCAGCAATAATGAAAACATTTGATGTCTTGGAAGGCGTTTTTCTCTATAGTCATCTATCATGTGTATGCAATTGTCACATTTATCATGTAATCATCTCCTGTCATGTGTATGAAAAAGTCATATTTTTACTTGCTTGCCATTTTCTTGTTGATCGGACCACTTGGTTTTTGTAATTTTATGCAAGTAAACATTGAATGTATAGAACTGAAAAGTTACAATATCATTTGTTTAAATGTTAACAAATGCATCAGATGAAGAATTGCGTTATACTAGTGTACATCGCACGCCTAATCTCACTTATATTGTGTAAAATCTGCACAGTTTCTCAAAATATGGCATATTTTTCAGTTCAGACTGCATCTAAGGCCAAGAACAAAACCCAGAGGTCTGATCCTTGGAAAATGGTCACATTATTGAG
Organism: Lucinisca nassula; assembly: GCA_963580285.1. Lineage (NCBI taxonomy): Eukaryota > Metazoa > Mollusca > Bivalvia > Lucinida > Lucinidae > Lucinisca > Lucinisca nassula. The sequence continues at coordinate 58,155,409 of OY757025.1, forward strand.
TAAGTAAAGGAATCAATTATTTTCTTATTCACCATTTTTGCATTATTTACTGGCTCCCAGCTTATACTTTATCAATATTGGAAAAGCAGGTAACCAGACCCCCTGACCTTGAAAGGTCAGGGGATCTGGCTACCTGTTTTCCCAACACTGATATTCTTCAGACTAGGAACCAGCAGATAATGCAAAAAGGTGAATACTCTCCTCATTTCATGCTAAACAAAAGAGCAGGCACCGCTCACAAACTGATTTTATGCAAGTAAAAAAGTGTAAACTTTGGAATATTATTGCTCGTGCATATTGACTGTTCTTGCCCGTAAGACGTAGCTCATTTAGAGGCTTCGAACGAGTGCGCAAACTGTATTTTTTTATTCATTTCTAATGATCACAAAAGAAGATATTATAAATTTCTGCTAAAAAAAGATAAATTTCATTTAAATTGTAAGGCTTTCATCTAAATGTGCATTTCATCAGTTTGTGTCTATGGTGTCTCGTTATTTTTATGATTGTCATCATTTTTGTAACTACTTTTTTCAAACCTGGGTAACTATATTACTGTTTCATCAACAAATCACTTTATATAACACTGGTGCACAATTTCGCTTGCGCTTTATATTATGAATTCTAACTATTTTTTTCTGACATCAGATTACATGAGAGTCCGCAAATATGTTCTGTAAAATAGAAGTGGTGCCAATGACCAGGAATCGATACAATTAACCCACTGCTCCCAATAGAGACACCAAAAGCCTTATCCAGGAGTCCCTTAATCCTTATAGAGTATGTTTCTGGCATGACTCACCGCTGATCCTGTGCCCCCTTTTGTATGTAGGTGAAATTGTTGTTACGTGATTTTCGTTTATGTGTTCTTATCGCTACATGTAAATCGCTCTCTTCTTACGATGGCTTGTAATCGTAGTTTATTCTTTAAGGGCGCCACACCGTTGTTTCTTTGTGGTTGTTTGATTTTTGTGTCCTCGGAGATGTTGCACTGACGAGTTAGGAAACCTTCATGCGGACTGAACACAATAATTGTTTAAATCTCAACAAAAGTAAGGTCGAGGATTGCGGCCGCGCAAAATCGATTTAAGCCCCTCAGTGAAATACTTTTCACTGACCGTTCCAAGGCGGTTCTTCTGTCGCGGTTTATTTTTGTAATAGTTCGTCCTTGAATGTGTGTATCGCTTATATCTTTTGTTTTGGTTAGCCAATTGGTCATTTTGTTGGTAAGTCACAGTCCTTTTGGTATTCCGCTATTGATGTTTCTATTAGGGTCTGGTTATTTCGTGTTTGTGTTTCTTTCCCTTTGGTGTCTCTGATGAGAGGTGCGGGTTAACTGAATCAATTCCTGATCTTTGCTTTCACTTCTATGTTTTAAAAAAAAATTTAAAACTGTCTTTTTTCTGTCTGAGATGTTACATGTGTGCAAGCAGTATAAAACACTGGATCATTCAAGTGTAAAATAGAATGGAGGCAATGGTCAGGAATCGATACAATTAAACCACAGCTCCCATCAGAGACACCAAAAGAATAGTATGAAATAATATAGGTCATGATCAAGGAAAATGACACACAAACCCATCTTTATTGCTTTAGATACGGAGATCACGTGTGTCGCAACAAGATCAAAAGGTCTTCGAGCATGAGCACACAGCAAAGACGAAGACCAGCCCGTTACCACGCGCAGTCCATAACGAAAACACGCCTATATAATATTGACCCCCTTGAACCCTACTTATATACAGGCAGACTGGTTTACGGGGATAAACCTTATTTTTATTATTTCTGCTCTGAGGCGGTTATAGCGTGTACCCAAAATCTATATTTTGAGCAAAAATAAGAAAAATATAATTTTTCGTTTTTTTTGGGCGGTAAAATTACCATTGTATTTTTATAAGCGTGTTTTAGTAATGCTAAGCACTCTTTTTGCTGTGGCATATGCGAATGGATATTGGAATTTAGCTTCTCCATGCAGACCGTGAAAGCTGTATTACGATTGTGAAATTTTGTCGAAGACCCCTTTTCTCTTGTCGCGGGTCATATACCAATGTGCCATAGAGTTACCGGTTATAGTAGAAATATATCACAGGTGATAGGGTTTATATGTTTTTATCGTGGCGATTTTAAATTCATCGGAAACAATTGATGTTTCAACTGTTCAACTAACAGTTAATGTATATCAGTTGTTTCTTCATCTATTAAGGTCGCCATAATTGTTTTCAATTATTCCCTTGCTCCCACTCCACATTCTCAATCTCCCATGGTGTCAGTAAGCAACTTGCAGAAACGTTACGTATTCCCTGCTTTACGGCTACATCACGACCCCCCCCCCCCCCTACTTGCCATCTGGACCTGTCGATTTTTCTACAATTATTACTAAGTATATCGCATGTTAAACCATTATAAATCGGACGGCCTGGGTGGCTTCATCGGGGTGTCGTGTTCTTTACATCTTGGGACTAGAAAGAGCATTATCTACAAGAAATTTCATTTTTTGCTCTTCTTCATATTAGTTTCATGTATTCAAAAGCCCGAAATTAGTAGTTTCTCACATTTCAGTTTAATTCTTGCATTACAACGCAGTACTGAAATGTATAAGATTCATCCCCGTACTTGCAAATTAGCCCCAAATTTCGAAAACATAAAATTTATGCACATTTTAATCCGTTTTATATTTGCGTTTGACCTAAAGCTCTGGATTACTATTCTCCTCCTTTTGTCTGGTGACGTAGAAGTCAACCCTGGTCCAGGCTCTGTCGACAGCAATACGGACTCAAATCTAAACGTCTCAGCGTCATCACTAGAAATGCTCTCCAATCATCTCAGTATTTTCCATATTAACATCCAAAGCATCGTACCGAAAATGGATTTGATCAGGAGCGAGGCAGATGCTTATGATATTCTCATATTTACAGAAAGTTGGCTGAAGCCAGACATTTCAGACACCACTGTCCATATTGAAAACTTTTCGCAGCCTTTTAGAAACGACAGGCGCGATCGTCTTGGAGGTGGTGTTCTAGTGTACGTACGTGAAACAATAACCTGCAAACGTCGCAACGATTTAGAGATAAACGGTCTAGAGGCTATCTGGCTCGAACTCGTAGTAAAATCGAAGAAAGTACTCGTGGCAGGTATATATCGACCTCCAAACAGTAATTCAGCGTACATGGACTTGATAAAAGAAAGTGTCGACCGTGCCTACAACACAAACATTGTTGATGTACTTATTCTAGGTGATTTTAACTTTAATATGGCGTTAAACAGGGACAATAAGATTACCGAACTAATGTACGAGTTCAACCTAAGCCAGCTTATCACAGATCCGACGCACTTTACCGAACACTCATCATCAACGATTGACCTGATTCTTGTCCGTAATACAGCAAACATTCTGCAGAGTCGTGTAACCGATCCTTTTATACCTGATCAAATACGATATCACTGCCCAATCGTTGTTTTCTTAAAATGTATACGCCCGTCGACCAAAAGTTTTAAGAGAAAAATATGGAATTACAAGTTAGCTGACTACGATAAATATCGTAGATTATTACTGGAATCTAACCTTATAGAACATCTCCAAACAGATAATGATGTAGATTCCAACGTTAATTTTGTCTCTGCAGCAATTATCACTTCAGCAGAAAGTGCGATTCCGAACAAGATTGTTACAGTAAAAGCATCCGATCTACCATGGGTAACATGTCGCATAAAACATCTAATCAGGAAACGCAAACGTACATTTCGCCAGTATAAAAGAACTAACAACATCCGCTTCTGGTATGATTATAAAAAAGGTCGAAACGCCTTAGTAAATGAAATAAGAAAATCTAAAAAAGAATATTATGATAAACTAGACCGATTACTTTCTTCTGATGGCTGTGATCCCAAAGTATTTTGGAAAACTTCTAAACAAATTCTAAAATTACAAAAAAACAACAACCAAAATACCTACTTTGTGCACGAATCAGGAATATGCAGAAAGTGATCTTCAAAAAGCTAACATGTTAAATAATTTTTTCACATCACAGACAACTCTTAACGACGCAAACAAACCTTTACCGAACTTAGACCCAGTACCTTACAGTTTGGAATCTATAAACATTTCTGAGGAGGATGTGAAAGACTGTCTTCAAAATTTGAAAATAAACAAGGCAAGCGGTCCAGACTTGATCAGTCCACGCTTACTGAAAGAAGGCGCTATCGTTCTTGCCGGTCCGTTTTCCATTATTTTTAATCGTTCTCTCCAACAGGGTTATTTCCCATCCGACTGGAAACATGCAAACATCTCGCCAATCCATAAAAAAGACGAAAAATCTATACCTAGTAATTACCGACCTATATCTCTCCTCAGCTCACCAGGCAAAGTAATGGAACGCTGTGTACATTAACATCTGTATAACTACGTCATTTCACATCGACTCTTAACCCCTCTTCAATCGGGCTTTGTCCAAGGCGACTCAACAACATATCAGTTGTTACATACATACCACACTTTTTGTGAGGCCGTTGATAATGGCAAGGAAGTTCGTGCCGTATTTTGTGATATTAGTAAGGCTTTCGACAGAGTCTGGCACAAAGGTCTTCTGCACAAAATATCAGGAATAGGTTGTTCAGTCGATGTTCTCAAATGGTTCGCTAGTTACCTCTCTGGACGTCGACAGCGCGTTGTACTTAATGGTCAAGCTTCTGATTGGACTTTAGTCCTGGCAGGTGTTCCCCAAGGATCCATTCTTGGACCTCTGCTATTTCTTTTATATATAAATGACATCGTTAAACATATAAGCTGTTCTATACGCTTGTTTGCAGACGATACAAGTCTCTACATTACTGTCGAGTGTCCAAATGCAGCGGCTCGGCTATTAAATACCGATCTACAAACCATCTCCCAGTGGGCAGACGACTGGCTAGTTAACTTTAACGCCAATAAAACTCTCTCTATGATTATCTCAAGGAAAACACAGTCACCCCTTCATCCTCCCCTTTTTATGAATGGAACAGTGCTCCAAGAGACAAACTGTCACAAACACCTAGGACTTACTTTTTCTAGTTCCTGTAACTGGTCAGATCATGTAAAAATCATTTCTGAAAAGGCCTGGTCGAGACTAAACCTACTCCGAGCTCTAAAATTCAGAATAAGTAGAAAATCACTGAGCAAAATGTACATGGCATATGTCCTGCCCCTGCTAGAATATTGTGACTCGGTATGGGACAACTGTCCTACGGAGACAAAAAAAAAACAGCTTGACGCAATCCATATCGAGGCTGCTCGAATTATAACCGGTGCGACTAAACTATGTAGCGTAAGCAAACTTCTTACATATCTTGGATGGGAGACTCTCCAAAACAGGAGAAATAAGCACAAACTCATAATCCTCTTCAAAATTCTCCATGGACTAACTCCTACCTATCTCTACGATGTCCTACCACCACTCGTGCGAGACACGACCACTTACAATCTTAGAAACTCAAATCATTTCCAGAACTATCGCGCTAATAGCAACTTGTTTTTAAATTCCCTTTTCCCAGCAACTATCCGTGCATGGAACGATCTCCCTACTGAAGTCAGAGAAGTGCCGTCAGTGCTGCCTTCAAATCACGTCTGAATAGGGATCTGAATAAGCCTCCTCCGTACCATAACACTGGTACACGCATCGGCCAAATTCTCCAAGCACGACTAAGATTGGGATGCAGCTCCTTAAACGCAGATCTCTATCGCAAAAATATCGTTCCCAGTCCTACTTGTGCGTATGGAGATTTTGAAAGTGCGTATCACTTTTTCTTTGTATGCCCTAGGCTGGCTCATATTCGGAGAAATTGCTTACCAGACACACTCCGAAACTACACGGTAAATGATTTTCGCCATGGCAACGAAAATTTAACGTTCCAGGAAAACGAAAGTATATTTCTCAAAGTGCAAGAATACATAGTAAAATCCGGCAGATTCTTGTAGTCCCTAGATGTAACCATGGATTTGAGTGGGGTTATTGGGGGAGGGGGTGCAGGGAATCAGCCATAGTATTTTCATTTGTCACAAGAATATTTCACAGCTGTTGAATCTGAGCTCTAGAACTCTAGAATATGCTTGTGTTTTATTACCGTTTCAAGATCTTAGCTATTTCTCTTCTGTAATTATAACTGAGCTACCACTTAAATCGCTTATCAGTTCTAGATATTGTATTCTCATCAAACGTATAAAATGAGATGTTCTTGATCATTCTTTCTTTCTTTCTTTCCTTCTATATTTGTTTTTTTTTTTTTATATATTCAAATCACATGTTTACGCTGCATTCCATTCATAGAAGATGTAACTTATTGTCTTTGTCTTCCAGGAGATGACTTAAAATAAGCACTTGTGCTTACTGTCAAATCCTGTGACATATATGTCTAATATTTTGTATTGTATATGTTTACTGTAAAGTCAAATAAATACAGTTTAAACCAATTGTTTTCATGAACAACCTTTGTGACCTTTCGTTGGGGCACCTGAAGGTTGTTGTGAAGATACACATGGTTTGAGGACATTTTGGTGCAATGATTAAGTGTACGTGTTTATGTGAAAATTTTTAGGGGTGTGTTACGCTTTATCTTAAGTTGTTGAATTCGTTGACGATGGAAGGACATATTGGTATTGTTTGTGCCGCTAAGTTGGAATAGATTTACCCTATTTTGGGCAAAGGACGGCCCATCGGTCTTGTCATCTGTGCATATTAGTTTTCAGAAGTCGTTTTAAACAATTTGAACGCAAACAGATGATGAAACACTATTGAATTCAGGGAATTCACGAATTTTATTGTTGCTTTGTTAATTGCCTCCCCTTGTAACCTTAAAATATATATTTGTATTTCACTTTTTTTTTCGTTTTGTTTTTAATTAATTTTTTATATTCAATATTTGGTATATCAAAATGTTGCATCTCGCATATTTTACAATTATTATAATCAAGCAAATTAACAACCCCGAGTAAAGCACGTTTCAGTATCGAAATGCATACACAAGTGAAATCATATTAGTTATCAAAAGCCACCTTAGCCCCCGCCCTTCGGGGCTTGAAGAAATAGATGGGCTGCATCATGCTGCCACGCAGAGCTGAACCGACCCGCACACGAGTACTGGTAAACCGCTTAGACGATCTAAGCCAGCCCAGGCAATGCGGTGCGAGTCGGTCCGTCCATGCTTATAAACCCTATTGGTTTCATTGGGCGACAGGGCTTGAGATGTCATGCCATCTCAATGTCGGGTAAAAGTCCCACAAAATTGGAAGCAACGTCTCCAAAATGACCTTTACAGTAGTATTGACGGGGACATTAAACTTCAAATCAAACAAAACAAATCAAAAGACACCTGAAATACTTTTCGTAAATTAATATATCTGTCTATCTACTTATACTGCGACCATTTGTATATAACCTACATATTAGGTTTAGGATGAAAAATAGAAGTGAAGGCAATGATCATGAATCGATACAATTAACCCACAGCTCCCATCAGAGACACCAAAGGGAAAGAATCACAAACAAGAAACAACAGACCCTAATGGAAAAAATCAATAGCGGAAAGCCGAAAGAACAGTTACTTTCCCACAAAATGGCCAATTAGCCATCCAAATAAAATACTATATTGATTGATTTGAGGTTTAACGTCCCTGTCAACACTGTAAAGGTCATTTTGGAGACGTTGCTTCCCATTTTTGGGACTTTTACCCGACATTGAGATGAAATGACATCTCAAGCCCTGTCGCCCAATGAAACCAATAGGGTTTATAAGCATGGACGGTCTGCCTCACACCGCAGTTCCTGGACAGGCTTAGATCCTCTGGCTAGATTCAGCTCTGCGTGGAAGCATCATGCAGCCCATATATTTCTTCAAGCCCCTATGGACGGGGGCGGAATAAAATACTATAAGCGACACAAACACCCAAAGACAAACCATAACACAAATAAACCGCGACAGAAGAACCTGAAAATGATGCCAGTGAAGTGAGTTCGGACACCGAAATAATCACCGCCGCTGGGCCTTTAGCATCACAGGCAAGTGCACTAACCACTGTTTTTTCTCGCTTCATATCGAGATAATAAATATTGTAAAAACAACAAAATCAAATCACTGAGAGTACTGGTGGGTCGATTGTCTCTGAGTGTGTGTCAAAGAAATAGTTTTGGGGCCAGTTGTTCAAAATTAACGACGTCGTTAGGTAACCTATCGTTAAATTTTTGATCATTAAATATGGCAAATATGCTATAATTTTTGCTGAAAAAATGTGAGCTGCTTTTGCGGATGCAAAAGCGGCCCACATTTTTTCAGCAAAAATACCAAAACTGTCGATATTGTTCTTGCTAGAAGAGTTAACAATTTGACCGCTAATAAGCTCGTTACGCTAACGATGCTTTCAACAACTGGCCGCTGGACTGTGATCTAAACTGTTTCTGTTTACCCAAACATTCCGGTTTCTATGCAAATAGTGTAGATCTTTATTAGACGCTACGTTTTATGGCGTCTGGTCTGGGTATACACTGTCTGCAAACCCAACCTATGATTCCAAGATAACTCTCTTACGTAATACCCTGACCTCGCTGTGGCTATATTCTATAAAAACATATTCCGTTAAGTCAGTGATGGTCACGTGGAATTTAGCACTGAAGAGTAACTTTGACAATCGATCCGAAATTAGGCGTATTATTTATTTGTTCCTCTCTGAAAGTGTAAGAGAGTTATCTGTAAACTTTGAGGTTTAACGTTGTTTCCAATTTTGTGGGACTGAGATGAAATTTCACCTCAAGCCCTTCCGTCCAATGAAACCAAAGGGGTTCATATGCATGGAAGGTCCGACTCGCACAACTTTGCCTGGGCAAGCTAAGACTTAAGCGGTTTACCAGTTCCCGTGTACGGTTGATTTCAGCTCTATTTCTCCAAGCCCCGACGGGCGGGGCAGAAATTATAAAAAGGCAAATGCAAAAACCAGCTACATTACACATTTCTTTGTATAAATTTGTGCTACTATCACACAGACATTTCATTTTCTTGCACAGGCAAGTTGAAACCAAGTCTTCCTGGTAAATATACTTCCTTGTTTTACGATGCATGGCATAGCTAACATGGCTTTACGGTTTGATCCCTTACTTATCCTTATTAATACCTTATATTTTGGAATGGCAATGCATAAATCTAATAGCATGATCAGAAACTTCAAGGTTAATGGTTTAGTAAGGAAAGAATTATTTCATATTTCATTTTGCGTTTAATCTATGGTGTGTCATGTGACATTCAACGTAAAAGTAACAGTTCATCAAATAGATTTTAACATATTTATTCAAGTCTTCGGTGGTCGCACGATTTGGTTTGCTTATATGACTGATTACCGTGTGCCCATACTCAAAGACACATTTTCGCGGGACGCAATCCGAAAAAAATGAAAAGATATTAGTTCCTACAGTTTTATCTCTATATCATTCAACCTTGTAAATCATTGAGAAAACACGCCAAAACAAATGTAATAAACTTTTACCACCAAAAAAGTGAACTTTCAGATAAAAATTATGCTTTCTCTCTTTTTTTTTTTTTTTTTTGCTCAAATGATAGATTGTGTGTACTTGTTAGAACCGAACCTCCTCGTCGAGGTTGTTCTAACGAGTGCCACAGTCTATGTTTTTGAGCAGAAAATTGAGTGTACTTGTAAGAACCGCTTCTAACGAGTACCCACAGTCTCTGGTTTTGAGCAGAAATAAGACACAATGACGTTTACCCCTGTAAATCCCAGTTGGGGTTTAATGCGATTTAAGGGGTCAAAATTATTTAGGTGTGTTTTCGTGATGCGCCAGTTTGGTACAGACAGAAATTTCTCTCGTCAGTCTGAAGAACGATTCTCGAGTTGCACAGACGCCAAGCCTGTCGCTGTCTTGCCCAATCAAGTCTCTCCCCTTTGTGGGGCTTGGTCAGTCTAGGACGTTTGCCGGGCATTTAGCTCGTTAAGCAACTGTTCACGAAACGTCTGGACACCCTGATACGATGGTGCCTAGGTTTCACATGAAGCAAAGCGGCTCCGTCTGCTCATGCGCAAGAGAAGCCTGTCTTTTTTAGGCATTTTCTTTTACCTGGCAGTCTCTCGGTGTTTCTTCAAAAGTCTGCGATACATTTAATGCCAACGTCACACATGTCACTTATACGCCATTGTTTGCCTTCGATTCCTTTTTGTCCTCGGCATGATTTCCAAAGGCTTGAAATAATTCATCAACGCAAGAGAACCATGCATGTTAAAGACCATATGCATAGTACTGAGACGCGAGCTTCACGTTCGCGGTCAGTGTTGCATTAAACATTAAACTAATGGAGTGAGTGAGTGTGTTTCAGTTTTACGTCCCACCAACGGCTATGGTCATATGGAGACGGGAACTCAGTTTAAAGACTCATCCGAAAGTCTGTAGATGCCCGGGATCGATCCTGCAATCCCTGGTTGATCAGGCGAGTAGCATAAAACTAATGGAACGTACCATAGTTTGGTAGCCGACATATTCATGTTTATTTCGAAGAAAAAAAAACTGAAATTGTATCCATGGCATGGAAAAACATGGTCGGATAAGACTATGATTAAATTTATGCGTATTGTATATATTACCACACATAAAGGTTATGTCCACGAGGATAAGATAACCAAGTAGCATAGTGCAGTATATTTCATCGCTCCAGAAATAACAGTTTTCTGATTTGAGTTTCTAATAGTTTTCTAGGTTCTGCTGAACTATCGAGATGGTTCTAAGGAGTAAGCACAATTTATGCTTTGAAAACCCATGTTGCTAAATATAAACTGTATGTTTGTTATTGGTGAAAATGATAACGAAGATACAGAGTCGTATAAATGTTTACACTCACAACAATTGAAATAATACAATTTCATACACATTAATGGATTTGCCTAAATGGAAATCATACATATCTAAAGTAAGATTTTCTAGGCTGTTTATTACACGAACCTGTTAGGTTCGTGTAATAAACAGGCTTGAAAATTTCACTTTATATAGGCTAAAGGGGATTAACAAGGGTTTAGGCCTAAAAACAAATAGCTGTGTTTCTGCTAACCCGACCGATCCTGATTTTTTTGTGCCGATCCTGCAATTTTATGGCCATCCAGAAAAAATAGAAAGATTTTCTTACCTACCGACAGTTTTGTTTTTTCATTTTTATCAAAAATTGATTGTGTATACTTGTTAGAACAATCCATTTTTTCTGGTTTGTTAAAACTGTCAAAAAAGCAAAATTGATACTAATAATTCTGCTCTTTTGCTTCCTTGATGCTCTCAACCTCATTATGTGAATATTTTCTGGTGATATGGACGCTATTTAGTCCTTTTAAAGATTTTTACTCTTTTTCAATCAAATAAAAAGTGGACAAAAAATAAAAAACGTTTTTTTTTTCTACCTGCCGACCCTATTTTGTTTCGGCATGTTAGCGGAAAGACAGCTATTTTTAGGCTTTATATCATTTGTTTCTTATTTATTTTCCTTCACATGGATTCTGAACACTCTTCAGAACCGCTTTCAGGCCAAAAGACGCTAAGTTCGGACAATCGATCCCTTTTAATTATTTTCTTCCAGTATCTGTCTTGGTTTCTCCTCAAAAGACGGTATAGGTGGATAAGCCGGACACCAGCATACTTCCTTATTAGCTCGGGGTCCAATCTGTATATGCCACTTAAAAAAATGACTTCGTAGTACTCAGCGTATAGCAGCAGTAACAAATCTCAAAATTGCAGAAGTTCATTTAAAAAAAAAATCGTTTCAACTTATTTTTTTCAAAACGCTGCGGAAATTATTAACTAATGTCAATACATGAAAAAAAGTATATCATGTGAGAATAACAGTTATTATAGTACGTAGATAAAATTGACTAGGCGGACCATACTCCGTAGCTAGCCATACAATAGATTTATCAATGTCTCTTGTGACGGAATATCTTTGACCGAATACCTCACGATCTCGAAAGGAACTGAAGCTCATTTTCCTACAAAAATACATGAGCACTAGTGACCCACATGTATTTGCAATCCTATATCCAAACTATAATTACTAGTGACACTTCCCTTGTTAGAAGGAAAACCAAATCCTGAATCCTAATGTTGATTACTTGCCTGATACTGTAGTGTCCCATTTACGACTGTATATTCCAGACTGGTAAATATTAAATAGAACAGGGTAAAGGTTAAGAATTCATTAAATTTAATATAAAGGTAAAGGTAGGTTACTCAGGAACAGCCACATTCTAAGACCAAAGACATCCAAAGTCACCAAAGAAAGTAGGAAAATGCGAGACAATGGCACAAGCACTATCAATCGTGTACATGTACTGAAATCTCATACATCGTATGTATGTATTCACATGCCAATGTACGTACATGCGTAAGTATGTACATATGTATTTATGTGGACGTACAAATGCATGTATGTATGCATGGATGGATGGATGGATGGATGCTGTTTGAGTTTAAAGGCCCAGTCAACACTTTATAGGTATTTTCGAATCAGTCAATTTACCTCTCTACCCTTTTCTTGGGCAGGCTTAATGAGGCCTAATTTGCCTGATGAGGCCTAATAGGCCGAAACTAGCTAACCTGGCCCAGAAAACTTGTACACTCCATATTTTTCAGTTTTTGGTGTATTCCTTGCTTCCAAAGGAGAACTCTCTATAGAACACATTATACGTAAGCGGTCAATCTCCACGAAGAAATGTTGCCGACCCCGGCATGTATTTAACCCGCGTCCTCCTGTTCACCAGTCAGACGCGCATCCGACTGAGCTACCGAGGCCGACGGATGTATGTTTGTATGTATATATGATGGATGGATGTTCTTACGTATCTGCGTTGTATATGTACTAGCATACATGTACAACAGTTCCTGTGTATAAGACTGATTAAGATCGCAGAATTCATAAAACTGTTACTTTGTTTGTTTGATTTGAGGTTTAACGTCCCCGTCAACACTATTTAGATCATTTTGGAGACGCTGCTTCCAATTTTGTGGGACTTTTACCCGACAATGAAATGACATCTCAATCCCTGCCGCCCAATGAAACCAATATGGTTTATAAGCATGGACGGGCCGACGCGCAGCAATTTTCCTGGGCAGGCTTATACGTTCTAAGTACTCATGTGTGGCCGGTATGAGCTCTGCGTGAAAGCATATTGCAGCCCCCGATCTATTTTTCCAAGCCCCGATGGGTGGAGGCAGTATAAAACTGTTACAGATGCATTCAGAATTCAAATAGATTTAACATCTGTACGAATTTAGAATCGCGTGTGTTTCGAAATTACATGACAGTGCTTTTACTTTGAGGGATAATTCGGACCATTCTAAATGACAGGAATGCCTTCATTTTCCATTGATTACGGAAATTCTTCTATCAAAAGATGCACAGTTTATTATATAGTTTTACACCAGAAACACAAACTTTATAAAATATGCGCGAGTTTCTCAACCCTAAAAGCAAACCTGGGCCTACGTGTGTTTCGAATTTGAAATTTGGCGGAATGTAACTTTTGCCATTACGTTGAGAAAGGAAGAAACACATCGGAATCTAACTGTTGGTTTTCTTTTTCTCCAGCATTTCTGTTGTTTCTTGCTGTCGAGCCCTCGCCGTTGTTTCATCTCTTTGGTTCTTTGATTTTTGTGTTCACGGAGATGTTGCCCTGATGAGTTAGGAGGCATTCTTGCGGACTGAACAAATTATTTGTCTTAATCGCGACGGAAGTAAGGTAAGGTACTGTGTGTATCCCTTGTGTCTTTTGGTTTTGGATGGCCATATGGCCATTTTGTGGGAAAATAACTGTCCTTATGGCCTTCCTTTGTTTAGGTTTCCATTATGGTCTGGTCGCTTAATGTTTGTATTTCTTTCCCTTTGGTGTCTTTTATGGGTGGAGTAAGTTAATTGTATCATTTCCTGATCTTTGTTTTACTTCAACTTTTTCTATTTATGTGTGTTCGTTTAACATGCCATTATCAAAAACAACCGATTTGGCCTGCGCGTAGAAAAAAAAATCGAAATAAATTGTTATAAATGTCTGAGTGTGGCCCTTTAGAACTGTCTTGCAGGTATTTATTTAAGGTTTATGCGTCCGAAATTGTCAGATGTTCGAAATTGGCGTCCTTTACCTACAATGTATGTTTGGCGTAAAACGAGAATCAGTTGTGTGGAATTTCGGTCTGAAAAAAAAATCTTATGTTATTTATTGTAGCCCATTACGAAAATACGCCTTTATTGGAAAAGTAAAATGAAAATTTTCAGATAAAAAAAATCAGATATTTTTCATATTTCTTCTCCTATCATAGATTGTGGGAACTCGTTAGAACCGCCTCGGCGAGCGGTTCTAACGACTACCCACAATATATGGTTTTGAACACAAATAAGAAAAATAATGTATACCCTGTATATCCCACTTTTACTATTATACATAATAATGGGGTTTAAAGGGGTCAAATAATGTAGGCGTGTTTTCGTGATCCCACATTAATGCCTCCTCAGTTATATTCGTCACGTTAACAAGTCCGTGAATGCGGTTTACGGGGGTATACATTATTTTGCTTATTTCTGCTCCAAGACATAGGTTGTGGGTACTCGTTAGAACCGCTTCAATGACGAGCATCCACAACCTATGTTTGCAGCAAAAATAAGAAACATATCACGGATTTTCATCAGAAAAGTAGTCATTTCGGAGATGTGAAATAATGCACTATATCACACGGGTGTGTTATCGTTATATTGTTTGTTTGTATCTTGCAGGAGTGGTTGTGGTTAATATATTCCTAGGGTTGCTCATCATTGCCCTTATAATGGCGCTCATCTTTGTCTGTTATCGGTAAGTAGGCCGTTCCATTTCGTGTGACGTGATGTGTTATTTCATGATTCCAATGAAGAAACTTTGAGATACTTTTTTTATTTCGGCAACAAACAAGGATTATGCGTACACTTTATAAAAGTATCAATATAGGATAATAACTAGCACCAACTGTCTATATTCGGGGGGTAAAAAATATAATACGAGTAGTTTATTCTGTACTGTAAACGAAAAGTTGGCAATAACAGACGTTTTTGATACAATACCTTAAAAAGTGTGGGCAGTTGCTACTTATAGTGAAACTGTAATGGCTTAAACCTCTTAAAATTTGTTTGAATCAGGGGTAGTTCGAGCAATTGGGGTTATTTTCCAATCCTCAGGGATTGCTTTCACAATTGCTTGCCCTATGGTGTCTCTGATGAGAGCTGTGGGTTAATTGTATCGATTCCTGATCATTGCCTCCACTTCTATTTTAATCACAACGGCATAATAAGGCATTATTGGATAGTGCGAGGATTTCTTTTTTTTTTCTGTAATATAATAATTTGTTGTGTGTGTTCATTCCAATCGCTCGAAGAGGCAACTCCAGTGAATAACACGCCACATATACGCTTTTTCTGTAACACTAGAAAAATCTCCCTATTCTGCAATCCCGATTTTTTGTTACATCAAATTATGGGAAGACCTCCCATTTGACTTAAGACCGATTTCGAATCTGCCATTACGATAACACACCCATGTGACATAGTGCATTCTTTCGTATCTCCAAAACAGCTGTTTTTTCTGATAAAAATTCCTGACATTGTTCTTATTTATACGCCAAACATAGTTCTATGTGCTCGTTAGGAGGTGGTTCTAAATGAGACTGTGATGCAGGAAAGATGAGGGCTCGTAGCTTTATCAATTTTAAGTCTAAACATTTTTTCTTTCAATTACTCCGAAAGCTAACAGACACTTTTTGCGCGTCCTCCAAGATCAAAATGTTTGCATAACATGATCCTGTGTGGCGAATTATATTGAGAACCACCTGAACGGGTGACCACTACTCTGCCTCAGATGTACATGGGACGTTGATCAGTTCAAGGCGATGGCAGGCGATGAACATGCTGATTCACAAACATTTATTAAGCTGGGTGGTTTAATGAAAGGCATTAAACCTGCAAATTTGACATTATGTGATTCCCAGTATTACCTTACAGTACTATAAAAATGAATGCATATTTTTAACAAGGTCAGAATCAAAATTGTTTACTGGTGACACGTCATTAGACAATCCTTCACCCGGAGCATCGACCGACAGAACTAGTCCCTTAACCTCACAAGGGTGTGGAATCTAGAGATGGAGTCTTCTGCATCTTTTGTAGACATCAAGAGAGAAGAGGGGAGCTCGTTCTAATCTGAGATTGTCCCAGGGATGAAGCTAAATTTGTAGATGTCAGTCCTTGTGCCAATTTTTTGGAGGGCCAATGAATGTTTTTTTTTTCGTAGTGTTGTCTTTGAAGATGAAACAAGGTCATCCATGGGTATACTGGCTTTACCCTTTAGACATTTATATAAAAGTATCAGCCTACTTTGTTTTCTCCGCTCTTTAAGAAACTCCCACATTAATTGTTCCACAATGTCAGTCAAACTCCCAGTTTCAAACGAGTAGTACCCAGTTACAAAACGGGCTGCACGTTTTTGGGCCTTCTCCAGTTCCTCCTGGAGGGTAACAGTAGGTGGATCCCAAGACGTACTTGCATATTCCAGGACGGGACGAACCACTTCGTTGTATGCCATTTCTTTCACGTCTTGTTGGCATGCCGACAGATTCCGTCTCAACAAGATGTGTTTGTGAAACACGAACATGTCCCCGGGCATGGTCATTTTTATTCAAAGTTGCTCACAGTTCAAGATTTTTGTTTGTGTGGGAAGCCCTTGACACAAGAATCTTACATGCCAAATATGAAAGCTCTATCTTAAACGGTTCAAAAGTTATGAACAATAATATTTTTTCTTTAAAGTGGGTCAAGGTCACAGGTCAAAAACAATTGCATGAATGTAAAGCTCTTGTCACAAGGAACCTACATGCCAAATATTAAGGCTCTATCTTAAACGGTTCAAAAGTTATGAACAATTTTATTTTTTTCATTTTAGTAGGCCAAAGGTCAAGGTCATGGTCCAAACATTTTGCATGAATGAAAAGCTCTAATCACATGGAACCTACATGCCAAATAGGAAAGCTCTATCTCAAACCGTTCGAAAGTTATTACCGAAAATGTTTATTTTTTAAGTAGGTCAAAGGTCAAGGTCACAGGTCAAAATTTTTGCATGAATGTAAAGCGTTTGTCTCAAGGAACCTACATGCTAAATATGAAGGCTGTATCTCAAACGGTTCAAAAGTTACGACCAATGTTACCTTTTTCTTTTATGTAGGTCAAAGGTCAAGGTCACAGGTCAAATTTCTTTTGTGAATGTAAAGCTATTGTCAAAAGGAACCTACATGCAAAATATATGAAGGCTCTATCTCAAACCGTTCAAAAGTTATTACCAAAATGTGATTTTTTATTTTAAGTAGGTCAAAGGTGAAGGTCAAGGTCAAAATTTTTTGCATGAATGTAAAGCTCTTGTCAAAAGGAACCTACATGCAAAATATGAAGGCTCTATCTCAAACCGTTCAAAAGTTATGAGCAAAATGTTATTATTTTCTTTTAAGTAGGTCAAAGGTCAAGGTCAAGGTCACAGGTCAATTTTTTTTGCATGAATGTAAATCTTTTGTCACAAGGAACATACATGCTAAATATGAAGGCTGTATCTCAAGTGGTTCAAAAGTTATGACCAATGGTATGTTTTTCTTTTAAGTAGGTCAAAGGTTATGGTCAAGGTCACAGGTCAAATTTTTTTGCATGAATGTGAAGGTCTTGTCACAAGAAACCTTCAGGCCAAATATGTAAGCTCTATCTCAAACGGTTCAAAAGTTTTGGCCAACGTTAAAGTTGTCCACGTACAAACCAACAAACAAACAAACAAACAGACAAGGCAAAATCAATATGTCCCCGCTATCGCTACCGGGGACATAAAAAGCCAAGGTTCATATTTGCCTTAGTACAAACATTACTAATGTAAGTGTTCTATCTTAAATCATTCGTGATTGTCACACCAAGGTATTTAATGCTTTCTACATTTTCAAGGAGAGTTCCTTCCAAATGATAGGTAGCATTGATCTTTTTGAATCGTTTTCTTGTAAGCTGCATCATGTTACATTTACTGGGTTGGAACCGCATTCCCCACTTCCTTGCCCAGCTACCCAATTTGTCAATATCAACCTTAAGTTCCACTGTTTATTCCAAGGTTTTCATTTCACGGTAACAAACACAGTCATCAGCAAAGGGCCTTATGTCTGAATCCATTTCCTGTGAGATGTCATTAATGTAAAGGGAGATCAAAAGCTCACCAAGAACTGTCTCCTGTTGGACTCCAGACATAACAGGGGCCCAATCAGATTACTTCCATTAACAACCGCCCGTTGCTCTCTATGGCATAGAATAGCGTCAATCCATCTAAAAGTTTTGCCACCAATGCCATACCCATTAAGTTTGGTTTTCAGAAGCTCATGAGGAGGTGTATCAAAAGCTTTCACAAACCCCAAGACGAAAGTGTCAATCTTTCCACCATTATCCAAGATTTTAGCCTAATCATCTATCACTGTCACTAGTTGTGTTTCACGGCTATGGTTCTTTCTAAAAGCATGATGTCTATCAGATAATAGTTTATTTGCTCAAGGTGGGTCATTACATTTGAACAAACAATGTGCTCCAAAAGTTTGCAAGGTACACATGTGAGTGATACAGGTCGATAATTTCCAGCACAAGCTCGATCTCCCTTCTTGTACAATGGGCATATATTTGCCAAAGACAATTCCTTTGGAATTTCACCCGAATCAAGAGACTGTTGAAAAAGGTGTGCAAAAACCGGACCTAATTCATCTGCAAGTTCCTTTAGGATTCTGGGATGCAACTCATCAGGTCCCAATGCTTTAGAAGGGTTCAGACCTTTCAGAAATTTGATTACCCCTTTTTCAGATACAACAATGTTCTCCATGAACGGGGCCGACCTTTTAAGTAAGGGAACCTGCTTGTGCTCTTTTTTTGTTGAACACATCCAAAAACTGACCGTTTAATGCCTCTGCTTGTTCTGCCTCAGTTTCAGTGATGTCTGTTCTATTTCGTTTTTTATCAATGGGGGGATACCCTGACTGTCCTTCTTTTAACCATTAATGTACCGATAAAACTCTTGAGTGTTGGACTTGATGTCACCAACCAAGTTATTCGCATACGAATCATGCTGAGTCTTAATATCTGCCTTTATTTCCCGTCTCAGATCCTGGAAGTTTGACCAAATTTTCTTACTGTCAGTTATTTTAGTCTTTGCGCGACTCTTAGTTTTTCTGCGAATGTTTCGTCTAATCTCAGGTGTGATCCAAGGGACAGACGATTTCGATTTGCTCAATTTTGAGGGGATATATTTATCTGCTGCATCCTGTATAAAACAAGTAATAAGACTGAAGTTTTCGTGTACCGACCGAGAACTAGAATTCCCGTTGGAATATTTTTCTTGTAAAGTTGTGTGGATCATTTCCCATAGACTCAAAATCACCTTTCTGATACAAATACACCTTCCTCCTAGGTTTCTTTTGTGGGGGCAGGAAGACATTTAATGTTGCTGCTATCACGTCATGGTCACTTAATTTGTCCGGGGATTGGACATCTTGAAACTGACCAGGCAGAGTTGAAAGAATGAGATCCAAAGTGTTTTCCTCTCCCGAGTTGCAAAGTGCACTAATTGTTCCAAGTTATGATTATTCATGATGGCAATCAATATTTGTCCTTCTGACTGACTTAACTTAGAACAACTTTGTTAAGTAAGTCCGGCCAAGATATGTCTTTGAAGTTGAAATCACCCAAAATGTGAACCGAGGGGAGTTTCTTACTTTTGTGCTGTGTCCTGGCAAGGTCTAGTTGCTCCCGAAAAAGTTGAAAGTCTTCAATAGAACTGCCAGGTTGGCGATACCAAGATACAATATAATGAGAAGATTTATTTGCCATCAAGTTCATCCATACTGATTCCAAGTCGTTTTCCGAGTCTGTTAAGGCCATATGGGGGATGTCCTCGTGAACCAGTAGCATCACCACACCTCCATGGAGGTTTCTGTCTTTTTTTGTAGACAGTATAAGGACAAGTTTCAGGGAAAAATTCTGAGGTTGCAATGGTACTGTCAATTTTTGTCTCCTGGATGGCCACTACGTGAGGTTTGTGAATGTCAAGAAACGCTATCAATTTCAGAATTTTGCCACGTATGCTGTTTATGCTAATGCTCACAAGTTTTAAACCATTTTTTGGAGTCCAGTTGATTGTGATTGAAACAAGACCCAAATCGTTTTAAGAAACGATTCCGCATTAATACGTGTTATTGGAAACGGCGCGTGATAGCTGAGTGGTTAGTGCACTTGCCACTGATACTCGAATCTGGCGGCGGTGATAATTTCGGTGTCAGAACACACTCAATTGGCACTATTTGCAGGGATGAATGTCAAAACAAAAAAATGCATCATCCTTCTGATACGGACGTTAAAGGCGTGCTCTGTGCATGCCGTGTGTACTCTTTAACATAACATCAGTCAAACGATTCTAATGAGTATACACAACATATAAAATATAAAAATTACCCATGAACTATCCGAAATGTATATACTTTGGTTAAATGTTTGGAATGTGGTTATAAGATACATTCCTTAAATCGAATTGGCTATGGTAAATAATTCGTTGGTGAAAGTTTTATGTATTTCTTTAATTTCAGGTATAAAACTGTTGGAAGACGAAACAAACATAACGCAACTCCGTTGAGCAATACAGCGACTACGTTAGATGACAAAAATAGTACAGAATTACATCCGCTTCAAAATGAAGACAGACAAGCCGATGATGAGAAATATGATAATGTGAAATCAAACCAAGTCGTTAATGTCCATAATGCAGAAACTGGAGAATTACACGAAGAAACAACATTGACTATATCCCCGGCTTACGAAACAACGATATTTCATTTCAACAGGGAACCAGATGATCATGAGGACCATCTTGTACCTAATTCTAAATCTGGCATATCTTCATTTTTGCCTCCGTCTTTAAATAGAAATATGAAATCACAATCAACTGACAAAGGACAAGAAACTGAAAACTTAAATCAAAACTTGATATTACACGACAAACGTGATAATTTTCCGGGTCAAAATGAAAACCCTGGTGCATCTCAATCTAAAGTTTCAAATCCGGAAGCAAGTGATAACATACTTGAGTCTTTGCATCATTATCAAGTTGATGATAAAGAGTACGCTATAGTATTAAGATCACCGCATCGAAAGAGGAATGTTTCTATAAAAGAACTCCAAAGTGGACTGGCTGAAAATCCTGACAGTCAAATTATGGACCAAGCATACGCGTCTATAGAAGACTATTCCAAAGGGAGTAATTCCCAACACTGTCGAACACATATCCACCCAGTGCCTGAAGATGACTATGTAACGCATACAACAATGCATATGATTCCAGAACATAATTGTCTGTTACATAAGATACCCCCACCTCCACCTCCGGTACATAAGGGATATTGGGGTCCTCCTTGACACACATTATTACTAAATATTTACATTTTGCTTCAATATCATTTTAATAATGTCTTTCATTCATATTAAATATGGGTAAGTGGACGGGAAAATGTGCTAGGTAACATGGTGACCAGTAAAGACTCAGATCAGCCAACCAAGTTGCGCAGTCTGAGCATGGTTCTCGTCCATCTGTCAGTTGTGTCTTTTATGGCTCCTGGCGCTTCACATCAGGCTAACAGACCTGTGAGAGAATAAGATCATGTTTCTAAAACATGCCTACTTCTGAAGAAAGAAATGATTTTGTTACAAATGCATCAAACAGGTTTATGGATGCTCGTCGAAACTACCCCATTGCGACTGCTCAAACGAGTATCTATAGTTTATTTTTTGAGTAAGAAATGGACGAATGTCTGAAGTTATGAAAAAAATATCCAAAGAACGCAAGAATGAGTTTGAAGCAGCGGTGATTAACGAGTACATTAAACACAGCATGCACATTTCGTAATTGTGACGTCGCATCAACGTCGGTACAACGTCATCAACTTTATGCAACATCACATCAACGTCGGTGCAACGTCATGACGTTACACCGACATTGATCCGACATTGCCCTCGCGACGTGTGCCTGCTGGGAAGTTACACTACAAGTTACAGAGGCTTAACAGGGCTTAACCTGAATATACAGGTAGTTTAAGTTTTATTATTATATTGTTGGAGTCATTCTTAACTCTCATAGTATTCAAATTCCTGAACGACACTGTTTGCAAAAAGGCTGGGGAGGGGCTAAAGTGGAGTAGGTTAGAAATACTTTTTCTTCCCGAAGACATTGATCGTGGATTATGGTAGGAACCGCCTCAAAGAAGCAGATGCGTTTCTTACAAATATATACAATGTGTATTAGTAGCAATAAAAATAAAGTCACAGAATTTCCTCTGAAAATATTTTGCACCGTCCTAGTCTAACAATTATGCGTTTAATTATAAAACTTTTAATGAAATCTTTCTAAAAAATATAGTGATGATCCTTTACCGTAGCTCTGAATTTAAGAATTGAGTTCAGCATCCTTTCTTATTCAAATCGGACACAAACTATGAACCTTAGATTAAAAGACTGGGGCCAGTTGTTCAAAACTAACGACGTCGTTAGTTAACGTATCGTTAAAACTTTGATAATTAAATATGGCAAATATTCTGAAATTTTTGCTGAAATAATGTGAGCAGCTTTTGCAGATGCACAAGCTGCTCACATTTTTTCAGCAAAAATACCAAAAATTTCGATAATGTACTTACTAGAGTTAACAATATGACCACAAATGAGCTCGTTAAGCTAACGATGCTTTGAACAACTGGCCCCTGGACTTTAAGATCCAGATTTTAGATGTTCTAGTTCGTCTTTGTCAGTATGTATTGCTAAAAACGGCCGTTTTGTTGGAACGTAAATGGCCTTGTTGCTTTCCACTTTTGAAGTTTCCATTATGGTGAGGTTGTTTTATGAGGGCGTTTCTTTCTTTGTCTCTGGGTTGATATAATCAATTTGTGTGCAAAGGCTGATAATCCTGATATAGTTCATTGTTTCTGCATTTTGAAGTCTGGAAATTGACAACAGTAACATAGCAAATAGATAAGGTGAGTATTGTGTGATAATTGAAGAATAGTTTATATTATTTCTCCATATAAACCTATGTTGCGGGTACTCATTAGAACCGTCTAAGCGAGGCGGTTCTATAAAGTATCAACAGAATAAGTATTTATAGAGAATTGACGAAAACTATCCTTCAGTTATCACAAAAAACTTACCTGTTGCTATGACAAAAAGTAATAGCAACATGAGATGACGCATAAGAAAAGGGCCCGTAGCCACCGCGAAAACACATATTTTTTATTTTGACCCCACTAAACCCCACTTTTATACAGTAAAACTGAAGTTTACAGAGGTAAACGTTATTTTTCTTATTTCTACTGTAAAATTTTAAACTGAGGACACTCGTTAGAACCGCCTTGATGATGTTCTTCAATTGCACGTGCAAAGCCACCTAATAGGGCTAGACGCATGACGTCTTACTTGAAACTAACTTCAGGTCTTTTCAACATGTCTGTGTACGTGTACCCACAATCAAAATTTAGAGAGGAAATAAGAAAAATATCATAGTTTTCCACCTTAAAATGTTCGTTTTGTCGGCGGTATAAGTTACAATGAATTTGTATATGTGTGTTTTCGTAATTACTGCAATTTAAGTTCTTCAATTGCACGTGCAAAACCACCTAATAGGGCTAGACGCATGACGTCTTACTTGAAACTACCTTCAGGTCTTTTCAACATGTCTGTGCGCAGAAAAAGGCTCTGGTGACACTGATTCCATGTGCAGGATCATCTGAGTATTTGCTGGTGGTTTGTGCAATAAGTACCATTTCTGTATGAGCTGGCACAAATACGAGTAGTTCATTACGATAGCACATCCCTGTGATATAGCGCTATTTTCTAACCTCAAAAAAGGTATTTTTTCTGATGAAAACTTGCGATATTTTTCTTATTTTTACTGCAAAAAGAGGTTTTGCATGCTAGTTAGAACCGCCTCATTGAGGCAGTTCTAACAATTACCCACAAATTATGTTCTGGAGCAGAAATAAGGAAAATAATGTTTACATCCGTAAACCCCAGTTTCCTCTATATAAAGTGGGGTTTAGTGGGGTTTATATTTCAAGGAATTGTTCACGTAATGTGCAGCACGAAAATACCTTTATAAGTTTGTCCTCCTAAAACCCCACTTTTATATGGTAAAACTGGGGTTTGCAGGGCGTGTACATTATTTTCAATATTTTTGCTCAAAAACATAGATTCTAACGAGTACCCACAATCTTTGTTTTGAGCTGATAAATTAAAACTTTCAGAATGTTTTGTCTGAAAATTTTCAATTTTTGGTGGTAAAATTTTCAGTATTATAATATTTGAATAGGCATGTTTTGGTAAGGATCTTGACGTGTATGTTGTAAAATTGAAAATGATTCGCCTTATGTTCATAACTCATTATTACTGGTTGTAAATAAATTATATTTTGTACGATCTTTAATGTTTATTTTAAATCCTTCTTTAAATCATATTACCCAATGGCATATGATTATCATACAAAAAATAACGACTGTTACGAGTCAGTGGTATCCAGAAAATGTTTAGAACTGGAAAATTAGCAACAAAATAGTAAAGGAGCAAGAGTAGACCCCTTTTTCACTAGGATAGGGCTTATTGAAAAGCGAACAGGAAGTTGCGAAAGTTGTCTCCCTTTAAAAAATGGCGAAAAATGCTGCCAGGTGTTCCCATTCCCCTTAATTGACAAACGGACCGAAATATGTTTTCAGGTTTGTTTACTGAGCCAAACTTATAACGCAACAGTGGTTTGTATTGATAATAATGAGCAGAATGTACATACATTCTAAGAATTGTCTATTTAATAACACTGGTCACTGTCCCAAGCACCCAGCAGCACTTTGCTTTTAACATTCTGTTTCGATCTGTTCAAGAAACAAACCATATTCTGAGGCTAGGGTGTTTCTTAAATGAAACACATTGTGATTTTCAAGAACGCGGCATGTGACATGCATTCGTACAGCTGAAATGAAGATCGTTTTCTGAGATACTGCTGCGAAATTTTAGAGTAATGATGAGGTTTTCTTTATTTTTGATCACAAACGACGACCTGTTTTCACTTCCAGACAAGAAATTATGGAACTTTGGCATAAAGGGAATTTCAGAATTTGTTGAAGACAGTTCTTAGTCCTGATGCAATAATTCCTCAGAATTGTGTTTTCTAACACCCAATAACAATAAAAGTAATCGAGGTTCACAAGGTTTCATTTGAAAATCCCATCGTTGGAATTTGTTGCCACTTTAATTTACTATTGTTGTCTATGGAATGTTCAGTAAAAATGCCAACATGTGAGTCGTTTGAACTTTGTCATTAAAGGGGGAGTTCCAAATCTGCCCACGCACAGATTTTCTTGAAACTTCTTTACTTGAGGACTATCAACTATATATAACTTTGTTTCATTTGATAAATTACTATAGGTCTCAGGAGAGCTCCCTGGGGTTGTCCCCTGTAGAGGTCATACACACCTGTGAACTTTTCAGTCTTAAATCAATAGGTATGATTATTTTCAAATTTTGTTGCTTTGATTGGCAACAGAACTCTATAAGGATTAATCTAATACAAAAAATGTAAATGTGTCTATGTCTTTTAATTTTTCTGATAAATTTATTTTCAAAATTTCTTCTACTTTTCATGAAAATTTATAAACAATGAGATTTTCATCATAAGTGTTAGATGTGTTACTGATCTTGTCACCCCAAGATATTGCATATAAAATAGGCCACATATATCCTCTATATCACAAACAAATTTAAGAAAAGTCAGAAACCGGTAACATTGTTTTTGATTGCTAGATATGGGCTCAGGTCTATCTCTGTGCTAATTTCAGTTGCAATATAAGGGGACAAGATTTCCTTAAAGTGTATTTTTATTGTGTTTTTAATGACCATTTGGTGCCACGTTATCATACAAAGCTTAGCCTAGGCATTTATGTAATAAAAACTCTCTCCCCTCTCCCCACACCACCCGGCATCCCCCCCCACCCCCCAAAACACACACACACCAACACACGCACACACACACACAAAAATACTGTTTACAGTCAGGCGTTTTAGTTTGACTTTTCAAAAGTAAATGAGAACATACATTAGCAAAGTATACCAGTTCAATTCAAACATTTGAATGAGAAAAAATAAAATGCATTCATGCACTGTTCATGATGAATGCTAGTTTTGACAGTTTTGCAAAAATGATAATCCTGAAAAAAATGCATTATGGCAGAATAGGAATAAGACAAGGTGGATATTTTTATCCTGTTTTATTTGGTCTTTCTGTATATTTTTAAACCCCGTAATAAAAAAGACACTTGGTGTCAGTAATACGCAATGACGTATTGAAATCTGCTTAATAAATTACTTGCATAGTCCTATTTTTTTCTTTAATTATGTTTGCTGTTGTCATTCCCTTCTTTAAAATAAAACAGCAGCCAATAAATTGCTAACTGTGAATGGACAGACTGATTTTTCCATTTGTTCTAATGATTGATCGGTCCATGTGTTGGTATTTTTTTCTTACATCACTTGGTCAAAGAGACTCACACTCCGCTCCCCCACCAAAGGTTTTGTGAGATCATGAGAACTATTTTCTGCATTGTTTCTAGGTTCATTATAACATCTGCAAAAGTGTAAGCTACAATGTCTTAGTCTTCAAAATAAATGCAGAGCTAGTCACACTGTAACTAGTTGTAAAATTGGCTTTCGGTATACACTTCCCTAAATGAAATAGATGGAAGGCAAGTTGATGTAACTAATGCATTTGATAGCTGATATTATATTTAGATGTTGTAATACCATACACATTTTAAGTAGTTAAGGTTGTATACGTAGTACCAACGCGTTAATCCAAAATCATTAGTCCATAGACAAAATGGCAAATATCAATGTTTAGATCAACAGACATGGACTCCAGAAGAGTGTAATCAGGCGTCTGTATGCAGTATTTGTCATCTGTGTTAAGTTTTCTAGCTCTGTATTCATCTGTTTTTGCAAATGGCGTAAATCAGCTGTTAGTTGTACTATTAGCATATTTCTGAACCAAAATCTGCAGTTGGCTTTATATTTTTCCATAATACTGATAGCAAATATACCGTTTGCTCTTTTCTTCATCTGAAATAGTTCGAAAGCTGAACTGATTGGTCTTCTCCATAATACTAGTTCATGTTACTCAAAAAATAACTGGTTGCTTTCTGGATCATATTTAAGAATATAAATAGATCATATTTAAGAATATAACTTTCTGACACTGATTTGCACAGCAGGCGACATTTGTTTCTGCTTTAGTCCAGATTTTGCGGAGGGGGGGGGGGGGTCATTGTTAGAGTGACAAAAAGCAAGCTGTGCCATTCAGGGATGACATTCAGACTTTTCAAACTTTTTAAGTAGACTGCATCAGTTCAGAGAGTCAAGCGATAGAACCATCCATTTTACTTGCCATTTCAGCAATCTTTGTCATAATAAGCTTCAGCAGGCTTTAGGATTACACTAAATGCAAAAACGCCTGTTAAGAAATGAAATATATTTTCATTAAAATCCGATTGAATTGTTACTGAGCGCTCAAAATGAATTGTGATTTTGGTGTTCCCCAGGGTACCACAACTGATACAAATGCTGATTAAATGAGCTCATACTACACAATCAAGGTTTAAACAGACATAAATTCATGTGTATATATATATATTGGTGAGCAATTCCTCGACTGAAAATGTTATACCATATCTACAAATGGTTTGAAAAAATAAAAATAAAAATCTGACCACTACTATTCAATGTTCAAATGCAGTATGTTACCGGTCTCAGATTTTCAAGAAAGTTTGACAAAATGTTCTACATATACATGGGCAATTTTCATATTAATATGATGGGGTGACAAGAACTGCAACAATGTGAAATAAAAAGTCCAACATACTCCAAAAGATTTTATGGTTGTGAAATCTGGGGTCTGCTCCATATGAAATTGATAATGGTCTATGGAACTTCAACTGAACAATAGCAAATGTGATACAAAAATAATCACAAATGACTACAAAGAAGCCTGCGAACAAAATAACTCCAAAACATAAGGAGCTGTTATGTATATATACACTTGTTTGAGGGTACCCCTATTTTCGGAAGTGGAAATAAACAAAACATTGTAGATTTATAATGAAAACAGATATGAGAGTGAAAAAGCTAAGTAATGAACAACCATTTACCAGGCATTAATTATGCACAATATCATGGAAATCTGTGCGTGGGCAGAACCCTATGGAAATTTACTATAGGCTGGAACTCCCCCTTTTTAGACAACGGGAAATACATTTCAAATCACACCATTTTCCCTTATTGGGCGATCATTTAAAAAGGAATTATTGAAAAAATGGCATTCCAGATGTCTCTGGAAGCGCGTGGAATCAAACTTACCATTTTGAACAATCAGATACAACCTCCATGAACCGTGCTCTGGAAATCAAAATCAATAAAACCAAATCATTCATTGGTGATAGTTCGACAACATCTGTCATCGTGTTGCGTTATGTGTTTAGCTCAGCCTATATATTGTCAGTACAAATGTCGCATTCCAAGAGATGTCTTCCAACGCTTCTAGTTACAAAATACACCCACTGCATAAACCAATAGTAATGGTTCTGGTGTGCATCATAGTGAAGTTTATATTTTCTTGTGATTCCATTGTGGAATTTTGAAAATATTCGAGGGTCACTGATGAGGCTTACATGGTTGAAACTAGTAGTCTGGCCCAGAAAACATGTACACTCCAAATTTTCCAGTTCTGTGGTGTTTCCTTGCTTCCAAAGGCTAACCATTTCTAGAACATATTTAACGTCACTACAGCTGTTGTCTGGGAATGTGTGGCGGCCGTAAAATGTCTCCTTGCCCTACATCATAGTGTTGTTTATATTTTCTTTTTATTTGGGATCATTGTTTCCATTGTGGAATTTTGAAAATATTTGAGGGTCACTGATAAGGCCTAAATGGCCGAAACTAGCTAAAATGGCCCAGAAAACATGTACACTTCATATTTCCAGTTCTGTGGCGTTTCCTTGCTTGCAAAGGATAACCCTTTCTAGATCATATTTGCATCCATTCGAATTATTTTTCATTGATGTTATGTGAGATAATATGATCATTGTGAATTTTAGACAAAACAATATTACTGTTGCCGGAATTCAAACTTTAATTGGCCGAAACTAGCTAATCTGGCCCAGAAAACATGTACACTCCATATTTTTCAGTTCTGTGGTGTATTCCTTGCTTCCAAAGGATAACCCTTTTATAGAACATATTTAACTTCACTACAGCTGGTGTGTTGTAATGTGTGGCGGCGGTAAAACGGCTCCCTGCCCTACATCATAGTGTAGATTATATTTTCTTGTCCTTTGGGATCATTGATTCCATTGTGGAATTTTGAAAATATCTGAGGGTCACTGATGAGGCCTAATTGGCCGAAACTAGCTAGTCTGGCCCAGAAAACATGTACACGCCATATTTTTCACTTCTGTGGTGTATTCCTTGCTTCCAAAGGATAACCCTTTTATAGAACATATTTAAGGAATCAAAGAAGAAAAAACAAATTACTTTTGCCATACAGTAAAACTTCGATGGCTCGAACACCGATGGCTCGTTTACCATGGCTGAGTCGAACTCATTTTCGACTCCCTAGGGAATTCCTCAACATTAGAAGTAGTTCGGGATAATTAAGGACATTTTCGACTTTTATCTTGCAAATGTATGCTGTGTGTGCTCATTAGAATCGCCTTTTTAATAAGGAACACCGAAAAGATGTCCCAAAATTAACCGCGTTATGTCTCCTGGCAGTAACCCTCAGTGGCTCGAACTACCCCTGTCTCGAACAGATTTTCATTGTCCTATAGGTGTTCGAGCCATTGAAGTTCGACTGTAGTTTTGATATTGTTATTGGTCTTTCTATCAGTTACTAACACTTCCGAAAATTAAATAATGACAAGTTCATCTGGGATTACAGTCGAACTTCAATTGTTTGTTTGTTTGATTTGAGGTTTAACGTCCCCGTCAACACTGTAAAGGTCATTTTGGAGACGTTGCTTCCAATTTTGTGGGACTTTTACCCGACATTGAGATGAAATGACATCTCAATCCCTGTCGCCAAATGAAACCAATAGGGTCTATTAGCCTCGCACCGCGGTTCCTGGACAGGCTTAGATCCTCTAAGCGGTTTACCAGTACTAGTGTGCGGGCCGGATTCAGCTCTGCGTGGAAGCATCATGCAGCCCATATATTTCTTCAAGCCCCTATGGGCGGGGCTTTCGAACTTCAATGGTTCGAACACCTTTGGGACCTCTAAAATTTGTTCGAGACAGGGGTAGTTCGAGCCACTGAGGGTTCCTGCCAGGAGGCATAAAGGGAATATTTTTTTGACCACTTTACGGTGTTCTATAATGAAAATGTATGTTGTGTGCACTCATTAGAATCGCCTCATCGAGGCGATTCTGATGAGTACACACAACATACATTTGCAAGACGAAAGACGAAAATATCCTAAATTTTCCCCTCACTATATCTCATGTTGAGAAACTCACCCTAGGACTCAAGAACGGGTTCGACTCAGCCATGGTAAACGAGCCATCGGTGTTCGAGCCATCGAAGTTCTGCTGTATGTTATTTCCATTTCACGATTTACAGTTTAATCTAAAGCAGACATGTAGGGGAATTATGGGAGAGGTTTTAGCCTTAAGTTCAAATCTTTCATCCGCATTAGCTTTGCCCCCGCCCACCGGGGTTTGAAGAAATAGATGGACTGCATGATGCTTCCACGCAGAGCTGAAACCGACAGCACACGAGTACTGGTAAAGCACTTAGAGGATCTAAGCCTGCCCAGGAAAAGCGGTGCCAGTTCATGCTTATAAACCATTGGCTTCATTGGGCGACAGGACTTGAAATGTCATTTCATCTCAATGTCGGGTAAAAGTCCCACAAAATTTTAAGCAACATCTAAACAATGACCTATACAGTGTTGACGGACACGTTAAACCTCAAATCAAACAAACAATTCATCGGCATTAGCGTGTCCGGCTTTAATGTATAAAATTTTAAAGTAACGTCATTTTGGAGAGAAATATTACTAGAAAGTGTTGATTTATGTGACTAAATCGGTCTTTGATGTCCCTTCATGCGCGATTTGTCCGACGGATTAATCATTCCAGACTTTTGTTTCCTTTCTAGAATGTTCTACAGAGACAAAACGTCAAAACATAAATCATCCTTTTGCAGCAATTAGAAAAAGAAGTTTTAAATGCATGAACAGTTTGGAACAGGACATATCCGTATGACATAGTGCATTCATGCAGCTCCAAAATGACTAACTTTTTGATGAAAATTTGTTATATTATTCTTATTTATATGACCCGGCGCATGACAAAACCTACAATTAGACTCGTGCTATAGTCGAAGACTCCGTAAATAGTGTTGATCGGGTCGTTGAAACAAACACCAAAGCAAACCAGTCTGGACAGTGCGTTAAAACATGCCAATCAAATACTCTAAAAGTTCATAATAATCGACCTTATTTATAGAGGGTAACACATTTAGTACCAGTACTAATCTTCCAAGTGGCCCTCTTTTCCGGGGTAAAAACAAGTAATAAGCAATGTGGATAAAGTCTCTTGCTCAAGGAAACAACACTTGGCGCTTGCGGGGATCTAACCGGCTACATCTCGAACGCAAATCCGACGCTTTACCACTGAACCACTGCAATCCACATTACACAAACATGCCTCTATATTTAACCCCCTTGAACCCCACATTTATATTGTAAAACTGGGGTTTACAGGGTTACACCTTTCTTTTTCTTATTTCTGCTCTAAAATATAGATTGTTGGTACCAACGAGTGCCAACGATCTATGTTTTAAGCAGAAATAAGAAAAAAATCACAACTTTTCATCCTAAAATTTTCGTTTTTTTGCGGCGGTAAAGTTTACAATGTATTTGTATAGGCGTGTTTTCGTAGTGAATCAAAATACTGAGAGTACTAGTGGATCGATTGCTAAGTGTTGGCTGGTAAAATGGTCATGAACTGGGGCTTATACTTAAAGGCATTTATACTTGATTATTGAGGACTATCATTTCATTACATAATATTATGTAGCCCTCAGTGCTGACTGAGGAGATCTCCTCTGTCTTCAACAGGTAAGGGGCCTCCTTGGTGGAAAATCGATAATTTACTAACTGTTGACTACAGTGTACATTATTGATATTCCACATAAGTGCCCCAGTCAGGGGATTCAACAGGAGCTACTAATCACCCCCTAAAGGATCGCCTTTGATCTGCTATATACAGTACATCACAGGGGGCAATAAAACAATTATGAACACACGGTGTGTCCTACTGTTACAAGAATAAATGCCATTAAACTCCTCTAATACACAGTGAAATTCCGCTATTAAGACCACCTACAATTAAGACTAATTTTCCTTTAGAAAGATTATTTAGTGTGCTGCAGTTATTCTTTCTTTGTATTTTCTGCATATAGTGTCCTCTGGTCAGGGAATACCTTTGGGGCGGTTCAAAAGTGGCCTTAAAGACCACTTTTGAACAGTTCCAATGGTTGTCTTAATACAGGAATTTTACTGAAATTTTGTTTCCTCTCTGTGTCAAAATGGACGTTTGCTAAATGACATTCGTCTTCAGAAAGCCACTTGCTAGGAAAAAGTCTATGCAAACAATGAAGCCAGAAATGTCAATAATCTCAAAGCCAGTGTTGCCAAAAGGTATACTGCATCACACTGGTCCGAGTCTGTACATGTACGTCACTATATTATCGGTCCCAGTCCTAACAAATACGGATGACTTGGCTAAAGGCTTCAACTTTTCACACAGTATGGCAGCTGTATTTTAAATGACGTATGTGCATTGTAACATCTAACACTTATCTGTTTCTTGGCCCACCGTGGCTCAGCTGGTAGTCTTCTTTGTTTTGCTTCCCTCTTTAATTGGACGCCGTTGGGTCAGGCCTCAGATTCTATGACGGTTCCAGCGTAACGGCTTACAGAGAATTAGAGAGAATTTAATTTTAGGTAATGTTGGTTGGTGCCTCATGGTCTGTCTCTGGTCGGGCCCATCAGAGTCCATATCGAGGGCTGCCCGCAAAACTGCGGTAACTCTGTTTTTGAAAACTTTACAGGAGAAGCAAAAAACTGTTTCTTTTCATAAATAGTCATTGTGCTGGGTTGTGTTTAAGAATATAAACTTATAATCACCAAGGAAATTACATGACAAAATGTAATTTTACTTAGCTCTGCTAATTGTTTTGATATTTGTAACCTCTTGAGTTACAACATTTTTTGCCACGTTTTGCATTATTTTCACAACAAAAGTTTACTGCAAAACAGCGGTAACTCAACTTACAGCTGTTTTGTGGTGACATTTTTGTTAAGTTTTTTGGCTGGTAAGGAGGTGGTATCTTTTAGTATAATATATTAAAGCATATTTTTATCAACCTGTCCAGTTAGATAAGATCATGATGCATATTTATGAAACAATATATGCATAGCATGCCAAAGTCAGGGTCATTGGCAAACAGTGAAGACCCAGATTAGACGCCACAAAATGATCATTGTCAAGTTGTGAAAAACAAACGTGTACAATGAATAAAATAAGCCAGACAACCATTTTATTGTAACCAAATGTGTCTAAAGCTACTGGTTGAAGATTAAACAGATAAAAATTATCATTACTGTCATCATGAAAACATGACTATATAATTCTGACCCCTTGAACCCCACTTTTATATAGTAAAACTGGAGTTTACAGGGGTAAACATTATTTTTCTTATTTCTGGCCAAAATTTAGATTGTGGGTACTCATTCGAACCACCTCAATGAGGCAGTTCTAATGTGTACCCAAAGTCTATATTTTAGAGCAGAAAAAATATCACATTTTTTCATCTTAAAATTTTCAGGGTTTTTTTTTTTCGGCTGTAAAATTTACAATGTACTTGTATAGGCGTGTTTTCGTAATGGTTTATGTTGGCTCAATGGACTCTGTCAATCTCATATTTTCTGCAAAGAACCTTCCTCTGTGCATTCAAACTTTAATACTGTTAAAGGAATACCTAGCAAAAAAAGACAAGAGCTGTTACAGGATAGCATAGCTCATCTGTTCGCGCCTTGTCTACCTACATAATGTTTACACATCAATATGTGAAAGGTTTTTAAAGCAATTCTGATATGATTTTATGATTATATTCCAAATACTGAAGAGTTCTGGTAAGTAACTGCTAAGATATGAACTTAAAAGTTGGCTTCAAGTGAGTGTTACCTAATTTTTGAACCCTTAACCCAGCCCCGGACCCTGGGGACTGAATGGGAAATGGCCTTGGGGGCTGAAGGGGAATATAAGTTTAACCCTTGATAACTCAAACACAGATGGTTCATCTACTATTGCTAATTCAAATTTGTTCTGGAGTCCTAGAGAATTCTTTCCATATCTCCAGATAGCCATATTTTTAGGAAAATAAATGGTGATGTTTTTTATTTTATCTTGAAAGGTGTGTTGTGTGTACTCATTAGAGTCAAGTGTAATAAGTTTACACATACACCATTCCCTTTAATAACATAATAGTGCAAATATATCCTTAAACCATCATGAACTGGCATTTTGAGTAAACCTCAGAAGTTTGAACTATCTCTTTTTTGAAAAGATTTTTGTACACCCCAAAACATTCAATTTATCGTAATTTGTAAATTATTAAACTCCAAATATGATGGGGTTAATGTAACCAGTGCTTGCTTTAAAAATTACTCCTAAGCCCCACCCCTATAAAATAATAATATTCCAAAGACGAAATGTTTGTTGGCCAGTGATAAATGAAATATGAACCGTTATGTAAAACTCAAAAGTGAGCAGGACATGGACGTGACAGCTGATGCCGACATTTAGGTGACATCAACAGTTCTTCTGAACTTTATCACCTGCTAAGGCCTTGTCTTGGAAAAAATAAAATAAGAAGTCATTTACTTTGCTGTCATTGATTATGGACATGGGTAGTACTGTATAGCAAACAAGCCAATTAGGCCTCATCAGTAACCCTTGTTTTTTTTCCAAAAGCTGGAATAGACCTGATGATTCCTAAGGAAATACTATAAAGTGTACTTTGATGAAGTACGGAGAGATGTTCTATTGCAACCTGATGCCACAAACTGTGTAATGGGGTTGCAGCCAGTTAGACCAAAACCAGTCAGCTCAGCCAAATAGACTAGCAAATCTTAAAATTTCATATATAGACACTGGAATTACCCCCAAGTGAAATAGTAACAATGCTTGACCATGGTCATCATGATTTTGATGGTCTACCTTTTTTCGTGGCATGTTGT
This sequence comes from Lucinisca nassula, assembly GCA_963580285.1. Lineage (NCBI taxonomy): Eukaryota > Metazoa > Mollusca > Bivalvia > Lucinida > Lucinidae > Lucinisca > Lucinisca nassula. The sequence goes on from OY757025.1 coordinate 58,190,855, forward strand.
CTGATAGTATAAAATAGAGAATGTCTGTATTACATTTTTTTTTCATGGTCACCATGGTTGTCGGCCCTGTCCATTGGGGCTTGAAGAAATAGATGGGCTGCATGGTGCTTCCATGCAGAGCTGAAACTGACCGCACACGAGTACTGGTAAACCGCTTAGAGGATCTAAGCCTGCCCAGGCAAAGCGATGCAGGTCAGACCGTCCATGTTTGTAGACCCTATTGGTTTCTCATTGGGCGACACAGCGTGAGATGTCATTTCACCTCAATTTCGGGTAAAAGTCCCACAAAATTGCAAGCAGCCTCTCCAAAATGAGATATACAATGTTGACAGGTCCGTTTAACCTCAATTCAAACAAACAAAACCATGGTTGTCAGTGGTTTGAAAGAGGGTAGAAAACACATTACTACTATGGTTGACTATGGATTATAATGGTCAGTTGTCATAAATGTCAAACTAACCATGGTCTACCATGGTTTTCCATAGCAGACCATGGCTGCTCGATAGTAGAAATCAGGGTCAAAATTACTACAGTCATTGACCATGGTTGATCATGGTCAATGTCATAAAATTTCTACCTAATCATGGTCTACCATGGCCAACATAGCATCATGGTGGACCATGGTCAAATTTAGCTCTGGTTAAATTTTTTTTTTTTTTTGGTTTGGGTTTTACGGCCCTTTCAAGATTATTTCACTCATATCGAGCCGATCGTTAATCATAGGTGGGCGAAAACCGGAGTACCCGGAGAAAAACCACCTGACCTTCCGTTGCAGAACTTGGCGTCTCACACGTGACCCAAGCGAGGCTCGAACCCACGGCGGTGAGAGACCTAATGACTAAGAGTCAGCGCTCTTATCCATTAGGCCACGGAGGCCCAGCTCTGGTTAAATAACAGTGTATAAAATACATCACTCTAATCCATAACAGCAAACTTTAACTTTTGTTTTTTGCAGCTTTGGCTTTAAGGCTTTTGGCTGTCTGTAAAAAAAACACCCTCCCTTAGAATTGTCCATAAACTAAGTGGACCATGTCAGTAAACCCAGTGGACATTTGCCATAGACTCAGTGGACAGTCTGCCAGTCTGGACATTATCCGTGGATTCAGTGAGGGAGGTCAAAGCACAGTGGACAATGTCCAGGGACACTGGCCAGTCTGATTTAGTTCAAGTGTGAAGGTTCAGTAGCCTCTACTGAAATTTATATCCTCCCTTGATATTTATATTTATTTATTTTTTTTTTTCAAATTTATTTTCATTTACCTAAAAATTCTAATTATTTGAATTAATTTGTTATTCATATTTATGTATACAAGAAGCATGTATGTAACTTACCACCTATATAGAAGTTTTGTATCCACACTTTGATCACCTCTAAGAGATGATTTTCGAGAATGTTGTCAACAGAATTTCCTCAATATTGTTTAGTACATTTATCTGCCTATTGGTCTGAGAGCTTCAAGAGCATTCATTTGAATGCCATAAAATATGAGTGGCAGGCATATTGAACTGGAAGAATTCCTTCAGCTTGGTAGGGTTCTTATACATTAAGTGAATATAAAAATGTCTGCCCATGGTTTTTATGGTCTCGTCAACACCATGGTCAAACATTGACCATTGTCTACCTGACCATCATTTTCACCTGGGACCATGGTATATGACCATGGTCATCAAATTATGTGGTTGTGGTGCCATTTTACAAATCTTGGCCAACCATGGTACCAGATCCATAGAATACCAAGGAAAACAGGCTACTTCATGGTAAATGACCATTTTCACCGGGGTCAGTGTACTATCCAATTGCACACATGCAAGGGTTGATCTGCATCTATTGAATTTGCCAGTGGCAGAATTTGCCTCTTATAAGCCTGCAAGGTAAGCTGATAGGCTTGACAGTGGCCCACAGCTGGGCCATTAAACTTCATACCAAATCTGTGTAACTGAGCTTATCAAATTTGGTAAAATATCCTGAATAATAGAGAGAGGAGGGTTTAGTCCTCTCTTTCCACCACTTCTCCACCTCCAATAAGGCTTAAATAAGTTTCAAATGCTTTGTAAAAATCCCTTATTGTTTGAGAACAGGTGGCAGCAACTTGGCATACTTACTTCTATCTATACATAGACTTTTTTAATCAGGAAACTACCTCAAGGTGAAAAAACTCATCCTGATTTCTTTAAAACAAAAGCTCAGCCAAGGGGAAATCTTCACAAAGTCAGTGAACCATGAAATGTATGTCAAGGTGAAATGTGGATGCTTGCACCAAAGTTGCCATCCAAAGATGCAAGTTTGTTCCAATAATAATCAATGATTCTCTTATAGTTCTTGGGACCTGAGCATTGGGTTAAAAGCTAGGCTTGATACAATAGTTCTCCGAGTCAGTGAACCATGACATGAGATCAAGGTCAAATATGGATTCATGCAATGAAGTTGCCATTGCTAGAAGCAAATTTGCACTTAGTATGATCCATGAAGCTCTTATAGTTAGAAGTTGGGAAATGGACTTGAACATTTGGGTTGAAAGTTAGGGTGGCCGCAATAGTTCACAATGTCAGTGAACTATAAAAAAGTAGGTCAAGTGCAAAAAAATGGATGCCTGCACTAAAGCTGCCATCCTTAGATGCTAGTTTGTACCAAGTATAATTTATGAAGTTCTAATAGTTCTTGTGAAATGGACTTCAACACATGGGTGAAAGCCTTGGTTGACGCAATAGTTTACAGTCAGTGAACCATGAAGTGTATGTCAAGGTCAAATGTTTATATTGCTATCCCTAGATGCAAGTTGCCACATCAGGAAGAAGCACTTATAATTCTCAAGAAATGCACTTGTACATCAGGGTGATAGTTAGGGTGGTTGCAAATGCTGTCAAGGGCTTGAGGAATGGATCAACAAACAGGAAAATGGGTGGAAAAGTGGACTCCTACATGTATATAGAGTCATGCTTCAAGCAGGTGTGACTAAAAACTGGACAAAATCACAGAAGGCAGCAGTATACTCTATCATTTGTTATCTGTGATACTAGAAATTAACTCATTTTGTACCAGAAACCCCAAAATGGGTACCCTGGCAAACAATGCAGGCCCAGATCAGACACCGCAGAATGCATCGTCTGATCAGGGCCGCCACTGTTTGCTTAAAGTTCAGCCAATTTCCGAATAAATTTTGAAGAAAACACAACCTAACACCCCTAAATTTTGAAATGGACTCCAGCCACATATAAGAAGGAAGATTCCATTTGGTACAAAAAGGGTTAAGGACCGACATGAAAAATGGAACCAAACTATAACAGCACTAGGTCATTATATAAGATGGACTGTCACAGCATACATGTATGTCATACACATGTAGGTTAAGATAAATATTTTGTGCCATTCTTAATACCTTATTTTTGTTTGATTTGAGGTTTAATGTCCCCATCAACACTGTAAAGGTCATTTTGGAGATGTTGCTTCGAATTTTGTGGGACTTTTACCCGACATTGAGATGAAATGACATCTCAAGCCCTGTCGCCCAATGAAACCAATAGGGTTTATTAGCATGGACGGTCCGCCTCGCACTGCAGTTCCTGGACAGGCTTAGATCCTCTAAGCGGTTTACCAGTACTAGTGTGCAGGCCGGAGTCAGCTCTGCGTGGAAGCATCGTGCAGCCCATATATTTCTTCAAGCCCCTATGGGCGGGGGCGATCTTAATACCTTATAACCTTACCATTAAAACTAGCTGAATGTGGTAATATTATAAAGTAAAATAAAATTTCCTCTTAGATCTCGAGTCATCATAGAGTTCGCAGCTGGCAATGTAGGAACCTTATACAAGAAGATTAACGTAAAGTTTCCAGTTTATCTTGTTTTGAGGGAAGAAAAGATCTAAACTATGTCAAACCTACGGCAAAGTGATTCTAATAGGTTTTTGAAGAAATGTATGGAAAGCTTTATAATGTATGGCTAGCATTGACCTTGACTGTATTATCTGGAACTATGAGTTACAACCATATTGCAGACAAAAATGCATAGACATTTGATACATTTTTTCCCCGCAAAAGTGTTGTAACTCGAGTTACAACCCTTTTGCGATGAAACTATTATGCATCTGAGATACAACATTTTTTAATTTTCAAAATTCTGAAAAAAGTAGTTTCAATATCATTCTGTCATTTTTACAGGTTGTGGGCCTTCAAAATCAGCATAGAATTCTGCAAAAAAGTCATTTTGTGAAAAAAGTGTAGTTACCGCAGTTTTGCGGGCAGCCCTCGATATGTTGGTCTTCTTTTGCTCCAGCATTTCTGTGGTTTCTTGCTGTCGAGTCCTCACCGTTGTTTCATCTCCGTGGTTGTTTGATTTTTGTGTTCTCGGAGATGTTGCACTAATGATTTTCATTGTGACAGATACTGAAGAAGTTAGCATCAGGTGTCGATTCAGTTGGCAATTCGGATTATATCGAATTACAACACTGCAAAGCAATGAAACACTACTTTGCTCTACATGTACATCTCTTTTTCAATGATTTGATAATTTGTGAGTGTGAGGAAGCGAAATAAGTACGAGGACACTTCAAAACCCACTGGCGCCCACCATTGCTTTTCCGGGGCGATTTTTATCAATCGACCCAGGAATACCAATCATATGAACTCTTCAGTGCTAAAGTCCCCGTGACTATCACTGATTTGAAGGAAATCCAGGTAACTTATTAATAGTAGATAGCATCGTTGATTTTATCACAGTGAGGTCTGCGTGTTGCGTAACAGGGTTATCAATAAAATCTGGTCGGGCTTGGCAAATCGTGTAGATCCAGATCAGATCCCACAGAAGGTAGCGTCTAATCAGGGTCTACACTGTTTTCTTACAGTACGGGGTTTTAAGGGTCAGACGACGCAGAATGCAGCGTCTGATTAGCGTCTACACTGTTTGCTTACAGTACGGGTATTTAAGGGTCAGACGAGGCAGAATGCAGCGTCTGATTAGCGTCTACACTGTTTGCTAACAGAACGATAATTTAAGTGTCAGACGAGGCAGAATGCAGCGTCTGATTAGCGTCTACACTGTTTGCTTACAGTACGGGGATTTAAGGGTCATGCGACGCAGAATACAGCGTCTGATTAGCGTCTACACTGTTTGCTTACAGTACGGGATTTAAGGGTCGGATGACGCAGAATGCAGCTTCTGATTAGCGTCTACACTGTTTGCTTACAGTACGGGGATTTAAGGATCAAGCGACGCAGAATACAACGTCTGATTAGCGTCTACACTGTTTGCTTACAGTACGGGGATTTAAGGGTCAGACGACGCAGAATGCAGCGTCTGATTAGCGTCTACACTGTTTGCTTACAGTACAGGGATTTAAGGGTCAGGCGACGCAAAATGCAGCGTCTGATTAGCGTCTACATTGTTTGCTTACAGTACGGGGATTTAAGGGTCAGACGACGCAGAATGCAGCGTCTGATTAGCGTCTACACTGCTTGCATACAGTACGGGGATTTAAGGGTCAGACGACGCAGAATGCAGCGTCTGATTAGCGTCTACACTGTTTGCTTACAGTACGGGGATGTAAGGGTCAGACGATGCAGAATGCAGCGTCTGATTAGCGTCTACACTGTTTTCTTACAGTACGGGGATTTAAGGGTCAGACGACGCAGAATGCAGCGTCTGATTAGCGTCTACACAGTTTGCTTACAGTACGGGGATTTAAGGGTCAGACGACGCAGAATGCAGCGTCTGATTAGCGTCTACACTGTTTGCTTACAGTACGGGGATTTAAGGGTCAAACGACGCAGAATGCAGCGGCTGATTAGCGTCTACACTGTTTGCTTACAGTACGGGGATTTAAGGGTCAGACGACGCAGAATGCAGCGTCTGATTAGCGTCTACACTGTTTGCTTACAGTACGGGGATTTAAGGGTCAGACGACGCAGAATGCAGCGTCTGATTAGCGTCTACACTGCTTGCTTACAGTACGGGGATTTAAGGGTCAGACGACGCAGAATGCAGCGTCTGATTAGCGTCTACACTGTTTGCTTACAGTACGGGGATTTAAGGGTCAGACGACGCAGAATGCAGCGTCTGATTAGCGTCTACACTGTTTGCTTACAGTACAGGAAAGTAAGGGTTAAAAGAGTATTAACCCTTTTACTGCTGAATTATTTTATTGGCCACACCCATTTCTGACTATCAGCCAATCAGATTACACGATATAATGTTTTTGTTCAGATTCACAAACTGCATGACAAACAGTGTAGATCCTGATCAGATGGCTTCTTCAGAAGAAGCCATCTTATCTGGTTCTGCAGTGTTTGCAAAGGTAGGGATTGTGTTCAGTAGGATAAGGGTTAAAGGTATGAATACAGTTTCTTCAGAAGCCATCTGATCTGGATCTACACTGATTGCAAAGGTATGGGGTTGTCGTGAACAGCAGGATAAGGGTTAAGGATCTTAATCACTATTCATGATCGTTTTTCTAGCCTACAGTCAGAGAAAATCGATCGATCATTGCTCTCAGTGCTTTGATTTGTTTTGTTCTACTATAGAACAAGGTCACAATATCTGGTTAAGCCGTTATGATGACTCAATCTTGATATGCAGGCGACAGCCTAAAATAGACAAAAAATAAAACAGAGTCGTTATCAAATACAGTGCAATCTCCGTTAAATAGCCATCCTGGAAAAAACTCCAAAACTCGCTGTTTAAGGGAGGTGGCTGTTCAACAGAGGGAAATGTCTGAGTTGATGTATGGCTTTCTATCGACAGACAAAAAATAGTGATTATTGAAGACAGCTCAGTATGGATGTACTAAAAGAAAAATAAATGATGGAGAGGTGTCATCTGACACCTCTCCATCATTTATGTTTCTTTTCACATGCTTACATTGCATTTATGCATATATCACAATGGTAGTTTTGAGAAAAATGAATTTTGAAATAAATAAATAAACCAGAAGAGAAAAAGTTCTATTTTTACATCAGATTTTTTTGCTATTGAGTTAACTCTGGCTGTTTAATAGAGGGAATTTAGGTAAAATGGCTGCTGGCTGGATGAGAGAGGTTGCTGCTGAGCAGAGGTTAAAAATAAATTAAAATGCCATGGGAGGAATTATTGTGGCTGCTGAAGAGAGGTGGCTGCTAAACAGAGGTGACCATTAGTGGAGGTTTTACTGCAGATTTATACAGTGAAACTCCGACAACTCAAACACGGATAGTTTACCATGCCTAATTCGAACAAGCTCTGGTGTCCCTTGAGAATATCTTCCAAAGCTCGAGATAGCGATGTACATGTATTTAGGATAATATCTGATTTTTTTCTGATTTTATCTTTAAAAGGGATCTTGTTTGTACTCATTAGAATCGCCTCAATTAGGCGATTCTAATGAGCACACACAACATATCTTCATTCTATTGAACGTCGTAAAGATACCCTAAAGTACACACACAACCTAACTTCATTCTATAGAACGTCGTAAAGATACCCTAAAGTACTCACACAACATATCTTCATTCTATAGAACGTCGTTAAGATACCCTAAAGTACACACACAAAGCCTATCTTCATTCTACAGAACGTCGTAGAGATACCCTAAAGTACTCACACAACCTATCTTCAATCTACAGAACGTCGTAAAGATACCCTAAAGTACACACACAACCTATCTTCATTCTATAGAACGACGTAAGATACCCCAAAGTACACAAACAACCTATCTTCATTCTACAGAACGTCGTAAAGGTACCCTAAAGTACACACACAACCTATCTTCATTTTACAGAACGTCGAAAAGATACCCTTAAGTACACACACAACCTATCTTCATTCCACAGAACGTCGTAAAGATACCCTAAAGTACACACCCAACCTATCTTACTTCTACAGAACGTCGTAAAGATACCCTAAAGTACACACACAACCTATCTTCATTCTATAGAACGTCGTAAAGATACACTAAAGTAAACACACAACCTATCTTCATTATATAGAACGTCGTAAAGATACCCTAAAGTACACACACAACCTATCTTCATTCTACAGAACGTCGTAAAGATACCCTAAAGTAGACACACAACATATCTTCATTCTATAGAACGTCGTAAAGATACCCTAAAGTACACACACAACCTATCTTCAGTCTATAGAACGTCGTGAAGATACCCTAATGTATACACACAACCTATCTTCATTCTATAGAACGTCGTAAAGATATCCTAAAGTACACACACAACATAGCTTCATTCTATAGAACGTCGTAAAGATACCCTAAAGTACACACACAACATAGCTTCATTCTATAGAACGTCGTAACGATACCCTGAAATACACACACAACCTATCGTCATACTATAGAACGTCGTAAAGATACCCGAAAGTACACACATAACATATCATAATTCTATAGAACGTCGTATAGATACCCTGAAGTACACACACAACATATCTTCATTCTATAGAACGTCGTAAAAAATACTCTAAAGTAATTCCTACCATGCCTCATGACCTGGCACCAGTCGTAAACCTCAGTAATTCGTACTAACTCTATCTCAAACAAATTTTCATGGTCACAGAGGTGTTCGAGTATTTGGCGTTTTTCTATGGGGTCGTTTTACTTTTTTATCCTTATTTATAGATATCCATAATTCGATATTTTGATTTCCATAATTCGAATTATGGATATCCATAAATAAGCCGAATAATTGATATCCATAATTGAATTATAGATATCAAAAAATCGAATTATGGATATCCATAATTCGATTTATGGACATCATTTAGATCGATTTATGAATATACATAATTCGAATTATGAGTATCACTAATTCAATTTATGGAGATCCATAAATAATTATGGATATCTATAAATAGGCAATGAATAGTAAAACGGAGCCCCATATTTGACTGTATTTAACGTTAAGACGATTCCATAATGACAAGGTGTTTTAAACACTTTGTGAATATTCTCCTTCCTATATGATTCTAAAGAAAAGATTGCTGATTTTAAAGTGAGACAATGAGCGCACTAATGGTGCTACATGGTCGGACCTCCTATAACCTGCGACCATAGACACACCAGATTCAGGCAAAACCCACCGCATGCTGATGAATGGCAAACGCGCAGATGTTGATTATGGACCAAGGGTCAGTTGTTCAAAACTAACAATGTCGTTAGTTAACGTATCGTTAAAACTTTGATCGTTTGACAATATGACCTTTAACCAGCCCGTTAAGCTAACGAGGCTTTGAACAACTGGGCCCAGATGCTGATTAACAACATCATTTCGAGAACACCTTAACGTCGTTTTGGGGCTGACCGAGCCAAATTATACAAACGTTTTGTGACTTATATACAATGATACACGTGTTTACCATTTTGATCCCGAGTCCAAGTCTGGAAGCAAACATCCTTTGTCTCCTCTCCCCAAAAAGGTTTGGTGAGTTGCATCTGTTGGCAAGATGATTGTCTTTGCGACAGCGAGGGAGTGCTCTTGATTTCGTGCAAAGGGGTCAAATTAGAAGTGAAGCCAAGGATCAGGAATCGATACCCACATCGGAAAAAGCACTAAATAAATATAGAATAACATCACTATAATGAATACGCCAAAAACAATTTACAACGCTAGTTGTACATCAGAACTGCGACAACTGAAATAAAACCAGTCAAAACTACTTCGACCAGGCATCATACGTGTAATGAACAACCCCCAAATCCCCACTTTATCGCCGAAAAATGAAAATTTGAAGATGAAAAATTGTGATTTTTTTCTTATTTCTGTTCAAAATATAGATTGTGGGCACTCGTTAGAACCGCCACATCGAGGCGGTTCTAACGTGTACCCACAATCTCTATTTTAGAGCAGAAATAAGAAAAATAAGGTTTACCCCTGTAAACCCCAGTTTTACTATAAAAAAAGTTGGGTTCAAGGGGGTCAGAATTATATAGGCGTGTTGTCGTAATGTTATCTGAATGCCATGATGTTGCTAGACAAAACTACAGTCCACACAGCACGAGTGACAATTGCAGACGCTGAAAGGTTTGGTTTTTGAACCGTTGCTCCTTCCTCGTCGGGTTTTGCATCGTTTAAATTTTTTACTGTTTCCCTAATCTAAAAAACCAGCATCCTTCAGCACGTGAACAAGTCGGTGAAATAAAGACCGCCCCCCTCTAAACCCCACTTTATATAGACAAAACTGAGGTTTACGGAGGTAAACATTATTTTCCTTATTTCTGCTCCAAGATATAGGTTGTTGGTACTCGTTAGAACCGCCTCAATCTCCAAAGTGGCTACTTTTCTGATGAAAATCCGTGATATTTTTCTTATTTATACTGTAAACATAGGTTGTGGGTGCTCGTTAGAACCGATTCATTGAGGCGGTTCTAACGAGTACCCACAACCTATGTCTTGGAGCAGAAATAAAAATAATAATGAATACCCCCGTAAACGCCAACTCTATATAAATTGGAGTTTAACCGGGGTGGGGGGGGGGGGGGTCATTTCACGGACTTGTTCACGTGATGGCATGACTGATGCCGTCACCTTGTCGACAGAGACGTTTTTAATTACCCTTGTATGCCACTGAAAAGTAATAACAGTAACTCAATTTTGCAGCCACGTATTAACACCAAAACCAATTATTATCGAGTTCAAAGATGTTAATGTTTCAAAAAGTCCTTGGCAAAGAGATTACATGTCATTTTTATTGTGTATGATGAGTACGTCTAAGTCTCGTTTTGTAATAAAACGTATACATGTGTACCTTCTGTCTCATTAAAGAAGCACTGACAATCAGTGTACACATAGAACATACGTCGCAGCACGTTGCATCAAATCTGGATCTACACTGATTCCGAAACGTAAATAAATGTTTGTAAAACTTACAATAAATGAGACTGACAAGACTCTCCTAAAACTGATAAAAGGATCTGCCCAAAGATGGGATGTGACCTATATTATGGGTTGACAGCAGAGAACGGATTTTTCTGAATGCATCTGGAACACTTTCGCGTGTAATGCTACGTTTGATTGGATAACGCCAATAATTTATAATTAAATAATTTTATAATTAAAATGCCATATCTCCAAGAGTTTTGGTTCTTTCTGAAGACACACCGTCCTAACTTCATGTACCATTGTACCAGGTATAGTAGTCGCAGATCAAATTGACTAGGCGGAGCTATTCGGGTGTTGTCAATATATGTCAAATTCGCTGCGTCCACCAGAAGATTCGGTAGAGTGCCTTTCGCATGCTTTCTGCAAGCGGACCAAATGGCCATATACGCCACAGCTTTGTTTGTTACAGTTGAATTCACACAATCGGGTGACTTGGTTTACCTTTTTGTTAATAGAACACTCCAAAGGCAGGTACAAACGATAGCCCCGCCTAGTCAATCTTATCTGCGACTACTATACCATCACTATATTTCAAAGGTGTTGGGGTTATAGCAATCACAAAGATCTGCGATATACTGATACTGTTGGAAAACAGAAAATAATATAATATGGACCGTATACAACATCCTTGTTGTTTTGGTTGCGCCGTGATCTTGTCCTTGATCTGTGTAACGAGGTGTCCTTGTCCCAGACGGAGGTCGACCCAAATGTGTGAGACAGTGTACTTGACTGCAAACGACTAAACCCGGTTAGTTCCAGATCAGTCCGGTTGCGAACGTTGTATACCATGATCGTTCTCTATTTATGTAAACTTCAGAATAAGATGACGATTCTTTACGTTTCGTTGACATCTTTTTCCATTTTGCAATGTCCACCCATCATAGTGCAGATTATATTTTCTGGTCCTTTGGGATCATTGAGTTCATTTAGAATCATTTTGAAAATAGAGTTCTGCTTAAGCCGGTGCTAGGGGGCGTGGCCAGTGTAGCACATTTCAGTACTGGTCATGAACAGACTCAATAAAACCGAGTCTGCTATTTTCGTTTATTTGGTGTATTCTTTGCTTCCAAAGGATCTAGCTATTCAGAACTTATTTACTTACTGGCCATTTAAGAGCATATTATTTTAAGTTTTGATCTCAAGCCTCTTGCATTGAGCTAAAAACATAGTATCATCCTCGTCCGAAAATTTTCCCCTCTTCAGTCGTCGGCGGATCAAACTTTTCCAGAACAGTGTTCAAGAGATACTTTACTGGCCTAAGACATATCTCCATGCCAGCTGCTTGTCTCTATGAAATTGTTGTCCGTCTTTCGAATGGTTTTGTAAATGGGGTCGTGCTTCGTGGCCTTAAACCACGATATTTTGTTGTTAAACAGTATCACGAGTGACTTCTGAACATACATGTATGTAATAGCTCTTTATATGCCTTGTGCCTGGACTCCAAAGCATCCATGTGCCGCTTTTTGAGTAAGATTGACGACAAAATTTTCAAACTCCTCTTGGCATTGTCCAAATGTTTTTTGTATGAGGAATGACAGTATGCTTGTACTAGAATTGCCAATGCCTCGAAAAGTTTTGCTCTGATTGGGAATCATTTTGAACCTCCGGTTACGCTTTATTATTACGCACCATGTTTTCCCGACATTTTAAGACTTTCAAACAAATGTGGCAAGTTCATATCGGTGGTTAGATCAAGACTAATGCGGAAGCGGTGGAGTCACTCAGCTATAACGCTCATTGAAGCACGCGCATTAAAAACCCACGTGTTCAGACGGGTGATTAATCTCTTCTTGCACGCGCTGCATTCACAATTCAACTGCCACTAGATTGTTCCATGTCCCCGCCCATCGGGGCTTGGAGAAATAGATTTGGCTGCAATCAGAGGTGAAACCGACCGCACATGAGTACTGGTAAACCGCTTAGAGGGACTAAGCCTGCCCAGGCAAAGTGGTGTGAGTCGGACTGTCCATGCGTATAAACCCTATTGGTTTCATTGGGCGGCAGGTATTGAGATGTCATTTTATCTCAATGTCGGGTAAGCCACGTCTCTAAAATTACCTAAATAGCGTTGATGGGGGAGGGAGTCAAACCTCAAGTCAAACAAACAAACAAAGTAGATTGATCCAAATCACAATCAGATGTTTACTTTGTTTTCCTGTTTTGTTTGCATTCTGCTTTAACTCGCTCATCTAACTTTTGCAATGGTGTGACGACTTCGCTCTTCACTAGATCGTTCTTCTCGGTTGACGTTGGCCTTGTAGTCTCAAACTGACTGTATCCTGTCCACAGCCAGTTTCTTTTGATCAAAAGCTTGTTCGAGATACATGACACCTTTCTCAGGATCCGGCACAGGTTTAATACAGTTGAATTTAAGGGAATGTCAAGTCACCCTGCCCTTATCATATTGTAGATTATGCAGTAAAATTGCTGTAATAAGACCACCTTTGGGACTGTTAAAAAGTGGTCCTTAAGACCACTTTTGAATATTCCCAAAGATGGTATCTTTCTAGAAGACACTGAGTGCAGAAAACACACAGGAAGAATGAAAAACTTTTCAAATATGCTTTCAAAAGGAGAATTAGTCTTAATTTTAGGTGGTCTTAAGACCGGAGTTTTACTGTATTTTCTATTCATTAGGAATCTTGATTCCATTTTGTAATTTTAACAAAATATTTGAGGGTCACTGATGGGGGATAATTCGCCGAAACTATCCAGTCTGGGCCAGAAAAAACTTGCACACTCCATATTTTATGTTCTGTGGTGTAGTCCTTGCCTTCAAAGGAGAACCCTTTTGTAGAACATACTCCATGGTGAACGATTGCCTCTTTCCAACAATACATGTAGAGTGAAGCGGACGAACGTATGGGTGTACTATTGTTTCAGATCTGAAGACGCAGAAAGGTCATCCTCCAATCTAAAGAGGCTATCCTTTCACCAAACAATAAAAGCTGACGGCCTCATTACATTGTGCGGTGGGCCACTTAAGATCAAAATAAGACTTTTCTACGTCATCAGAGCTGAAATAAAACACACTAAAGGAGTAGAAAGGTGAACTTTTGACCTAAAGAGACCCTATTTTTACCTTCAAAGGAGAGTACAATGTGCAGAGGGCCAGTTAAGATCAGGGGAGGGCCTTTCTTTGTCATCAGAGTTCAAATAAAAGCACAGATACAATGTATGTTTTTCCAGCTTTACTTTACACGTATCGGTGGAATGAGACAGCCGTTCACCACGGAACCCTACGAGGTGGATCCTCTGATATTTTTCAAGTATTTTGAAAAGTTTTGGGCGAAAAAATGCAGGCTGTTTAAAAGGTGGATGCAGTCTTTGAGAGGAATGATACCGATTGAGACTGCAAGGTCCGACAAGAACTATATACACCCCCTGGATTCTTCATGCAACCAACTTCCCAACTTTGGAGATCTGAGGCAACGTGACGACGACAGGAAAATTGACGATGTTTGAAAAGTTGTTGCTGTTTAGAACAAGAACATTATGCTGAGGAATTGGGAGGATGCAAAGCATACTTCAATGCAATTTTCGCAGTCCTAATTATTTTAAATAACATCTTGTAATGTCAGTAAAAGATATGCGCACCCTGGAAACATCGCATAAGAAATACAAAACCCGTCTACAATCGCCAATGTTTGGGTCCTGCTGTATCAAATCTCACTGTGTGTGTTTCAGTATTTACATTTGGAACGCCTTGTTAAATTACACAGCAAAATATAGTATCCAAATCAAACAGGCGTTCACGGAATATTGTCCAAACTACACTTTGGATCGCATCGTATGGATGTTACGGACTTCGGCGCGTAATTTTCGAGGATGCACCCGACTTCTACGTTCTTGTTCCCAAAATGATGCAACCAACTTCGTCATATGCTGCTGATTCGGATGCAACCGACCTCTTGGAAATAAGACTTAAACCCAGGAGACATTGCAGAAATGTTGAATGAGCATCTAATCAACTTTGTTACACCAAATTCAACATTTTTGCAACGTTGTGCATCCGCCGGATAATGATGACAAATCGTTGCTGGCAAATATTCCAAAGTAATCCAATAACCGCAGATACGTGTACTTTTAATTAGATCTTAATTTCAGGTCTATGACTTTTTTCTCTCGTTTTTATGTCTTGCCACCTAAGATAAGAAGGGATGCATAATGTTTCAAATCCATCGGACCTTTACGTTTGGAGATTTTAAACTTAAGCATTGGCGATGTGACTTGGGTTAAATGCCTTCACTTCTATTTTGCATCATGTTATCTGCATTTTGCCGGAATTTTCCAGTAGTTTCATATGAGAAGTCTTTCGAAATTGCTAAAGAAACCGACGGACACCGGATCTTATCATCCGGTAAACTCAACTGGAGCCTTAGGCTTAGGAATGCTAAACACGTACTTATCACATGTGGACAAAGCAAAGGGCCAAGCGAGACTGCGCAGCAGCACCGTCTCAGAAGAACATTCAATATTTGCAGACATGTAGCTTGGAACAAGAGCAAGTTTCAATCGAAGAATCGTGTTTCTGTCCCAATGAGAAACCGTCATTTGCCAAACAAAAAGGTAACTTGAAAGACCTTTTCTACTGTGATAGCCATACTTGTAGTTCCGACCTCTAGAAAAATAGCGGCTACCAATTTCTGCTGAAATCGGCAGTTTTTGAACACAAATGAAGCGGAACGCAGCTTTTCCATTCTTTTCTTGTGTTCCGCCAGTGAAGATTTTTCCGCTCTGTCCTAGACAATCTCTCAATTTTTCATAGTTTCCTTCTCGCGTCTAAGGCAACCATCCATAAATCGCCAAGCAATGACACTTATCATCATTTGCGCATGCTGACTGGAGTCTTTGCTTGATGGACTGGTGATTTCGTAGGAAATGCTGTGCCCCTATCGCGGATCCAAAATCCAAGAAAAACATCAACTGTTCATCCACTTTCAAATTTTCAAGCTTAAATGCCATAGTCCTTCTTCAGATACTAACAAATTTTACTGTTGGGTGAATAACAAACACAACAAAAATGATAAATGGGCTGTCTGCTGGCCATTAGAGATACTTTCAAAGCCTGGGTATAATTTTAAAGCAGCAGTCACCAGATGATCAACAACAATATATAAAGATGTTTCATCTGCAAAGAATCTTATTTCTGACCAAATATCAGGCACAGTACCATAAAAGAAAAAGACAGGGGCTTGAAATAGAACATTGGGGAAGAACGTTGTGGAACACCAGCTTTTATAAAGTTCTAGTCTGACATGACACCAGGAAAAAAGCAGGACGTTGTCTCTAAGATAATCTTCAAACCAGCCGAGAAGAATGGCAGTGATACCAGTTGCTTTTAGTTTACAAAATATTATAAGTCCTATATGCCACAAACGACCAAACGCTACCATAATAGAAAACCTCTTCAACTGCTTTACCAAAATCGAAGGCTTGATTTAATGTGTTGCAAAAGTTTGCCAACTGAGTACGCGATAGTAGAATCACCTGGTGTAAAGTTCGACTGGTGTGGGTTCAGGATATTATAATTTCATAAGTGATTGTATAATTATGTATTTGAAGATGGTTTTCAAATGTTTGGTCAATATTACAGAATTAGGCAATTGGTCTATTGTTATATGGTGAGGCGGATTATCATATTCGGTAATATGGCTAACATGAGCTTGCTTCCAATTTGCTGCAACAGTGCTTTTAATATTGAAGTGGCATATTAAAGAGAGACTCCTTTTTTCCTGATGTCATATCCGACTGCAACCTTATAAAAACTGGTGTTCCCCAAGGTTCTGATTCAAGCCCCCGTCTTTTTCTTTTATTTATTAATGGTATTGTGTCTGATATTAGGTCAAATATAAGGTTATTTGATTTGAAGATTAAACATATTTATATATTGTTGCTGAGAGTGCGCAGATTGCTGCTTTATAATTATATGCAGGCTTTCAAAGTATATCTTATTTAACCAGTAAACAGTGAGTTCCAATTTATCCTTGTTTAGTGTTTGTTATTCACCCAACAGTGCAAATGAAGTTCAGGCAAATGAAGTTCAATGTGGCCAAATGTCACTCAATGAGAGTGTCACGACACCCTCCGGACAAGCAAATTAAGTTTGACTATACTCTTCACCAGCAAGGTTTGGAGCATGTTCAATCCGCCAAATATCTTGGTATCACCATCACTGACGATCTTGATTGGGGTCAACATATCTCAGAGATTACATCTAAACCAACTAGGACTTTGGGATTCCTTAGACGGAACTTGGCTTTTGCACCTAGGCAGACAAAGGATGTTGCATATAAAACATTGGTTCGCCCTCAACTTGAATATGCATCACCCATTTGGCATCCCTATGTTAAAACTCAGACTCAGCAGGTGGAGAATGTGCAGAGGACAGCTGCTCGATGGACCTGTAGGCGATGGCGAAATAGAAGTAGCGTCGGTGACATGCTTAATGAGCTAGAGTGGCCGTCCCTGGAGGCCCGTCGTGAGCAGTCCTCTTTAACCTTCTTCTACAAGATACACTCTGATTCAGTGTCTATTGATAAAGATAGGTACTTGACCCCTGTAACAGTGTCGACCCAAACAAGGGCATCAAAAGTAAACGACACACAATATCGTAGATACCAGTCCTATAGTGATGCCCTGAAGAACTCGTTCTTTCCTAGAACTTTTCCCCAATGGAATAGTCTTCCCTCCTCTGCGGTGAATGCCAAGTCCGCAGAAGAGTTCAAAGCCCGCACAGTGTAAGATTGGGACTCAGAGGTATGCGTTTTAGGATACCTCTGTTATGCAGATTGTAAATAGTTTTAAGGACGCATCCAGTGCCTCTCTTTTTTTTCTTCTTTTTTTTTCCAGCTAAATTCTAAATTTAGCCACCCAATCAACTGAGGTAATGGCCAGATATGACCGACTCAGTATAAGAAGATAGATAGATAACAGTAAGATTCGTTAGAATCTGAAGCGGAACTATGATAATTAAGCTTAAAAGTTGGAAAGTGGATGGACAGTTGATGTTTTTCCTGGATCTTGGTGGATCCACTATATAGTAAGTCGGAACACAGCGTTTCCTACGACAAGCAACGACTCCAATCAGCATGCGCAAACGCTGATTGGAGTCATTGCCTGGCGCTTTACGGATGGTTGCCTTAGACGATAGAAGAAAGTATTGAAATATCGAGCGACTTTGTCGTGCACAGAGTGTAAAAAATCTTCACTGGCGGAACAAAAGACATTGTTGGAAACGCTGCGATCCGGCTCATTTACGTTAACAACTGCCTATTTCGGTCGAAACGAGGTCACCGCTGTTCTCTAAAAGCTAGAACTAAATGTATGGCCATCACAGAAATAAACCGTCTTTCAAGCTATGTTTTGTTTTGTTTTTATGCCCTCATATTGAATATTGCTTTTTTTAGCAAATGACGGGCACCAGACTCTTTTGGACAGAAACACGATTCTTCGATTGAAGCTTGCTCTTGACCCAAGCTACATGTCGGCAAATAGTGAATGTTGTTGTGGGACTGTGCTACTGCGCAGTCTCGCTTGGCCCTTTGCATTTTGCATATGTGATAGGTGCGTATTTAGCATTCCTAAGCCTAAGGCTCCGGTAGAGTTTACAGGATGAAAAGGTCCGTCGTTTTCTTTAGCAATTACGATAGACTTCTTCTCTGAAACTACTGGGCAAATTTCGGGTGAACGCAGATACTATGATCCATGTCACACCACCATGCTCGACATTTGTAAAAACAATCTCCAGACATGAAGGTCCGATGGATTTGGAACATTATGCATCCCTCCTTGTCTTTGGTGACAAGACCTAATAACCGAGAAAAAAGTAACAG
Source organism: Lucinisca nassula (assembly GCA_963580285.1). Lineage (NCBI taxonomy): Eukaryota > Metazoa > Mollusca > Bivalvia > Lucinida > Lucinidae > Lucinisca > Lucinisca nassula. The sequence goes on from OY757025.1 coordinate 58,209,548, forward strand.
ATCCGAAATAGAAATGGCGGTGAAATGCCTTCAGTTTAGTAGTAAAACTCTGATTTTTATTCTTTTCCCGACCCCGTGCCGGTAATATCTAACCGAAAGTTGAGCGATTATTGGATTGCTTTGGAGGGTTCTCCGTTAACTTACTATTTGCCTGCCACGATTAGTCATCATTCAAGTTACATTAGAACCCGGTGGATGCAAAACGTTGCAAAAAAGTTGAATTAGGTGTAACAAAATTGATTAGATGTCCATTCAACATTTTTTGCGAAGTCCCCTTGGTTGTAACTCTTATTTCCAAGAAGTCGGATGCATCCCTTTAAGCCAGATATTACGAAGGCGGTTGCATCATTTTCGGAGAAAGAGCGCCGAAGTCGGGTGCATCCTCCGAAAAAACACACTAAAGTCGGTTGCATTCATACGAAGCGACCCCAAGTGTGTTTGGAACAATATTCTGTGAAAGCCTGTTTGATTGGGATGATATATTTTGCTGCTATATGACCAGGAGTGCCCATCGTAAGTACAGAAATATACACGGTGTGATTTGACACAGCAGAACCAAATCAATGGCGACTGTAGACGGGTTTTGTATTTTACATGCGATGTTTTCAGGGTAAACGTTCGAAATGCTATTTAAAATAATGAGGACTGCGAAATATGCACTGTAGTATGTTTTGTTTCTTCCCAAATTCTCGGCTCGGGGTTCTTTTCCTTAATGGCAATAAAATGACAAAAATCGTCAATTTCCCTGTCGCCGTCTTTGCACGCGACGTGTTACGTTGTGTCAGGTTTCCGAAGTCGGAAAGAAGGATATAAGGGGTGATCTAGTGGTCTAATGCGCATGTCCTCATTAAGTGGTATAGCTAAGTGACTCCTCTGCCTCCGCATTAATCTTGATCCAGCTACCGACACATGCGATAATTTTATAGTCTTAAACATGCTGCGTCCTAGGGTAAATCTTACAACGGCAGGAGGATTCCGAATCAGTGCATGGACTTTCCGAGGACATTGGCGATTCTAGTGCAGAAGGAGAGGTAATAGTCATACGATCCCAGGGAGACCCTATTTCAAAGGACAATGGCCGTTGCCAACAGTGAAGATCATTTCGTCAATCTTACTACAGAATAGAAGTGGAGCTCACATCAGAGACACCAAAAGGAAAGAAGCACAAACATGAAACAACAGACCCTAATGGAAACATCAATAGCGGAAAGTCAAAAGGACAGTTACTCTCCCTAAAATGGCCAATTGGTTATCCAAAATAAAATAATATAAGCGACACAAACACCCAAAAACAAACCATAACAAAAATAAACCGCGACAGAAGAACCGCCGTGGAACGGTCAGCGAAACGAATTCACTGGTGGGGGGGGGGTGCTTAAATCGATTTTACGTGGCCACAATCCTCGCCCAAAAGGGTCCTTTGGGGGCCGGATACAATACATATAAAGTCCTACTTCCTACGTTCAAGACAGCGCATATGACACTGTATACCAACAGAATGTCAGGGCTCAATGCCATGGAATATGACCCCATTTGCAAAATCATTCGAAAGACGGACAACAGCCAGTTTTTACAGCTATGCACGGACCGCGATCATCGAAAAACAGATTTTCTAAAGAACATAGAATTGACCAATAACATTTTTTTTTCCTTCAAAACCGATAACATCACGATACCAATCCGTGAAACGAAGACCCCTCAAAACCCCACTTTATATGGAGAAAAGTGGGGTTTACGTGGGTATTCTCCTCTGCCGTGTCTTTGCTTAAAAACATAGGTTGTGGGTACTCGTTAGAACCGCCTCAATGAGGCGATTCTAACGAGTAACGACAATCTATGTTGAAAGCAGAAATAGGACAAATGTTGTCATTTTACCTAAAATTTGTAATTTCTGACACCATGTTGGACGCCATCATTTCCATGGACATGCCTTCCTTATAAAAAGCGGCTTGATAATAGAGCACTAACCCAATTTGGCCTATCGACCAACATTGACGGACCATGCAATTAGTTGATGAAGACTACGACAAGCAGGAGGCATGGAAAAATCATTACGAAAACACGCTTATACAAATACAATGTAAATTTTTATCCGAAAAAAAACCCACTAAAATTTTAGGATGAAAAAATGTGATATTTTCCTTATTTCTGCTCAAAATATAGATTGTGGGTACTCGTTAGAACCGCCTCAATTTAGAGCCGCTTCATTGAGGCGGTTCTAACGAATACCCACAATCTATATTTGTGAGCAGAAATAAGAAAAATAAGGTATACCCCTGTAAACCCCTGTTTTACCTGTAAACCCCTGTTTTACTATATAAAAGTGGGGTTCAAGGGGGTCGAAATTGTATAGGTGTGTTTTCGAGATGGCCATCAGCAAACGGAAGTACCTCTTGGACACTATTCTGGAAAAATTTGTTCCGCGGAAAAATTGAAGAGGAGGAAACATTTGAACAATAGGGTGAATAGCTACATACCAAACGACTCAACGTGTAGCATTGTTTCACAATAACGAAAACACACTTATTCAAATAGTTTGGTAAAAATTTACCACCCAAAAATGAAATTTTTCATATAAAAATCCTGATATTTTTCAAATTTCTGCTCAAAACATAGATTGTGAGTACTCGTTTGAACCGCCTCGACAAGGTGGTTCTAACTAGTATCCACAATCTATGTTTTTGAACAGAAATAAGAAAAATAATGTACACCCCTGTAAAACACAGTTTTACTATATAAAAGTGGGGTTCAAGGGGGTCGAAATTGTATAGGTGTGTTTTCGTGATGGCCATCAGCAAACAGAAGTATCTCTTGGACACTATTCTGGAAAAATTTTGTTCCGCGGAAAAATTGAAGAGGAGGAAACATTTGAACAGCTGCATACCAAACGACTCAACGTGTAACATTGTTTCAGACACCAGGCTAATCTACCACAACAATATAGGTTACTTAGCTGAAGTGTATAGTCTTTCAAAACGCAGTGAGACATGACTGCACTTTTAATTTTGCACTAGTCCGTGTTTTAAGTCAGTCGCCTTCAGTTGGGATTTTACATCGGGGATATAGTTTTACTGAGATTCGTACTGCATCATACTTATCACTAGGCCACGACTCCTACATAATGGCATTATAAAAAAAAAATATATTTATAATTTTAAAATCCTATGAAAAAAGAAAACCGAAGCCTGCTTCCCCTAAAACATGGAATAGTCTTGCCACGCTTGAACGTTGATCTCTCAAAGGTCGTTGATAAACTATAGTGACGGCGTGGATGGTACGTGTTAATTAGCATTCCATGGGGGGAAATAACTTCATTGAACCCAAGACGACACATTGTTGCACTACTATGTGTAGGCTGTAGACTTTCACATTATACTTGTCATTCTCAAAAAACATTGTCAACATCATAAATGCTTATGATTTCTGTCGATGTATGTGTAGATCACCCAACAAAAATGTGACAGATCATGGGAAAGCGATACTTCACTGTTATTAGTGATCAGTAAGCCTCAGAGAAAACTAAGCATTCGTGTTATCTCACCGGAGCATTGGCTGTTAAAACGTTTGTACAGTGAAACTCCCCAGCAGGCACATGTCGCTAGGGCAACGTCACATCAACGTCGGTGCAACGTCATGACGTTGCACCGACGTTGATGTGACGATGCATAAAGGTCATGACGTTGTATCGACGTTGATGTGACGTTGAATAAAGGTCATGACGTTGTACCGACGTTGATGTGACGACACAATTACGTCGTGTGCCTGCTGGGGATCCGCTATGAAGACCACATAAATTTCGGACTTATTCTGTTTTAAAAAGCTTATTTAGAAGGATGCACTTATATTCTTGTTTCATGCGTTCTGCACACTATATATCTTCTGGTCAGGGACCACCTTTGTGGGTGTTCAAAAGTTGTCTTCTAGACCACTTTTGAACAGACCCAAAGGTGATCTAAATATAGGCAGTAAGCCCATCGGGGTTTGAAGAAATAGATGGGCTGCATGATGCTTCCACGCAGAGCTGAAAGCGACTCGCACACGATGACCTGGTAAACCGCTTAGCGGTGCGAGTCGGACCGTCCATGCATATAAACCCTATTGGTTTCATTGGGCGGCAGGGCTTGGGATGTCATTTCATCTCAATGTCGGGTAAAAGTCCAACAAAATTGGAAGCAACGTCTCGGAAATGACCTGTTGGAGACAGTTTTTGTTTGTTTGTTTGATTTTATGTTTAACGTCCCCTTCAACTCCTGTGGAACTTTTACCCGACATTGAGATGAAATGACTTCTCAAGCCCTGCCGCCCAGTGAAACCAATACGGTTTAGGAGACAGTGTTGACGAGGATGTTAAATCTTAAATCAAACAAACAAACAAAATACAGTCGAACTTGAATGGCTCGAACACCTTTGGGACCTCCAAAATCTGTTCGAGACAAGGGTAGTTCGAGCCACTGAGATTACTGTCAGGGGGCATAACGAGACACTTTTAGACATATTTTGGTGTTCTATAATGAAAATGTATACTGTTTGTTCTCATTAGAATCGCCTCATCGAGGCGATTCTAATGAGGACACACAGCATACATTTGCAAGATAAAAGACTACAATCTCTTTAATTATCCTCCACTATTTCTAATGTAGAGCATTTCGCTAGGGGCTCAAGAATGGATTCGACACATCCATGGTAATCGAGCCATCGGTGTTCGAGCCATCGAAGTTCCACGGTAGTACTAGGGTCCAGCCGTTCAAAGCATCGTTACGTTAACAAGCCCACTAGTGGTCAAAGCATTAACCCATAAAACGTCAATCACGACAATTGTCGTCTTCTTTGCCGTCTGCCGGTTAGCTAAATAGTATTTTTTACAAACAATCTGGACCCAGATCAGGCTGCTCTGTAGGAGCAGGACCCTAACTGTTTGCCTGTATGCATTTGTTTTATTTCAAAATTTGCAAACAATTAAGCAGACGACATTTTCATATGTAGTTTTTCTCGGCGTCTTAAGGTTAACTCTTATCTGATAATCTGTTATTTGTGCTGGAAAAAAAGTGAGTAGCGTTTTGCAAAAGCTACTTACATTTTCTTCAGCAAAAATATTAGCATATTTGTTATGAATTAAACAAACAAATTTTATAATTGATAGGCTGTTTGGGGTTTAACGCCTTCAGTCCCTGTGTGTCTTTCTGTGCCGTCTCCCGGAGAAAGGGAGGCTATGGATAGAAGAAATAGAAAAGGAGATGAAAGTCAGGAACAGAGAAGAATCAAAGCACTGAGAGTACTGGTGGGTCGATTATCTCTGGGTGTAGTTAGGAAAAATGGGCCTGAGCGTGGACTGTTTCGTTTAACCCTTAAACTCCTTTACTGAAAGCAAACCGTGAAGATCCTAATCAGACGCTGCGTTTTTCGGCGCCTGACCCTTAAATTCCTATAATCTAAGCAAGCAGTGAATACCCTGATCAGACGCCGCATTCTGCGGCGTCTGATCTGGGTCTACACTGTTTGCCTAGCCCAATCCATGATTCCAGCCCAGATTTTACAGTTAACCTTTTCACCTAAACACGCTGACCTCACTGCGATAAAATTCTATAAATAATCTGCGTGGATTCCTACAAATCAGTGATAGTCACGTGGACTCCAGCACCAATAGAGGTTTTGTTCTTTATACCTTTGGGTCGATTGATAAACAATCGACCTAAAAATAAAATTAATGGAAAAGCAGAAACAGAAGAATCAACAACACTCCACCTTTACCCTTACCTGTTGTAAGGACAGTAGGCCTTGACCATTTAGCTGGACGCCCCAGAGTCGCAAGATTCATGACAAATTTGCCTCACCAATGCACCCCCACCAAACCTGATGACTATAGCTGGCTAATCGGAGCTGAAAAGATAATCGATTATCGGTTTTGGCATTGTGATCGGTAATCGATTTGTAATCACTGAAGATTTGTCATAATTTAACCCATCTGGCTTTCCGTCTGAGCATGCCTCTTACCATATATTGTACTTTACCATAAGCATTACGATAACACACCCGTGCAAATTAGTACATTTTTACTCATCTCCAAAATGGCCATTTTTCTGATGAAAATATGTGATATTTTTCTTATAAATACTGCAAACATAGGTTGTGGGTGCACGTTAGAAAAATAATGTATACCCCCGTAAACCCCAGTTTTCTCTATATAAAGTGGGGTATCGGGGGTCTTCATTTCACGGACTTGTTCACGTGATGTATATTTGAACAGACAGGCTTGAGCAAACAGTGTAGACCCAGATGAGACGCGGCGTCTCATCAGGGTCTGCATTGCTTGCCACTGATCCAGCTATTTTAGGCACAGCTTTGGGTAGTGAATTGTACTTATCAAATAATCGATAACAAGCAAATCGGTAAGGTAATGTCAATTTTTTTAGAATTTATCGATCGATTACTCGATTATCCTATTAATCGTGCCAGCCTTACGTATGGCACATCAACTGAAGATATCGTTAGTTTTAAACAACTGCTCCCAGATGTTTGACATTTGTTCCTCCACTGATTATAAATTGCAATTCAGTTATTCCTATTCACACTTAAATTATTCGGACAAGATTTAGAGTTTTGCCAGAAACAGTAAAACCTGCAAGCTGCAGAAAACCGAATATCAGCCAATGAAAAGCGACCTTATATGATGACGTCGGGGACCGTATACGCCTTTTTGCCGTTGTTGCTGCACCGTGTACTGGTGCTCGTTCTGGGTGACATTGAGGGGAATCAAGCCAATTCACCGACACGACAACACACCGCACGGTTCAGCAACACAACTGAAGGCAATTCACCGACGACACTTTTTGAAGACAATACGCCGTCACATATGTTCTAAGACAATCGACCTGTGACTGATAATTCTGATCGGCAATCAAAGGTAATTAACGGTAATTATGGGCATGTGGTGCAAAGGGTCTCTTGTATTAGCAGTATTTATGTCATTAGGAAAACATATCCGTAAGAAATAATGGCGTCCAACATGGTGTCAGAAAATAATAAATATTAGATAAAAATGATAAAATCATTAATATTTCTGCTTTCAACATAGATTGTGAGTCCTCGTTAGAACCGCCACAATCTATGTTTTTGAGCAAAAATAAGGCAGATAATGTATACCCCCGTAAACCCCACTTTTCGCCATATAAAGTGAGGTTTAGAGGGACTTGTTATCGTGATGTATTGTCATAGTATGCTAAAATTTGATTAAGTTACCATACATTCCTTATTTTAATCAAAAACGTAATAATTCATCATTTTATTTTCAAAATAATATTTTCTTTTTTATCATCTGGGCAATTAATGCAATATATATATAAATGTGTCGGTGAATTGTCTTCAAAAAGTGTCGGTGAACTGTCTTCCCTTGTGTCGGTGAATTGTCTCCTAAAACCGTGTCGGTGAGTTGTCTGGTCGGTGAATTGTCTTGTTCCCCCTTGAGGTGTCATTATCCAAGACGGAGGATAATTACGAAAACACGTCTATACAAATACTTTGTAAACTGTACCACCCCAAAAAGGAAACTTTTCAGCAGAAAAATTGTGATATATATTTTTTTATTTCTGCTCAAAATATAGATTGTGGGTATTCGTTAGAACCGCCTCGATGAGGCGGTTGTAACGAGTACCCACAGTCTATATTTTAGAGCAGAAAAAGAAATATAAAGTTTACCCCTGTAAACCCCAGATTTACTTTATAAAAGTGGGGTTCAAGGGGGTCAAAATTATATAGGCGTGTTTCCGTGATGATGACCCAGTCATGTGAAATGAAGTGTACGTGACTGCAACCGACTTAAACCTGTTAGATCCAGATCAGTCCGGCCGCGACTCTGTATACCAGAGTTATCCGGCTTTGTTGTCTGCAAATGTTAACACGCAGTGAAGTACTTTTGATTTAATAGGTATTCCTTTTCGCCTCGAGGCCCCCGCCCATTGGGGCTTGGATAAATAGATGGGTTGCATGATGTTTCCACGCAGAGCTGAAACCGACCGCACACGAGTACTGGAAAACCACTTAGAGGATCTAAGCCTGTCCAGGCAAAGTGGTGCAAGTCGGACCGTCCATGCTTATAAACTCTATTGGTTTCATTGGGCGACAGGGCTTAAGATGTCATTTCATCTCAATGTCGGGTAAAAGTCCCACAAAATTTGGAGCAACATCTCCAAAATACCTATACAGTGTTGACTTGAACGTTAACCCCCAAACGAAACAAACAAACAAACAAACTTTTCGCCTCGGGTGAAGTGCAGAACTTATCTTTTTTTTCACATTAAATTGTTTACTTACTGATAATAAAGAGCATAGAAATTTTGAGCAAACAAGCTTTCAGGTCTCTTATCACTTACGAGAGGGTGGGCATGCATGATATCAATCCGCTGTGATAATTCAACCAAACTAGTTGTCGGCAAAATCTTGCATTGGGTCAACATACTAGAAAATACACATTAAGGTTGTGGGATCTGTGTCCCTCAAACGCACGTGCACAACCATTAAGTAAAACAAGATATCTTACTCTTGACACGAAGATTTATCAAGATCCAAAGTACAATAAATCAACATTAAAAAAAAAAAAAAAAAAAACATGTACCACATTCAGATGAGATAACAGTATCTGCCATCAGGAAAACACGCCTAAAATATTTTGACCCCCTTGAACCCGATTTTGTATAGCAAAAACTGGGGTTAGCAGGGGTAAATCTTATTTTTCTTATTTCTGCTCTAAACTATGGATTGTGGGTACTCGTTAAGGTGGTTCTAACGAGTACCCACAATCTACATTTGGAGCAGAAATAAGAAAAAAAACATCACAATTTTTCATCTTAAAATGATCGCTTTTTGGTGGAAAGGTTTACAATGTATTTATATAGGCGTGTTTTCGTAATGGATAAGAAACGTTGTGATACTTTTTTCTTATTTCAGCTACACATTACGAAAAAATGCCTATACAAATACATTGTAAATTTTACCACCAAAAAATGAAAATTTTCAGATGAAAAAGATGTGATATTTTTCTTATTTCTGCTCAAAACATAGATTGTGGATACTCGTTACAACCGCCTCGGCGAGGCGGTTTTTACGAGTACCCACAATCTATGTTTTTTTTTCAGCAGAAATAAGAAAAATAATGTACACCCCTGCAAACCCCAGTTTTACTATATAAAAGTGCGGTTTAAAGGGGTCAAAATTATATAGGCATGTTTTCATGATGACATATCCTGAGACAAGACGAATCTTTTCTGACCAAAATTTATAAATGAAACGGGATGTGAAATTTCAATGTCTTATTTTTTCAACATTATCACCCTTAAATGTGTTCTAGTGATGCTGAAATTAAACTGTTCCATCATTGAAACACGTTTCATCTTGACGGTCTAAAAATGCCTCAGCTGACATCACGGACACGTTGAAAATTTCACCCTTGCAGTTCTGATTTATGTTTTGGAAAGAGGTTAACATCTGAGGGTGCCAAATTAGGGGACTCGTATATGGGGGATGAGGTAGTATTTCAAAGCCACACTCTGCAGGTACATCTACTGCAACTTGCGACGTGTGATTTGGTGCTGGAGTAAGATGATGCCTGATTTCAGTTTTATCCTCCTTTATTCCTAAATTGCCTTACTTCATCAACATCGTGCTGCCTAATCATGATGTTATTCTGCCACGACAACACCCTTGCAATACCCAAATACTGTGGCAATGCCTTACCTTTGGATTTTGTGCGCTCGAATCCCTTTGTGGAGGAAGCCTTGATGTTTCTTTCGTTTGTACTGCTCATTTGACTCGGGTTCAAACTAAGTGAACCAACGTCACGCGCTTTAGAAATGACCTGGTATGAATAAAGCTCATCACCTTTTAGTTTAGGGTCAAAATTCTGGGAACTCAACTCACCGACAGTTTGTTCATATGAAGGACATAAGAGAAAATGGAGAGTATCCTGCTGATAAAAATGACTTATGAGCCAACCCATGACAAAACCTACAATAAGACATGTGCGTCCAACGAAGACTCAGATCAGCCTGCGCACCCGCGCAGTCTGATCAGAGTCTTCGTTATGCGCTCTGATGATAGCTTAAGGTCCTATGCTACTTCATGCAGCAAGAAAAGTCTCTGATTAGACTATATGGCTGCGCAGGCTGATCTGAGTCTTCGATGGGCGCACATGTCTTACTGTAGGTTTTGTCGTTCTACTATTCAATACAATACCATATGTACATCTGGACCTGTCCGTTGGTCTTCTTCAGTGTAGGTTCTCCCTCGCTTAAACTCATCAGTCCAATTCTAAATACTAGAATATGAGGGGCAATGATTACCAAAAATATGCTTTTTAGGTTGGGGTTGGTTTTACGGCCCCTTCAAGATTATTTGACTTATATCGAGCCAGTCATTTATCAGAAGTGGGGTGAAAACAGGAATACCCGGAAAAAAACCACCTGACCTTCCGTTGCAGAACTTTGAGTCTCATATATGTCTCAAGCCAGGCTCGAACCACAGCGGTGAGAGAAAAAAAATTCTTTGTCTTCATGGTGTGCATTAGGTAAAATGCCTTTCACATGCAATCATTTTCGGCACCCGCCCATCGGGGCTTGAAGAAATATATGGGCTGCATGATGCTTCCACGCAGAGCTGAATCCGATCAGCACACGAGTACTGGTAAACCGCTTAAAGGATCTAAGGCGGTGCGCACGAGTCGGACCGTCCATGCTTATAAACCCTGTTGGTTTCATTGGGCGACAGGGCTTGAGTTGTCATTTTATCTCAATGTCGGGTAAAAGTCCCACAAAATTGGAAGTAACGTCTCCAAAATGACATTTACACTGTTGACGGGGACGTTAAACCTCAAATCAGACAAACATGCACTCATTTTATCAAAGCCCTTTTCTTTGACTTTTCCATTTAGCAGAAAACAAATCGATTTTATCGCTCAGTTTTATTTTTTGTCGCTCAGTTTTATTTATTTTTTTTTTCGAACCACTTGTTCAGTGCCTACTTTTCGAAAAGGTTTTAGGTAGGTTTATTGTAGGTTTTGTCATGGGTTGGCTCATAAGTCATTTTATCAGCAGGGTACTCTCCATTTTCTCTTATGTCCTTCATATGAACAAACTGTCGGTGAGTTAGGAGGCCTTCATGCGGACTGAACAAATTATTTGTCTAAATCGCGACGGAAGTAAGGGCGAGGATTGTGGCCACGTAAAATCGATTTAAGCCCCCCCCCCCCCCCCCCCAGTGGAAATCTTCCACTGACCGTTCCAAGGCGGCTCTTCTGTGGCGATTTATTTATGTTGTTGTTTGTTAATTACTGTGTGTATCACTTGTGTCTTTTGGTTTTGGATGGCCATATGGCCATTTTGTGGGAAAGTAACTGTCCTTATGGCCTTCCTTTGTTTAGGTTTCCATTATGGTCTGGTCGCTTAATGTTTGTATTTCTTTCCCTTTGGTGTCTTTTATGGGTGGAGTAAGTTAATTGTATCAATTCCTGATCTTTGTTTTACTTCTACTTTTTATACCTCTAAATTTTCTGAGCACAGGTGTACATGTAATCAGATGGTGATTTCTGATAATATGCCGAAAGCCTTGAGTACTGGTAAACCGCCTAGAAGGAAACGTGGTGCGGGTTCCTTAAATCATAGGGTTTTCTTTGAGTGGTAGGCTTGAGAAGTCATTTCATCTCCATTTCGGATAAAAGTCCCACAAAATCGAAAGCAACGTCTCCAAAATAACCTAAATAGTGTTGACGGGGACGTAAAGCCTCTACACAAGCAAGCCAGCAAGCAAGCATCATTTTGAGGCCGTTTCAGCTATCCAGAGACGGAGGGTCCGAGGCAGCTTATAGATAGGCAGTTGTCCGTCGTCGTCGTCTAGCAACATCTGATGTTAATACTTTCAAACGACATCTCTTCTGAACCACTGGGCCGACTGGGCCAAATTTCATCTGTAGCATCCTTGTGTGCATACGTGCGTGCATTGCAGATATTTTGACAAACCTGTTATAGAAGTGTTCCATGAGTAAACTTCTCTCAGTCCTATACTTCTATGACAACGTGCAGGTCCTACAGGGTGTGCCGGGGCCATGCCCCACCCACTCCACTTCATAAGAGGCCATATATCTCAGAAATGATTCAGATCAATATATCTGTATAATATATATTCTTGTTCCTTATGATAACCCTTCTCTTGGTGAATATTCCGTTTAGCCACACCCATTTCTGACTTTGAACCAATCAGATTACTTGATGTAATTTATTCCTACAAATCCATAAACTGAATGTCAAACAGTGTAGATCCTGATCAGATGGCTTCTTCAGAAGCCATCTGATCAGGCTCTGCACTGTTTTCAAATATAGGGGTTGTCGTGAACAGCAAGATAAGGGTTAAGACGTATTGAACCTGTGGGTCCTCTTGGATGTGCCGGGACCATGTCCCACCCTTCCACGTCATAAAAGGCCCAATCTCTCAGAAATGATTCCGATCCACACCCCTTAACCATTTATATATTCTCAGTCCTTATGATAAGACACATTCATTGACTCAAACTTAGGGATGCCCCAGGATTCACAGGGGTGCCCCACCCATCCACTTCAGAGAACCACACCTAAACCATATGTATTCATGTTCTTTATGATCTGGCGCATTCAGTGACACCAGCCTAGTGGTTTCCCTGGGGTGCCTCGGGCCATGTTCCAGGCCATCTCCAAGGCCATGTCCCACCCTTCCACTTCATAAAAATCCATTTCTCTCAGATTCCCACCCAAACTTTCAGATCCCCACACCTAAACCTTATATATTTTGTTCTTTATGATAAGACACATTCACTCACACCTACTTGGGGGTCCCTTTGTGCTGGGGCCATGCCCCGCCCGTCCACTTCATAAACGGCCATAATTATATCTTAGAAACCATTCAGATCCCCACCCCATAACCATATATATTCTTGTTCCTTATGAATAGAAACATTCATTTTGGTCCATAAGACACAGTCAGTGACAACAGTCTTGTGTTTGTAATAGCCAGGTATGACCGACTCAGTATATGAAGACGGTTAGGTTCGCCGGGACCATCCCCCACCCCCAACACACACAGACCGCTTAAAATGCTTAAAAGGCCTTATTGCTCAGGAACCTTACATATTCCACCATAAACCATATATATTCCTGTTCATTATGATAAGACGCGTTCAGTGATACCTACCAAGGTTCTTTTGGGTTCATGCCTCACCCCTCCACTTCATGAAAGGCCTAATATTTCAGATACAGAGCCGACATGCGTGCTCATTTTGGGTATTGGGGTTCGTTTGGAAGACTTTATAATAGGTATATAAAATCATATCATGTTACAATACATGGCTTCCAGAGTGGGCAGTGCCCACCTGAGCTCTGGTGAGCAAAGTGGCCTTTGGGCCTCTTGTTTTTCATTCCGACAACCGAAATGTAAAATATTCTTATCGTACCGAGTCTCGAGATATATATGAGTTGACATTAATCTCATAACCCTTGCACCCCGTGTTTCTGAGAGGTCTCTTCCATCTAAGGACAAGTCCATTTTTTACAGTAAAATTCTTATATTAAGACCACCTCTTGGACTGTTAAAAATAGGTCTTTTAGACCACTTTTGAAATTCCCAAAATGGCCGTCTCTGAACAGAGGACACGGTATGCAGAAAACACAAAGGAAGAATATCTGCAACCTACAAATTAAGCATTTTAAAGTAGAAATAAACTTAATTTTAGATGATCTTAATAGCGGAATTTCACTGTATAGTATAAATTTATAATAATAATTAAAATGACCATATTATGAAGAATTGTGATATTTTTCTTATTTCTATTCCAAACATAAGAAGTGGGTGCTCATTAGAACCGTCTCAACCTGTACCAACGACCCTAAATTTCGTGCAAAAATAAGAAAAATATGCATCACGAAAACACGCCTATATTATTCTGACCCCCTTGAACCCCATTTTTATATAGTAAAACTTGGGTTTACATGGGTGAAACTTATTTTTCTTATTTCTGCTCAAACATAAAGATTGTGAGTGCCCACAGTCTACACTTTTAGCAGAAATATAAAAAATATCACAATGTTTCATCTGGGAATTGTCACTTTTTCGGCGGTAAGTTTACAGTCATGTGTAAAGGGCCTGTTGTTTGTAATTAATAGCCCTGTAAACCCCAGATTTTTGTATATAAAGTGGGGTTTACAGGGATGTTCATTACACGGAATTGTGACCGTGATGACAAAGTTTTGTTTGATTTGAGGTTTAGTATCCCGGTCACCACTATATATGTCAATTTGGAGACGTTGTTTTCAATTTTGTGGTAAAACCCCGACATTGTGAGTGAGTGAGTGTTTGAGTCTTACATCTCACCAACAGGTAAGGACATACGGAGACGGGGCTTTGGTTTAAAGACTCATCCGAAAGTCTGGAAAAACCCGGCATCGATCTTGCGATTCCTGGTTTACCAGGCGAGTAGCGTAACCTCTACGCCACGGAGGCTTCTACCCGACATTGTGATGAAATTATATCTCAAGCCCTGTCGTCTAATCAAACCAGTAGGGTTTATAAGCATGGACGGTCCGACTTCAGGCGCTTTGCCTTGGCAGGCTTAGATCCTCTAAGTGGTTTACCATAACTCGTGTGTCTGCATGGAACCATCATGCAGCCCATCTATTTCTTCAATCCCCGATGGGCGGGGGCCGCGCGATGACAATGTAGATCATGTCCGTCCCTATTGTCATAGATATTTATACTTTAAGGAGAAAGAAAACTCCACCTGGCATACGTTCCACCATTTGTGTCAAAGGGAGATAATTTTTTGACTTCCTGAATGTACAACTGGTTTACGGTTCGCCATTTTTCGTGACAGCTAGTTGGCAAGCCTTGTTCACGTTCCACCTCATTTCTATGGCAAAGAGTGGGATTCTATTGATTTAGGAGACAAAAACGATGGTCAAAATCCATCCACAAACGTTTCATTAGTAAATGCAAACACAGCGATATGACTACCCAGCATGCACTCAACGCTGAACTAACGTTGAAACAACGTTGAAAACGTTGTTTCAACGTTAGTTCAACGTTTTGTGCCTGCAGGGTACAACCTGTTAAGTGCAAAATTTGCATACACACAGCCACACATCAAATTCATTACGATAACAAGCCCGTGTTCTAAAGTTGATTCTTTCCTTTCTCTAGACCTAGAATTTTTCAGATGAAAAAACAAAACACAAAAAAAACTTATTTTAGTTATGATACAGATTTTGTGTGGTGGTTAGATCGACCTCAATAATCAATGAGTAGGTTTTAACAAGTATCTACAATCAATCTGTTTTTAGCGAAAAGATGGAAAATAATGAAAGCCCACGAAAACATCACTTTAAACTGCATAAAACAGGGTTTCGAGGTGAACCTGGTGTTCGCAAATGAATTTCCTGATTAAACTACTCGATTGCGTATGCTGCTTTTTACGTTCACAATTCCGTTAAATGATTACCCCTTAAAACCAAACTTTTATGGCGAAATGGGAGGTTCAAAGAAGTCCTTATTTTCTTTATCTCGGCTCCAATATATTGGTTATGGGTACTCGTTAAAGCCGCCTGAATAAGGAGGATGTAACAAGTATGTATACCTGCATTCTATGTTTAGCTCTTAACCTGCTGTTCACGACAACCCCTATCTTTGGAAACAGTGTAGATCCAGATCAGATGGCTTCTGATCAGGATCTGCACTGTTTGATCAGATGGCTTCTGATCAGGATCTACACTGTTTGACATTCAGTTAATGAATGTGTAGGAATGAATTACATCAAGTGATCTGATTGGTTCAAAGTCAGAAATGGGTGTGGTTAAACTGAATATTCAGCAAGAGAAGGGTTAGAGTATGTACACAAGAAAGAAAAATAAATTATGACTGTTTTGGAGATGTGAAAGAATGCACTATAATCGTAATCCATCCGGTTAACAAGTCCGTGAAATAAATACCCCTCAAGACCCCACTTTATATAGAGAAACTGGGGTTTTCAGGGTATACATTAATTTGCTAATTTCTACTCAGAGACATAGGTTGTGGGTACTCGTTAGAACCGCCTCATCGAGGCGGTTCTAACGAGCACCCACAACCTATGTTCGGAGTATAAGTAAGAAAAATATCAGAAATTTAATCGGAAAAGTAGCCATTTTGGTGGTTTGAAAGAATGCATTGTGTCACACGGGTGTGAAATGTTCGGGTCTTCACCGGTCGTATATGCGATCTTGGTCCTTTTTCCCATGCACCTTCTGTGTATATTAAAATATCTATAATAGGTAAAAATCGTTTGAACCTCATGTATGTTTTGCCGTAGTTTTCTTTGTTTAGACTTGACCTATTTACATGTATATCCTTGTCCTAGTTTCGGAAAACATCGCGTAAATTTTCCTGTTTTCATTTTCTCAAGACTGATCGAGATCCATTTTTCTTTCGACAGGAAAGGGTTGAGGGGGTAAGCACGAAATAATAATGAAAGTAGAAAACGACGGCTACGTGCTAACAATCGCGGATATCTGAGATATTTTGTTGTTGTTGTTGTCATTTTTATATATATATATATATATATTTTTTTTTTTTTGTTGGTTTGGGTTTTACGGCCCTTTCAAGATTATTTCACTCATATCGAGCCGATCGTTAATCAGAGGTGGGCGAAAACCGGAGTACCCGGAGAAAAACCACCTGACCTTCCGTTGCAGAACTTGGCGTCTCACACGTGGCCCGAGCGAGGCTCGAACCTACGGCGGTGAGAGACCTAATGCCTAAGAGTCAGCGCTCTTATCCACTAGGCCACGGAGGCCCGTTGTCATTTTTATATTACGGCCTTTTCAAGATTGTTTCTCTAATTTCGAGCTGATCGTAAGTCAGGCGTGGGCAAAAACCTGGCTTTCTGGAGAAACCCATAACTCTGGCGCGAGCGGGGCTCAATCCCACGTACCTGTCAACAGTCAGCGTTCTTCCTAGCTAGGTCACGCAGGCCTGTTTTGTTTGTTTGATTCGGGGTTAACGTCGCTGTCAACACTGTATACGTCATTTTGAAGACGTTGCTTCCAATTTTGTGGGACTTTTACCCGACATTGAGATGAAATGACATCTCAAGCCCTTCCGACCAATGAAACTAGTAGGATTTATAAGCATGGGCCTTCCGACTCGCACCGCTTTGCAGGTTTAGATCCTCTAAGCGGTTTACCAGTACTCGTGCGCGGTCAGGTTCAGCTCTGTGTGGAAGCATCATGCAGCCCATCTATTTCTTCAAGCCCCGATGGGCGGGGGCCGCACGCAGGCCTGTATGATATATCAGATCCGCGTACGTGTGTTTCCTCGCTGTCTGCTAAGAGTTACCACAGCCGACATAAACGACCCCGAAACGACTCTGGGCGCTAAATATATAAATTTAGCCACACACATTTACATTTCAGCCAATCAAATTTTCTGATGAAATTTATTCATTCATTCAAATTCGCAAATTGCATGACAAGCAGTGTAGATCCTGATCAGATGGCTTCAGCAGTCATCTGATCTGGATCTACACTGTTTGCAAAGGTACAGCAGGATAAGCTTGTAGAGATCCTATGCATATACAGTAGAACTTCGATGGCCCGGACAGCGATGGCTCGTTTACCATGGATGTGTCGAACCCATTCTTGAGCCCCTAGCGAAATCCTCTACATAAGAAATAGTGGGGGACAATTAAGGAGATTTCAGTCTATTATCTTGCAAATGTATGCCGTGTATGCTCATTAGAATCGCCTCGATGAGGCGATTCTAATGAATACACACAGCATACATTTTCATTATAGAACACCGAAATGATGTCTAAAAGTATCTCGTTATGCCTCCTGACAGTAACCTCAGTGGCTCGAACTATCCCAGTCTCGAACAGATTTTCGAGGTCCCAAAGGTGTTCGAGCCATTGAAGTTCGACTGTAGTGTAGATCCAGATGAAACGGCTCATAATTTTAATGAGTGATCGCATCAGGATAATCCTTTTGATGGTTATTTAGATCTTTGATTAACCCTTTTTGTACCAAATGGAATCTTCCCCTTTATATATAGCAGGAGTCTTTATCAAAATTTAAGGGTGTCAGGTTATGTTTTGTTGAAAATTTATTCGGAAAATGGCTGAACGTTTTGCAAACAGTGTAGGCCCTGATCAGACACCGCGTTCTGCGGCGTCTGATCTGGACCTGCACTAATTGCCAGGGTACCCGTTTTGGGGGTTGCTCGTACTGAATGTGTGTGTGTGTGTGTGTGTGTGTGTGTGTGTGTGTGTGTGAATTCGGGTTTAACGTCGCTTTCAACAATTTTTCAGTCATATCACGACGGTGTCTGGTTGCGACAGGGAGCTCAATGCTCACGTTTATAGTGCTGCCTCACTGAAGTATCATGTTCCAGACACATTACATGATACCACATCCAGTCACATTATCCTGACACTGGATCGACCAGTCCTAGCTCTACCCCGTAAATCTGAGTGCCAAGCGAGGAGCAGCTAGTACCATTTTAACGACTTTGGTATGTCGCGGCCCGGGATCGAACCCGAGACCTCCCGTTCCCCGGAGCGGACACTCTACCAACTGAGCTATCGGGGCCGGTCGTACTGAATGTATTAATCACACTGTTTAATAGAATTGACGTGTCGAAGAATACATTTCAGAAACGCAGAGTTAAAAGGGAATTTGTCTCAAAGAAAAAGAAATGTCACTGATTTTTCTTCGAAGAAAATGTGCGACGCTTCAAACATAGATTATGGTTGCACGATATAGAACCGCCACAATGAGGTGGTTCGGTTCAAACGAGTACCCACAATCTATGTTCTTATTTAGGCATATACGTATAATACATGTGTAAACAGTAGTTTTTAATGACAGATTCCATCTGTCTATTCTTGCTGAGCTGCACGTTTAAAGTAATTCCGGCTTTGACCGCCATAGAAATATGAGTCCGCACAAAATGTAGTCCGGTTTAGCGCAGTAATCCAAATAGTACAAGCGTATTAGTTATCCTGTAAGCGTAATACAAACTTTTGAAGCAGACGACTTGACGATTCAGCATTTCATATGAATCAGCTGCATCATGCGACGGGTATACCCAGATCAATGCGGCGTCTGCTCAGCAGTGTGCTTAGGTTTTACACTGTTTTCTATCAGTGCTGTCAATATTTAATCCTTAAAGACCAGCCTGCTGTTTGACCAGCCTCAGCTGTAGACAAGAATATTAATGGGTTTTCTTTCAGACTTTCGGGTTCAAGTTTAGGTCAGTTACAACTTAGGTGTATATTGACTTTGCGTGGAGAAATTGAAAAGAAAGGCTGTCCCTTTCAACCCTTGAATATGGTACAGATACTTAGTGTAGGTCCTGTGATATAATGTTTGGTGCCATATATTTAGCAGAATGGACGAGCCCAACTTCAGTGATGGAAGAGTGCACTCCAGAAACCCAAGGCAGTGAATACATCAAAGCACTGACAACACTCATGCCGATTGTCTCTAAATGCAGGCTGGTCGTGAACGGGGACTTACTCTGATTCGTTCAAACTTAAGATGATAGTAACTAATGCAAGACGTGTAGAACAAGATCAGCACCGTGTTATGTGGCTTTTGAACTGAGTTTACATTGTTTGCCAGATCCAACATTTGATTCATGTGCAGAATTTACAGATAACACTTACATGTACCCAACACTGACAAACGACGCGGCTATGTTTGGGTTGATTATTTGGCATTCGAACCGAAGTTGATAATAAAAAAAGCGCTTCAGTGACTATCACTGACTTGTCAGAATAACATTTTGTCTTGTAGAAAATAGCCGCAGTGAGGTCGGGGTATTCCATAAGACGGAAGAGTGTTATCCTGGAATCATAGGGTGAGCTTGGCAAACAGTGTAGCCCAAGATCAGACGCTGTCGATCACGTTTTCTTATCAAAATCTTCACTATTTGTTTGGAATTTCAGAGTTAAATGAAACAGTTTAAATCTCAACCCAGGACTTTTACTCCAACCTAAACCCCAGACTCTCAGTGCTTTGATTTTGAAACCAAACGAATACAACACACTTAGGCACCATGCCCTTAAGCTAAAAAGGTTAATCAATCAACCGTGACGTCTGGTTACCAGTACGGCCACGTCGATCCTCTGCACCACCCTCACACCAGTACGGATAGAAACCACATGTTCAGGATCAAACTTCTGATGTGTAATGTAAGGTCGTGCCTAGAAAAGAAGAAACTGAAATTTGTTCTCAAAAAAGCATTTAGTGAGAGCGTATTGCAGCATTTTTCATTAAGGGATCCTAAGCGTACCCCTGGACAGTTAGAAGCTGGTCGGAAAGCGGATGACGTTGACTCTGACTTTGGGTGCCACATGTGTGTGATCTATCGTCTATTGGAGCGACATCTTACTATATACACAAGACGCTAGTGGACGTCGACGTAGCGGAAGACCGACGTCCGTACGTTAAGATTGATCCGACCGTCAGACGCATATGCGAAACAGATTTCCACCGGCAGCTGCTACACTGTACCTGTAGATAAACAAGGGATCTCAACTACCGACTAATAAGCACTGACACGGATCGTCGCCCTTACGTGATGCACGTTTGAGAGCTAGACGTCCCTGTCGTGACCAAAGTTAACGCGTCGACACAGTACGGAACACTTGCGCTAGTGCATGAAATACGTAAATTGGCGTCTAAGCGACTGACATATGCGTTTCAGTGACAAATCGCACTTCAGCGTGAATCACGCCGGTTGTCGTTTCCGGGTGTTTCGACGTACAGGTGTAAGGTATGCCGAGGCGACGCGTGCGTAACAGAGCATGACATATCGGGTGAAATAAGCGTACTTGTGTGGCGAGCTATTGCGTGTAGTTAGCGAACGCAGCTTAGTGTCATTAAGAACTTTCAAGATCCTAGCTGAGACGAGGATTGAACAGCGAGACGTTACATCAATCAAGTGCTTCGGCCTCATATGGTTCCATTTATTTGTTTACGCTCAGAATCCGGGATATCTTATCCAGCAGGATTACGAGCGGGCTCATAGTGCTGTTCTTACTCAAAAATGTCTTCAAGCCAATGGAATTCATGTACTGGACCAGCCAGCCTTTTTCCTCCGATCTCTTTCCCATAGAGTATCTTTGGGTAGAGGTGTCCACAACCGACCAGACAAAAACTGTTACTTATGGACAATAGCATTGTTAAACTTGAATTTGAATGTTTTGTTTTGAAAACGTAAATAGTTTCTTTCAAAAATTCGAATGGCGTTTCATAATACCACCGGTCTATAGACATCTGCAAACATATCATATATTGGTATTTGCAGAACTACCTTTCTAAATTTTAAGCTCTTTTTAGAAAGGTTTTCTGTAAGTTTTCACAGTGTTATGATTTTCTCATATAATCTGTCATATCAGTGCCTTTGGCGCTTTGATTAATTATAAACCGGGGTCTAGCATTTTCTTGTTGCATAGGTTCAATAGTCTTATTTCTGCTACAGACATGGATTGTGGGTGCTCATTAGAACCGTCCAGACAGTTCTAATGAGTACCCACAATTCACGGTTTTTGATTTGTTTGTTTGTTTGATTTGAGGTCACTATTTAGGTCATTTTGGAAACGTTGCTTCCAATTTTGTGGGACTTTTTCCCGACATTGAGTTGAGATGACATCTCAAGCCCTGCCGCCTAATGAAACCAATACTGTTTATATGTATGAACGGGCCGGCTCGCATCACTTTGCCTTCTAAGTGGTTTACCAGTACTGGAAGAGGTATACATTATTTTTATCCAAGCTATACGCTGTGGGTACTCATTAGAAGCGTCTCAAAAAGGCGGTTCTTACGAGCACCCACAACATACGTCAGAGTATAAAAGATATTTTTTAACAAATTTCATCCGCAAAGTAACCATTTTCATCATAAAACACACACCTATATAATGTTGACCCCCTTGAACCCCACTTTTATAAAGTAAAACTGAGGTTTACAGGGGTAAACATTATTTTTCTTATTTCTGCTCTAAAATATAAATTGTGGGTACTCGTTAGAACCGCCTCTATGATGCGGTTCTTACGTGTACCCACAATCTGTATTTGGAACAGAAATAAGAAAAATATCACAATTTTCATCTTAAAATTAATTTTGCGTTATTTCGGCGGTAAAATTTACAATGTATTTGTATAGGCATGTTTTCGTTATGGGTGAATGTATTGTGTTTCACGGGCGTGTTATCGCAATGAACCTTGATAACATGTACGAGTGCACACCGCAAATTAAGGTAAAGCACATGTAAATCTAAAATTGGACTGTATAGTGTATTGTGTTTTATTGTCCCCGTCAACACTGTATAGGTCATTTTGGAGACGTTGCTTCCAATTTTGTGGGACTTTTACCCGACATTGAGATGAAATGACATCTCAAGCCCTGTCGCCCAATGAAACCAATAGGATTTATAAGCATGGACGGCCCGACTCGCACCGCTTTGCCTGGACAGGCTTTAATCCTCTAAGCGGTTTACCAGTACTCGTGTGCGGTTGGTTTCAGCTCTGCTTGGAAGCATTATGCAGCTCATATATCTTCAAGTATGAGTGCACACGCAAGAAACGGTAAAGGACATGTAAATCTAAAATTTGACAGTAGTGTTTTAAGAATAAGTTGTTTTCAGTTTAACTTTTACGAAAGTTGTGTTCGCAATTTTCCTTTTTCAAAGAATAAGAATAACAATTTGCAAAATATGTTGTCTTTAATATTATTACGATAACACACCCCTGTGACATAGTGCATTTTTCACATATACAAAATGGCTACTTTTCTGATGAAAATCCTTGATATTTTTCTTATAAATGCGAAAAAAATAGGTTGAGGGTGCTCGTTAGAACCGCCTCACTGAGGCTGTTCTTACGAGTACCCACAACCTATGTCTTGGAGCAGCAATAAGAAAAATAATGTATACCACCGTAAACCCCAGTTTTCTCTATATAAAGTGGGGTTTAGGGGGGGGGGGGGTAATTTCACGGACTGGTTCACGTGATGATTAGTGATGATTATTCAGGCGTTTTCGAATATATGGTAAAAGTTCAAAACGGACCCTTTTGCTAACCACCCGAATTATGTAAAACCAAATATTCAAAACATGGAAACGCTTTTTTCAAAACTTCAGGAAATCCTATAAAATCTGTTCATGTCCTGTAATTTGGAATACATTGAGCCAATGTTCACTGCAGTTTATGCCATTTAATACTAAACCATATTCTTTTAAATAATGTCTGAAAATGAACCCTCAAAATGCTAAAAAAATATGCAGTTTTTTTTTTCAGGGGACATAACTATTGGATTTAAATGAATTTGTTTGCTGTCATATACATGGTCTATATGTCTGTGATTGGCAGCAGAAAAATGGTGTGGATACGTTGAGTAATTCTTTTAAAAATCGCAATTTAGTAAGCATACCCCATTATTTCAAAATTCAATATTGCGATAGGCTGTGCCATTAATACTACGCTATAAACTGAAAAACAATTATAGGTATTGACCGTGAATGCGTATTTTCCAACATAAAGTTTGAAACAAAATTAGAACTATTTAAAGTGAAGCAATGAAGTTGCTGCAAAATAGTAGTGAATGCAATGGTCAGGAATCGATGCAATTAACCCACAGCTCCCATTAGAGACACCAAAAGGAAAGAAATACACATGAAATACGAGTAACTAGATCCTAATTGAAACAACAATAGCGAGAAGCCAAAAGGACAGTCACTTTCCCACAAAATGGACAACTGGATATCCAAAACAAAAATATAAGCGATAAAACGCATTATACTGTAAATACCCAATATAATTTGTCGTCTTGCCACACTAGACTGTACATACGACATGCAAATACTGTACTTTGTATGTAAGTCTTCATCTCTTTTTTGGCAATTAACCAAATATTTCTGGCCTATATTGTGGGCGTGTTTTTTTTCTGTCTATTGGCTCCTCTATGGGATTTCTTTTCATTTTTTTTTAAGATTGTTCATTATACAAACGAGTCAGTACATGCTTGAATGTACGTTGTTCAGGTCAACATTTCCTTTCATGCAAATGTTTTACCGAAAATGCAAATCAGATTTTGTTAGAATGTATCTGTCTCATTGTTGATTGTTATCATAACGAGTCGAAGCCTGCTTAGAAGAACCGACCAGAATTTAAGTGTTAGTAATTCACTATATATTATGTGAAACTACAAAGAATTAAGTAATGGTCGGCTCTTCCAGCACCTTTGGTAGTCCGTTAAAACTGTTTCTAAATAAAAAAAAAAGAGGCACAAAAGTACTGACTTGACGAGATGCATCAAATGTCAAACTAACAGTGATGACAAACTTAGAGACGTTCTAGATGAAAATATAATGTCGTAAAACCATTCTTTGCTATATACAGACTATACGAATCTTATATGGGTGTGAGGGGTGGATGGAAAAATCCCTCCCGAGGGCCACTGTCCGGCATCACGAGGCTTGCCGAGTGATGCCGGACAGTGATCCCGAGGGACGGATTTTTCTATCCACCCCTCACACCCATATAGGATTCTTTTTCTTGCATACCTTCCATTTCTAGCGCAGATTTTTAATGCTGCAGCCACTTCGGTTACCAACGTCCGCCATATTGTGATGACACTACAGGAATGTTTAGTGACGTCACGTAACGTGCATGACGTCAACCTTAACGACGGCGCATACGAGGTGGTATTCAACCAGTACATTAATCAAACACGGGGGAATATTCGATATTGGGTCGGAACACCTGGATCAGAACATAAATTTCTATCCCAGGATAAAATCACGGATTTTCTTGTCTGGTGTACAAGAAATAAATGTTATATGACAGACTGCATGCATGGTAGTTAACCCAATCAAGGTTGACAACTTTGCTTCCCTCTTCATTAGCACGCTGGAGAGTCAGGCCTCAGATTCTATGACGGTTCCAGCGTAAAGGCTTGCTGATGTCACAGGGAGATTTAATTAAGGTGATTGTGGCAACATAATGATGGTGCTGAGATGATATGATGCTGTTTGAATGGTCTTCTCTCGCTTTCTCGTGGGGGTTCGGGGTTCAAAGCACGACTTTTTGATGATTTCGTTTTTCACTATGATAACCTTCCCTCTCTCGACCTCTTCATTCTGAATAAATATATGTAAATATCCTCGTAATTACGAAAAACTATATAAAATGTGTTCTTCAGGTGGTCGTCAGACCTACCTTTGCCAGGAACAATGAAAGACTGACCCGAGGTCGAGAAATCGAAATAGCAAGATATGAATATTCATGAATTAATGACAATTATGATAATTTACAAATGTTCAACATGATAATGAAATAAAGTAAACGTACACCTGATTAAATATATATAAATATCCTAAGTAATTAGGAAAACTATATAAAATGTGTTCTACAGGTGGTCGTAAGACCTACCCTTGCCAGGAACAACGGAAGACTGACAAAGACTAAGGTAAGTATGTGCGCATGCGGTGTTAATTAGTTAGGTGAAAAGCGCGGGGGACTTACTTAAGGACACCGGAAATTGATAAGCGCTACTCAGGAATACTTAATGCTTAATGAAAGCTGAAATATATGAGTATATGAAGTATGAAAAGCGACGATCAATAGGGGAAAACTGGAAATGACTAGAAAGTCCTGAGCGTAAGCGCTTCTCCAGTTTCCATTATTTCACGCTGTGACACTGAGAATCACAGAGAATTGATGTTGATGTGTCTCTGGTTGGGCCCATCGGAGTCTAACTGTTGGTTATCTTTTGCTCCAGCATTTCAGTGGTTTCTTGCTGTCGTGTCCTCACCGTTGTTACATCTCTGTGGTTATTTGGTTTTGTGTTCTCCGAGATGTTGCATTGATGGGTTAGGAGGCCTTCATGTGGACTGATCGCGACGGAAGTAAGGGTGCGGATTACGGCCGCGTCAAATCGATTAAAGATCCACCCCCCCCCCCCAGCCCCACCCCCAGTGGAATTCGTTTGGCTGAACGTGTGTATCGCTTATATTTTTGTTTTGGATAGTCGACTGACCATTTTGTGGGAAAGTGACGGTCCTTTTGGCTTTCCGCTATTATTGCTGTTTCCATTAGGGTCTAGTTATTTAATGTTTGTGTTTCTTTCCTTATGGTGTCTCTGATGGGAGCTGTGGCTTAAATGTATCGATTCCCGATCACTGCCTTCACTTCTATTTTACCTCCTTAAGGGTTGTTACCTTGCCGTGGTATGGAGGTTTATGTGCCACCATTTTATGAAACAATATGGCACAAACCAAAGCAGTCCAACAATTAAACCTCTATTTTAGACATAGAATTTGCTAGGGTAGGGGCATATTTACGAATTACTAGCAGTTCTCAATCTGTAGATACTAATTTCTTGTTCGACCTTATGTATTCTGGTAAGCAAACGGATATGAATATCTCTTTATATCAAACATTGTATTTATTCTTTTATGAATGTTATTATATAAGCTGTAGTGCTTAATATAGTTTCTGTCCTCCAAATCTGTTTTATCATGATAATGACACTTAATTCAGCGAAAGTATGATTTTATATTGTCAAATGTACGTATTGTCAAAAAGATATGTTTTGGTGTATTGTTCCCTTTATTTCTTTATCAAGCTAATAATAATGTGTTCAAGACCTTTCTACAACATTTTATAACAACATTTATTCTTTTTCTTCCCTGAAGGTACAATTGATTTACTATTGTTATGACTTTTGCGATAATTGCTATTTATTTGGTACTGAGTTATCTCCCTTAATTGCAACAACTTGTCCCCCACTTTAATAGTATAGTAGTATAGTTGTTTATTTAAGTCTCATCATGGTTAACAAAATATGCATGTACATATAAATATAAATATACATTTCTCAACAGATAGTTTTAAAAATTAACCATGCCGTTCTTTATAGAATTATTTACCGGCCCCGATAGCTCAGTTGGTAGAGTGTCCGCTCCGGGGAACGGGATGTCACGGGTTCGATCCCGGGCCGCGACATACCAAAGTCGTTAAAAATGGTACTAGCTGCTCCTCGCTTGGCACTCAGATTTACGGGGTAGAGCTAGGACTGGTCGACCCAGTGTCAGGATAATGTGACTGGGTGTGGTATCATGTAATGTGTCTGGGACATGATACTTCAGTGAGGCAGCACTATAAAAGTGAGCATTGAGCTCCCTGTCGCAACCAGACACCGTCGTGATATGACTGAAAAATTGTTGAAAGCGACGTTAAACCCGAATTCACACACACACACACACTTTATAGAATTATAAGAGACTATTACAGTACTGAATAGACATATATATATACAATTCTGAAAAGATAAATAAAACATGTTAAAATAATTGTATTATTAACGTTCGGTGAGGTTACAGCACAGTTTGAATCGAATGCTATCGTCCATGACACACATAAGTGCCCCGAAGGATCTTGAGGGTCGATCCCGAGAGACATGAGATATACTGACTCACCGGGGTGGTACCGGGGTGTCACCTTACTAGCTTCTCCGCGTGACCATCGTGTCTCTCCAGATGCCAACAAAGTGGGCCCAGAGCAGACGATGGAACACAAAAGTGTGAGATGGACGAAATAAAGAACCCTCACCAGAACCTTATACTGTAAACAGTTAAAAGGATACTTTGATTAAACGCATTTATAATAAAACATATGACATAACCCACCGGCCCCGATAGCTCAGATGGTAGTGTGTCCGCTCCGGGGAACGGAAGGTCACGGGTTCGATCCCAGGCCGCGACATACCAAAGTCGTTAAAAATGGTACTAGCTACTCCTCGCTTGGCACTCAGATTTACGGGATAGAGCTAGGACTGGTCGACCCAGTGTCAGGATAATGTGACTGGGTGTGGTATCATGTAATGTGTCTGGGACATGATATTTCAGTGAGGCAGCACTATAAAAGTGAGCATTGAGCTCCCTGTCGCAACCAGACACCGTCGTGATATGACTGAACAATTGTTGAAAGCGACGCTAAACCCGAATTCACACACACACATGACATAACCCAATTAAGATTAACAAAGTAAGCTAAATCTTAATTTAAAAGAAACCTGTTCAGGAGCTCTATCTGTCATCCCAGCGGTATTACAGACCCAGTGTTTCTACCACATTTTGCATTATCAAACTCTGATATGTTTGTTATTTCGCCTATCCCCGTGACATCATTTGCAGCTGCATGTTGCTCTTGCTGCTGAAGCAACTGTGAACTTATCTAAAACCGCACTCTTGCAAGAGATTATGTCACCATTTTCATCCACAATTTCCATTGGGATTTTTTTCTGTTTATCAAAAGCTACCCCTATTACCTATTGTATAACATTTGCGGGTTATCTTCCGACTTCTTTACCAAATCGGTCTGTACCTCATACTACGTTTTGCTCTTTGAACATTTTTATCAAATAGCTTACGTTTATTTACATACACTAGCCTTAGCTGTTGTTTTGCCCTGCGAGTTTTACAACTTAACCAGATTCTTTCTGCAACACAGACTTCGTTCCATAAGACACTTAGACCATCGTTCCACCAAGGTTTCGCCGACCGCCTGCGCTTATTAGATACACCGCCATTGTTTAAAATAGCTTTATGTTTCCAACATTTCATTCTTAATTATGTTGCACATTTCCGTATATGCTTGATCAATGTCTCGCTGTTCACAAAGGCTTCGCTCTAACTGCAAAACACATGTGTGTGTTTCGTTAATAAACGCAGCGTCTGTTGCGAAATTATCGGGGATTGTTTTGACATTTAATTTAATATCTGGAGCATTTTCTGACTGATCATCAGTGTCTTGAGAATGACCGCGTGTTGTATAATTCTGAATATCAATAACCCACGTTAAGCATGAGTGGTCGGGAATCGTTGATGGAACAACCCAAGCATGTTGTTATACATATTGATAAGCTCTGAAGCTGTATATACGCAAAATTCTGAAAACATATGCAAATCAACATGGCTTACAAAACAATAATCTACAACCGATGACCCTTTGACAGACACACTTGTAAAATCATTCTTATTACTGTTTCTACCATTTAAAATGCAAAAATTACTGTTTATCAGGAAATCAATCAAAATGTGCCCATATCTATTAGTCTGATAATCAATAACCTCAAGGTCGCACAAACTGTCTACTCCTTCTATATAATCTTTTAAATCGACTCATCTTCCGTTTACGTCACCTACAATACGTACGGGTCAAATACCCTGATATTGATAAATACCAGAGAGCAGAATATCATAATTTTAATCCAAATGCATTTTCCTGCCTGGATGAGTTCTCTGGTGGCAGGTAGCAAACACATATTACCATGTTAACATTGTTCATCTTATGCTTCAACCTTACCCATAAGATACCCTCATATGATTTGTCAACAGTTTCACAATCGAATTCTCTTAGTAAATCGTTTTTGATAAGGATACCAACACCACCAGAACCGCATCTCGCATTCACATGTAAACGTTTTCTGTTATGCCCATTCCATGTATATCGGTCCACCTGCAGTTCTTTGTCATTTTTGAGATGCGTTAATATACGACAACACCCTGAATCTAAACAGGTAAACATTATTCTTTGATATAGAAGTATTTTTATCCTTTCGAATCGATGGCTAATTAAAAAGTATTTCTAGAGGGTTTCTGAGATATATGTCCCCGGCTACTTAGGGAAAAATGACTATCATCGATATAATTACATGTAATTTACACTGATTGGGAGCGTACAGTACAGTTAACCCGGATGTTTCGATCTGTATAGTGGACAGATCCTTGTCTTTTGTTATGACCTTGAAGGTGTATGTGCGTGGTCTGTCTTCTATATTTGTATATTTATGTTTTGGACATAAATAACTGAGTAAGTGTGTTGTTTTATTTTGTTTTCCATGCTGACCATCTTTGGGCACGGCAAGATGTCGTTTTCTATGCTCTAAATCTATTTTTCAGCTACAAATCACTAGTGTTTGTAAGAATCACACCTCGCCTGTGACCAGAAAATCGACCAATTGAGAGCTTTGGACGAAAGAAAAATATCTTTTAAGACAGATTTAAGATAGAGTAATAATCTATAATGAGTTATACTAAAAATAAGTGTCTCTTGAATTCTATACGAAATCACACGAAGAGCAAGACTGACCATCCCAAACAATTTCTGACTGTATGTTATGTCTCATATTTACTGTAGCGTTCGTCTTAAGATACTTAGGTTTGGCTGTATGGGATGTCGCTATAAATGTGAGTAAGTTATTCAAAGGTACATTGCAATATTTGTCTATGCAATAAGATGATAATGCTTCAACAATAGCAAAGCTACGTAAAACATATTAATTACCTTTAAATTCCCGAAATCTTGGAGAAATTGCATGAGCTGTGTTTATTCATTGAACCTTTAGAGCACTACGGACTAGAGGTCTTTATCATTCGGCCAAAGGAGCCAGCCTTCGAGGACTGTCTTCAGGTACGAAATATTTAACAAAATGAGTCGCATCGTCACTCGTCTCCCTTCATCCACAGAACGCATAGCAAATACTCTGATCAGACTGCACAGAAATGCAAAACGACCTGAGTGATATGATTAGTTACGGGCTATTTGTTCAATATATATATACATTTATACAAAGAAATTAAGAACTGTGGACCAGTCTGTGAAAATATTTTCCTTTTCATCCCTTGACTGAATAGATTCGGGGGGATATAGCGATCGGCTTGGCGTCCGGTCGTCCGTCCCGGCGTAGACGCAATGTTGTGATGGCCATAATTCTAATACCTTCGAGATATATTGATGATACTTGGCACAATGGTTAACACTTTTGAAAAGGCGTGTCTTGCGCAAGAAGCACAACTCTGGGTACCATGTTATTTGAGTTATCTCCCTATCCAATATAATAGAATGACTATCTTGTGATCTCTATAACTCCAATACCCTTCACGATATATTGATGATACTTTATAAAATTGTAAACAAGGTTGAGACGGCGTGTAATGGGCAATAACAACAACGCTTGGTGCCATGGTTTTTGAGTTATTTCCCCTTCGAAAAAATAGAATGACTATCTTGTGATCGCCATAACTCCAATACCCTTCGAGATATATTGATTACACTTGGTACAATTTTTCACAAGGTTACAGCAGCACGTCATGCTCAAGAATGACAACTCTTGGTGCCATGTCATTTGAATTAGCTCCAATATCCTTCGAGATATATTGATAATACTTGGCACAATGGTTAACAATTTTGAGTAGGCGTGTCTTGCGCAAGAACCACAACTCTGGAACCATGTTATTTGAGTTATCTCCCCTTCCAATAAAATAGAATGACTATCTTGTGATCTCTATAACTCCAATACCCTTCAAGATATATTGGTGATACTTGATAAAATTGCAAACAAGGTTGAGACGGCGTGAAACGGGCAATAACAACAACGCTTGGTGCCATGGTTTATTAGTTATTTCCCCTTCGAAAAAAAAAAAATAGAATGACTTTCTTGTGATCGCCATAACTTAAATACCCTTCGAGATATATTGATGAAACTTGGCACAATTGTTCACAAGGTTGAAGCAGTACAACTCTTGGTGGAATGGCATTTGAATTATCTCTCCTTCCAATAAAATAGAATGACTATATTGTGATCGCCATATCTCCCATACTCTTAGAGACATCTTGATAGTACTTGGTACAGTTGTACATGAGATTAAGCAGGCGTGTCATGTGCAAGAACCACAGCTCTTGGTGCCGTGGCATTTCAATTATCTCCCTTTAAATAAAAATAGGAAGACTATTTTTTGAGCGCCATATCTGCAATATTCTTCTAGACATGTTGATTGTACTTGGTACAGTTGTACATGAGGTTAAGCAGACGTGCCATGTGCAAGACCGCGACTCTTGGTGTACTGGTTTTTGAGTTACCTTCCCTGACAAAATAACATTGTGATGGCCATAACTCCAAAACCCTTTGAGGTATATTTATGATACTTGGCATAATTGTTCACAAGGTTGATACGGCATGTCATTCACAAGAACCACAACTCTGGGTGTCATTGATATTATTGTAGTTGAGTTATCTACCCTTCCAATAAAATTGTATGACTATCTTGTGATCGCCATATCTTCAACAGTCGTCGAGACATGTTGATTTTTTAAGTAAAGCAAGCCTGTCACGGGCAAGAATCACGACTCTGGGTGCACTGGTTTTTGAGCTACCTCCCCTGACAAAATAATATTGTGATGGCCATAGCTCAGAAACCCTTTGAGATATACGGATAATACTTGGCAAGGTTGATACATGGTTACCATGCGCAGGAACCACAACTCTGGGTGCGATGGTATTTGAGTTATATCCCCTTCTAATAAAATCGTATGACTATCTTGTGATCGCTATATCTTCGACAGTCTTTGAGGCATAATGATGGGACTTGGTGCAGTTATACGTGAGGCTAAGCAGGTATGTATTGTGTAAAAATCATGACTCTGGGAATCTGGGTGCGCTGGTTTATTTAGTTATTTCCCCAAACAATATAATCTTGTGATGACCAGAACTTGGATACCCTGTGATGGGATATGGTGCAGTTATACGTGAGGCTAAGCAGGTGTGTCATGTGTAAAAATCATGACTCTGGGAGTCTGGGTGCACTTTTTTAGTTATTTCCCCAAACAAAATAAACTTGTGATGACCATAACTTGGATACAACGTGAGATATATTGATGGTTTTTGGCACAGTTTTTGACAAGGTTGAAACAGCGTGTCATGCCAAAGAACCCACCAATCGGGTCCACCACGAACGACTAATTCATCAAGTCTGAAATTAGTGAAAGAAACAAAATGGGACTATTTACGAAACAAAAACTGATCTATGCGCCCAGCAAAGACTAAGCTCAGTCTCAGCATCTGCCAGTCTGATCAGTGTTTTCATTGCCCGTGTGATAAAAACTCGAGTAGTAAGCTACCCATCAAGCGCACAGCGAAGAATCTGATCAGACTGGGTGGATGCGCAAGCTGATCTGAATCTTCGTTGGTCGCAGTCATTTTGTCATGTTTTGTGTTTCATCCGAGACAGTATGAAGAACTCGATGAAGAAAGTGTGTATATGCCAAGTTTCCACATTTCAGAAACAAAATAGCTAACGTATTTAAATGTTATCCTACGAAAATATAGAAAACGCTCTATAGTATTATCAGGACACACACTATAGTATGATCGGAACACGACATACAGTTCTGAGAAATCAGTTTTGCGACATGCGATACAAACCAGTTTTTGACCCCTGTATCCTTTTCTTTGAAAATAATTCCCCTTACATGGCAAGATTTAGAAATATTAATAAAAGCTGACCCGAAATACATCATAAAATATTTGAAATGCAATTACAGTCATTTCATGTAAGGTAGGTGGCAAAGTTTGATTAAATTGTACCGCTGCATCGTTTGAAATCGAAAGTAGGATAATGATTTTCTGAAAACAAATGTGAAAATAAACGAAATCATAGCAATAAACAGAAAATCAAGATAGCATGTCGCAAAGACTTTAGTTATGCTTCCCGAACTACTGCTATGAAGTTGAAATTCTCATGATTAATAATATCAAAACACAAAAATAAACATTCTGAAACATACCCGACATATCGGAACAAGGATCTGTCCACTATACAGATCGGAACATCCGGGTTAAGTGTACTCTACGCTCGCAACCAGTGCTTTAGCCGTGTTGTCATTTCTGTATGCAACCTAAAGAAGCGCAAAGTAAATACTTTGATCAGACTGCGCGAATGCGCACCTATGCTGATCTGAATCTTCGTTGTGCGCACATCACTAAAACACGCCTATATAATTGCAAACCCCTTGAACCCCATTTTTATTAAAACTGGGGTTTGCAGGGGTAAACCTTATTTTTCTTATTTCTGCGCTAAAATAGAGATTGTGGGTACTCGTTAGAACCGCCTCGATGATGCGGTTCTAACGTGTACCCAGAATCTATATTTGGAACAAAAATAAGAAAAATATCACATTTTTTCATCTTAAAATTTCCCTTTTTTCCGAGGATAAAATTTATAATGTATTTGTATAGGCGTGTTTCGAGATGACATATCCGAGGGGTCGGGACTCAAGTGTTAGTGTGTCTCTGTTCTTCTGGATACTCGTACATGCAACTCTAAGGATTACGGGGAATGGCAACACGTGGCGGATTTTGCCGGCATTTTTCACAGGGGGAAAACTTTCGGGACATCCTTTTCGCTTTTCTATAAGCCCTGTCCCGCTGAAAAAGGGGTCTACCCTTAAAAGAAAGAATTTGCTCAGCAGGAACAAACTTTTTTCTGTAAGAGTTGATCCCTATTGACATGGGGAATAAAAATTTGCAGGAGTTGCCTACCCTGAACGTGTATCAATTCCCCTTAAAGAAACAGCATTTTATGCTATTGTCGGTACATTCTCGTGGAACCACAATGATTTCCAGGAATCCGATATTCTACAATTCTAAATGAGCATCTTATTTTCTAGCGCCCCACTAATCGGATAACGTTTACGCAACGTCACATAGAAGTCAGCAACGTCAGCAAACATACAAATTCCATTACGAAAACACGCCTATTCAAATATATTGAGAAATTTGCCACACACACACACACACAAAGAAAAATGTCCGATATAAATTCCAATATTTTTTTCTTATTTCTGCACTAAACATCGTTAGAACCCTAACGAGTACCCACAGTCTATGTTTCTGAGCAGAAATGAGAAAAATAAAATATTCTTCCGTAAACCCTAGCTTTTAATATAAAAATGGGGTTCAAGGGGATCAAAGTTATATAGGCGTGCTTTCGTGATGGTTCAACGTTGATTCAACATTACGAAACCCAAATGAATCACCGTTGTAACTCGCTGGGTTTAGATAGCTTAACAGACTATTTGTAGACAGCGTCGAATCGCGGCCCCCGCCCATCGGGGCTTGAAGAAAAAAAATGGGCCGCATGATGCTTCCACACAGAGCTGAATCCGGCCGCACACCAGTACTGGTGAACCGCTTAGAGCATCTAAGGCTGCCCAGGCAAAGTGGTGCGAGTCGGACTGTCCATGCTTATAAATCCTGTTGGTTTCATTGGGCGACAGGGCTTGAGATGTCATTTCATCTCAATGTCGGATAAAAGGCCCACACAATTGGAAGCAACGTCTCCAAAATGACCTTTACAATGTTGATGGGGGCGTTAAACAACAAATCAAACAAACAAAGCGTCGTATCAACGTTATGAGGTCGCCTCATATTCGATGTGACATTGCTGAAATGACATGTGCCCAGTGTATACTCCAAACATGTATTATTGGGGCTCGGAAGAACGCCTCATTGAGGCGGTTCTTACTAGTATCCACAACCTATGTCTTGGTACAGAAATAAAAATAATAATGTATACCCATGTAAACCCCAGTTTTCATTATATAAAGTGGGATTTGGATGGGGTGTTCATTACACGGACTTGTTTACGTTATGGCGAGGAAGGTTTTTGTTCGAGTCAAAATGGGTTTAACCTAAACAGACCTACTGATAACATACTACGAAAACACGCCTATATATAAGTACATTGTAAACTTGACCGTGGAAAAAAGGAAATTTTAAGCTGAAAAATGGTGATATTTTTCTTATTTCTGCTCAAATTATAGATTGTGAGTACTCGTTAGAACCGCCTCATCGAGGCGGTTCTAACGAGTACCGACAATCTATATTTTAGAGCAGAAATAAGAAAAAATAAGGTTTACCCCTGTAAACCACAGCTTCACTTTTTTAAAGTGAGGGTCAAAATATATAGGCGTGTTTTCGTGATGATTTTCTAGGCAAATCGGTGTGTGTCGGACCGTCCATGCTTATAAACCCTATTGGTTTCACATGGCGACAGGGCTTGAGATGTCATTTCATCTCAATGTCGGGTAGAAGTCCCACAAAATTGGAAGCAACGTCTCCAAAATGACCTTTACAGTGTTCACGGGGACGTTAAACCTCAAATCAAACAAACAAACAAACAAACAAACAAACGACGAGCTGTGCCACGCGTAACAATTTTTCAAAAACTGAATGAAAACTGGACTTTCCAAGAAGTCGATGCGACCTTGAGAAGTACTATAAATTAAATTACGATGTTAATCCTTTCTAAACAGCGCCTTGAGAGACTGGGTACACATATCTTTGATCTTGTTCTCCTCTGCTGAAAAGTAAAGAAAAAAAAAAAAAACAAAAACAAAAAAATATTAATTACAGTTACCCATAAAATAATGGATACAGTCATAGCAATATTTTTATTGATTACGATCATCGTATTTTCTCTAGTTTTTGCGTTCATTCGTAAAAGACAAAATCTCGTAAAAGAACATGAAACGAATCTCAAGAAACGGACCATTTCTGGGCCCGATGATGAAACATATATAGGCAACCCCACGATAATTTCCGCGGACGGGACGACTCCGACAATAATTGCCGCCGATGGAAAAGACGGAGTGAGGCCGATCAGTGTTAATTACCATTTTACAAGACAGTGTAATTATAAATGTGGATTCTGTTTTCATACCGCCAAAACGTCGTTTGTTCTACCTTTAGAGGATGCTAAACGTGGATTAAAGATGCTAAAAGACGCAGGTAACTCTCTCTCTCTCTCTCTCTCTCTCTCTCTCTCTCTCTCTCTCTCTCTCTCTCTCTCTCTCTCTCTCTCTCTCTCTCTCTCTCTCATATCAATAACCGGCCCTGCCCATCGGGGCTTGAAGAAATATATGGGATGCATGATGCTTTCACGCAGAGCTGAAACCGACCCGCACACGAGTACTGGTAAACAGCTTAGAGGATCTAAGCCTGATCAGGCAAAGCGGTGCGAGTCGGACCATCTATGCCTATAAACCCTATTGGTTTCATTAGGCGACAGGGCTTGAGATGTCATTTTATCTCAAATGTCGGGTAAAAGTCCCACAAAATTGGAAGCACCGTCTCCAAAATGACCTTTACAGTGTTAACGGGGACGTTAAACCTCAAATCACTCAATCATATCATCAACTATAGTACAGTAGATGAAATCCCACTTTACCCACTTATAAGAATGTAGTCTCAAAACCGACACATTTTGCAAAATCGTCCTCTGAGACTATGGTATTAATCCGAGATTTTTTTTTCGGGGGGGGGGGGGGTTGGGTTTTACGGCCCTTTCAAGATTATTTCACTCATATCGAGCCGATCGTTAATCAGAGGTGAAAACCGGAGTACCCGGAGAAAAACCACCTGACCTTCCGTTGCAGAACTTGGTGTCTCACACGTGGCCCGCATTAATCTGAGATAAGAAGAGTTCTAGCCATTGAGTGTTTGCCATAGACCATTACGAAAACACGCCTATACAAATACATTGAAACTTTTATCATCCAAAAAAAAGAAAATTTTAAGATGAAAAAATGTGATATTTTTCTTATTTCTGCTCAAAATATAGATTGTGGATACACGTTAGAACCGCCTCATCGAGGCGGTTCTAACGAGTACCCACAATCTATATTTTAGAGCATAAAATCTATATTTTAGAGCATGAAAGAGCAAAATCTATATTTTAGAGCATGAAATCTTTGCCAATTGGCCATTTTGTGGGAACGTAACTGTCCTTTTGGCTTTCCGCTGTTGGTGTTTCCATTAGGGTCTGTTGTTCTTTCCCTTTTTGTGTCTCTTATGGGAGCTGTGGGTTAATTGTATCGATTCCTGGTCATTGCCTTCACTTCTATTTTTCATGCACACCGTTGTTAGACTGACGTCTCTACAATTAACGTGACGTCACTAAACGAAACAGTATTGTCATCGTGCACAATTATGCCGACCCAACTGCATTATAAAACAATCATGAGCTCCTTATCGCCGCCCTGAACCCTGAGTACTATCTGGTCACTTATTTCTCATCTGATTGGTCATGATCTTCACTATTCTTCAGTACTGAAAAATAGATCAATGTCAACGTCGGGTTATTATTTATAAATATTGCAGTGATCAGTCACCTGAAACTACATACCAAAGTTTCAAGAAAATCAGCCAAGCGGTTCTGGAGAAGATTTTTAAAGGTTTTTATCATAATTGGGCCGGCCTCGGTAGCTCTATCGAATGCGCGACTGACTGGCTATCAGGAGGACGCGGGTTCGATACCTGCCGGGGTCGGCAACATTCTTTCGTGAAGAATGATCATGAAATCTTTTCTACGCTCATTCTCTCCCTTCCGCTGATTCAAGAATCTTGTACACATAATAAAGAACAACCCTATAAATGTTTTAGTATATTCGTTGATCGATGTTCTATCGATCATCGGACGCCGATGTTCGACAACAAAATTATAGCCGTGTTCTTTGTAAGGGATTTATTTAGTGATGTTTAATTTTCTAGGAATGGAGAAAATCAACTTTTCTGGGGGAGAGCCTTTTATCGTTAAGCGTGGATCGCACCTGGGCGAGATGGTTCGGTATTGTAAAGAGACCCTGCAACTTCCTAGTGTGTCTATTATCAGCAATGGCAGTTTGATCCAGGAAAACTGGTTTGTCAGATACGGTGAGTGTACAATGTATATACACCACAACTTCTTTGTAACACTATTAATGGGGTCAAACAGAAACCGTGTTAGTTAACCCATTCAGTACTAGAAACCCCTAAAGGGGTACCAGGGCAAACAGTGCAGGCCCAGATCAGACGCCACAGAACGCGGCGTCTGATCAGGGCCTCCTTTGTTTGCTAACAGTTCAGTGATTTTCCAAATAAATTTTGATGAAAACACAACCTGCACCCCTAAATTTTGAAATGAACTCCTGCTCTATCTATCTATCTATCTATCTATCTATCTATCTATCTATCTATCTATCTATCTATCTATCTATCTATCTATCTATCTATCTATCTATCTATCTATCTATCTATCTATCTATCTAATCTATCTATCTATCTATCTATCTATCTATCTATCTATCTATCTATCTATCTATCCATCCATCCATCCATCCATCCATCCATCCATCTATCTATCTATCTATCTATCTATCTATCTATCTATCTATCTATCTATCTATCTATCTATCTATCTATCTCTCTCTCTCTTTCTCTCTCTCTCTCTCTCTCTCTCTCTCTCTCTCTCTCTCTCTATCTATCTATCTATCTATCTATCTATCTATATCTATACTGCGTCGGTCACATTTGACCATTACCGCTGGTGTATATTACATACACTCCAGGTTTTGCAGGATGGAAGCCTACACAGTAATCATGTAATTACGGTAGGGATCTTTAACCTGCACCGGGGATGGTTCACACTGCACAGGGGGCCTCCAGTTAACGTCCCGTCCCGATCCGAAGGACGGTGCACTTTATGACATTCATCCTGCAAATGATTCCAATGGAGCGTGTTCGGACACCGAAATTTTATCGCCGCTGCCGGGGATCGAACCCGAGACCTCTAGCATCAGAGGCAAGTGGACTAACCACTGACTTGACTTGATAGATTTTGTAAGGTAACCGGGCGCTAAAAGCACATAGGGGCTACCCCCATCTCGCTAAATGGGATTAGTTTATGAACTGCTCTTCCCAGGGCCTCCAATGTGCTGGCACTTGTCAATTCGACAGGTGTCAGCTGACCAATGGGAATATACTGAACTCTTAATCGGAGGAAGGCACAAATCGCACCCAAGGTACAGCGTTTGTCCTAAGAAACACAGTTCTATAGCGATTTTAGAATTTTGAGTGCAGGAATCAGACCAAAGACGGGCTCTAGTATGTGATGACGTGTTGCCAATTTCGACTGCCAAATGTGTCAGAGCACAGCCCTGTTTTCGAATGTCTGGCCGAGGAAAAAAGCTCATACATTATCAGTTCTGGCTTCCATTATTCTCTGCCTCCACCCCTGACATGGCAAAGAAAACGCCTTGACTAACCACTGAGCTATCACGCTCCATATATAAAAGGAGGAAGATTCCATTTGGTACAAAAAGGGTTAAACAACCGCGTTGTATCAATCAAAAATCTTTACTATAGAATATATAGAAAAAGACCATTTATGGTTAAAAATGTATAGATTATATAGAAAAATGACCATTTGGTGGGTCGATTGCCTTTGCCATTTTGGGTTTCCCGTATAAAATGGTTTAACCCTTTTTGTACCAAATGGAATCTTCCTCCTTATATATAGCATGAGTCCATTTCGAATTTAGGGGTGTCAGGTTGTGTTTTCTTCAAAATTTATTCCGAAAATGGCTTAACATTTTGCAAACAGTGCAAGCAGAATGCGGCGTCTGACCTGGGCCTGCACTGTTTGCCAAAGTAACCTTTTAGGGGTTTCTGGTACTGAATGGGTTAATCATTATTTACATGTATTTGATAAAAATAAATCGTTTCGTACATGTATAATGTAATATTTTTCAAGATCCGGCGAACTGAGCTGAGCTGAGGTTTTTTTGCCCTCGTCAACACTATTTAGGTCATTTTTGAGACGTCGCTTCCAATTTTGTGTGACTTTTACCCAACACTGAGATGAAATTGCCACCCAAACAAATAAATAAGGTATATATGCATGGACTCGCACAACTTTGCCTGGGCAGGCCTAGACATTTGAAGCAGTTTTACCAGTACTCATGTGCGGTCGGTTTCAGCTTTGCGTGGAAGCACCAGTCTGTTCCTCCAAGCACCGATGTGCGGGAGCCCTTTAAGTAATATATGTATGGCTGTTGCAGTACATTAGAGAGAGAGAGAGAGAGAGAGAGAGAGAGAACAGAGAGAGAGAGAGAGAGAGAGAGAGAGAGAGAGAGAGAGAGAGAGAGAGAGAGAGAGAGAGAGAGAGAGAGAGAGAGAGAGAGATGTATTCATTTGTATTAACGCTAATGAGCTTTTCTTTCCATCATGTTCAAGTCAACCTCTATCAGGCTGGTTTAGGGGATGCTTATAAAATGACGAATTACGAACTTTCAAAATAAATTTTGGCAAAAATGTTAGCAAAATTTAAAAAAAAAAGAGAGAGAAGGAGAAAAAAAAACAAGAGGGCCAGCTTAATGAGGCGGTTCTACTAAGTACCGACTAT
Source organism: Lucinisca nassula (assembly GCA_963580285.1). Classification (NCBI taxonomy): domain Eukaryota; kingdom Metazoa; phylum Mollusca; class Bivalvia; order Lucinida; family Lucinidae; genus Lucinisca; species Lucinisca nassula. The sequence goes on from OY757025.1 coordinate 58,250,654, forward strand.
ATATGTTTGAGCAAGAATAAGTAGGGCTATCTATACGCTTGTAAACCTAAAAGTGATGTTTACGAAGGTATTCGTCACACTGACTCGGTCACGTGATGCAGTTCTTTCCAGACTCTATACTGACAATGCCCTGTTGATACGTTGTGATCTTTCCCATATTAAATATTTGTAATGACACTTGTAGAATCGCCTTATTAATTACAGTGAAAGTGCAATACCTCGAATCCGGATAACACGTTTACCATGGTTAAAACAAGCTCTTGAGTCCCTAAAGAATCATTAGCTTTAGATACCCATATAAGGGAGGTTTTATCTGATGTTATCTTGAAAAAGGGGTTTTGTTTGTTTGTTTTGAGGTTTAACGACCCCGTCAACACTGTAAAGGTCATTTTGGAGACGTTGCTTCCAATTTTGTGGGACTTTTACACGACCTTGAGATGTAATGACATCTCAAGCCCTTCTTGAAAAGGTATGTTGGGTGCACTCATTAGATACGGCTCTTAGAGGCGATTCTAATGAGGACATACAACATTCCTTTGTTTTATGGAAGCTTGGACAGACTTGCTTAAGGGGAATGGTAGCACCTGGCAGATGTTTCTGTCGGGACTTCCTGTTCGCTTTTCTGATGTGTTTCTATTTGACGTCGTCACCATTGACGTCGTGTGACGTCGACGTCCTTTCCTGTCTTCTTGTTTATTACACTTGATAAAGGCCAATAATGGCCGAAACGTTGTGTTAATAAATAAATAAAACCAATTTGAAGTTGTTCTCTGGAAAAATTTCATGTTCGCTTTTCTGTAAGCCCTGTCCCACGGGAAAAGGGATCTACTCTGAATGGAAAGAATTTGCTCCTCAGGAGCAAATTCTTACCTTTAAGAGTTAACCCCTATTCACATGGGAGAAAAAAATACTTTTGCAGGAGTTGCCTCCCCTGAAGGTGTATCTATTCGCCTTAAGTCATCCCGATTATGTCTCATGATAAACCCTCCGTAGTTCGAACTATCCCTGTCTCGAACATATTTTCATGGCTCAAAGGTATTCAAGGTATTGGTTTCCAGTCATTTCGTACCCAAGTCATGTCGTACCCTAGTCATTTCGTACCATTTTGGTCATTTCGAACCCGTTTTATTTTGCAATTTGGTCATTTCGTACCCACTTTGGTCATTTCGTACCCTATTTGGTCATTTCGTACCCTCTTTTAATTTTTTTCTGGGAAAGGTGTTTGGTTATTTCGTACCATCTTTAGTCATTTCATACCAACTTTCATTTTTTCTGGGAAACGTTTTTGGTTATTTCGTACCCAATTTTTCAAACGTAGGTACGAAATGACTTTAGTATGGTATGAATTGTTTTAAAGCTTTTCTGTAGGTCACCTGAGCCGAAGGCTCAGGGGGAGCTGTAGTGATTGGTCACCGTCCGTCGTCGTCGTCCGTCCGTATGTCCTTTCACAATTTCTTTAAATGACATCTTCTCAACCACTGAACAGATTTTTGACGAAACTTGGCAAAAATGATCTGTGGCTGTATCTCTATAAAAGATGTTCAAAGAATTCCATTCCATGCAAAAACCTGGTTGCCATGGCAACAAAAAAGGGGAAAGCTAGAAAAACTTTGAAAAATCTTCTTGTCTGAAACCAGAAGGCCAAGGTCTTGGATATTTGGTATGAAGCTTGATCTAGTGGACATCTACCAAGATTGTTAAAATTAGAGCCATCGGGCAACAAATGGTCCCGTCCCGTGGCCCAGCTGTTTTACATAAGCTTATACAGGGAAAACCTTTAAAAAATCTTCTTCTCTGAATCAGAAGGCCCAGGTCTTTGATATTTGGTATGAAGCTTCATCTAGTGGACATCTACTAAGATTGTTCAAAGTAGAGCCCTGGGACAAAAAATTGCCCCGCCCCGTGGTACAGCTGTTTTACATGGGCTTATACAGGAAAAACCTTTAAAAATCATCATCTCTGAAACCAAAAGGCCCGGGTCTTTGATATCGAGGCGGCTTTAACCAGTTTCAACAATCTTTGCTTGGAGCAGAAATATGAAAAATATCACAAGTTTTTATCGGAAAATTCTCTTCAATAAAAAAGTAAAGAAAGAAAAAAAGAAAGAATAAGATATAATAAATAAATAAATAGTCCCTTAGTCTGTCGGTCCTTCCCATATACGGAATGACCAAATGACTTGGGTACGCATTGCATATTTTAAAGTCATTTCGTAACCGTTTTGGAAAATTCGTACCTTTTGGTCACTTTTACCCAGGTACGAAATGACCAAAACGGTTACGAAACGACTTGGGTACGAAATGGTTGTTAGTGGGTACGACATGACCAAAAACGGGTACGAAATGACCAAAATGGTACGAAATGACTAGGGTACGAAATGACTTGGATTCGAAATGACCGGTTACCAAATTAATGAGGTTTTTCTATACAAACAATCTATGTTTTATAGAAAAAAATGAAAGTAATAATTTATACCCTTTTACAATGTAAACCTCACTTTGCTCTGTATGCAATGTAATCTGGTGTTTACAAGAGGATTTAACACACGGATGAATACGGCGTTCATTCAAAGATGAAAATACCCTGTTATCCCTGTAGGTCGATTGTTTATACATCAACCAAAGGTTACTATATGTATCTGAGTTATGTCGCTAATTTCCACGTGACTATCACTGACCGTGCAAGAAGCATTTGTACGAAATCCAGGTAAGGGCTGCCTCTAACTGTGCTATTCTTTCCCTGTGACGTCAGAGTGATGTGCCAAAAGGGTAGATTATCTATAAAGCCTGGACTCGCCTCGTGTACAAAGACATTTGCGAAATGTGTAGACCATGATGAGATGCATCAGACACGCTTTTACTGGTTAGGGTCTACACGGTTTGCTTAAAATTTAAGGGTTATACGAATCAGTCTGCCTCAGTTCAAGACTATTTTCTCAGTATATTATCAATCGACACACCCTCAACCCACTCCCAGTACTGGCAGTGCTTTGATTTGATTCTTTGTATTTGTAGGTGCGTACCTTGATATTCTGGCGGTGTCCTGTGACAGTTTCGATCCTGACACAAACGAACGAATAGGCAGACAGAACGGGAAGAAGAACCACCTCTCCAGTCTCAGGAAAGTGAGACAACTCTGTTACGATTACAAGGTAGATAACTTATAATTAACCCTCTATATAGTAAAATTCCGCTATTAAAACCATCTAAAATTACACCCAGTTTCTCCTGATAAGAGACCACCTTTGGGGTTGTTCAGAAGTGGTCTTTAAGACCATTAACGTTTGACTATTTTGGCCCCCGCCCATCGGGGCTTGAAGAAATAGATGGGCTGCGCAGTGCTTCCAAGCAGAGCTGAAACCGACCGTACACGAGAACTGGTAAACTGCTCAAAGGATCTAAGCCTGCCCAGGCAAAGCAGTGCGAGTCGGACCGTCCTTGCTTATAAGCCGTATAGGTTTCATTGGGCGACAGGGCCAGAGGTGTCATTTCATCTCAATGTAGGGTAAAAGTCCCATACAATTGGAAGCAACGTCACCTAAATGACATGTACAGTGTTGACGGGGACGTTAAACCTCACATCAGCCAACCAACCATCGCATTCGGTTCTAACACAACGCGCATTTATAGCTAGACAACGGCAAGGAACTTTGATTTATTATACATCAAATCACAAATCGAAAGAGCGTGACGAGTGGCGCCATTAAAATTCGCCGTTCTATGACGTCACTCATAGATTCCTTCACATTATACTGTGAAACGCTATTGACATAAATTGTCGTATTATGACATCACTATTCCTTGACGTTAGACGGCGAAACGTTATTTTAGCGCATCAAAAAATATTACATGTACTCTAGTTTATACGGACATAAACGGAATTTCTTCTAACATTGGCGAAAGGTTGGGAGAATTAAAAGTAAGAAACATAAATATTGTCGATTTTTAGTGTGTTAGAATCGAAATAGATGAGAAATAGATTCCTTGAGAAAACCACAGTTTGGAGTTCAGTTATAAAGTAGATCCTCGTGAGATGGTTGACCTTTTCAACTGACCTTCAAATTGTGGTAGCGCTCGTGATTTGATCTACTTTATAAACTGACCTCCAAACTGTGAATTATTACTAAACAAATCATTGCTAGAGCTGATATATTTCTGACAAGAATCTTGAAAACTGATCTTTTTTTTACAGACGATTGCTTAAGGGCAATGGGAACGCGTGGCAGTTTTTCCCGCCATTTTTTCACAGGGAGACAACTTTCGGCACTTCCTGTTCGCTTTTCTACAAACCCTGTCCCGCTGAAAAAGGGGTCTACTCTTAAAGGAAAGAATTTGCTCCTCAGGAGCAAATTCTTTTCTGTAAGAGTTGACCCCTATTGACATCGGAGACAAAAATACTTTTGCAAAAGTTGTAATCCCTGAAGGTGTTCCCATTCCCCTTAATAGAAATGGCCTTTCAATCACCGTGACGTTTGACTGTATTACCATCTGTTCCTAGGTTGCCTTCAAACTGAACACAGTTGTAAACACGTACAACAAAGATGAAGATCTTACAGAGCAAATACTGCAGCTGGATCCCTGTCGTTGGAAGGTAACAAAACCATGCATATAGTAAAATTCCTTTGTTATGACCATCTTTGGAACTGTTCAAAACTGGTCTTGAAGGCCACTTTAAACAGTTCATAAACCACCTTTGGAATTGTTCAGAACCGCTTTTGAAAGTCTTAAAGGGGATCTCTCACTAGAGGAGACTGGGAGTTCAGACAAAAAATAGCTAAATATGTTCTGGAAAAGGTTATCCTTTGGAAGCAAGGAATACAACACAAAACTGGAAAATATGGAGTGTACGTGTTTTATGGGTCAGACTAGCTAGTTTCGACCAATTAGGCCTCATCAGTGACCTCAAAATATTTTCAAAATTCCACAATGGAATCAATGTTTATGTAGTTAAAAGGTGATGTTTTCGTGTGTTTTCATTACACTCCAATCTGTATTAAGCTATAAACCAAAATGTACTTGCTTAAGACAGGTACTTGCTTAAGACAGGTGCTTGCTTAATACAGGTGAATTTTAATGCATTTGCCTTTTTCGGGAACCAAATGCTTATTTTAGAGGTGTATGGGGCGCCGTTTTACTATTTAATCCGAATTTATAGATATCCATAAATCGAATTATGGATATCCATGACTCGATTTATGGATATCCATAAATCAGCCGAATAATGGATATCCATAATTCGAATTATGGATATCCATAAATCGAATTATGTAGATATCCATAATTCGAATTATGGAGATCTATAATTTGATTTATGGATATCCATTATTCCTCTGATTTATGGATATCCATAATTCGAATTTTGTATATCCATAATTCGACTTATGGATATCAACAATTCAGATCGATTTATGGATATCCATAATTCGGTTTATAATATCCATAAATCAGCCGAATAAGGGATATCCATAATTCGAATAATGGATATCCATAATTCGATTATGGATATCCATATTTCGATCTTTATTAATGATACCCATAAATCGATTTCAATAATTCGATTTATGGATATCCATAATTTGATTTATGGACATCAATAAATCAGCCGAATAAATCGAATAATGGATATCCATTATTCGATTTATGGATATCATTAATTCAGTTCGATTTATGGATATCCTTAATTCGAATTATGGATATCCATTATTATTTACGGATAGCCATAATTATTTATGGATATCCGTTTTTCTTGGCCACAAGAAGTATAGGGCGTCCGTATGGGGACAACATTATAGGGACAAAATTATGGGGACGCTTTGCTGTGTTGTCCCTATAAGTTATTTTTGTCCCCATACCGGCACCGCTTGATCTAAGCTTGACTAGGGTAGATTGGGACTTGGGTGGTCGGTACTGTCCAGGCTGGATACCTTCAGAGATGGACTTAGTGTTTGTCTGGATTGGTTTTGTGGCTGTAAATTTTCAGTTTTTGAAATTTATAGGGACAAAACTTTTGACTAAGCCGGAAATGACTTAGTCCCCATTAATTTGATGTTTGTTGAAATTATAGGGACAAACGTGGTAACGCTTGAAATGACTTAGTCTCTGGTGTTTGTTTTGGCAGTGTGATATACTTTCAAGCGGTCCAGGAACACCACAAGATGACATAATGTTGGCCCTGTATCTCAAGACTAAAAAGTTTAACTTCCACATCTCCAAATCACAAATGTGTAACATCCACATCGAAATTGTGTAGCCTCCACATTGAAATTGTGGAACCTCCGTGGAGATAATGTGGAGCAAATGTTGATGTAATGTAGACTATGTGAATCCACAATGTGGAGATTCCACATGTCCACATCTACACATTCGGCAATTTTGCAACCAGCCCTTCATGGTTTCTAAGACTCAGCTTAAAATGTTCAATGTGGAGCAGTGTGGATGTGATGTGGAGAATGTGGATCCCCCATGTGGAGATTCCACACGTCCACAGCTACACATTGGACATTTTGGCTTAGAAAACCGACTTTCCTGATCGGCGGTGGGTATGACTAACTTTGTGGTTGGAAAATATATCTTTGGATCAAGCTGTTTTGAAAAAAAAAGAACAAGAGAATTAGATGCCGCCTCTGACCGCAAACAACCTCCCCAGTGTGCTTGTGAATTGCATTAATGGGTTTCCCTGCAACTAGGGACCTGGCGATTTGAGATTATCTCGAATGCACTTTAGAACCACCTGAATGTTTCTTTGGACCAGAGTGGCTCCCAGAGTGGGTCCCCTTAAAGTAGCCTGAGCGTAGCTACCTTCTGCTCTGTTTTAGCATATATTCGATAATCTCGCATCTGCTGACCAAGCCCGAAAAACACGCAATGCATTATCACATACCACACACCAGTAACCTAGATCACTAGCCTGTTTGTAACAAGAAACCGATTTGTATATAAAGTCAACCCAAACCAATTTGCAATGAAAATGATTTCGTGAATTTCCATATGAAAATCTTTCTTTTAAATTTAAGAAAAGTAAGACTCTGTTCCATGAGTTATGTATAAAATTAAAAACTTGTATATGTATTGCGAAAATTTTTTATTTGACCCCATTTGAGCTATAAATAGCAAAAATGATAATGATTTTTATCATTTTTATCAGATACTATTTTGAGAGTTCCATTTTGGAAAAAGCAATAATACAAATACTCAGAGCGGATATTTATAAAGGCTTTTTAAATGCTAAATCATATTCGCAAGGGAGCTCCATATTTATCTTTGATTATTTTTCATCATTATCTTTAGTATTGACATAACTAACAAACTATGAATATGACGGGCATCGGTGGCCTGATGGTTAAGAGCGCTGACTCTTGATCATTAGGTCTCTCACCGCTGTGGTTCGAGCCTCGCTCGCGTTACATGTGAGACGCCAAGTTCTGCAACGGAAGGTCAGGTGGTTTTTCTCCGGGTACTCCGGTTTTCGCCCACCTCTGATTAACAATCGGCTCGGTATGATTGAAATAATCTTGAAAGGGCCGTAAAACCAAAACAAAAACAAACTATGAATATATATTGAAACTAACACATTCCCGGTAAATGTCAGGTCAATGGATTTTCTGAAAATCGGCCTATAGTGATTTTCCGTCGCCAATTCCCGGAAAAAACAAGTAAGATCAAGTGAATTTCCGATAAGTATAAATAGTAAGGAAAAGAATCCTGACTTTTTATGACGATATTGAATAATTAATGTATTGACTTAAATCTCTTCTGCAACAAGGTCTATCGGAACCCGAATTTTATGGTGACTTAGTATATAAATTCAGAAAAATATATAACGGCAATGACTCCAGCACCCAATTTCGTAAAATCATTCTTCGATATAAAAAGATTGGGTACAACATGGATGTTATACGACAGACCGCATGCATGGTGGTTAACCCAATCACGGTTGGCAACTTTCTTCCATCTTAAATTGCACGCCGATGGGTCAGGCCTCAGATTTTATGACGGTTCCAACGTAAACGAAGGCTTATTGAGAAATAGAGAGATCTAATTCAAGGTAATGTTGGTTGGTGCCTGATGCTCTGTCTCTGGTCGGACCCATCGGAGTCTAACTGTTGGTTTTCTTTTGCTCCAGCATTTCAGTGGTTTCTTGCTGTCGAGTCCTCACCGTTGTCACACCTCTGTGGTTCTTTGATTATTTGTGTTCGCGGACATGTTGCACTGATGTGAGGCCTTCATGCGGACTGAACAAATTATTTGTCTAAATCGCGACGGAAGTAAGGGCGAGGATTGTGGCCACGTAAAATCGATTTAATCCCCCAAGTGGAAATCATTCCACTGACCGTTCCAATGCGGTTCTTCTGTGGCGGTTTTGATGACATAATCATCTTTTTGGACACTTTTGAGTCTCATCTGGAGCGGCTTGAGGCTGTTTTTGAGAGGCTGCAAACATACAACCTTAAATTAAAGGCGTCCAAATGTGAATTCTTTAGAAAAGAAGTCACCTACCTTGGACATGTCGTCTCCGAAGAAGGCATCAAGACCGATCCAGAGAAGATTCGAGCACTTACAGAGTGGCCTGTGCCCAAGTGTGTAAAAGATGTCCGGAAGTTCCTAGGCTTCACAGGATATTATAGGCGGTTCATCAAAGGTTTCTCTGCTATCGTCCGACCCTTAAATGACCTTCTGGTCGGCAATTCTACGAAGAAGCCATCTAAGAAAAGGACTCCGTTCAGATGGGAGGCAGAACAGCAACATGCCTTTGATGAAATTATAGCTAAGCTTTCAAGCCCTCCAGTGTTGGCCTACGCTGACTACAGGAAGCCATTCATGCTACATACAGACGCATCGACAAGTGGCCTCGGTGCGGTTCTATACCAAAGGCAAGATGGCATTGACAGAGTAATTGCATATGCCAGTCGGAGTTTGAAACCTGCAGAACGGAACTATCCGGCCCACAAGCTAGAATTTCTGGCATTAAAGTGGGCAGTCACGGACAAGTTTCATGACTATCTGTATGGTGCAAACTTCGAAGTTGTTACTGACAATAACCCACTGACATATGTACTTACTTCTGCCAAACTTGATGCTACCGGGCATCGCTGGGTTGCCGCTCTTGCAAACTATAACTTCTCTTTATCTTATAGAAGTGGGAAGCTGAATTCGGATGCGGATGGCTTATCCCGTCAGTCCGAAAATAGTGGGCAAGAGCGCATGATATACCCGGAGGTGTTAAAGGCAGTGCTGAATTCCTGCCAAGTGGTAGAGGATGATAAGCCACTTGGTGCTTGTCTGAGCGCACAGATAGCTGAACCTGATATGTGTCCTCCACAGAATGTAATTAATGCCACTGCACTTAGTAGCACAGACTGGGCTAAAGGTCAGTCAGATGACCCCGTACTAGCGAGAGTAAAATATTTAATAGGAAATCAGACAAAGCCTACAGCAAGAGAAGCTGCTGCCGAACATCCTGAGGTTAGGAAGTTCCTTAAAGACTGGGCAAAGCCGAATATAAAAGATGGCGTGTTATACAGGAACACTACCATACATGGCCAGACTTACAATCAGCTTGTTGCCCCAATGGCCATGAAAGATATAGTATTGAAAGCGCTGCACGACGATCAAGGTCATCAAGGCATCGATCGCACCAGCTGGCTTGTTAAAACAAGATTTTACTGGTTGCGGATGGATAGTGACATAGAGAGGAAAGTGCGTCAGTGTGACCGATGCATTAGACGGAAAACTCGTCCCGTTCCAGCGGCAGAACTCGTCAACATCACTTCAAACACACCTTTGGACATTGTTTGTATTGACTACTTGTCGCTGGAAATGTCAAAAGGCGGTTTCGAGGATGTGTTGGTCATAACTGATCACTTTACTCGCTATGCACAAGCCTACCCAACCAGGAATCAGACGGCTAAAACTACCGCCCGTATTTTGTTTGACAATTTTATTGTCCATTACGGGTTTCCTTGCAGACTGCACAGTGACAAGGCCCAAAACTTTGAATCCAAAGTTATCCAGCATCTGTGTAAGGCTGGTGGAGTCAAGAAGACTCGAACAACACCATACCACCTATGGGAAATGGGCAGGTCGAGCGCTTCAACCAGACTTTGCTACAGATGCTGGGGACTTTGGAAAATTCAAAGAAAAGTGACTGGAAGTCATATGTGCCGTCGCTAGTGCATGCTTACAACGCAACCAGACATGAGAGTACCGGCTACTCCCCGTTTTACTTAATGTTTGGCCGTCACCCACGGTTAGCGATAGACGCCTTTCTCGGAATCGATCCCAATAAGGACCCGAGTACAAACCGCTTAGAGTACGCTAAAAAGCTAAAAGGGCGTCTAGATTTCGCTTGCCGGACAGCAAAAAAAAGCAGTCTGAACGACAGGCTAAGAGGTACAAAACCTATTATGACAGAAAGGTCCAGGAGAACAAACTTGAAGTGGGTGACAGAGTCCTGGTTGAGAAACTTGGAATAAAAGGTAGACATAAAATAGCGGACAGATGGGAAGAGGAACCATATCTTGTCGTCGCCCAGCCTATCAAAGATATGCCTGTCTTCGATGTCAGAAGAGAGGATGGCCAGGGTCGTCTCCGAAAGCTTCATAGGAACCAACTTCTTCCTTTTGTGAATCTACCTCCTACAACAGGCAGTGATTCGGTTCTCGGTAAAGCCGACGATTCACCGCTTGAGTCGGACGGTTCACAAGACGAAATAGTTGAATCAGCAAACACAGAAATTTCAGCGGGCGCTTCGGATCAGGAGCATGATTCATCATCCGAAATGGACGAATACGAAGAGCCAGCTGAAACCCTAACCCCGCGCTACAAGATTCCTATGAAGCGTAAACCTGGTGAAAGAGGTTTGCTCCCGCCCAGACGGAGACCAGCACGCGATAGGAAGCCACCAGCATGGTTGTCATCTGGACAGTGGACAACCTAATCTTGCATAAGATCTTCCAGTAATATCTCACTATCCAGCTGATCAAAAGTAAGTAGGAAAATACAGTAGACAAATACCCTGTTTTTTTTTACTTGCACATGTATTTTTTATTCGCTTATACTAACTCAGGCGGATACGTGGCTCCAAAGCGGGATAAGTACACGCATGTTCATCAATGTATCCAATTAGGTAAGTTCACCAGTGTTTTGGACATCTTGCAAATTAATATTACTTGCATATGTCATTTGTTTTTGCTTTTATTTTGCTTTGACACATTGCAATTTTAAAGACATTGCCATGAATTGAGCATTTAATGCTTCTCGTGGCCTATCGCACTCACTGACCTGCAGTTGTTTAAGGTGCTTTTCAGGAAGAAAATATTCCAGGCCGGCGCACTATTCGGTCAGCTGTCTCTGTAGCATTAGAGTAGTTGTAGAAAACCCGGGCGTAGATTAAGGTAGTTATATAGTTTCTTTAAGTACAGCTGACTGACTTGAGAGCAGATCTGAAATTAACATATTCTTACTCACAGGTTGCAGAAGGTATTCCATTTTATGTATCTCATAGATTATGCTGTAATAATGCCTTTACAAGCTTCCTGCTATTGCTTTTGATGCTTAAACATCAAATGTTTCATTTATTTCAGTTGCTTCCATTTTAGCTAAATGCCGTTTAAATGTTTATTTTACATATCTTCTTTCAGATAACGTCGAGGACGACGTTTCCAAAGCGGGGAAATGTGTCACAGGGTTAATTTTAGGATTTAATTCCAGGAACGTTCCAAGAATATTGGCAGAATATCTAAACATCATAATTGTGGTCGTTTATTGTCGTCAAAGTCAATAGTCAGCAAATCCCAATTCCCACTGTACACTTTTTCCTATATTGTTCTCTTACTAACCTGTTTAGTGTTAAAACTACTCACTATAATCCGTGCACTGTTCACCTGTTCAAAAGCCCACCTCAGTTGAAGGCTAGATTTTGTGGTGTTAGCAGTGTTACATGTTTAGCATGTTCCACATGTATGATATTTATGTGGATATCATATTGTATTTGCAGGTTAGTTTAACATTATTTAATGATTTTAATAATGTAAGCAAAGATGACACATTACAGAGCAAACGTTTTTATCATTCATAAATTAATGCAATCATGCATGTTCAGATGCGTGTACGCACCCATACATGTACGTACAGAGGTGCACATCCATCCATCCATACACTCATCCATCCATCCATACACTCATCCATCCATCCATCCATCCATCCATCCATCCATCCATCTTCAGATGCGTGTACGCACCCATACATGTACGTACATAGGTGCACAACCATCCATCCATACACTCATCCATCCATACATTCCGTTACATGCATTCATGCATGTACGCGCATATGTATTCATACCCATCCATCCATCCATCCACCATCCATCCATCCATCGAACCAGCCATCCACATTCCGTCATATGCATTCCTGCATGTACTTATATATGTATGTATCTTTTTATCCCTTCCGCCACTTACAACCATGCATGAATAAGTATTTGTATGTATTCATCCTGTATATATTCATCCATTGTTGGTTGTTTCCTAAGTCGTTCTTATATTCATTAGGCCAGCCTCGGTAGGTCAGTCGGATGCGCGTCCGACTGGTGATCAGGAGGACGCGGGTTCGATACCTATCGGGGCGGCAGCATTCTTTCATGGAGAATGATCATGAAACATGAAATCTTTTCTACGGTCATTCTCTCCCTTCCGCTGATTCAAGAAGGGCAGTTGTCTGTTTCTGGCGAAAGAATGTGCACTGTACTTGTTGACCGCTTACGTATAAGCCTGCCCAGGAAAGGGTGGATAGGTAAACTGACCGGCTCAAAAATGACCTTAATAGTGTTGACTGTGCCGTTAAGCTCCAAAACAGGCATATATATTAAGCACTGACAAATTCATTCATTCATTCATTCATTCATTCAAACATTGATTCATTAAGCTAACACCTGAGATATGTTATTATGTTGAAATAATAAGAATGTCCATATATTTAAGAAATAGATATGTGTTTTAAGATCTCAGTTGAAGGCTAGATTTTGTAGTGTTAGCAGTGTTACATGTTTAGCATGTTCCACATGTATGATATTTATGTGGATATCATATTATATTTGCAGTTGCTGATCATGTTGCCATTCTTCAATCATCATTGTAAATAAATCAGCATACATCAGAACCAGTAGTTGTGTTTCCCTGGGCTTCAATCCGAAGTATATGAACCCACAGCGATTGCTCACGAATCTTTGTACCACATAGCAATCACCCCTGACAAACTCAACCCAAGATATACACAACTGCTTGCCTGCTTCTACAGACCATTGGTTTGACATACAGAAGCACTGAAGAAAGATCCAGAGCACAAGAAAATCATAAGCACAGCAAAACGACTGAGGGACAAGAAAGATTACGATGGAGATGAATCCATGAACAATGCAATCAAGAAACGCAGATTTCTCTTTGCGAAGAAACTGGATGAATATGATACACCTACCTCTGATGAGGAAGAGACTGTGCCAGGGACAAATCAACAGGCATTATTAAAACCAATTACACATCTAAGTTAAGACTTCAAATTGTAAACGATGACAGAGGGACGGTCCTAATCCTCTGTTCATCCTAATCAAAATAGAAGTGGAGGCAATGATCAGGGATCGATACAATCAACCCACAGCTCCCATCAGAGACACCAAAGGGAAAGAAGCACAAACATGAAACAACATACCCTAATTGAAACATCTATAGCGGAAAGCCAAAAGGACAGTTGCTTTCCCACAAAATGGCCAAAAGGCTATCCAAAATAAAATAATATAAGCGACACAAACACCTAAAGACAAACTATAACAAACATAAACCGCGACAGAAGAACCGCCTTGGAATGGTCAGTGGAAACGAATTCCACTGGGGGGGGGGGGGGGCTTAAATAGTTAGTTAGCGGGGCAAATAAAATTAAAACTGTTCACCAATCATTCTTATATTTTCACCCCTCTTCAGTACGAAGAGGGTTGTAGTATCTAAACTTGAAATGGCTTGAAATAACATCCACCAAACTGACACTTCATAAGCAAAATCTCAGTACCCATGAAACGAAAAAAAAAAAAGATATTGAGATACAAGATATATTGTGTTTCCACGTAGAAGTTGCTACTATACAGCCTCAATATATGTATTTGCCAAAACACTGGACGCTTGACAATCAACTTTCTGTTGGTGAAAAAATAAAGTCTTGAGATACAAAATTTTATTTCTAATAGAAACTTGCCACTAGATAGCCTCAATATATGATTAGTCATACCCGCCGCCGATCAAGAAAGTCGGTTTTCCAAGCCAAATTGTACAATGTGTAGATGTGGACGTGTGGAATCCCCACATTGTGGATCCATATTCTCCACATCACATCCACATTGCTCCACATTGAGCATTTTAAGCTGAGTTTTAGAAGCCAGAAAGGGCTGGTTGCAAAATTGCCGAATGTGTAGATGTTGATATGTGGAATCTCCACATTGTGGATCAACATTCTCCACATTACATCCACATTTGCTCCACATTATCTCCACAGTTTCAATGTGGAGATAAGGAGGTTCCAAAATTTCAATGTGGAGGCTACACAATTTCAATGTGGAGATGTGGAGGTTACACATTTGTGATGTGGAGATGTGGAAGTTTTGAGATACAAGGCCAACATTATGTCATCTTGTGGTATCCCTGGACCTCTTGAAAGTGTATCACACTTCCGAGACTAAGTCATTTCAAGCGTTAACACGTTTATCCCTATAATTTCAACACTCATCAAATTTATGGGGACTAAGTCATTTCAGGCTTAGTCAAAAGCTTTGTCCCTATAAATTTCAAAAACTGAAAATTTATAGGGACAAAGTCCATCAACACAAACACTAAGTCCATCTCTGAAGGTATCCAGCCGGGACAGTACCGACCACCCAAGTCCCAATCTACCCTAGTCAAGCTTAGATCAAGCGGTGACCGTATGGGGACAAAAAACTTCTAGGGACAACACAGCAAAACGTCCCCATAATTTTGTCCCTATAATTCTGTCCCCATACGGTCGCCCTATACTACTGCCACATTAGCTAAATTCGGCCAATTAGGCCTCATCAGTGACCCTCAAATATTTTCAAAATTCAACAATAACCTTTTTTTATTTTGGTTTCAATGCCCTTTCAAGACTATTTCACTCATATCGACCCGATCCTTAATCAAAGGTTGGCGGAAACCGGAGTACCCGGAGAAAAAAAATAACATCCGTTGTAGAACTTGGCGAACCTACAGTGGTGAGAGACATTATGATTAAGAATCAGCGCTCTTATCCACTAGCCCACGGAGGCCCGGAGCGAAAGCCTTTAAAATGATTTTAAAGAAGAATTAGGATCAATTAATTTTAGCTGAACAGCGGAATTTAACTGCATGTGGGATATTTGTGGTTTCATAGCTGTTGGCATGTTACTGGATTGGACACACCTGTCATATTCTGCTAATTTTACTTTTTGTACTTCCAGTAAATTGAATTCGTTTAAAAATTTTATTATTATTATTATTATTCAGGTATTTCAGTGTCTTGTCATTGGAGGAGAAAACGCGGGAAAAGATGCTCTCAGAAATGCTGAGTCATTTGTTATAAAAGATGATGAATTTCAGTCCTTTCTGGACAGACATAAAGATGTCAAGTGCCTGGTCCCAGAATCAAATGAAAAAGTGAGTTACCAATATCTCTAACATTTCCTCTTTCTGTGCATATTTAGCAGACGACAAACTGTTGATATTTTTTCAGTTTATTTTTTTTCCAGAAAACAGGATTTGGCATTTCATGAAGTAGTATACACAATTGGAAATTTCCCCCGAAAGTGTACCTCCAGAGGTACACCTCCCACTTCCCTCTAGAAGACGCTCGCCAGCTGCGGAGGCTCCCAGCACCTGATCCGCTGTACCTCCAGAGATACACCTCCGTTGGAGGCTCTATTTGGCAAATCACGGCTTCCAGCCCCACCCCCCCCCTCCCGCCGGTTCCAACCTTTCTCACGATGCGGAGGCTCCGAGCCACTGTTCCGGTTCTAGCGTTCCTGGCATGAACGTTCGAATTCGGTTTTTAAATGCAAGGCGAACTGTAGCGTATTTTGCCGGGGTTACCAAGGTTTCGGCTACCGTAGAACAATAGGCACCCAACAGATTCTGCAACTGCATCGATCGCCTTGCATATGAAAACCGAATTCCAACGTTCGTGCCAGGAACACCAGAACCGAATTTGAAAAATTGGGCAATGCTATTCTCAACATCTTTCATTTCGGCATCAGAAAAGTTAGGTATGGACATGAAAAGGCAAGCGGTCAATTTTTTTATTTAATTTCTCCCGGAGGAAGGTAGTCAGGTATTTCTGTTTTGAGCTAATGAAGGCTTTTTTAGCTAATATAATACGGGCTATGCAAAATTCATGTAACATGTCAAATAAGACAAACTTCGAACTACTTCCATGTTGAAATACATAAGCTGCAAAATTTCCGCAGGCTTAAATATTTGGGCCGATCTAAACCATTAAGAACAGCAGGACTATAAAAACGTTAACCAAATCAATGTAACACACGCCTAGTTCTAAAATACATTGTAAAGTTTACCGCCAAAACAACGAAAATTTGAAGATGAAAAATTGTGATATTGTTCTTATTCCTACTCAAAATAAAGATTTTGGGTATTCGTTAGAACCGCCTCATCGACCCTACGGGGACAGGAAAAGCCAACTACTGGATGTCTGATAACAATTCATTTCTTCACAAACAGTTAATCAAAGCCCTGAAGGTACTGCAATAGCTGGGTACGACTGAAAAACAGAACGATATTGCCTTTTGTTAACTGAGAATAAAATGCATCCAAATTCATGCGCTGGTACGGAATACTCAAAACCTGAATTTATTACATTTTAATGTATGTATCTGATTTGCTGGTACACTAGAACACAAGGACAGACAAAGAACATTTACAAGAAAGCCCTGAAGGCACTGCAGTTGTTCGTTACGGTTGAAAATACAGAACTAGGCGTGTGTTACATTGATTTGGTTAACGTAGTTATAGTCCTGCTGTTCTCAGAATATTATGTTTAAAGTGTTATCTGTAAAACATTGGACTAGACTCATAACGAAAACACGGCTATACAAATACATTGTAACCTTTATCACCGAAAAGAATATTTTAAGATGAAAAATATTGATATTTTTCTTATTTCTGAAATAAAAAAAAGAGTGTGGGTTCTAACAAGTAACCATCACGAAAACACGTCTATATAAGTTTGACCCCTTTAAATCCCACTTTTATATAGTAAAACTGGGGTTTACAGGGTGTACACTATTTGTCTAATTTCTGCTCAAAAATATGGATTGTTGGTACTCGTTAGAACCGCCTCGCCGATGCGGTTCTAACGAGTACACACAATCTATATTTTAAGCAGAAATAAGTAAAATATCAAAATTTGTCTTTTAAATTTTTCACGGCGGTAGAATTTACAGTGTATTTGTATAGGCGTGTTTTGGTTTGCCACAATCTATATTTCAGAGCAGAAATAAGAAAAATAAGGTCTACCCCTGTAAACCCCAGTTTTACTATACAAAAGTGAGTTTCAAGGGGGGGGGGGCAAAATTATATAGGCGTGTTTTCATGATGCATGTCTTGGACACTCGCAAACAGAGCAGACATAGATCAGATGCTGTAGAACCCAGCATCTGATCAGGGTCTGCATCGTTTACTTAAGGCGCTCGAATTTAATGGTTAAATGAAGCCGTCTAAGCCTCCGCTCCATTCAGGACCGTTTTTTCAAGCCTAAATGCACTAAGAGAAAATTAATTCCATCACGAAAATACGCCTATATAATTCTGACACTCTTGAATCCCCACTTTTAACCTTATTTTTCTTATTCCTGCTCTAAAATGTAGAATGTGGGCACTTGTTACAACCGCCTCAAGGTTGTTACGTGTATTCTCAATCTATATGTTGAGGAAAAATAAGAAAAATATCACAAATTTTCATTTATTGGGGCGTTAAAATATACATTGTATTTGAATAGGCTTGGTTTCGTAATTGTGCTTTGATTTTGATTTGCTTTACTTTCAGATGCAGAATTCCTATCTTATTCTTGACGAATATGTGAGTCTACCTTTCTTTTTCTTTCTTTCAAATACCTTGTATGTGCATATTATGTATTAACCTAGATGTGACTAATAGAATCGTCTGCGTAATAGCTTTGAACAGATCCATTTATCTGGGTCCAGGGTACAGTTGATCAAAGCATCGTTAGCTTAACGAGCTCATTAGTGATCAAATTGTTAACTGCAATTAAATATCTAATACAGTGATATGTTTGCATTTACTAGACCTACTCATTTTTCCACCAAAATATTAGTATATTTGTCATATACTCACACACTCTATCCTTTAGTACCACCTCAATGAGGCGGCTCCAACTAGCACAGACAATTTGTTTGAAGCAAAAATAAGGAAAGCCGTGGTTTTTCTTGAAATCTTGAAAAAAATCTATTTCAGGGACATTAACCCTTATCCAGCTGATCACAGCAACCTCTATCTTTGTAACCAATGTAGAATCAGAATCTTGTTTCGTTGTTTGTGTTGGAGTTTAACGGCTCGTCAACACTATTTAGGTCCTTTTTGAGCCAGTCAGGTTACCTATCCACACGTTTCCTTGGCGGGCTTATACGTAAGCAGTTAACCAGTACATCGCCAGAAACTGACAAATGCCCTTCTTGAATCAGCAGAAGGGAGGGAATGACTGTAGAAAATATTTCATGATCAGTCTCCTCGAAAGAATTTTGCCAACCCCGGCAGGCATCTAACCCTCTTCTTCTGATCACCAGTCAGACGCGCATCCGACTGAGCTATCGAGGCCGGCCTGACCAGGATCTACACTGTTTGTCATGCAGTTTGTGAATTTTACAAATGCATTCTAACAAGTATTTTGATTGGCACATAGTCAGAAATGGGTGTGGCTAAATGCAGTTTATTCAGCAGGATAAGTGTTAAAGACATCTGAAACTCATGTAATTGAGTATTCATAACCCTTAATCCGCTGCATAAATTAACTTAGCTACACCCATTTACATTTTAGCCAATCAAAAAGCTTGCTGTCATTACGGAAACAGGCCTATACAAATACATTGTAAACTCTTTGCAAAGGTAGGGGTTGTGGTGAACAGCAGAATAAGGGTTAATTTATGTTTTCTTCAAACCATAGTGCAGTTTATATTTTAATTTTGGTCCTTTGAGATCAGCGTGAATATTCTGAGACATTAGAAATAAATTATTGGTTTAGACTAATATTCTAGACAGGTTTTTAATTATTTGGACCCCATTTTGATTTATATCAGTCTTTGAATCGACTGCCTATTCGAAATTCGCAAAATTGCAGGTTTCCTCTGGCTTTCTTTGCCGCATCATTACAGGGTCACTGATGAGGCTTTATTAGCCGAAACTACGTAGTATGACCCATCTTCTTTCTTATGAATGTTTTCATTGTTCTTAAAGGAACTCATTTTTGATTTTTATTTGCCTTCACTGCAGCTGGTGTTGTGCCGTGTGGCGGCCGTAAAAAGTCTCCCCGTACATCAACCATAGTGCAGTTTATATTTTAATTTTGGTCCTTTGAGATCAGCGTGAATATTCTGAGACATTAGAAATAAATTATTGGTTTAGACTAATATTCTAGACAGGTTTTTAATTATTTGGACCCCATTTTGATTTATATCAGTCTTTGAATCGACTGCCTATTCGAAATTCGCAAAATTGCAGGTTTCCTCTGGCTTTCTTTGCCGCATCATTACAGGGTCACTGATGAGGCTTTATTAGCCGAAACTACGTAGTATGACCCATCTTCTTTCTTATGAATGTTTTCATTGTTCTTAAAGGAACTCATTTTTGATTTTTATTTTAGATGCGGTTTCTAGATTGTACCAAAGGAGGGAAAGAGCCATCCCGTTCTGTGTTAGATGTTGGGGTGAAGAATGCACTGTTGTTTAGTGGTTTTGATGAAAAGATGTTCTTCAAACGTGGAGGAAAATACACATGGAGTAAAGGGGACATGGGACTGGACTGGTAGTTTGGGACTGTGTAATGCTGTTGGCTTGTCAATCCAGGCTCAAGGGATAATTATATTCATTTTTTGTTAGAAGCATATACATGTAGTTATGGTTTAATGAAGTAAAAGGATAATTAATACCAAAATCAACCATCATGAAGACAAGCCTATACCCAGCAGACACAAGAAGTAATTCTGACGTCACATCGACGTCGGTATCATGTCATGACGTTTATGCAAAATCAAATCTACGTCATGCAACATGACGTTGCACCGACATTAATTTGAAGTTGCCCAACCGCCATGTGCCTGCTTGGTATAATTCTGACCCCCTTGTACCCTAATTTTATATATTATATAGTAAAACTGGAGTTTACAGGGGTAAACCTTATTTTATCTTATTTCTGCTCTAAAATATAGATTGTGGGTACTCGTTAGACCCGCCTCGATGAGGCGGCTCTAATGTGTACCCTCAATTTCTATTTTGAACAGAAATAAGAACAAGATCACAATTTTTTTGTCTGAAAATGTTCATTCTTTCGGCGGTAAAATTTATAATGTATTTGTATAGCCGTGTTTTCATAATGTCCTGGTCATAACGATAACACACCCGTGCGACATAGTGCATTTTTCACATCTCCAGAATGGCAACTTTTCAAATGAAAATCGGTAATATTTTTCTTATTTATACTGCAAACATAGGGTTGTGGGTGCTCGTTAGAACCGCCTCATTGAGGTGGTTCTAACGAGTACCCACAACCTATGTCTTGGGGCCGAAACAAGAAAATAATGTATACCCCGTAAACCCCAGTTTTCTCTATATAAAGTGGGTTTAGAGGGGTGTTCATTTCAAGGACTTGTTCATGTGATGTTATTTCTCCTTTTCTTATTCCTGCTTCAAACATACGAGTAGATTGTGGTGCTGAGGCGGTTCAAATGAGTTCCCACTATCTGATTTTGACCAAAAATATGCAAACCTTTGTGAACCAAACTGTTTTCTACATTACATGAGGTTTACATATCTTAATATTTTTTGCCTGGCATGGCTCAGATCAACATGTGTATCTGTGCTGCCTGGTCAGAGCCAGTTCGCTGTCCACCTGCCAAATCAGTATACCCTTTTACTTGCCATTAAGAATTATTCTAATGCACTTGCGTATGTAACGCGACGTCTGATTGGATAACGTAAAAAATTTGCGACAGTATATTCTGCGATCTACTGTCGGAAACCCGACGTCATCGCGTAACGTCGCTTTTCATTGGCTGGCATTTGGTTTTACGCTGCTCACAGCGCTAGCCGTTTTGTGCAAAATAATACAGTTTTTAACAAAACAACCGTAGAAGTGTATTAGAATGGGGATAACTGTATTGCAAAATTGTGATTTGGGGGAGGTAAATCGTCGGTTTTACGGTCGCAAATTACGTTTTACGGCTCCGCTGACGCGTCGCCGTAAAACGAAATTTCCGACCGTAAAACCTCCGATTTACCTCCCCAAATCACAATTTTGAAAACAGTTATCCCCTAAATTTAACCAGTGCGGACTACTGGGTGGTTAAATGTCTGCTTCAGAAATGCGAATTAGGGCTAGGGCTGGCTAATCGGAGCTGAAAAGATAATCGATTATTAGTCATGTCATTAGTAATCGCTGGGATTTTTGTCATTATTTTACCTGTCTGGCTTTCTGTCTGAGCATGACTCCGACCATATGTTACACTTTACCATATGTATATTTGAACAGACAGGCCTGAGCATAATGCGGCGTCTCATCAGGGTCTGCACTGTTTGCCGCTCATCCAGCTATTTTAGGCATATTTTCGGGTAGTAAATTGTACCTATCAAGTAATCGATTAAAAGCAAATCAGAAATGATAATCATTTTTTGTGGAATATATCGATCGATTAATCGATTATTAGATTAATCGTGGCAGCCTTAATTAGGGCTGCATCATACAGAATGTTTGAAAAATGGTACTTGCTATGGAACACCCTTTTCTGACACATCACACGTCCGTGAAATGAAAAGCTGTAACCCGCAACGTTACAGAAAAGCCGGGTTTGCAAGGGTATGCATAATTTTCCTTATTCTTGATTATAAACATAGACAGTACTGGTGCTAGAATCACCTCATTGTGGTGATTTTAGCTAAAACCCACAATCTAGTCTTCAAGCAGAAATAAGCAAATTATGACAATTTAATAACTGTGATAGGAAAAAGCACCAGTTTACAAGTGCAGAGGAGCCTTGCTATAACTACTGTATTTGATTCCTAACAATTTGCCACTGTAGCGATTTTGGCACAATAATGAATCCGAATATTGAGTAGTATTTAGATAAAAACGGATTTTTCCCCTTAATATACTCCAAGAAACAAGTATTGTGGATATTTGTTAGAATCGCCGCAGAGAGGCGATTCTAACAAATATCCACAATATTTGCTTCTTGGAGTATTAGATAATTGCAATATTCTGGAATATCTTCATTAATCTGTCTCATCTTGAGCTAAGTATTTGTTCCGTTGAAATTGTAACAAGTTTCGTCATTATGCATGAAATGTATTGAATGTCGCAGGTCTCGGTAGCTCAGTCGGATGCGCGTCTGATTGGTGATCAGGAGGATGCGGGATCAATACTTGCCGGGGTCAGCAACATTCTTTCGTGGAGATTGATCATGAAATCTTTTCTATGGTCATTCTATCCCGCTGATTCAAGAAGGGCAGTTGTTAGTTTCTGACAAAAGAATGTTCAATGTACTGGTTAACTGTGTACGTATAAGCCTACCCAAGAAAAGTGTGGATAGGTAAACTGACCGGCTCAAAAATTACCTAAAGTAGTGTTGACTGGGCTGTTAAACTCCAATACAAACAAACAAACACTATTGAATGTCGGTATAAAGAGGGTTGACTGTATGATAGAAAGCATTACACCATATGGGCATGTTATCCTAATGCTTGGAATCCTAAGGATTACGGTATACACATGTACATGAGATATCATAACAAGAGGCCCATGGGCCACCATGCTCACTAGAGCTCAGGGGGCACTGCTCACTGGCAGCAATGTATTTTAATTAACCATGGAAGCCCTGCGCCCAAGGATGCTACAGATAAAGTTTGGACCCAATCAGCCTAGTGGCTTCAGAGGTCTGATGTCGCTTGAATGTGTTGTTGCAGGACAACAGATGACAACTGACAATTACCAATCTGTGGCAACTAATAGGCATAAAACAACATTATTAAAGGAACATTTCTATGAAGGTTGAACAAGATATCTTGAAAGCCATAAATGTCATTTTTTAATTTTCCCCATTATAAGTCAATGGAAATTCTTAAATTGCCATAGCAAACAAACCAAAGAGCCAAATTTCATAAACCAGAGCCCAGGTGGGCACTGCCCAATGGCAGCCATGTATTTTAACATGATGTGAATTTAATCTACCAATTATAAAGTCTTCCAAACAAACCCCATACTCAAATGAGCACCAATGTGGACTGTATCTGAAATACTAGGTGTTTTATAAAGTAGACAGGGTGGCGCATGAACCCAATGGAGCCCTGGTTGGTGTCACTAAATGTGTCTTATCAAAAGGAACAGAGACATATATGGTTTAGCGGTGGGGATATGTATGGCTCCTGAGATGTAAGGCCTTTTAAGCAGTGGAGGGATTCAGGCATGGAGGATACCAGAACAGCCGAGGATTGTCACTGAATGCTGAACGGTTTCTGATATATGAGGCCATTTTATGAAGTGGATGGCAGAGAAATGGCCCCTGTGGATCCCCTAAAATGGGGGTGACTGAATGTGTCTAATAACAATGAACAAGAATATTTGCGATTATGGGGATGGGATTTAAATGGTTTCTGAGATATATGGCCTATTATGAAGTGAGATCTTATCATAAGGAACAAGAATATATATAGTTAAGGGGTGGGATCTGAACGGTTTCTGAGATATACCAGTATGGCTTTTAATGAAGTAAAGGGGTGGGGCATGGCCCGTGTGGCACCTCAGGGGGACCCCCATGCCGGTATCACTGATTGTTTCTTATCATAAGGAACAAGAATATATATGGTTTAGGGGTAGGGCTCTGAACAGTTCCTCAGATATATTGTCTTTTGTGAAGTGGAGTGGGTGGGGCATGTCCCCGGCACATCCGGGGAGACACCAGGTTGGTGTCACTTAATGCATCTTATCATAAGGAACAAGAATATATATGGTTTAGGGGTAGTGCTCTGTAAGGTTTCTGGAATTTTTAGCCTTTTATGAAGTGGAGGGGCTTGGGCATGGCGCCGGCACATCCCCAGAGGTCCCCAGGTTGGTGTCACTGAATCCGACTTATCATATAAGGAACAAGAATATATATGGTTATGGGGTGGGGATCTGTATGGTTTCTGGGATATTGGGTCTTTTATGAAACGGCGGGGTCACTAAATGCGACTTATCATAAGGAACAAGATGTTTTAGGGGTGGGGATCTGTACGGTTTCTGGGATATTGGGTCTTTTATGAAATGGAGGGGGTGGGGCATGGCCCCGACACATCCCAGGGGACCCCCAGGTTGGTATCACTGAGTGTGTCTTATCATAAGGAACATGACCATATATGGTTTAGGGGTGGGGATCTGAATGGTTTCTGAGATATATATTAAATGGCATTTTATGAATTGGAGGGTGTGGGGCAAGTCCCTGGCACATCCGAGGGACCCCCAGGTTGGTGTTACTTAATGCATCTTAGCATAAGGAACAAGACTATATATGGTTTAGGGGTTGGGATCTGTAAGGTTTCTGATATATAATGCATTTTATGAAGTGGAGGGGGTGGGCATGGTCCCGGCACAACCTTCGGGACCCCCATGTTGACAAAAAAGCATATGACTGAGAGAAGGAACAAGGAACATTTCTATGGAAGTTTTGTCAAAATATCTGCAAAGGCTTGGTAGTTGATGCCATTTTTCAATGTTCCCCATTATAAGTCTATGGAAAATCTAAGCTGCCATAGCAACCAAACTTAACAGCCGAATTTCATAAAAAACACAAAACCTGTAAAGGCAAATATTTCCATAAACTCTCAGCCTCATATAGCATACGGTTTCTGAGGAGATGATTTTTAATTTTTTTTTTCTAATTTTTTCATTTTGGTTTCCATGGCAACCAATACAAATGAGCAGTAGGCCAAAAATCATATGGCAGATAGATTGCCTAAAAAACATTTCTATGAAAGTTTTGTCAAAATATCTGCAGAGGCTTGGCAGTAAATGCCATTTTTCAATTTTCCCCATTATAAGTCTATGGAAACTCTAAGTTGCCATAGCAACCAAACTAAAGAGCCGAATTTCATAAAAATCACAAAACCTGTAAAGGCAAATATGGTGAATATTTCCATAAACTCTCAGCCTCATATAGCCTACGGTTTCTGGGGGGGGGGGTGATTTTTTATAGTATTTTTTCCTATTTTTTCATTTTGGTTTCCATGGCAACCAATACACATGAGCAGTAAGCTTAAATCATATGACAGATAGTAGATTGCCTATGGAACATTTCTATGAAAGTTTTGTCAAAATATCTGCAGAGGCTTGGCAGTAAATGCCATTTTTCAACTTTCCCCATTATAAGTCTATGGAAACTCTAAGTTGTCAAAGCAACCAAACTAAAAAGCCGAGTTTCAAAAAATCACAAACTTTCTATCCCCCAACTCAAGGATGCTACAGATGAAATTTGGGCCCAATTGGCCCAGTGGCTTCGGAGGAGATGTCTTTTGAAAGTGTTGACGCAGACGACATACGTCATACAACGGACGACGACGGACAACTGCCTATCCTATAAGCTCCCCCGGAGCCTTCGGCTCTGGTGAGCTAAAAATTTTACCAAATTTGTTTCATGACCCAGCAATGAGTCCAAAAGGTGCAGATGGAATGGCAAACAGTGTAAACCCTGTTCACACTGCACATATACACAGTCTCGCATGAGCCTTGCACATGGCCTATGCCTATTTTCTCACAGGCTGACTCAGTTTTTGTGTGACATGGCTCATTTTTATTTCAACATCAGTATCATGTACAAGTGTTTGTTTCATTACGACAATACGCCTATACTAATACATTTTTCAATTTTCCCGCCAAAAAGTGAAAATATTAAGCTGAAAAATTGTGATATTTTTTCTTATTTCTGCTCAAAATATAGTTTGTGGGTACCCATTAGAACCACCTCATTGATTTTATATATATATTTTAGAGCAGAAATAAGAACAAGAGCACCGCATGCGGGTGCCACCGCTCGGCTGCAGTTTCTTTTAGTTAAACAAAAATTCTAAGTCGAAAAAGGGGCATAACTGTGCCAAAAATATTTTAAGGGTCACCTGACCTATTGGTATGAGTTTTTTCCCCTTTTCATAATGAACAACTATCCGAGGTTCAAGTAAATATGTTCAGTAATGACAGAGATATCACAAAATGTCCAAGTTTTTGCAAAAATTCTAAGTCCAAAAAGGGGTATAACTGTGCCAAAAATATTTTGAGAGTTACCTCACCTAGTGGTATGAGTTCCCCTTTTCATAATGAACAACTATTCCGAGTTTCAAGTTAATATGTTCAGTAATGACAGAGATATTACAAAATGTCCAAGTTTTTGCACGACGGCGACGCAGACGACGACAGAGCTATGACAATACCTCGTCGTTTTCTTCGAAAACAGCCGAGCTAAAAATAAGGTTTACCCCTGTAAAACCCAGTTTCACTATATAATAGTGGGCTTTATATACATGTAGGCTTGTTTTCGTGATGATTTTTGTACCATCAGTATCGTGTACAAGTGTTTGTTTGCTGTTTTTGTTAGGTTTTGTATTATTATTCATGTTGTCACATTTTAAAAGATTCTAGACTAATTGTTAGTCTGGCTGGCAGCTTATATATTTTTTATATATTTATCTCACTGTAGATTTTGTTTTCTTTAGTTGGTTTTGGTTTATCACAACAACGAGCAACGATAATGTTAAGACATTGTGACATCCAGCCTATTAGCACAGCATTACAAAACTACATCCTTGTGTTATAATGGTGTATTTTATTACTCTAGAACTAACATTTTTCATATCATCCTGCTAACAAGCCCATTAAATGAATACCCCTGTTAACCCACTTTATATATGTATGCAGAAAACTGGGATTTACAGGGGTACACACTATTCCTCTTATTTCTGCTCCAAGACATAGGTTGCTGGTACTCATTAGAGCCGCCTCAATGAGGCAGTCCTAACAAGCACCTATATATCAGGTATAAATAAGAGAAATATCGCATTTTTTCTCAGATGTGGCTCATATTGTCCATGGCAATGATAGGTTTTCTGTATAAACTATGGCCACTTTCCTGCAGAGAAAATAAAAAGAAAACAGGTCTTGTAATAAAATGTTTGTCACATATGTGGCCATTTAGTAGCTGTGAAAAGTGAAAATGAGACTTTGATCTGTGTCCTCAGAGAACACTCAAATCAGCATGCATTCCCACTTTGTCAAATTAACCCAGCTGGCACATGCAGTCTAAGCTACCATCAAGAAAACACGCCTATTTGGTTTGGACCCCCTTGATTTGTTTATTTGATTTGAGGTTTAACGTCCCCGTCAACACTGTAAAGGTCATTATGGAGACGTTGTTTCCAATATTGTGGGGCCCGACATTGAGATGAACTGACATCTCAATCCCTGTCGCCCAATGAAACCAAGAGGCTTTATAAGCATGGACGGGCCGACTCGCACTGCTTTGCCTGGGCAGGCTTAGATCCTCTAAGCGGTTTACCAGAAGTGTTCGGGTCGGTTTCAGCTCTGTGTGGAACCAACATGCAGCCCATCTATTTCTTTAAGCCCCGATGGGCTGGGCAAATTGACCCCCTTGAACCCCACTTTTATATAGTAAAACTGGGGTTTACATGGATAAACCTTATTTTCTTATTTCTGCTCTAAAATATAGATTGTGGGTACATGTTAGAACCGCCTCGATGAGGCGGTTCTAACGAGTACCCACAATCTGAGGCGGTTCTAACGAGTACCCACAATCTATATTTTGAGCAGCAATAAGAAAAATATCACTATTTTTCATCTTCAAATTTTCATTTTTTCGGCGGTAAAGTTTACAATGCATTTGTATAGGTGTGTTTTCGTAATGTTGTCACACACATAGTCATTTCATGGCAGTGAAAAATGAGCCCCTTGAACCCCACTTTTTATTCAGTAAAACTGGGGTTTATAGGGGCAAACCTTATTTTTCTTATTTCTGCTCTAAAATATAGATTGTGGGTACTCGTTAGAACCGGCTCGGTGAGGCGGTTCTAACAAGTACCCACAATCTGTATTTTGAGCAGACATAAGAAAAAATGTCGCAATTTTTCATCTGAAAAAGTTTTTTTTTTTTTTTTTTTTTTTTAGGCAAATTTTATAATGGCTTTGTATAGGCGTGTTTGCAAAATGTGCCTAGTTTTGGAGATAAGAAATAATGCACAATGCCACACCAATATGTAGTTGTAATCTGGTTAGTAATATGAAAAGTATGTCAGTTACCATTTGATAGTCCCCAAATTGAAAGGGAAAACTTCCCACATAACAATGTCTCTTAAAATGTATTTATTATCTTTAAATTGTGATAAAATGTTTCGTTATTATACTCTGCTAGTTAAGTTTTCTTTCTTTTTATAAATCATTTCATATACATTTAATAAAACAGTTTATACCATCAGTGTTTGTGTCCTTGGCCACTATATGCACGATATTCTACACATCAAGCTGTTCAATATATACCCGGCAAAAAGGTTCTGCACAACTGGGTTTTTTGCCAATTTATTTTACTCACATGTAGTATCTGTTTACATATTACATATCAGCTTTTAGCTTACCCTCTTGGAAACAGTTTGCTTTAAACAGAATCAAAATCGCACAAGAAATGCTGGAGATTTTGGCTTGACAAGGCACCAGGGGTCGGCAGTCAAAAGTGACAAAATTATCGATTTTCAATGCGATCGTTTATTACCTGTCCGTCTGTTGGCTTAAGACGTTTAAACGCGTATAGGACGAAAAGCATTATTTTAATGGGTCTTTGGTTAATTTTGGTGAAATGCTGCTCTTGTTGTTGCTGCTACTGCTCTTGCAGACGTTGGCTTGTGATGTTCTGTTGCCTGGCTTTTGTAATATTGGTGCTGCATGCGATTCTAGGAGTGAACATTTCTGTCAAAAGTCACCATCAAATCCCTTATCCAATAACATGCATGGAATTAAAAGTGCTCACCAGGCTACATATCCAACTGCATTTTTTGCATGATTTTTATCCCCGACCGAATAGGTTCGGGGGATATAGCGATCAGCCTGGCGTCCGTCCGTCCGTCCGTCTGTCCGTCCGCACCAACGAAACGACATTTAGGGGGCAAAAAAAATGGACATTTTGACACTTAAGTATATATTCGTGAGTCCAAATGCAGTTTATTCCGTTATTTGGGTACTTAAGTGGCAAAACTTTGCTCTTAGGTGGCTTGCCGCTTAAGAGAATTTGCCGCTTAAGTAGTCAATATGCCGACGCCTAGCCACTTAAGTATCCGTTCGTGAGAACATTCGTCCGTCCGTCCGTAGACGCAACCTTGTGATGGCCATAACTCCTATACCCTTTGAGATTCATTGATAGTTCTTGGCAGAATTGTTTACAAGGCTGAGACGGCGTGTCATGCGCAAGAACCAGAACTCTGGATGCCATACTTTTTTAGTTATCTCCCCTTTTAATAATATAGAATGACTAATTTGTGATGGCCATAACTCCAATACCCTTTAAGATATATTGATGATACCTGGCATAGTTGTTCACAAGGCCGAGACGGTGTGTCATGCACAAGAACCACAACTCTGGCTGCCATGGTTTTTGAGTTATCTCCCCTTCCAATAAAATAGAGTGACTACCTTGTGATGGCCATAACTCCAATACCCTTTAAGATATATTGATGATACCTGGCACAGTTGTTCACAAGGCCGAGACGGTGTGTCATGCACAAGAACCACAACTCTGGCTGCCATGGATTTTGAGTTATCTCCCCTTCCAATAAAATAGAGTGACTACCTTGTGATAGCCATAACTCCAATACCCTTTAAGATGTATTGATGATACCTGACACAGTTGTTCACAAGGCCAAGACGGTGTGTCATGTACAAGAACCACAACTCTGGGTGCCATGCTTTTTTAGTTATCTCCCCTTCCAATAAAAAGAGTGACTACCTTGTGATGGCCATAACTCCAATGCCCTTTAAGATATATTGATGATACCTGGCACAGTTGTTCACAAGGCCGAGACGGTGTGTCATACACAAGAACCAGAACTCTGGCTGCCATGGTTTTTGGGTTATCTCCCCTTCCAATTAAATAGAGTGACTACCTTGTGATGGCCATATCTCCAATACCCTTTAAGATGTATTGATGATACCTGGCACAGTTGTTGACAAGGCCAAGACGGTGTGTCATGTACAAGAATCATAACTCTGGGTGCCATGGGTTTTTTTAGTTATCTCCCCTTCCAATAACATAGAATCACTACCTTTTGATGGCCACATCTCCAATACTCTTTGAGATATATTGATGGTACTTGGTACAGTTGTACATAAGGTTAAGCAGGTGTGTCACATGCAAGAACCACAACTCTGGGTACCCTGGTTTTTCAATTATCTCCCTTGACAATATAACCTTTTGATGGCCATAACTCGAATACCCTTTTGAGATATATTGATGGTACTTGGCACAATTGTATACAAGGTTGAGACGATGCTTCATGCCTAAGAACCACAATTCTTGGTGTTATAATAAATATTTGAGTTATCTACCCTTCCAATATAACAGTATGACCAGCTTGTGATCTCCAACACCCTATGAGACATATTGATGGTACTTTGTACAGAAAGGCATGAGCTTAAGCAGGCATGTCATGCGCAAGAACCACAGTTCTAAGTACCCTGGTTTTTTAGTTATCTCTCCTGAAGTATAATCTTGTGATTGCCATAACTGCAATACTTTTGTGATATATTGCTGGTTTAATTCTGGTGCACTTTCTATTGGTGAACAATCTTCTGAAGGCCATATTGGCTTTTGGTCGGGGGATTTGCCATCTCTTCCGATGGCTATTTTTTAAAGATGTTCATCATTTCATTAAATCAGTTTTAATTGCCCATTATTAAGCGTTTGGTTACAACAATCTTTCCGAGCTTTGAGAAAGCTAACTGATGAAGAAAGAGCCCGGGCGCTTGGGCATTTAGAGGCGGGGGCTCATCCGCAAGATGTTGCTAATCAGTTCAACGTGCATCGCAGCACTATTGTACGCATTCGTCAGCGTCATCAAGCAACGGGGGCTGTTTCCGACCGACCCAGATCCGGACAACCGAGAGTTTCCACCCATCACGAAGACCCATACATTGCGGTAACTGTAACAAGGAGGCGTCTTGTTGATGGTCCCAGTCTGGAGAGAATGTTTAGACAACAACGGGGGCCTGGCGCACGTCGAATCTCGGTGCAGACAGTCAGGAACAGAGTTCGAGCCTCGGGGTTCAAATCCAGAAAACCGGCTAGAAAGCCCAGCTTTCGCAACGGAACAGGGCTCTACGGCGCCAGTTTTGTGCACGACATGGCAGATGGAACCGACGGCAGTGGTGGGAAGTTCTTTTTTCCGACGAGTTGAGATTTTGTCTTCGGAAGATTGATGGTCAGATCAGAGTTTGGCGTCGCACTGGGGAGAGGCACCTTGAGCCTAATGTCCTCCCAACAACAGCTTACAACGGCGGCAGTGTGATGGTTTGGCAGTATCAGTTCTAATGGCAGAACTGCCTTTGTCGTATTGCCCGGAAACTTGAATGGTCGTCGGGGGGGTGAATTCCATGAGGAGGAGACTTGACGAGTGTCGTGTGAATCTTGGTGGCTATACCCATCATTGATTATTGAGTTACAGTTCAGAAACAATGATTTTGTCATTTTTGACAACCTACCCCATGTGCCTTCGGAGAAGCATTATTCATGACTCAGTGATGATATTCTTGTTTTGATTACTGTTTATTATTAGGATTGAATTAAATTTTCTTGTGGTGTAATTATTTTTTCTATATAGTTATGTTTTAGGCAAACAGGTCGAAAATAACCCAGTTGTGCAGAACTTTTTTGCCGGGTATAGTACAGAGATACAGGCTTTTGGTTTGATTCTTTATCCATTGACCCAAAGTTACTAACTACAAAAGCTTCCTAAGCCGGCCTCGGTAGCTGTCGGATGTGTGTCTGGCTGGTGACCAGATAGACGCGGGTTCGATACCTGCCGGGGTCGGCAACATTCTTTCGTGGAGATTGATCATGAAATCTTTTCTACGGTCATTCTCTCCCTTCCGCTGATTCAAGAAGAGCAGTTGTCAGTTTCTGGCGAAAGAATTAACACTGTAATGGTTAACCGCTTATGTATAAGCTTTCCCAGGAAAAGTGTAGGTAGGTAAACTGACCGGCTCAAAAGTGACCTAAAATAGTGTTGACAAACTCCAATTCAAACAAGCAAACAAAATCCAGGTACCAGTTATTTATACCAGCACTACCGGTACTCTGACATCACAAGGAAAAGACCAGTGCTATACTGGTCTTTTCCTTGTGATGTCTGAGTGCTGTTTAACCCATTGTATACTAGTGGACTCTTCCATTGCTATATGTTGGACAAGTCCATTTGTCATATATGTCAGGTCTATTTTTTCTTTTTTTTATATTTGTGATGGAAAATTTTGTTAGCAAATAGTGCAGGCCTTGATCAGACGCCGCATTGATCTGGGCCTGCACTGTTTGCCAAGATACCCCTTTAGGGGTTTCCCGCATACAATGGGTTAAAAAGTAAAATCTGGACTGGGCTCGTGCATTGGGACATTATCAGTGTAGACCCAAATCAGATGCATCAGAATACTGATTCCTAAAAGTACAGAAATTTAAAAGCTAAACCAAATGGTCTACCTCACCAGTTCAGGGCAAAATTTCTCAATCTATCTATCTATCTTCATATACTGAGTCGGTCAAACTTGGCCATTACCTCAGTTGGGTGGTGCGCTAAATTTAGAATTTAGCAAAAAAAAAAACAAAAAAAACAAACACACCCACTGGATGAGTTCTTAAAACTATTTACAATCTGCTTTCAGAGGTGTACTAAAACGCACACCTCTGGATCCCAATCTACACCATGCGGGCTTTGAACTCCTCTGCAGTTTTGGCATTTACCACAGAGGAGGGAAGACTATTCCACTGAGGAATAGTTCTAGGGAAGAAAGAATTCTTCAGGGCATCACTATAGGCCTGGTACCTACGATATCGACTGTTGTTTAGTTTTGATGCCCTTGTTTGAGTTGAAGTAGTCACAGGGGTCAAGTATTTATCTTTATTAAGAGACACTGTGTCAGAGTGTATCTTATAAAAGAAGGTTAAAGAGGACTGCTCGCGACGGGCCTCCAAGGATGGCCACTCCAGCTCATCGAGCATATCACCAACACTGCTTCTGTTCCGCCATCGCCTGCAGGTCCATCGGGCAGCCGTCCTCTGAACCTTCTCAACCTGCTGAACCTGAGTTTTAACATGGGGATGCCAAACAGGTGATGCATACTCTAATTGAGGTCTAACCAAGTATCCAATCTATACTCCAACCCACCAGTGTTATCTGATTTGATTAGTGTCTCATTCTCACTTTGTCAAATCGTATTTTCCTTTTATATTTGGTCAATCAGGGTGGGCCAATTGGCTCATTGGGTGGCCAAAAATCTGAGTGTGTGTGTGCCTCGGAAAGGAACTAAATAAGCTACTGCTTTCGTTTTTATCCTAATATTTTGTATTGACTCTGTTTATTTGCTTGAATGTTCAAATATGTTTGGAAATGTTTAAACTCAAAATCTGAGAACCTGGGAAAAAATAGCTGAACACCTATATTACAACCTACAAATAACTCTATTGTTTGGATCCTAAACAGTAAAGTATCCAAACAAACGAGATGTGTTTGTGAAACACGAATCTGTCCTCTGGCATGGCCATTTTTTCTTTGAAGTTGGTCACAGGTCAAGACCAAGGTCACAGGTCAAGATTTTTTGTTTGAGTAGGAAGACATTGTCAAAAGGAACATGCATGCTCAATTAAAGGTTTGAACTCAAACAGTTCAAAAGTTATGACCAATAATAATTTAATCTTTAAAATAGGTCAAGGATCACGGGTCGAAATATTTTGTATGGGCGTGCAGTCCTTGTCACCTACATGCAAATATGAAGGCACTATCTCAAACGGTTCAAAAGTTTTGGCCAATGTTATTTTTTCTTTAAAGTAGTTCAACGGAGTCAGCAACATTCTTTCGTGGAGATTGATCATGTAATCTTTTCTATGGTCATTCTCTCCCTTCCGCTAATTCAAGAAGGGCAGTCGTCAGTTTCTGGCAAAAGAATGTACACTGTACTGGCTATCCACTTATGTGTAAGCCTGCCCAGAAAAAAGTGTGGATAGGTAAACTGACCGGCTCAAAAATGACCTAAAATAGTGTTAACTGGGATGTTAAACTCCAATACAAACAAATAAAGTAGGTCAATGGTCAAGGTCACAGGTCATAATTTTTTATATAGACGTGAAGCCATTCTGACAAGGAACCTACATGCAAATTATGAAGGCTCTATCTCAAACGGTTCAAAAGTTATGACCCATGTTTTTTTCCCTTCTAAGTAGGTCAAAGGTCAAAGTCATCGTCACAGATCAAATTTTTTATATGGACATGAAGCCCTTATCACGAGGAACCTACATGCAAAATATGAAGGCTCTATCCCAAATGGTTCAAAAGTTAAGACCAATGTTATTTTTTTTTCTTAAAAGTAGGTATGTATCAAGGTCAAAGGTCAATTGTTTTTGTTAAGTGGGAAGTCCTTGTCACAAAGAACCCACATGCCAAATATGAAGGCTATATCTCAAACGGTTCAGTAATTATGACCAATGTCATTTTTTTCTTTAAAGTAGGTCATGGGTCAAGGTCACAGGTCAATTTTTTTTGTATGTTTGGAAAGCCCTTGTCACAAGGATCCAACAAGCCAAATATGAAGGCTCTATCATTTTTTTGTATATTTGGAAAGCCCTTGTCCCAAGGATCCTACAAACCAAATATGAAGGCTCTACATTGTATCTCAAACAGTTGAAAAGTCATAACCAACGTTAAAGTTGTCCCCATACAAACAAACAGACAGGGCAAAGCCTAAGCTAACAGTGCAGACCCAGAGCACACTGGTCCTGTAGGAACAGTCTGATCCGGGTCTACACTGTTTGTAAGTCTGTCTGCACCTTATGGACACCTTGCTGGATCAAGAAACAAATTTGATAAAATTTTAGGAGAATTACAGCATGTCCTAAAGGTGTCCAGATTTTTTGGATTTTTACAGTAGATTGTATACTATTAGAAAAACTTACCATTATTTTTGTGTGGGTGTGTAAATCATTTATTTTTGGGATCCATCTAAACTGTTAAATATATACAAAACTGTTAAAACAAGCAGTCTAATAAGGATGTTTACATCACAAAACATCCCTATATTATTTTGACCCCCTTGAACCTACTTTTATGTAGTAAAACTGGGGTTTACAGGGGTATGTTATTTTTCTTATTTCTGCTCTAAAATATAGATTGTGGGTACTCGTTAGAACTGCCATTGAGGCAGTTCTAACGTGTACCCACAATCTATATTTTGGGCAGAAATAAGAAAAATATCACAATTTTTCATCGTAAAATTTTCTTTTTTTGTCGGCGGTGAAGTTTACAATGTATTTGTATAGGCGTGTTTTCGTAATGATCGGAATTATGTGATGATCTCAGCCACCATGAGGTTAAGAATTTGAGCTCTTGACCATCAGGCCACAGAGGCTACCTTTGAAAAGCTAATCACAAAATCTGGGGGGGGGGGTAAAACTTACCACACAATATAGTTAATTTATATTCATTTATTACATATCATTAATAATGGTTTAATCTTTAACAAGGGATAAAATGCATATAAAAGTGATGACAAATGTGATCCCTCAGTGAGAAGGGGCCTTATTGGTGTCTAAAAGTGCTTCCTGTTGAACCAAACGAGATACATGCATCAAAGTCCCTGACATGAACATCCCCCCCCCCCTAAACCCCAATTTATACAGAGAAAACTGGGGTTTATGAGGGTATACATTTTTTTTCTTATTTCTGCTCTAAGTCATAGGTTGTGGGTACTCGTAAGAACCGCCTCAAAGAGGCGGTCCTAACGAGCACCCACAACCTATGTTTGCAGTAAGAATAAGAAAAATATCACAGATTTTCATCAGAAAACTGGTCCACCATGGAGACGTGAAAAATGCACTGTCATCGTAATGATTTTGGAGGGAATGTAAGTCAATCTTCAAATTGAATTTATATAGTGATAGGCAGTCAACCC
Source organism: Lucinisca nassula (assembly GCA_963580285.1). Classification (NCBI taxonomy): domain Eukaryota; kingdom Metazoa; phylum Mollusca; class Bivalvia; order Lucinida; family Lucinidae; genus Lucinisca; species Lucinisca nassula. The sequence continues at coordinate 58,287,153 of OY757025.1, forward strand.
ATGTAATCTAATACTTTGCTTTTATAAATTCACTCTTGTTTATAGTGCTGATTGAAAGAGGATGCTCAAGAATTAAAAAAAAAAAAAAAAAAAAATTACATCTTGAAAATCAGTTCCGTGGTTGTCAAGATATTTTTTATCACACCACAACCTCTTTAATACACTATTAATCAGGTCCAGAGAAGAAACCATGTTAGTTAAACAACCGTGTTATATCCAAACCAAAATGTATAGATTATATAGAAAAATGACCATTTATGGTCATTTTTCTATATAATCTAAACATTTTTGGGATCCATCTTGAAACATTGTAATATCCAAACCATGTTATAATAAACCTTGTTATAATAAAGTTGTGGTGTATATTGTTTATAATTTGTATAAATTTGCATAAAATGGAATTATCGCACCTAATACTTAACCAATTTTCAAAATGGAATTGCTTTGAAATTAATTTAAGGGCTCTATCTTGAAATATGTAACATTCTAGATTGAAATGTGGCATGTAGAAATGTAACTATCGTTACAAACTACTTAGAACATTTGCACATGCCTTTGTATGCAAATTAGTTATGTTTGATTTCCTGTTAACTTGAAAACTCAGTCCAGTGTCTTACATTCCTCTAAAATGGTATCTCATTGATGCCTGTATCTGGCTGGTTTTCAGACACCCATAAGGCTGCATTTTCTCTGACATGGTCACAAATATATTATGGGAAATTAAAAATTATTAAGTAACATAAAGTACATGAATAATATCAATCACTAAAATATCTGATCCATGAGTACAAATACCCGTTAGCTCTAAGGTGAGAGATAAGCAAATTTATTTTATACTCTGCAGTGAAATCAATGCATATCTGAAACAAATAAAAATGATATTTTCACACTGTGAGAATATATAATATTTTCACACTGTGCAAAACAACACAACCATGTTCTTTTCACAGTAGCAGCCCAGACTACTTTTTCTCGATAAAAGTCATATGTTATTGATAAAATAATTCTGTAAAATACCTTGACAAGCACTCTTTGAACTGTAAAAATGCTGTATTAAAATGGCGATCTGTTTATGTTTTGAAACTGAAAGTTGTGACATCATAGCCAGATCAAAACTGTGACGTATGATACAATCGATCAATTACCCTAAGTGTCCTTATAAATTATAAAATAAAAAGAAATTTTACTTTTTTTCAGTGGGTACCAAAAGTATATCATCTCTTGTGTTGTAAACATCTGAATTTTCACATATGCTTCACACGCGTGAAAATTTGGATGGTTTCAACACACTCGATGAAATATTTTGGGTATCCACCTAAAAGAAGTAAATATCCTCTATATATGCAACACTGTATGCCTTCAGCTGCAAGCCAATAAGGACGATCGGCGTGACGTCACTTCCGCTGAGGTCCGCCATTTTCGGGGGTGTAAACAAAGGAAATCTGCTATATGACCTTACCAAATGTGCACAAGAAATATTTTAAATCTGTCTCAAACCGCTGACACAAACTTACTCTATATTGTTGTTCCGTAGATTTCTTTTTATTTCCGATGATTGTCGATGTAAAAATCAGACACATTTTGCTTTTAAAACTGTTTAAAAATGATCAAAGTTTAGCGATAAAAACCGAAGCTTTCACCTCCACCAAATGAGAAAAATGGCAGGAAAGATAACCGTTCTTTGTTTCTTTTTACTGAAGAGTTCCCTGCCGACTGTCCTTATAGCAAGGAAACAACTGTGCTGTGTGCTTGAGTTTTATGCCCTTACAACAACTAAGGTTATATTGAGATCTTATTTCACCATAAACAAATGGATTGTGTTGGGGTTTAATGACATGTCAATCCTTGTGGTTCATTTTGTGTCATCCCTCAGAGAGGAAGAAAAGAGGGAAAAAAGATAGTGAATGAGATGAAAGAAAAGAACAGGAGAGAAAGAGGAGAAAAATTAAAGTGAACAAACAAAAAAAAAAAAAAAAAAAAAAAAAAAAGAAAAGAAAATCATTCCCAGTCTGCCATTACCTGCTGCAATGACAGCAGCCACTATCAGTTGGATGCCCCAGTGACATAAGTTGCACAACACCTTCACCTCACCCCCTACCTCCCATTGATTATTTCTCCATAAAACATATATTGTGGGTACTTGTTAGAATTGCCTCAATGTTCCAGCAACGTATGTTTCTAATATTGTTTCCAATAAGCAGTAAGGAAAGTGATCCCCTTCTTATCCGCATAACTTTTCTGATCTAGAGCTATGACAGTTGTAACTATCCTGCATTAAACCAAAATATACTGGTGGAATCTTCCACTGCTATATTTTGGACAAGTCGATTTGCCATCTAAGGGGTGTCAAGTCTATATTTTTGCTGTTATTCTATGTTTTTTTTTGTTTTTGTTTTTTTTCTATTTGCAACCAGTGAAGACGCTGATCCCAGGCCACATTATGCGGGGTCTAGTCTTGGTATCATTTTAACAAGTCTGTGAAATGAACACTCCTTTAAACCCCAGTTCATATTGAGAAAACTGGGGTTTACAGGGGTACAGATTATTTTGCTTATTCATGCTTTAAATATATGTTGTGGTACTCATTAAATATGTTCTATAAAAGGCTTATCCTTTGGAAGCAAGGAATACACCACAGAACTGAAAAATATGGAGTGTGCATGTTTTCTGGGCCAGACTAGCTAGTTTCTGCCAATTAGGCCTCATCAGTGACCCTCAGATATTTTCAAAATTCCACAAAGGAATCAATGATCCCAAAGGAAAAAAAAATATAATCTACACTATGATGTAGGGCATGGAGACGTTTTACCGCGGCCACACATTCCCACACACCAGCTGTAGTGAAGTTAAATATGTTCTATAAAAGGGTTATCCTTTGGAAGCAAGGAATACACCACAGAACTGAAAAATATGGAGAGTGCATGTTTTCTGGGCCAGACTAGCTAGTTTCAGCCAATTAGGCCTAAATGAGGCAGTTCTAACAAGCACCGACAACCTATGTTGTTTGAAGTATAGGAAGAAAACTATCACAAATTTTCATCGGAAAATGACCATTTTGGAGGCATGAAAGAATGCACTATATCACACGTATTTTATCAATGAGGCGGTTCTAACAAGCACCCAAATTGTATGATTGTAGTATAAATTAGAAAACTGCCATAAATTTTCATTCGGAAAACAACCTTTGGAGGTATGAAAGAATGTACTACATCACACGTATGTGTTATCGTAATGTCTGCACTGTTTGCCTGAATCTCTTTTATCAGTTATCCCCTATATTAATTTCATTGTAACACCCTGGCCTGATAAACATATGCTATCTCAGGACAAGTGAGCTTTATCAGGTCTATGTGGCATTTCACTTCTGTGAACTGGACTGATGGAAAAATTGGCAAAAATGTAATAGTGTACAATAGGATTAACTGATAAACAGAATACCAGGTTTGTGTCATTTGATATCAAGTTTATCAGGCTCAGCTTTGAGAACGCATGTAGAATCGCTTGGCAAGCCTCGCGATTCTACAAGCATTCTCGAAGCCTTGCCTGATAAACTTGATATCAAATCATCATGAAAACAGGCCTATATAATTTTGACACCCTCGAACCCCACTTTTATATAGTAAAACTGGGGTTTACAGGGGTAAACCTAATTTTTCTTATTTCTGCTCTAAAATATAGATTGTGGATACTTGTTAGAGCCTCCTCAATAAGGCGGTTCTAACGAGTACCTACAATCTATATTTTGAGCAATTATAAGAAACATTTTGTTGGGCCTGTGTGAACTGGGCCCAAACAAATTGCAAAAGTTTTCAGTAGGTGAGGAAAGTTGCCACTAACAAGAATTGCGTGAACTGTGCATCATGGGGAGTTCTGCCTTCATCCCATCATCAATGTTGAAAAAACGAAAATTCTGTTTTTGTATTGACAATTTTTTTTTTACCAATCAGTGTCCACATTACGATAACACACCCGTGTGACATGGTCCATTCTTTCATATCTCCAAAATGGCAACTTTTCAGATGAAAATTTGTTATATTTTTCTTATTTGTACTTCGAACATAGGTTTTGGATGCTTGTTAGAACTGCCTCATTGAGGCTTCCTAACAAGTACCCACAACCTATGTCTTGGAGCAGAAATAATCAAAATAATGTATACCCCTGTAAACCCCAGTTTTCTCTATATAAACTGGAGTTTAGAGGAGTGTTCATTTCATGGACCTGTTATCATGATGATGTGCAGAATATATGCCTCAAAAACGATATATTTATCAATCAATGTACCATCACAGACATGATGTTTAACAGCTGTCAAAAAGATGTGATATCAATCGAACCTGCAGGTTTCAGTAGCTGAGTCAGATATACATTTGACAGGTGATCAGGTTGTGGATTTGATACCTGCTGGATCAACAACATTCTTTTGTGGAGACTGATCATGAAATCCTTTTTACAGTCATTCTCTCACTTCTGCTGATCCAGGATGAGTAGTTACTGGTGAAAGAATGCACTGGTTAAGCCTGCCCAGAAAAAGTGTGGATAGGTAAACCGTCCAGCTTGATATGACCAAAGCAGTGTTGACTGGTTTATTAACCCTTATCTTGCTGAATATTCATTTAAACCACACCCATTTCTGTCTATCAACCAATCAAATTACTTAGTGTAATTTATTGTTACAAATTCATAAACTGAATGCCAAACAGTGAAGATCATGATCAAATGGCTTCTTCAGAAGCCATCTGATCTGGATCTACACTGTTTGCAAAGATAATGGTTGTTGTGAACAGCAAGATAAGGGTTAAACACCAAACAAACAAATATGATCAATTGTTCTTCATCAGTGTATGAAGAACAGTTTGTTGGAAATGGTTCGTCTAAGGAAAGTAAATGGCAAATGAAAATATTTAAAAATATCGCAGACAGATGGACATAACACAAGAACTCAAACATGCGGCAGGATCCAGTGGTTTAAAGCATCAATAGATAAACAATGTAACTATGCATGTAAGAGATAAGCAATGAACCCATCACGAAAACATGCCTATATAATTTTGACCCCCTTGAACCCCCACTTTTGTATGGTAAAACTGGGGTTTACAGGGGTATAACTTATTTTTCTTATTTCTGCTCTAAAATATAGATTGTGGCTACTCATCGAGGCGGTTCCAACGAGTACCCACAATCTATATTTTGAGCAGAAATAAGAAATATATCACAATTTTTCATCTTCAAATTTTCATGTTTTCGGTGGTAAAGTTTACAATGTATATGTATAGTCATGTTTTCGTAATGCTACAAAAAGTTACAGATAAAGTACCTACGAAGTTAGATAAACACTGTACCTATACAAGATAAACAAACTTATTATTGTTCAAAATGTTAACTGTTCCAGCAAATGCAATATTTATTATTCTGCTGATTTTTGCTGATATAAATATATTTTTTCTTTTCATTTTTTTAGCAAACAAAAAATGCAACCGGTCCAGATTCGAGCTATTTCTACAAGCTATGAACACTAGACAATAACACCATTGTCAAGGCAATCATCATAGTGAAAAACTTGGGTTTACAGGGATATACGTTAACCCATTGTACACGATTGGAATCTTCCATTGCTAAATGTTGGACAAGTTCATTTGCCATATAAAGGGTGTTAGGTCTATTTTTTCGCTTTTATTCTATTTTTTGGTTAGCAAATAGTGCAGGCCCTGATCAGACGCCGCATTCTGCGGCGTCTGATCTGGGCCTGCACTGTTTGCCAAGGTACTCTTTTAGGGGTTTCCCGCATGCAATGGGTTATTTTTCTTATTTCTGCTCCAAGACATGTTGTGGGTACTGACACTAAGAGCATCCACAGAGCATCCACAAGCTATGTTTTGAGTACACCACAACCTTATTATAACACTGTTGATTATAACATGGTCTAGAATACAACACAGTTTTGAAATGCATCCCAAAAATGTATAGATTATATAGAAAAATAACCATAAATGGTCACTTTTCTATACATTACAATACCACACCAATGCGACATAGTGCATTTTTTCACATCTCCAAAATGGCTACATTTCTGATAAAAATCCTTCCTATTTTTCTTATGCGTACTGCAAACATAGGTTGTGGATGCTCGTTAGAACTGCCTCACTGAGGCAGTTCTAACAAGTACCCATAACCAATATCTTGGAGCAGAAATAAGAAAAAATAATGTATACCCATGTAAACCCCAGTTTTTTCTATATGAAGTGGATTTTAGCGGGTGTTCATTTCACAGACTTATTCACGTGATGTAATCGGTGTAATGTTTCGGTATAATACAGTTGTTCAACTAGCCATGCATTATGATAACACACCCGTGTGTCATAGTACATTATTTCACATCTCCATAATGGCACTTTTTTATGAAAATCCGTATTCAGGATAAATTATGGGTGTTGGTCTTATTTCATCTTGAAAAGGTATGTTGTGTGTACTCATTAGAATCGCCTCAATGAAGTGATTCAAATGAGTTTTGAGGTGATTCTAATGAGTACACACAACTTTCCTTTATTTCAGGGAGGATTGGAAAGATATTCTTAGGGCTAATGGGAATACCTGGCAGATTTTTCCGCCATTTTTCAAAGAGAGACAACTTTCAGGACTTCCTGTTCGCCTTTCTATAAGAGCTGTCCCACGGAAAAAGGGGTCTACTCTTAAAGGAAAGAATTTGCTCCTTAGGAGCAAATTCTTTCCTTTAAGAGTTGGCCCCTATTGACATGGGAGACAAAAATACTTTGGCAGGAGTTGCCTCCCCTGAAGGGATTCCCATTCCCCTTATGTATTATTCCTCATGATCTGGTACTATGACTGACCCTCAGTATTTTGAGCTATCCCTATCTCAAACTATTTTTCATGGCCCCAAAGGCATTTGAGTTACTGAAGTTGTTCAGCTGTACTATGTTGAACAGATCTGAAACCATAATGAATGGAATACATAATGAATGGAATACATAATGTAATGAATGGAATACATAATGAATGGAATACATAATGAATGGAATACATAATGCCAATACTGTTTGCATTTCTTATGATTCTGAGTTTATCTTTATATTTTTCATTTTCCATGTTTTCTAAGAAGCGCTACAGTCAAACTTCAATGGCACAAACACCTTTTGGACCATGAAAGTCTGTTTGAGGCAGGGATAGTTCCAGTCACTGAGTGTTAACCCTTATCCTGCTGTTCATGACAACTCCTACCTTTGCAAACAGTGTTAATACAGATGGATTACCAGGGTATTTTTTTGGTGTAAAAAAGATTGTGATATTTTTCTTATTTGTACTTCAAATATATGTTGTGGGTGCTTGCTATGACCACAGCAATGATGCAGTTCAATCAAGCACCCACAACTTATGTTTTGGAGCAGAAATAAGGAAAACAACATATAACCCCTGTAATCCCCAGTTTTCTTAATATAAAGTGGGTTTTACATGGGTGTTCATTACACACACTTGTCAACATGATGATATCAAATGCATACTCATGAATAAAGATCACAATATCGCATGGCATTATCCTTATGACAGGATGACTGGATTTTTTTTTTTACATAATGATAAGACACCATGTGCAACATAGAGGATCTAAAAAGAGTGTTCAAGTTCAAAGCCTCGCAATTTAATCCCTTTTTCTCAAGTTGTTTAATAAATTCAATAATACATGAACACGAATGCAAGATTCTATTTATCATGTGTCATTGAAAGTGCATTTTAAACATGATTTTTATTTAAAAAATGTCAATATTCCGACATCTGTAAAACGCAGCATTGTTGAGGACGTCACTCATGTAACTTTACGGTGCATATCTAACTAATTTGCATATTTAATCCACTAGTGGATTACTAAATTTATTACTTGGTGTTATTACATTCTCAGCGGCGACATCATATAATAAAATGGCATCTTTCATGTATCTGTTAAACCTTATCCTGCTGAATAAATTTATTTAACCACACCCATTTCTGCCTATCAACCAATCAAATTTCTTAATGTATTCATTCAAATTTGCCAAATGAATAACAATTAGTATAGATCCTGATCAGGTGGAAGCTATCTGATCTGGATCTACATTATTAAGGTTGGGGTTGTCATGTTCAGCAGGTTAAGGGTTAAACTAGCATTTAAGATGATTTGTTATAACTACCTTAAGTCTGCTCTTAACAGCGATTGATGGTGCTTGCTAGAACCACCTCAATGAGGTAGTTCCAACGAGTACTCACAATCAATATTTTTGAGTAAAATTGAAAAAAAAAATAAGAATCTTACATGGGTGTGAGGGGTGGATAGAAAAATCCATCTGGAGGGTCACAGTCTAGCATCACCAGGCTTGCCGAGTGATCCTTGGCTATGATCCTGAGGGACGGATTTTCTATCCCCTTCCCCTCACACCATGTAAGATTCTTTTTCTTGCTTGCCATTCATTTCTAGATTTATAATGTAGTCACTTCAGTTGCCATCGTCTGCCACATATTGATGACAATGGTTTAATGTTTAGTGATATCACGTAAAGTGCTGTGACGTCAACCTTAACAATGGAGCATATGAGGTTTTATTCAACCAGTGCATATCAAACACATGAGACTATTCGATTTTTACCCTTTCCGTGGGTAAGAACACCAGGGTAAGAACAGAATTTCTATCCCTGGCTAAAACCATGGATTTCCTTATCTGGTGTGCAAGAAAATAATACATAACCCTGCAAACCCCACCTTCCTCTGTATAAAGAAGGATTTACAGGGTTGTTTATTTCACTTGTTTAACATAATGACTTAAGGGGAATTGGAGCACCTGGCAGATTTTTCTGCCATTTTTTTTGAGGGGCGACAACTTTTGGGACTTCCTGTTCAATTTTATATAAGCCCTGTCCCATTAAAAAAGGGGTCTACCCTTAAAGGAAAGAATTTGCTCCTCAGGAGCAAATTCTTTCCTTTAAGAGTTGACCCCTATTGACATGGGAGACAAAAACACTTTTGCAGGAGTTGCCTCCCCTGAAGGTGTATCCAATCTCCTTAATTCTGGAAGCTCTTCTTGATGTCCACATGAGGAAATAAAGACTTCCATGTCCCGACAATATAGTTGTCTATATCAGAACAGAAAGATACATCAAAGAATTTCAACTTCTTGCAGTTCTCCAAAACCCTGCAAAGGAAATGAAAACATTAATTCAAATGCATTTGCATATATATGTTTCTTTGTATTGGAGTTTAATGAACCAGTCAACACTATTTTTGAGCCGGTCAATTTACCTATCCACACTTTTCCTGGGCAGGCTTATATGTAAGCAGTTAACCAGTACAGTGCACATTCTTTCGCCAGAAACTGACAACTACCCTTCTTGAATCAGCGGAAGGGAGAGAATGACCATAGAAATTATTTCATGATCAATCTCCATGAAAGAATGTTGCCAACCCCGGCAGGTATCGAACCCACATCCTCCTGATCAACAGTCAGATGCGCATCCAACTGAGCTACCGAGGCCGGCACATTTGCATATGTAACACTTCTAATTAACGTCAAAAATTTGCAATGGATATTCTGCGATATACTGTATTTTCATCATCATGTAAAGATGCTTTTCATTGGCTAGAATTTTGTTTTGTGCAGCTTACCACACTTGCCACTCGGTGCACATAATAAAAATTTTGCAACAAAACAAATTAGTCAGTTTTGCCATCACAATTATTTAACTCCTGTTCTATGACTCAGCTGAGGCTTTGGCTTACACAAGATTTCTGAGAAAAACTCCCAATATACCTCCCCAAATGATAACTTTGTCCCCTAAATGATGGCCCCCGCCCACTGGGCTTGAAGAAATAGATGGGTTGCATGATGCTTCCACGCAGAGCTGAAATCGACAACACACGTGTACTTGTGAACCGCTTTGAGGATCTAAGCCTGCCCAGGCAAAGCGGTGCTAGTCGGACTGTCCATGCTTATAAAGCCTATCGGTTTCATTGGGCAACAGGGCTTGATATGTCGTTTCAACTCCACGTCGGGTAAAAGTCCCACAAAATTGGAAGCAACGTCTCCAAGATGACCTAAATAGTGTTGACAGGGATGTTAAACCTCGAATCAAAGAAAATCATCACTTAATGTTGCTTTTCATTGGCTAGCAGGTAGGCAGGAATCGAACCCACGTCCTCCTGATCAACAGTCAGACGCGCATCCAACTGAGCTACCGAGGCAGGCACATTTGCATATGTAACACAACTTCTAATTAATGTCAAAAATTTGCAATGGATATTCTGCGATATACTGTATTTTCATCATCATGTAAAGATGCTTTTCATTGGCTAGCATTTTGTTTTGTGCAGCTTACACACTTGCCACTTGGTGCACATTATAAAAAGTTTGAAGCAATACAAATGAGTCAGTTTTGCCATCACAGTTATTTAACTTCTGTTCCATGACTCCCGTGAGGCTTTGGCTTACACAAGATTTCTGACTAAACAAAAACTGCTAATTTACCGGTACCTCCCCAAATGATAACTTTGTTTACAGGTATCCATAAATGAGCTACAGCTAGTGGTTGGACGCTGTTCAAATTTTATTAGCTGCTATCATCAGTTTATGTAAGCCATATTGTCTTTTTGTCAAGTGGGCTGCCCATCGGAGTCTTACTGTTGGTTTTCTTTTGCGCCAGCATTTCAGTGGCTTCTTGCTGTGGTGTCCTCACCGTTATTTCATCTCTGTGGATGTTTGATTTTTGTGTTCTCAGAGATGTTGTACTGATGAGTTAGGAGGCCTTCATGCGGACGGAACAAATTATCAGTCTAAATCCTGACAGAAGTAAGGGCGAGGATTATGGCCGCGTTAAATGGATTTAAGCCCCCCAGTGCAATTCGTTTCACTGATTGTTCCAAGGCGTTTTTTTTTTTTTGTCGCAGTTTATTTTTGTTATCGTTTGTCTGAGTGTGTGTATCACTTGTTTTTTTTTTGTTTTTGATAGCCAATTGGCCATTTTGTGGGGAAGTGACTGTCCATTTGGCTTTCCGCTATAGTTATTTCATGTTTGTGTTTCTTTCCCTTTGGTGTCTCTGATAAGAGCTATGGGTTAATTGTATTGATTCCTGATCATTGCCTTCACTTCTATTTTACATGGGATTTATTACAGATTTGTTAACGAGATGACATGCCTGTGCTTCAGCTGAAACGAAAATGTTTACACATACATGTGAACATATGAGATAGCTGTAATGTTTACAATACTTACTTCTGAGCCACATCTGCTGTCACTTGTCTGGTTCCGAGTATATCAAGTTGCTCCAAATCCATGCTATATTTAGAAATTGTGAGTAAGTCCTTATCACAGATAGTTCTGTTGGCAGTCAGGTATAATTTCTTCAATTTTGGACACTGTGTCACCAAGTCTATTATACAACTGGTTGATGATTTCACTTCAGGGCTAAAACAAAAGAATGCATGTAAAGAAATTAATGAACAAGAATTTGTTTTTCTACAAAAACACAGATGTCTCCCCCGTTTTTGACTGCTAAGTATAACCTTGACATTGGAGGTATTGAGCTGGGTCTTGTGTGCAACACATCATCTAATGAAGATGAACATTTCTGCATAGTAACTTTAAAAATGTTCATAGAAAAATAAAAAAGTTATTGGCCGTAAACAAAAAAAGCACTTTTTTACCTTTGACCTCCAAGTATGGCCTTGACCTTTGCAGTACAACACATCGTCTCATGATGGTTAACATTTCTGCCAAGTAATTTCATAATCCATCAAAGAATAAGGAAGTTATTGACTGTCCTTTTTTTACCTTTGACCTCTAGGTATGACCTTGACATTGGAGGTATGGACCTTGGTCTTGCACATGACTCATGGTCCAACTTTCAAGCCTCTAGCTCCAACAGTTTTTGAGATATCTTGCTGACAAGATTTTATTAAAAAAAATTCAAAGGGCAATAACTCTTGAAAGGGGCATAATCCGGATGAGAAAAAAAATACGTGTCAGCTTATTTTCCATTAGGAATGCATATATGAAATTTCAAAACCATAGCATACACAGTTCTAAAGTTATGCTATGCATCACTTTTAGGATTCATTACAATGGGCACAAATTACCAAAATGACAAAGGGCCATAACTGGCAAAGTATTTTTCGGAATTTTGTCAAAAGTTAATCAGTTCATATAATCATCACCACCAATATACTCAACAACTTTCAAGGCTCTAGCTCCAATAGTGTTTGAGATATTTTGCTGACAAGATTTTATTAAAAAAATTTCAAAGGGCAATAACTCTTGAAAGGGGCATATTCCGGACGAGAAAAAAATACGCGTCAGCTAATTTTTCATGAGGAACCCATATATGAAATTTTGTAACCCTAGCATACACGGTTCTAAAGTTATGCTATGCATCACTTTTAGCATACATTACAATGGGCACAAATTACCAAAATGACAAAGGGCCATAACTCACAAAGTATTTTTTGGAATTTTGTCAAAAGTTAATCAGTTCATCTACTCATCACCACCAATATATTCACCAACTTTCAAGCCTCTAGCTCCAATAGGTTTTGAGATATCTTGCTGACAAGATTTTATTAAAAAAAAATTCAAAGGGCAATAACTCTTGAAAGGGGCATAATCCTGACGAGAAAAAAAATACGCGTCAGCTTATTTTCCATCAGTAATGCATATATGAAATTTCAAAATTATAGCATACACCGTTCTAAAGTTATGCTATGCATCACTTTTAGCATACATTACAATGGGCACAAATTACCAAAATGACAAAGGGCCATAACTCACAAAGTATTTTTCGGAATTTTGTCATAAGTTAATCACTTCATCTACTCATCACCAACAATCTATTCACCAAGTTTCAAGGCTCTAGCTCCAATAGTTTTTGAGATATCTTGCTGACAAGATTTTATTAAAAAAATTTCAAAGGCAATAACTCTTGAAAGGGGCATATTCCGGACGAGAAAAAAAATACGCTTCAGCTAATTTTCCATGAGGAATCCATATATGAAATTTCAAAACCCTAGCATACATGGTTCTAAAGTTATGCTATGCATCACTTTTAGCATACATTACAATGGGCACAAATTACCAAAATGACAAAGGGCCATAACTCACAAAGTATTTTTCGGAATTTTGTCAAAAGTTAATCAGTTCATCTACTCATCACCATCAATATAATCACCAACTTTCAAGGCTCTAGCTCCAATAGTTTTTGAGATATCTTGCTGACAAGATTTTATTAAAAAAAAAAATTCAAAGGGCAATAACTCTTGAAGAGGGCATAATCCGGACAAGAAAAAAAATACGTGTCAGCTAATTTTCCATGAGGAATCCATATATGATATTTCAAAACCCTAGCATACACGGTTCTTTAGTTATGCTATGCATCAAAAGCGTAATGGACGGACGAACGGACGAACGAACCAGAACCAATATGCCCCTCAAACTTTTTCAAAGTTGGGGGCATAATAAGAAAGTTATTGACAGAACACAAAAAAGGCCCTTTTTTTACCTTTAACCTCTATGTATGACCTTGACCTTTCAGGTATTAAACTGGGTCATGCGTGCAATACATCATATCAGCTATTTGGTTAACATTTCTGCCTAGCAATTTCAAAATCCATCTAAAAATAAGAAAGTTATTGACCAAACACGAAAAAAAGCCCCTTTTTTACCTTTGACCTCTATGTATGACCTTGACATTTTAGGTACCAAACTGAATCATGCATGCAACACATCGTCCCATGATAGTTAACATGTTTGCCAAGTAACTTCAAATTCTATTTAAAAATAGGCAAGTTATTGACAAAACCCGAAAAAAGGCCCCTTTTTTTACCTTTGACCTCTAAGTATGACCTTGACCTTTGAGGTAACAACCTGGGTCATGCGCGCAACACATCACCTTATATTGGTTCACATTTCTGCCATGTGATTTCAAAATCCATCTCAAAACAAGAAAGTTATTGACCAAATACGAAAAAAAGGCCCACTTTTTGACCTTTGATCTCTAAGTATGACCTTGACCTTTGAGGTACCGACCTGCCTCATGTGCACCACACATCGTCTCATGATTGTTAATAATTATGCCAAGTAATTTTAAAATCCATCTCAAAATTAGAAAGTTATTGACCAAATACGAAAAAAAGGCCCCTTTTTTGACCTTTGACCTCTAAGTATGACCTTGACCTTTGAGGAACCGACCTGCCTCATGCGCACCACACATCGTCTTATGGTTGTTAATAATTATGCCAAGTAATTTTAAAATCCATCTCAAAATAAGAAAGTTATTGACCAAATACGAAAAAAAGGCCCCTTTTTTGACCTTTGACCTCTAAGTATGACCTTGACCTTTGAGGTACCGACCTGCCGCATGCGCACCACACATCGTCTTATGGTTGTTAATATTTCTGCCGAGTAATTTTAAAATCCATCAAAAAATAAGAAAGTTATTGACCGGACACGATTTGCCCATACATATATACATACCAACAAACTTCCAAGGGAGATAATTCAAAAAGTATAAATGCGAGAGTTATGGTTCTTGCGCACTGCACGTCGTCTAATGCTGATTAATATTTATACGAAGTTTCGTGACGATAGCTCTAACGGTTTTCAAGTTACAGAGCGGACACGAAAGTGTGACAGACGGACAGACAGACAGACAGACAGACGGACAGATGGACAGACAGACGCCCGGGGGAAAAACAATATGTCTCTCCGAAAAAAAATTTTTCGGGGGAGACATAATAACTTAAGGGGAATGGGGAACACCTTCAGGGGAGGCAACTCCTGCAAAAGTATTTTTGTCTCCCATGTCAATAAGGGTCAACTCTTAAAGGAAAGAATTTGCTCCTGAGGAGCAAATTCTTTCCTTTAAGAGTAGACCCCTTTTTCAGTGGGACAGGGCTTATAGAAAAGTGAACAGGAAGTCCCGAAAGTTGTTCTCCCTTGAAAAATGGCCGACAAATCTACAAGGTGTTCCCATTCCCCTTAAATAATAAATACAGTCAAACGTCGTGCAATGACTCAAACATTTCAATGACCATGAACATTTGTTTCAGGTAGTAGTTGTTTGTGCCAGTGAGTGCTCATCAAAGTGCCAGTTTAGCAGGCATAATGGAAATTATTCCTGTGTTTTCTACAGTCAAACTTCAATGGTTTGCTCATAGGGGCTTGGAGAAATATATGGCCTGCCCGATGCTTCCAGGCAGAGCTGAAACTGACCAACCTTGAATACTGGAAAACCACTTAGGTCTAAGCCTGTCCAGGAAAAGTCATGCGAGTCCGATCACTCCTTAAACCCTAGCAGTTTCTATGGGTGGTAGGGCTTGAGATGTCATTTCATCTCAATGTCAGGTAAAAGTCCCACAAAATTGGAAGCAACGTCTCCAAAATGACCCCAACAATGTTGAAGGGGACGTAAAACCAACCAACACAAACAAACAAAATTAATGGCTAGAATACCTTTGGAACAACAAAAATCTGTTCGAGACAGGGCTAGTTCGAGCCACTGAGGTTAACTGCCAGGAGGCATAACAGTGTTAATTTTGGGATATCTTTTCGGTGTTCTATGATAAAAATATATCCTGTGTACACTCATTAGACTCGCCTCATTGAGGCGGTTCAAATGAGTACACATGGCATACATTTGCAAGATAAACGTCGAAAATCTCCTTAATTATTCCACACTACTTTTTATGTAGACGAATTCCCTATGGACTCAAAAATGGGTTCGACTCAGCCATGGTAATTGTGCCATCAGAGTTCGAGCCATCAAAGATCTACTGTATTTTTCTATGTTGCATATACTCACTAGAATCACCTCAATGAGGTGGTTATAATGAGTAAACACAACATTCATTTTCAAGATAAAATACCAGTAAGTAAAATCTCCCAAAATTATCCTAAATATACAGACACATGTACACCATAACCTCTTTATAACACTGTTTGTTATAGCATGATTTTGGATATAATACTGTTTTAACCCTTTTTGTACAAAATGGAATCTTCCTCCGAATATATACCAGGAATCCATTTCCAAAGTAAAGAGTGCCAGGATGTGTTTTCTTCAAAATTTATTTGGAAAATGACTGAACTTTTAGCAAACCTTGGAGGCCCTGATTAGATGCCGCATTCTGGGGCGTCTGATCTGGGCTTGCACTGTTTGCCAATTACCCGTTTTGGGGATTCCAGTACAAAATGGGTTATGGTTTGTTTGAGGATTAACCTCCCCGTCAACACCGCATATGTCATTTTGGAGATGTTGCTTCCAATTTTGTGGTACTTTTACCCGACAACGAGATAAAATGACATCTCAAGCCAGGTCACCCAATGAAACCAATCGGGTTTATAAGCATGGACTGTTTGACTCGCACGGATTTTCCTCGGCAGGCTTAGTTCCTCTAAGCGGTTTACCAGTACTTGTGTGCAGGTCGGTTTCAGCTCTGTGTGGAAGCATCATGCAGCCCAGTCAGAAAACTGGTAACAGACAGCAGAACTTTTTGTTGGTATACACTGCGTAATGAAATGTTTTACCAGAAAGACAACTTTAAAGACTTCTTGTTTGCTCTTTTGTACATAAAACTCATCTGGGCGGGGGCGAACAATGGGTTAAGCTGGATACCAAAAATGTATAAGATTATACATTTAGACAAATGGCCAAAAATGGTCATTTTTCTATATAATCTACACATAATCTACACATTTTTATTTGGATACATTACTTTTCATTTTTATTTGGATACAACACAGTTGTTAACTAACACGGTTTCTGCTTTGGACCCTGACAATAGTGTAATAAAGAGGTTGTGGTGTATCTGAACTTATGAGAAAATTTCCAAAGGAGCTCCAGAATAAGTTTGAATCAACCATTGTGTATGAGCCATTGTTGTTTCAGTCACTGACATTTCAGTGTAACTCGTTTGTCTAGCATAAATAAGCCACATATTTGACATTACATTCTATGTTTAACCCATTTTGTACAGGAGACACCAAAATGGGTAGATGGCAAACAGTGCAGGCTCAAATCAGACCCCGCAGAATGCGGCGTCTGATCAGGGCCTACTGTTTGTGAAAAGTTAAGCCATTTTCAAAAATAAATTTTGAAGAAAAAAAACCTCACACCCATTAATTTTGGAATGCACTCCTGGTGTATATATAAAGCATATATAAGGAGGAAGCTCCCATTTGGTGCAAAAAGGGTTAACCCTTATCCCAATGAACATGACAACCCCTACCTTTGCAAACAGAATAGATCCAGAACAGATGATCTGATCAGGATCTACACTGTTTATCATGCAGTTTGTGATTTGAACGAAAACATAATATCGAACAATATGATTGGTGGATAGTCAGCAGTGGGTGTAGCTAAATTAATTAATTCAGCAGGATAAGGGTTAAGTGAAATCATCGTGTTTATTATCTGCATGGCTGCTTTCTAACATTGTAGCAAATGCTAGAGCTCAGTGCTAGCCTCATTTGAAACGACAGTGATATGGAATCTTAAAACACCAAAACTGCTGGGGCCAGTTGTTCAAAACTAACGACGTCGTTAGTTAACGTATCGTTAAAACTTTGATCATTAAATATAGCAAATATGTTGAAATTTTTGATGAAAAAATGTGAGCAGCTTTTGCGGACGCAAAAGCTGCTCTCATTTTTTCAGCAAAAATGCCAAAATTTTTGATATTGTACTTGCTAGAACAGTTAACAATATGACCGTTAACGAGCTCGTTAAGCTAACGATGCTTTGAACAACTGGCCCCAGTGTTTTGAGTTTAACTTCCCCGTCAATTCTGGAGACATTGCTTCCAATTTTGTGGGACTTTTACCCGACATTGAGATGAAATGACATCTCAAGCCCTGCCACCCAATGAAACCAATAGGGTTTATAAGCATGGACGGTTCCGACCCGCACCGCTTTGCCTGGGCAGGCTCAGATCCTCTAAGCGGTTTACCAGTACTTGTGTGCAGGTCGGTTTCAGCTCTGTGTGGAAGCATCATGCAGCCCAGTCAGAAAACTGGTAACAGACAGCAGAACTTTTTGTTGGTATACACTGCGTAATGAAATGTTTTACCAGAAAGACAACTTTAAAGACTTCTTGTTTGCTCTTTTGTACATAAAACTCATCTGAAGTGGGGGTGGGGGGTCACTCTTATGGGGAATGGGAACACCTTCAGGGGAGGCAACTAGTGCAAAAGTATTTTTGTCTCCCATGTCAATAGGTGTCAACTCTCAAAGGAAAGAATTTGCTCCTTCAAGGATAGACCCCTTTTTCTTTCTGACAGAGTTAACAGAAACGTGAACAGGAAGTCCCTGATGTTGTCTCCCTTTTAAAAATGGCGGAAAAATCTGAGAGGTGTTCCTATTCTCCTTAAAGGAAAGAATTTCTCCTTGGGAGCAAGTTCTTCTCTTCAACAGTAGCTTCTTGAGAAAAGGGAGAAAAAAGTGTATGAATGTCCATTCCCCTTTTTGCTCCTATTTTTCTTTCTTTTTCTTATTTCAGAAAAAAAAAACTGGCTTGTTATCTTATCAACTGCAGTGATTCACTCGTTACTGCTCTTAATCCTTATCGTGCTGTTCTGACAACCCCTACCTTTGCAAACAGTGCAGATCCAGATCAGATGGCTTTTGAAGAAGCCATTTGATCAGGGTCTACACAGCTTGTCATGCAGTTTATGAACTGAATGACTACATGCACTACACTAAGTAATTTGATTGGTGGATATTCAGGAATGGGTATGGCTGAATTAATTTATTCAGCAGGATAACTAAACAATTCCTTGCGGAATCGACTGCCCGCGCTGCCAAAATTTTAAGGGCTCTTTCACCAGTAGTCCAAACAAAGTTCTCTAACCTTTATGCACATGCCTAACTAATATACTAGCCAGCATACAAGATTTAAACTATGATATTGAAAACTGTAGCAGGACACTATTTAAATATTGAACATCCAGGTCATCCACAGAGTCCTCAATGAAGGATCTGATCAGACTGTACAGGTGTGCAAGCTGATCAGTATCTTCACTGGAGAGTCATGTCTGAAGATATAGGGCTGGCTAATCAGAGTGGAAAAATTTTTCTATTATCAGTCCTGCCATTGTGATATGTTAACTAATGTCATTATTAGTTATTTTGAATGTGATCCCATGTTCCCCGTCCAGAATATCTTTCTCAGGTGGGGAATGTGATCCCTTGTTCCCCGTCAAGAATATTGCTCTCAGGTGGGGAATGTGATCCCATGTTCCCCGTCCAGAATATCTCTCTCAGGCGGGGAATGTGATCCCATGTTCCCCGTCCAGAATTTCTCTCTCAGGCGGGGAATGTGATCCCATGTTCCCCGTCCAGAATATCGCTCTCAGGTGGGGAATGTGATCCCATGTTCCCCGTCCAGAATATCGCTCTCAGGTGGGGAATGTGATCCCATGTTCCCCGTCAAGAATATTGCTCTCAGGCGGAGAGTGTGATCCCATATTCCCCGTCAAGAATATCGCTCTCAGGCGGGGAATGTGATCCCATGTTCCACATCCAGAATATTGCTCTCAGGTGGGGAATGTGATCCCATGTTCCCCATCGAGAATTTCGCTCTCAGGTTGGGAATTTGATCCCAAGTTCCCCATCCAGAATATTGCTCTCAGGTGGGGAATGTGATCCCATGTTCCCCATCGAGAATTTCGCTCTCAGGTTGGGAATGTGATCCCATGTTCCCCGTCAAGAATATCGCTCTCAGGTGGGGAATGTGATCCCATGTTCCCCATCCAAAATATCGCTCTCAGGCGGGGAATGTAATCCAATGTTCCCCGTCCAGAATATTGCTCTCAGGCGGGGAATGTGATCCCTTGTTCCCCGTCCAGAATATCGCTCTCAGGTGGGGAATGTGATCCCATGTTTACCGTCAAGAATATCGCTCTCAGGTGGGGAATGTGATCCCATGTTCCCCATCCAGAATATCGCTCTCAGGTGGGGAATGTGATCCCATGTTCCCCGTCCAGAATATCGCTCTCAGGTGGGGAATGTGATCCCATGTTCCCCGTCCAGAATATTGCTCTCAGGCGAGGAATGTGATCCCATGTTCCCCGTCCAGAATATCGCTCTCAGGCGGGGAATGTGATCCCATGTTCCAGGTCCAGAATATTGCTCTCAGGCGGGGAATGTAATCCCATGTTCCCCATCCAGAATATCGCTCTCAGGTGGGGAGTGTGATCCCTTGTTCCCCGTCAAGAATATCGCACTCAGGTGGGGAATGTGATCCCATGTTCCCCGTCCAGAATATCGCTCTCAGGCGGGGAATGTGATCCCATGTTCCCCGTCCAGAATTTTGCTCTCAGGTGGGGAATGTGATCCCATGTTCCCCGTCCAGAATATTGCTCTCAGGCGGGGAATGTGATCCCAAGTTCCCCGTCCAGAATATTGCTCTCAGGCGGGGAATGTGATCCCATGTTCCCCGTCAAGAATATCGCTCTCAGGTGGGGAATGTGATCCCAAGTTCCCCGTCCAGAATTTCGCTCTCAGGTGGGGAATGTGATCCCATGTTCCTCGTCCAGAATATTGTCCTCAGGTGGGGAATGTGATCCCATGTTCCCGAACAAGAATATCGCTCTCAACGGAGAATGTGATCCCATGTTCCCGGTCAAGAATATCGCTCTCAACGGAGAATGTGATCCCATGTTCCCGGTCAAGAATATCGCTCTCAGGCAGGGAATGTGATCCCATGTACCCCGTCCAGAATATAGTTCTCAGGTGGGGAATGTGATCCCATGTTCCCCATCCAGAATATCGTTCTCAGGCGGGGAATGTGATCCCATGTTCCCCGTCCAGAATATTGCTCTCAGGTGGGGAATGTGATCCCATGTTCCCCGTCCAGAATATCGCTCTCAGGTGGTAAATTTGTGATCCCATGTTCCCCGTCCAGAATATCGCTCTCAGGCGGGGAATGTGATCCCATGTTCCCCGTCCAGAATATTGCTCTCAGGCGGGGAATGTGATCCCATGTTCCCCATCCAGAATATCGCTCCTAGGTGGGGAATGTGATCCCATGTTCCCCGTCAAGAATATCGCTCTCAGGTGGGGAATGTGATCCCATGTTCCCCGTCCAGAATATCGCTCTCAGGCGGGGAATGTGATCCCATTTCACCATCCAGAATATCGCTCTCAGGTGGGGAATGTGATCCCATGTTCCCCGTCAAGAATATCGCTCTCAGGCGGGGAATGTGATCACATGTTTCCCATCCAGAATATCGCTCTCAGGTGGGGAATGTGATCCCATGTTCCCCATCCAGAATATTGCTCTCAGGCTGGGAATGTGATCCCATGTTCCCCGTCCAGAATATCGCTCTCAGGTGGGGAATGTGATCCCATGTTCCCCATCCAGAATATCGCTCTCAGGTGGGGAATGTGATCCCATGTTCCCCATCCAGAATATTGCTCTCAGGCTGGGAATGTGATCCCATGTTCCCCGTCCAGAATATCGCTCTCAGGTGGGGAATGTGATCCCATGTTCCCCATCCAGAATATCGCTCTCAGGTGGGGAATGTGATCCCTTGTTCCCCATCAAGAATCCAAATAATGAACTTGTTATACTGCAAAGCTTTTTCATGACATTTGTACATCTTCCAATATTTTCTTTTGTACCGGACGTCATGAGCTGCAGATGTTTATATGTGACATCATCAAACTCACCCTTCTGTATGCACTACGTTGATCACAGCAATCAGTGGGAAAATGTTTATGTCATGTTAGAATGAGAGTTTTATAATGGAAAACAAAGTACCAAATGAATGAAAAACAATAAAAAGTTTCTATTTTATTGTGTTGCATGAAATTATTTTGCTTATATTTTTTATCAACTCCAGTAAATCCAACATGGTGGCCATCGCAATTCAGCGAAGGCAAGTGCGAGAGGGGTAATATATTTTTGCTCATAGGGTATATGGAAAATAATTACCCTTGCGCTGTCCAATCAAAAGCCTGGGAATTTCTTTGCAGTATAACAATAACTGAATGCACAATAAAAACATGCATCAAGTTAACAAGCCCACATAATGAAACCCTCAGAAACACCCCAGTTTATATACTAAAAGGGTGGATGTGAGTGAGTGTTTGAGTTCTACGTCCCACCAACAGCTATGGTAATACGGAGAAGGGACCCCAGATTAAAGACTCATCCGAAAGTCTGGAGAAGCCTGGAATTGATCCTGCGACCCCTGGTTTACAATGCAAGTAGCGTAACCACTACACCACGGAGGCTTCTAAAGGGAAAGGGTGGGGTTCATCACATTAACAAGTCTGTGTATTTAACACCCCCTTAAACCCCACATTATATAGAGAAAACTGGCCATTTACAAGGGTATATGATAATTTTCTTATTTCTGTTCCAAGACATAGGTTGTGGGTACTCATTAGAACTGCCTCAATGAGGCAGTTCTAAAGAGCACCTACAACCTATGCAAGACATTGGTTGTAGGTACTCCATTAGAACCGCCTCAATGAGGCGGTTCTAATGAGCCCCTAAAACCTATTTTTCAAGTGCAAATAAGAATAATATCACAATTTTCATCAGACAATTTTCATCAGAAAATTGACCATTATGGAGATATGAAAGAATGCTGTAAGTCACACGGATGTGTTAACATAATGTTCACAAAGATTTTCATTACATGGACTTGTTAATAGGAGGTACAAGCTTAGAGCATTCTTCAAATCCAGCCCATTCAATAGCCATGTTATAGTTTACGAAATCAAAATTTTGTTTTGCATGCAAAAAGGTAGTAAATAAATGTAACTACAACAAATCATGCCATGCCATTATAAACATAATTACCACCATCCTATGTCAATTTCTTCCAGCTGTGTACAGTCAGTGGCAAGTGCTTTAATAGCGACATGTGATACTGTTCGGCTTCGCCACAAATCCAGAGAAATCAAACCCCTACAATGCATGTGACAGTTTGTAAATATCACAATTTATCACACTCACCGTAAATATTCAGACATCTGACCTATAAATAGTACCCATAGCTCCAAATAAGCTGCAGTAATGAGGATTATTAAGGGGAATGGATACACCTTCAGGGGAGGCAACTCCTTCAAAAGTATTTCTATCTCCCATGTCAATAGGGGTCAACTCTTAAAAAAAAGAATTTGCTCATCAGGAGCAAATTCTTTCCTTTAAGAGTAGACCCCTTTCCAGTCAGTCAGGGCTTATCGAAAAGTGAACAGGAAGTCCCAAAAGTTGTCTCCCTTTGAAAATCACGGAAAAAGCTGACAGGTTTTCCCATTTCCCTTAAAGAATATTTTTTCTTATTTCTTCCTAAAAGCCTGTGTTATGGGTGCTTGTTAGAACAGCCACGATAAGGCAATTCTAACATGTTTTGTTTGTTTGATTTGAGGTTTAACATCCCCCTCAACACTATATAATGCATTTTGTGAGATGTTGCTTCCAATTTGTTTTTGTAGGACTTTTACCCGACATCAAGATAAAATGACATCTCAAGCCCTGCCGCACAATGAAACCAATAGCGTTTATATGCAGCCACAATTAGACCATTCTAACATGATTTGTTTGTTTGATTGAGGTTTACCGTCCCCCTCAACAGTATATAGGTCATTTTGGAGATGTTTCCAATTCTGTGGGACTTTTACCTAACATTGAGATGAAATTACATCACAAGCCCTGCTGCACAATGAAACCAATAGGGTTTATATTCATGGACAACTCGCACCACTTTGCCTGTGCAGGTTTAGACCCTAAGCGATTTATCAGTACTCATGTGATCGGTTTCAGCTCTGCGTGGCCGCACCATGCAGCCCAATTTATTTCTTCAAGCCACGATGGGTGGAGGCCTGATTCTAACATGTACCCACAACATAGGTTTCTGAAGAGAATTAAGTGGAATGGGTACACCTTCAGGGGAGGCAACTCCTGCAAAAGTGTTTTTACTCCCCTGTCATTAGGGATCAACTCTTATTAAAGGACAGAATTTGCTCCTGAGGAGCAAATTCTTTCCTTTAAGAGTAGACCCCTTTTTCGGTGGTACTGAGCCTAGGGAAAAGCAAAAAGGAACTCACAAAAGTTGTCTCCCTTTGAAAAATGGCGGATTAATCTACCGGGTGTTCCCATTCCCCTTAAGAAAATAATCCCTTAATTTTCCTCATTACTCCCTGATATCTGGAACTACAGTGCTTATCCTATAATTTGAATATTTTCATTTTTCTGTCCAATCACACATCACAGAAGCATTGGAAATGGCAAACAGTGTAGACATAGATCAGACTGCTCCTGAAGGAGCAGTCTGATCTGTGTCTGCACTGTTTGCTGAAGATGCATTTTGGTCTGTCTGAATATTTAAGGCAATAAACATGGATCAAAATCCACCTACCACCACCCAACATCTATTTCCTGCACTTCCACCTAGTCCGCAGCAAGAGCTTTGATGCCAACATGCGACACTCTCACGCAATTCCACAAGTCCAGTGAAAGTAAATTCCTAAAATATACAAAGGATTTCACGAGATTTCTAAGCTATGATTTTTATGACTAATGTGAAAGGTCATAAACTTCCACAAATTTCAGTTTCAAAATTTAAAAGGAGATTTTATATTTTGGCTCTTTGCTCAAAGAGAAATTTCTTGAAAATGATATAAATTTATAATGGAAGAAATTTAAGAGCAAATTATAGTTTCCTTCCTTAATTACAGTCAAAACACTGGCGGTATTCGACTGGTGATTTCGCTTGTAAACCAGGGGTCGCAGGATCAATCCCGGGCTTCTCCAGACTTTCGGAGGAGTCTTTAAACCGAGGTCTCGTCTCAGTATGACCTTAGCTGTTGGTGCGACGTAAAACTCAAACACTCACTCACTCACGACCCCGTTTCAAGAAGAGCACAAAGTCGGTCATGTGACTGAATTAGTATGGCTGAACATAATGCGGAGGTAAAAGTAGCACAGTAAAATTTCATTCAGGAAGTTGTTTCAAGACAATTTTCTTAATATACTGATCAGCTTTGACATTTGACCTTTCCCCATGGTGCCTATCCCCCGAATCTATTACGAATATATTTGATCATTTGTATTTGCTTTTTCTTTCTGTGCGACCGAGGGGCTTACAAGAATGCTAAAATATGAAACAGTCACATCAGTTTATCATTTTCTTGCTTTAGGCATCAAACCTGAAGCCATTGTAGTGTGTGAAGCACAAATTACATTCGACTGGTACAAAAACCTGGAGCAGAATTTTCCACTGCACATCGTGGTGGGGCTTAGAAGTGCTCCAAGAAAGGTCTCCAGTCGAATACCGCCACTGATGTATGGATAAAATTGTTAAAATACTGGTATTTACACAGGTGGAAAATGATGAGAAGATTTTCATGCGAACCATTGGTTTACTCCCAGAACTCCGAAAGCTGGAACAATGAGGGCTTGTTTTGCATGGCTAACTGAACGCATTCTTTGGTTCCCATTAAAGGGAATGGGTACACATTCAGGGGAGGTAACTCCTGCAATAATATTTTTGTCTCCTATGTCAATAGGGGCCAACTCTTAAAGGAAAAAATTTGCTCCTGAGGAGCAAATTCTTTCCTTTAAGAGTAGATTCTTTTTTAGCGGGACAGGGCTTATAACGCTTGCAAAAGTATTTTTGTCTCCAATGTCAATTGGGGTCAACTCTTAGGAAAGAATTTGCTTGTGAGGAGCAAATTCTTTCTTTTAAGAGTAGACCCCTTTTTCAGCGGGACAGGGCTTAAAACTCCTGCAAAAGTATTTTTGTCTCCCATGTCAATAGGGGCCAACTCTTAAAGGAAAGATTTGCCTGTGGAAGCAAATTCTTACCTTCAAGAGTAGACCCCTTTTTCAGTGGGACAGGGCTTATAGAAAAGCGAACATGAAGTCCTGAAAGTTATGTCCCTTTGAAAAATGGCAGAAAAAACTGCCAGGTGTTCCCATTCCAATATAGATAAAACACCCAGGTCTAAAATTGTGTCTATCGGATTTCTTGAAGTAGCAATTTTCAGATGGAAATGTTTGACATATTTCTTACTTCTAAATCAAATGTAGAATGTGGGATGGGTTGCATGATGCTTCCATGCAGAGCTGAAACCGACCCACACACGAGTACTGATTAACCGCTTAGAGGATCTAAGCCTGCCCAGGCAAAGCGGTGCGAGTGTCGGACCGTCCATGCTTATAAACCCTATTGGTTTCTTGGGCAGCAGGGCTTGAGATGGCATTTCATCTCACAGTGGAGCGCTGTGGTGCAGTGGTAAAGCATCGGATTTGAGATCGAGAGGTACCCGGTTCGATCCTCACAAGCGCCACATGTTGTTTCCTTGAGCAAGAGACTTTATCCACATTGCTAAGTACTGGTTCCTACCCAGGAAAAGAGGGCCACATGGAAGATTAGTACTAGTACTAAATGTGTTACCCTCTATAAATAAGGTCCATTATTATTATTATTACCGTATTCGGGTGTGTACTACCCGCATTTGCGTACTACCCGCACCCCCCTTTTTTAGCCAAAATCTGGGGAAAAACTGTTATTCTGTAGTATTACCCGCATGAAATATTTGCTGAAATTTTGGTGGGTGCGTAAGTGAGAAAAAGTAAGAATTTGGCCAGTTTTTGTAACACACAACGGAACGCGCGATTGTCTTCAAAAGGCGGGAAAATGCACGTGCATGCGAGTATCACCAGAATGCATGTATTTTATACTAAAACGTTGAAAAAACTTAACCTGTTCACCCTTGTTATTTATTTATTAACCAATATATACCCAGCGGCCCTTTTGGGGGGACATCGGCAAACAGTGCAGTCCCAGATCAGACACCACAGAAAGAAACCGCAGACGTCCGATTTGGATTTACACTGTTTGATGATTTATAACGGTTCAATTATGACACTATTGTTAATCCCGGTCGTATAATTGCCACCCTGCGGTGCGTGTCAATAAGGTGTGAAAATATGGTCAAGTTATGTTTATTCACCAATCAATAATTTAATCCACAATCAATGTGAAAATGATTTAATTGCTCCTAAGACGAGTTGCTAAATCTTACGGTATATTCTAATATCTCGTGAATGGTTATGTTTTGGCGCCAAAATGTCGAAAGCTTTAATTTATGTAAACACATCTGTATGCGGTTGTTGGTTATTGACACGGAGCTTTCGAGCTATCGATTTTTTTACCGTTTCCAAACATTTTTTAATGAAAGAGATACACCGCATTAAAATAAAACAATAGACACGTGTGTCGTCGCTGGGGTCCGATGACGTCATTCACCGATCGCGTGCAGAAAAATTGTAGCGGTAGTTTGTGGGCGGCGTTTTGGATGCCGGAAAACTTTGATGTTAGCATTGAACTTGCTTGTTTATTTCGTTTAAAATCAGAGTTTTAAGAATAATAAGCACCAAATCGGGCTTGCTAATTATTACCCATGTGTAAGTAAAATTGAGTCGACAATTAACGTTATTTAAGTCGGGAATCGTAAAGGGATAGAGCATAACATTGAGATGCATCGTATTTTCAGCTGACAAAAGTAAAAAAAAAACGGTCCAAAAATAATTCGGACGGATTACCCGCACCCTGAACTTGGGCCTGTAATTTGAGGGAAAAAAACTGCGGGTAGTACACACCCGAATACGGTATCTCAATGTCGGGTAAAAGTCCCACAAAATTGGAAGCAACGTCTCCAAAATGACCTTTACAGTGTTGACGGGGACATTAAACCTCAAATCAAACAAACAAACAAATGTAGATGGTTGTTAGAACTGCCTCAGTGGTCAATGGCAAACAATGTGGGCCCAGATCAGATGCCACAGAATGCAGCATCTGATCAGGACCTTCACATTTTGTAGAAAGTTTAAGCATTTTCTGAATAAATTTCTAAAAATAACTGAAACTGACAGCCCTTGGATTTAAGGGGAATGGGAACACCTGGCAGTTTTTTTTTCTCCATTTTTCAAAGGGAGACAACTTTCGGGACTTCCTGTTCGCTTTTCTATAAGCCCTTTCGAGCTTTTCTATAAGCTCTGTCCCACTGAAAAGGGGGTCTACTCTTAAAGGAAAGAATTTGCTCCTCAGGAGCAAATTCTTTCCTTTAAGAGTTGACCCAAATTGACATTGGAGACAAAAATTCTTTTGCAGGAGTTGTCTCACCTGAAGGTTTTCCCATTCCCCTCAAATATGGACTCTTGCTGTAGACAAGGGGAATATTCCATTCTGTACAAAATAGATTAAAATAAGCCTGACACCTCTTATATGACAAATGGACTTGTCCAACATACAGCAATGGAAGAATCCACAAGTATACAATGGATTAATAGAGGTGGCATTAACATGCAAGTGGTTGGACTGTTCTCGTTCTAAACTTACTTGCAATTCTGGGCCAGTTCTATACACACATCATCAAACTGTGTAATACAATTGCAGGAACCGAGGTTCAGATGCTTAAGGTTAGGACAAGACCTGAAAAAGAAAACAATTTAAGTCATAAATCATTTTACTCAAAATATGCCAGATTTTCTTGTTACTATTTTTTTTTTTTTTTGTGTCTGTGTTTTTTTTTTTTTGTTTTTTTTTTCAAAATTAAAATTAAACATGTTATTTTAACATGGAGACAGGAAAAATGCATATAATGCTTGTCAGAAAGTACATAACAACCTGTATCCTATGCATGTTGTAATTTATATAAGAATATCTTACATATTCCAAGAGAAATAATAATTTCTGAATGAAATTAATAGGCTGGTAGAATTACTCTTTTATTCAGATGTAGAAAGTGTATGAAGATCAGGGCCTGAGGTTGAAAAACACTCATGCTCAACTCAAAATGGAGTAATTTACTCCAACTGTTTCATTTCTGACTCCAACTTTTTCTGAAGGACAGCATTTTCACTCCAATTTTCAAAATCCTACTGAGAACCCTGGCTGATGTCTGCAAATGTTGTGAAAGGATTAACACTAAAACTTCAACTGTTGTTGGCATTCTAATATCAATGAGTAAGCCAACTGTAATGAAGACCCCCACAAACCCCACTTTATATAGACAAAACTGAGATTTACAGGGGTATACATTATTCTTAATATTTCTATTCCAAAACATAGATTGTGGGTGCACTTTAGAAATGCCTTATCAAGGCAGTTCGGCACCTACAATCTATGTTTAGAGCCGAAAAATGAAAATTATTATAAATTTTAATCTGAAAAACATCAATTTTTGGGGTATGAAAGAATGCACTATGACACACAAGAGTGTTATCACAATTACCTTAAACACCTTTCTTACATAAATATCAATACGCATGGCTGTTTGAAGCCATTGTAAAATGGACTGAAGCCGTGTTCAAACAACAAACCCCATGTTCAAATCATGAAATCCACGTGCTGTTTGAACATGGATTTGAAATTTCGATACCGCAAGACGGGCCTTGCTTTGTTTAGGTTACATTAAGCGATGTAATGTTATTGACCCGAACGTTGTGTTTTAGTTCTATTATGACATCAGAGGGTTACTACATAGCAACGTCACTGTAAACAACATTCTAAACTAGCCGCCATGTTGGTTTGCCAGTCGCATTTGAAGCTTTGGTGCGTTTTCATCAAACTTTGCTGTCGGCATCATAAGTTATGCAAGTCAAGAACAACAATCATCCATGGATATTTCATTGCACTAACATTTGCCAGATCCCTCTGAAGAAATTTGAACATTCTGCCTAGCGACCTAATGTTCAAGCAGCTTCCTCGGGACCCTAACAATCAGCCTCGTGTTCAAACAGCTTCCTCGGGACCCGACAATCGGCCTCATATTCAAACAGCTTCCTCGGAACCCGACAATTGGCCTCATGTTCAAACAGCTTCCTTGGGACCCGACAGGCATCCTCATGTTCAAGCAGCTTCCTCGGGACCCAACAATCGGCTTCATGTTCAAACAGCTTCCTCGGGATCCGACAATCAGCCTCATGTTCAAACAGCTTTGTCGGGACCCGGCAAGCGGCCTCATGTTCAAACAGCTTCCTCGGGACCCTACAATAGGCCTCATGTTCAAACAGCTTCCTCGGGACCCGTCAAGCGGCCTCATGTTCAAGCAGCTTCCTTGGGACCCGACAAACGGACTCATATTCAAACAACTTCCTCGGGACCTGGCTTTTACCTACAAATGCCTATTTAAATATATTGAGAATTTTGCTGCTAGAAAATGTAAATATTCTGATCTTAATTCCAATGCTTTTCACATTTCTGCTAGAAGCCTCCATGGTGTAGTGGTTATGCTACTGACCTTGTAAACCAGGGGTAGCAGGATGGATCCCGGGCTTCTCAAGACTTTTGGATGAGTCTTTAAACAGAGGTCCCATCTCTGTATGACCTTTGCTGTTGGTGAGACATAAAACTCAAACACTCACTCATTCACATTTCTGCTATAAACATATATTGTGGGTAGGTGTAAGAACCACCTCAGTGAGGCGGGTCTTACAAGTGTCCACAATCTATGTTTTTGAGCAGAAATAAGAAAAATAATATATGCCCCTGTAAACCACAGTTTTACAATATAAAAGTGGGGTTTGAGGAGATAAAATCATACAGGCATGTTTTTGTGATGGTAAACGGCATCCTTTTAGTGTACAATCAGGTCTGTTTGTGCAATGTCTTTTGTTCTCCTATGCCAAATTGTTTACTCTTATAGATACTGGGTCTTATATGGCTTGCAATTTACACAAAAATAACAGACTGTACTATTAAGATCATGTGCATGTAGCAATTGTGGCAAAATAGCTTGCCACAAGAATTCTGCCGAAGGCTATGTCACGCCTTTGGGGGCACAAAGTCACCCAACCATATGTAGGTCAAGGTCAAACATAGATGCTTGCACAAAAGTTTCCATTCTTAAATGCAAGCTTGTACTAAGTATCATTAAGCTCTAATAATTGTTGAGAAATGAACTTACCATTAGGGTGAACGCTAGGGTCGCAATATTTTACAATGTAAGTGAACCAGGAAATGTAGGTCAAGGTCAAATATGGATGCTTGCATTTAAGTTGCCATCCACAGATACAAGTTTGTACCAAGTATCATTAATGAAGCTCTTATAGTTCTTGAGAAATAAACTTGACCATTAGGGTGAGCGCTAGGGTGGTCACAATAATTTACAAAGTCAGTGAACCATGAAATTTAGGTCAAGGTCAAATATGGATGCTTGCATTTAAGTTGCCATACCCAGATACAAGTTTGTACCAAGTATCATTAATAAAGCTCTTATAGTTCTTGAGAAATAAACTTGACCATTAGGGTGAACGCTAGGGTGGTCGCAATATTTTACAAAGTCAGTGAATCATGAAATGTAGGTGAAGGTCAAATATGGATGCTTGCATTTAAGTTGTCATCCCCAGATACAAGTTTGTACCAAGTACCATTAATGAAGCTCTAATAGTTCTTGAGAAATAAACTTGACCATTACGGTGAACGCTAGGGTGGTCGCAAATGTTGACGCCTTGACAAACGGACGAACGAACAAACGCACGAACAGACGGAAAACCGGGCGCCTATATTGCGCCATGATAATAGCAGGCACGACAAAAATGGTATTTGCAATTAATATCTCACATGCTCCAATAAATGCACATCAATACTTTTTCAAGAAGTGTATTTTACACCAATTAAGGGGAATGGGAACACCTGGCATAGGTTTCCGCCATTTTTCAAAGGGAGACAACTTTCAGGACTTCCTGTTTGCTTACCTATAAGCCCTGTCCCATTGAAAAAGAGGTCAACTCTTAAAGGAAAGAATTGGTTGTCAGGAGCAAATTCTTTCCTTTATGAGTTAACCCCTATTGACATGTGAGACAAAAATACTTTTGTAGGAGTTGCCTCCCCTGAAGGTTTTCCCATTCACCTTAGAAGCACAAGATTTTCCAATCTACTGAAGTTTAAATGCTGCTCAAGATCATATAAACGTACTGGTAATTATGCTTTTGTGATATAGAGGGGTTGTGGGAAGGCAACTGCAGACTTGTGTCTACCACAATGATCCTAAGTATTGGGACAGCTAGGCCTTAGCAAACAGTGCAGATCCAGACCAGACTGTTCCAGAAGGAGCAGTCTGATCAGGGTCTTCACTGTTTACTCATGCCTCACTTCTGATTTCATGTTTAAAATGAAATGTCTAAGCACACTGTGGTCTTCTTATAACCGAAATACAGTCATTCAATGAAGCAAGTTAACCATACCTAACAATTGGTAAGATCGAACTATCATCTATGTTTGTTCTATAAAGATTAAGCCGCTGTAGTTGTTTCAGGTTCATGAGGGGAGAGAAACCTGCATGGTCTATATTTTTACAGCTATCTAGGTCTAATTCTGAAAAGGGAGAGAGAGAGAAAAAGGTCAACTACATGTGTATTTATAACTACCCCATGCTGTATCTAAAATAGCTGGATGAGTGGCAAAGAGTGCAGACCTCGGTGAGATGCCACATTCTAGGTTTACACTGTTTGCTCAAGCTTGCCTGTCGGAATACATATAGTTAATACTGTACTTCTTTCACAAGTCATAGGTACAAAAGTATAATGTAAAATATATTTTGTGACATTTATCCTTCACAGGTCCATTAATGACTTTATACATCACAGATCACATTGTCTGGAAAATACAAACGCACCATAGGAATTTAACCAATATATATTTTATTTATCAAAATTATCTTATCAGAGAAAATCTGCCAGATGATTTACATGTAGTGTCAGGACTTGATTTCTCTGAAAAATAAGACAAAAAATTTTACAAAAATGATATCTGTACATGTAAATGTTGTGATTGGCTGTGTTAACAGTTAACATTACCTGTGATTGCCTTGCAACAAATAGGCTTCTGCAGCCTCTGATCTTGGTCTACACCGTTTACTTAACCCTGCATTTGAATCCAGTCTAGGTTTTACAGATAAATCTCTGCAATGAAATCTAATGTCAGAGTGGCAAGAACAGCATAGCTATAAATTACTATTACCGTTTTTTGTCTTTTTTTTGTACAATGGCTATTTGTGTGATACATGACAGTCACGGGACAATAGCGATATAACTGTTATTCATTAGTACCCTATGTTTTTGAGCAAAATAAAAGGAAAATATGTAACTTCTAAGCAGTTTACTAGTACTCAAGTTAGGTCGGTTTTATCTCTGCGTGGAAGCATCATGCAGCCCAACAATCTATTTCTCCAAGTCCCCATGGGCAGGAGCCATGATGGGCAGTGTGACTTGGATGCAGTATTATATACAATGCTCGGCCCAATCTACTTCTCCAAGCCCCGATGGCTGGGGTGTTTGTTCATTTGAGGTCTATCGCCCCGGTCATTTTGGACATGTTGCTTCCAATTTTGTAGGACTTTTACCTAACACTGATATGAAATGATATCTCAATTCCTGCCGCCCAATGATACTAATAGTGTTTATATGCATGGATGGTTTATCTCACACTTTTTTGCCTGGGCAGGCTTAGAATTTCTCATGCACAGTCTGTTTCAGCTCTGTGTGGAAGCATCATGCAGCCCAATCTATTTCTCCAAGCCCGATGGGCAGGGGCCATGATGGGGGGGGGGGGTGACTTTGGTGCAGTATTACACACATTTCATACAGGCGAGTAAAGCTTACCCCTTAAGTTTGTACAATATTCTGCTATCACTTTTATTGAGTCGCCCCTTACAAAACTACATGAGGAGAGGTAGAGGCATGAAAGAGTCTTCCCACACACTTTGACTAACCTGTAACAATTAATTTACATATCAAAGTGAAAACTAGGCCAACATGCATACTGAATATGCAGAGCGTCTCATACTCCGTGTCACCTTTTTACATTATCTCAGTTAAAGTAAGAATATGCCATGGCCAACCAAATGTGAATGGAAATACATTTAGAGGAATGGAAACACCTGGCTGATTTTTTCTGTCATTTTTCAAAGGGAGACAACTTTCTGGACTTCCTGTTCACTTTTCTATAAGCCCTGTCTCACTGAAAAAGGAGTCTACTCTAAAAGGAAAGAATTTGCTCCTCAGGAGCAAATTCTTTCCTTTAAGAGTTGCTCCCTATTGACATGGGAGACACAAATACTTTTGCAGGAATTGCCTCCCCTGAAGGTGTTCCCATTCCCCTTAAAGAGAAGTATTTTTTCATAATGTAAAAAATCCATGTTAAGGAACACA
This sequence comes from Lucinisca nassula, assembly GCA_963580285.1. Classification (NCBI taxonomy): domain Eukaryota; kingdom Metazoa; phylum Mollusca; class Bivalvia; order Lucinida; family Lucinidae; genus Lucinisca; species Lucinisca nassula. The sequence continues at coordinate 58,321,345 of OY757025.1, forward strand.
TTTGTTCATCTCACTTTATGAAAGGAGGACCGACTGAGGTTTACAAGGGTATAATTCCAATTTGCCATCACTATGTGCATTTCTAGCGATTTGATTGAAATAAGTTTTACACTTTGATAAATTCCATGAGCAAGAATCTCAGATCTGTTTCACATAGCGGCAGGTAGTAATATAACGTAACATGAAAGAGCACGTTTAGAACCCAAGCGTAACGTCATTGTTTATGAAGAGAGGTCAACAGCGTTTGATTAAAAGATGGAAAACTACTGAAAACATAAATGGTAGAAGACAATAAAACTGAATGTAAAGACTTGACATATTTGTTGCTTGAATTTCTTTCAAAGATGGCAGCTTCTAATTGAATAGTCATACTGCCGTGGCGATTGGTAAGTTCTTTCTTACACTTTTGAAAGATTTTTCCTAAACTGCGCCATTTTGTTGGCATTTTCAAACATTTCATTGACAAAATTTGGAATAATTAATAAGTTGGGCTTTATGTAGTTTAGAGTGACTCACCGGAGTTTACACATCGACAAAAATCCGAAACAAGAGCTGCGCAAACGGGGCATTATATGCCCATGGCAATTAGTAAGATGGAGTATACACATACTGACTGTTTTACAAGTTTGGGATTGTGGAATGTAACCAAGGAACAATATGTGCTCCATATATTCTTACCTGGCACTATTTATAACCCTTAATGGCTCAAACTACCTGTCTCCAACAAATTTTCATGATCAGTAATATTTGGTGAACAATAACCTCAAAATAATAAAGGCATAACTCTGGCAATAAGTGGTGGACTGTAACCTTGAAATAATGTGCGCTGCTCCATATCATAGTCTAACTAGAATATGTTTTTCTACAAAAACACAGATGTCTCCCCCGTTTTTGACCTCTAAGTATAACCTTGACATTGGAGGTATTGAGCTGGGTCTTGTGTGCAACACATCATCTAATGAAGATGAACATTTCTGCAAAGTAACTTTAAAAATGTTCATTGAAAAATAAAACAGTTATTTGCCGTACACAAAAAAGCCCTTTTTTACCTTGTACTCTAAGTATGGCCTTGACCTTTGAGGTACAACACATCGTCTCATGATGGTTAACATTTCTGCCAAGTAATTTCATAATCCATCAAAGAATAAGGAAGTTATTGACTGTCCCTTTTTTACCTTTGACCTCTAGGTATGACCTTGACATTGGAGGTATGGACCTTGGCCTTGCACATGACTCATGGTCTAATGACGTCGAACATTTCTGCATGGTTACTTTATATATAAAGTCAATCCAGAAATAAAAAAGTTATTGACTGTTGACTGGACACAAACAAGAGGGCCATGATGGCCCTGGATCGCTCACCTGACCCATATGATAGAGTAACAAGTGGGCCTCGGGGAGGGCCATTATTGACCCCAGGGCTACAATGTGCATAATGTTGAGGGAGGTCTAAAAAGGTGAAGCTTCATACCAAATATCAACAAAGCTTATAATTTGAACAATCTTGGCAAAGGTCCACTAGATGAAGCTACACACCAAATATCCAAGACCTGGGCCTTGGGGTTTCAGAGAAAAAGATTTTTTAAAGATATTCCCTACATTAGCCTATGTAAAACCAAATGGCCCCGGGGCGGGGGCATTTTTGGCCTCAGGGCTATAACTTAAACAATCTCGATAGAGGTCCACTAGATGAAGCTTCACACCAAATATCAAAGACCTGGGCCTTGCTGTTTCAGAGAAGAAGATTTTCAAAGATTATCTCTATATATAAAACTATGCAAAACCAAAGGGCCGCGGGGCAGGGGCTATAATTTGAACAATCTTGGTAGAGGTCCACTAGATGAAGCTCCATACCAAATATCAAAGACATGGGCCTTGTGGTTTCAGAGAAGATTTTTAAAGATTTCCCTATATAAGTCTATGAAAAACCAAAGGGTCTCGAGGTAGGGGCATTTTTGGCCCCAGGGCTATAATTTGAACAATCTTGATAGAGGTCCACTAGATGAAATTTCACACCAAATATCAAAGACCTAGGCCTTGTGGTTTCACAGAAGAAGATTTTTAAAGATATTCCCTATATAAGTCTATGTAAAACCAAAGGGCCCCCGAGACAGGGGTGTTTTTGGTCTCAGGGCTACAATTTGAACAATCTTGGTAGAAGTCCACTAGATGAAGCTTCATACCAAATATCAAAGACCTAGGTCTTCTGGTTTCAGAGAAGAATATTTTTCAAGATTTTCCCTATATATAAGTCTATGTAATACCAAAGGGCCCAAGTGGGGGCATTTTTGGCCCAAGGGCTATAATTTGAACAATCTTGGTAGGGGTCCACAAGATTAAGCTTCATACCAAATATCAAAGACCTAGCCCTTGTGGTTTCAGAGAAAAAGATTTTTCAAGATTTTCCCTAAATAAGTCTATGTAAAACCAAAGGGCCCTGGAGCGGGAGCATTTTTGTCCCCAGGGCTATAATTTGAACAATCTTAGTAGGGGTCCACTAGGTGAAGCTTCATACCAAATATCAAAGACCTGGGCCTTGTGGTTTCAGGGAAGAAGATTTTTAAAGATTTTCCCTATAGAAGCCTATGTAAAACCAAAGGGTCCCAGAGCGGGGGCATTTCTGGCCCCAGCACTATAATTTGAACAATCTTGGTAGGAGTCCACTAGGTGAAGCTTCATACTAAATATCAAAGACCTGGGCCTTGCGGTTTCAGAGAAGATTTTTAAAGATTTTCCCTATATAAGCCTATGTAAAACCAAAAGGGGGGGGGGGGGGGACCTGGGCCTTGTGGGGTGAAGCTTCATACCAAATATCAAAGACATGGGCCTTACAGTTTCAGGGAAGAAAATTTTTAAAGATTGTCCCTATATAAGCCCATGTAAAACCAAAGGGCCCCGGAACGGGGGCATATTTGACCCCAGCACTATAATTTGAACAATCTTGGTAGGGGTCCACTAGATGAAGCTTCATACCAAATATCAAAGACCTGGGCCGTGTGGTTTCAGAGAAGATTTTTAAAGATTTTCCCTATATACGCCAATGTAAAACCAAAGGGCCCCCTGGCGGGGGCATTTTTTGTCCCAGCATTAAAATTTGAACAATCTTGGTAGGGGTCCACTAGATGAAGCTTCAGACCAAATATCAAAGTCCTGGGCCTTGTGGTTTCAGAGAAGAAGATTTTTAAAGATTTTTTACTATATAAGCCTATGTAAAACAAAAGGGCCCCGGGGCGGGGGCATTTTTGGCCCCAGCACTATAATTTGAACAATCTTGGTAGGGGTCCACTAGATGAAGCTTCATACCACATATCAAAGACCTGGGCCTTGCGGTTTCAGACAAGAAGATTTTTAAAGATTTTCCCTATATGAGCCCATGTAAAACCAAAGGGCCCCGGGATGGGGGCATTTTTGGCCCAAGCACTATAATTTGAACAATCTTGGTAGGGGTCCCCTAGATGAAGCTTCATACCAAATAACAAAGACCTGGGTCTTACGGTTTCAGAGAAGAAGATTTTTAAAGCTCTTCCCTATATACATGTAAGCCCATGCAAAACCAAAGGGCCCCGGAGCGGGGGCATTTTTGGCCCCAGCACTATAATTTGAACAATCTCTGTAGGGGTCCACTAGATGAAGCTTCATACCAAATATCAAAGACCTGGGCCTTGTGGTTTCAGAGAAGAAGATTTTATTTTTAAAGATTTTCCTTATATAAGCCTATGTAAAACCAAAGGGCCCCGGGGCGGGGGCTTTTTTGGCCCCAGCACTATAATTTGAACAATCTTGGTAGGGGTCCACTAGATGAAGCTTCATACCAAATATCAAAGTCCTGGGCCTTGTGGTTTCAGAGAAGTTTGATCTGACCTACTGACCTACATTTGACCCGACATGACCAATATTCAAATTTGACCGAGATATTGTCATGACAATCATTCTGAGCAAGTTTAATGATGATTGGACCATAACTGTGCCCTCTAGTGTGTTCACAAGGTTTTTCTATGATTTGACCTACTGACCTACTTTTTGACCCAACATGACCCATATTCAAACTTGACTGAGATATTGTCAGGATGATTATTCTGAGCAAGTTTGATGATGATTGGACCATAACTGTGCCCTCTAGAGTGTTCACAAGGTTTTTCTATGAATTGACCTACTGACCTACTTTTTGACCCGACATGACCCATATTCGAACTTGACCGAGATATTGTCACAATGATCATTCTGAGCAAGTTTGATGATAATTGAACCATAACTGTGCCCTCTAGAGTGTTCACAAGGACTATCTATGGTTTGACCTACTGACCTACTTTTTGACCCTACATGATCCATATTCGAACCTGACCGAGATATTGTCATGATAATTATTCTGAGCAAGTTTGATGATGATTGGACCAAAACTGTGCCCTCTAGAGTGTTCACAAGGTTTTTCTATGATTTGACCTACTGACCTACTTTTTCACCCGACATGACCCATATTCGAACTTGACCGAGATATTGTCATGATGATCATTCTGAGCAAGTTTGATGATGATTGGACCAAAACTGTGGCCTCTAGTTTGTTCACAAGAAAAAGTTTACGCACGACGGACGACGGACGACGGACGACGCACGACGACGCCGGACATCTTACGGTCACAAAAGCTCACCATGACCTTCGGTCAGGTGAGCTAAAAACAAGAGGCCCATGGGCCACTATGCTCACCAGAGCTCAGGTGGGCACTGCCCAATTGCAGCCATGTATTTTAACATGATATCATTTTAATCTGCCAAATGAACCCCCCATATCCAAATGAGCACCCATGTGGACTCAGTATATGAAACATTAGGCCTTTTATGAAATACAGGGGGTGGGGCATGGACCCAATGGAGCCCTGGTTGGTGTCACTAAATGTGTCTTATCACAAAGAACAAGAATATATATGGTTTAGCAGTGGGGATCTGCATGGCTGGAGATATAAGTGGAGGGGTTGGAGCATGTCCTGTCGTTTCCAGGAAAGCCCAAGATTGTTGTCCCTAAATGTGTCTTATCATAAGGACCAAGTATATATATGGTTTAGGGGTGGGAATCTGAACGGTATCCAAGATATCCTTTCATGAAGTGGAAAGGAGAGACTGGCCCCTGCGGACACCCCTACAGTAGGTGTGCTAATAATAAGGAACAAGAACATATATGAATATGGGGTGGGGATTTGAATAGTTTCTGAAATATATGGCCTTTTATGAAGTGGAAGGGCGGGGCACATTGCCTCAGCACAAAGAGACCCCCAAGTTGGTGTGACTGAATGAGTCTTATCATAAGGAACAAGAATATATATGGTTTAGGGGTGGGGATCTGAACTATTTCTGAGATATGTGGCTTTTAATGAAGTCAAGCGGTGGAGCAAGGCCCGGGCATGCCCCGGGGACTCACAAGCTGGTGTTAATGAAGGTGCCTTATCATAAGGAAGATGAATATATATGGTTTAGGGGTGGGCCTCTGAACAGTTTCTGAGATAAAAGGCATTTTGTGAAGTGCAGGGGTGGGGCAAGGCCCAGGGAGACCCCCAGGTTGGTGTCAATGAATGTGTCTTATCATAAGGTACAAGAATATATATGGTTTAGGGGTGGAGATCTGTAAGGTTTCCGAGATATTGTGATATTATGAAATGGAGGGGGTGGGACATGGCCCCAGCACATCCCTGGGGACCCCCAGGTGGGTGTCACTGAATGTGTCTCATCATAATGAACAAGAACATATATGGTTTAGGGGTAGGGATCTGAACAGTTTCTGAGATATATGGCCTTTTGTGAAGTGAAGGGGTGGGGCATGGCTCCGGCGCACCCTGCAAGACCCCCAATTTGGGGTCAATGAATGTGTCTTATCATAAGGAGCAAGAATATATATGGTTTAGGGGTGGGGATCTGTAAGGTTTCCGAGATATTGGGCCTTTTATGAAATGGAGGGGTGGGACATGGCCCCGGCGCATCCCAGGGGACCCCCAGTTTGATGTCACTGAATGGGTCTTATCATAAGGAACAAGAGTATATAGGGTTCAGAGGTGGGGATCTGAATGTTTCCGAGATATTGGGCCTTTTATGAAGTGGAGGGGGTGAGGCATGGCCCTGGCGCATCCCGGAGGACCTCCAGGTTGGTGTCAATGAATGCGTCTTATCAATAGAAACAAGAATATATATGGTTTAGGGGTGGGGATCTGTAAGGTTTCTGAGATATAAGGCATTTTATGAAGTACTGGGGGGCGGCGCATGGCCCCGGCACAACCTACTGGACCCCCAGGTTGACATAAAAGCATATGGCTGAGAGAAGTTTGCTAAAGGAACATTTCTATGAAAGTTTTGTCAAAATATCTGCAAAGGCTTTGTAGTTAATGCCATTTTTCAATTTTCCCCATTATAAGTCCATGGAAAATCTAAGTTGCCATAGCAACCAAACTAAAGAGCCGAATTTCATAAAAAACACAAAACCTGTAAAGGCAAATATGGTGAATATTTCCATACACTCTCAGCCTCATAGAGCATACGGTTTCTGAGGAGATGATTTTTTAAGTATTTTTTTTTCTACTTTTTTCATTTTGGTTTCCATGGCAACCAATACAAATGAGCAGTAGGCCTAAAATCATATGGCAGATAGTAGATTGCCTAAGAAATATTTCTATGAAAGTTTTGTCAAAATATCTGCAGCGGCTTAGCAGTAAATGCCATTTTTCAATTTTCCCCATTATAAGTCTATGGAAACTCTAAGTTGCCATAGCAACCAAACTAATAAGCCGAATTTCATAAAAAACACAAACTTTCAATCCCCCAACCCAAGGATGCTACAGATGAAATTTGGGCCCAATGGGCCTAGAGGCTTCAGAGGAGATGTCGTTTAAAAGTGTTGACGTCACACGACGACGCAGACGCAGACGACGACGCAGACGACACAGACGCCGATGGACAACTGCCTATCCTATAAGCTCCCCCGGCTCTGGTGAGCTAAAAACAAACTTTTTTTACCTCTGACCTCTTAGTATGACCTTGATCTTGGAGGTACCGACCTGGGTCTAGCGTGCACCACATCGTCTCATGATGGTTAACATTTCTGCCAAGTAATTTCACAATCTATCCAAGAATAAGAAAGTTATTGACTGAACACTAAAAAAGGCCCATTTTTGTCCTTTGACCTCTTAGTACGACCTTGATATTTGAGGTACCAACTTGGGTCATGCACGCAACACATCGTCTCATGGTGGTTAACATTTCTGCAAAGTAATTTCAAAATCCAGGTAAAAATAAGAAAGTTATTGACAGAACACAAAAAAGGCCTCTATGTATGACCTTGACCTTTCAGGTACCAAACTGGGTAATGCGTGCAACACATCATCTCATGGTGGTTAACATTTCTGCCAAGCAATTTCAAAATCCATCTAAAAGTAAGAAAGTTATTGACCAAACAAGAAAAAAGGCCCCTTTTTTGACCGTTGACCTCTATGTATGACCTTGACATTTTAGGTACCAAACTGAATCATGCATGCAACACATTGTCTCATGATAGTTAATATTTTTGCCACATAACTTCAAATTCTATCTAAAAATAAGCAAGTTATTGACAAAACCTGAAAAAAGGCCCCTTTTTTACCTTTGACCTCTAAGTATGACCTTGACCTTTGAGGTACCAACCTGGGCCATGCACGCAACACATCGTCTTATATTGGTTAACATTTCTGCCAAGTGATTTCAAAATCCATCTCACATTAAGAAAGTTATTGACCAAACACGAAAAAAAGGCCCCTTTTTGACTTTGACCTCTATGTATGACCTTGACCTTTGAGGTACCGACCTGCCTCATGCGCACTACACATCGTCTCATGGTTGCCAATATTTCTGCCAAGTAATTTTAAAATCCATCCCAAAATAAGAAAGTTATTGACCAAACACGAAAAAAAGGCCCCTTTTTGACCTTTGACCTCTAAGTATGACCTTGACCTTTGAGGTACTGACCTGCCTCATGCTCACCACACATCGTCTTATGTTTGTTAATATTTCTGCAAAGTAATTTTAAAATCCATCTGAAAATAAGGAATTTATTGACCGGACACGAATTGCTCATACATATATACATACCAACAAACTTCCAAGGGAGATAATTCAAAAAGTATAAATGCGAGAGTTATAGTTCTTGCGCACTGCACGTCGTCTAATGCTGATTAATATTTATATGAAGTTTCGTGAAGATAGCTCGAACGGTTTTCAAGTTATAGAGCGGACACGAATGTGTGACAGACGGACAGACAGACGCCCGGGGGAAAAACAATATGTCTCTCCGAAAAATATTTTTTGGGGGGAGACATAAACTATACGTAAAGTTTCGGCTTCATTAGATGTAAAATGTGGGAGGCATTATCCGGAAACAAAGTATGTTTAGAAAATATGTGAAAGGGGTAATATTTGGCAGACTGTAACCTCACAATAATATGCACTGTTCCACATCATGGTCTTACTATATGTAAAATTTCAGCTTCATCAGATGCAAAATGTAAGAGAAGTTATCCTGAAACGGAATGTTTAGAAAAATCTGTAAAAGGGGTATAACTCTGGTAATATTTGGCAGACCGTAACCTCAAAATAATATGCACTGTTCCATATCATGGTCTTACTGTATGTAAAGTGTCAACATCATTGGATCTAAAATGCATGAGTTATCCAGAAACAAAAAATTAAAGAATTTTTCATACGGGCATAACTCTATTATTATTGGGTGGACCATAACCTCGAAAGAATATGCGCTGCCCCACATCATGGTCTAATTATATGTGAAGTTTCAGCTAAATCGAATGTAAAATGTAGGAGGAGTCATCCGGAAACAAAAAGTTTACAAAACATTTCAAAGGGGCATTACTCTTTTAATCAGTTTTAATAATACATCAACTATTGATGCCATTTTTTTAAGCAAATTAGTCCTGATACTCTCTCAAGAAAACCCACCTACTAAAGCCATTATGTGTTACTATGTTGCCATGGCACCATGATAGGTTTAGTCTCTGGAGATGTCGGCTCCGACTGTGGAGAGAATCTAATGCTAAATTGGTAACCTGCAAAATTTAAAGTATGGTTGTTAATCATTGAAACATCAACCCATTTTGTACTGAAAGGAATCTTTCTCCATATAAACATACAGCTGAAGTCCATTTCAAATTTAGGGATATCAGGTTTGTTTAGACATTTACAATGGTTGAACTGTCTGCAAACAGCAAAGGCCCTGATCAGATGCAGCATTCTGAGGTGTCTAATCTAAGCCTACAATGTTTTATAATTGTGCAATGAACCATTTCTGGGTTTCTGATATAAAATAGGTTAACCAAAACAAGTAGGTCTGGAATCTCGAAATCTCCGGTGTTGATATTTTTAGCAAATTAATTCAAAGTACATGTATGTATGTGTATACAGTGGAACTACAATGGCTCAAACCCCAATGGCTCGTTTACCAAAGATGAGGGGAACCCATTTTTGAGTCTGCAGGGTATTCCCGAAATCAGATATAGGGATACTGTGGGGAGATTTTCTTTTATTTTGCAAATGTATGCTATATGTACTCATTAGAATTGCAACAGTGAAGTGATTCTAATGAGTAAACATAACACACATTAATAAAATAGAACACTGAAAAGATATTTCACAATTATTTTCATTATGCCTCCTGGTATGGCGCCATAGAAAGTTAGTAACCCTTCCTGGCTCAAGCTACCACTGGCTCAAACAAATTTTCATGGTCCCAAAGGGATTCAAGCCATCGAAGTTTGACTGTATTGTTGTCAATAAAAGCTTTGAAAATTTGAATATATTTTTCTGGTCCAGTTTAACATTTCAGATCTTAAAAGGCAAAGACCCAGGAGAGAAGACTTTTTTTCTCCCTGTTAAAAGTTGCCTCCATGTAAATGCAAATACTTTCCTTTGAAGGAAGCAACTTTTTATGGCTCTCTTGAGGCGTCGCTGTAAAACGAGATTTCCAACCGTAAAAACACTGATTTACCTCCGGAGCTGACAATTTTCAATACAATTATCCCCTAACTCTACTGTTATACTGAAAAAAGTTAACGTGTACCTGAGTCCAGTGAGGCTGTAGGTTGAGTTCTTTATATTGCAAGGCATCATAACTGTGTTTGTGAAAGAGGCTGAAAAAAAAAAAAGGTAAAAATTTCCTGCACAGGAGTCACAATTTCAAGACAAAATATCCCCTTAGTGAGCATTAAGATTTGCAGTTATTTCTATAATTTCCTATTAACCCATTGTATACTAGTGGACTCTTCCATTGCTTTTGATGGACAAGTCCATTTGTCATATAAGCGTTGTCAGGCCTATTTTTTTCTTTTACTTCTATTTTTGATGGAAAATTCTGTTAGCAAATAGTGCTAGCCCTGATCAGATACCCCTAACTTGAACCATATTTTCTAGGTCCTAGAGATATTTGAGCTGTTGAAGTTCCATGGTAAACTGCTGGTTAAAATCACGTTAACAAGACAGTGTAATGAACACCCCTCTAAACTCTCCCTAAATATAGAGAAATCTGGGGTTTACAGGGGTATATATTATTTTCTTATTTTTGCTCCAAGACATAGGTTGTGGATATTTGCAATGAGGCAGTCAGGTAGGCTGTGGGTACTTGTTAGAACCACCTCATTGAGGGGGTGCTAACGAGCACCATCAACCTATGATTGGAGTATATACAAGAGAAATATCACAAATTTTCATCAGAAAAGTACCCATTTCAGAGATATCAAAGAATGCACTATGTCAGAGGCCTATGTTTTTGTAATGAAATGGCAGAAATAGAGAATACCAAGGTTCGTGTCTTTTGATATCAAGGTTATCAGGCAAGGCTTTGAGAACGCTTGTAGAATCGCGAGGCTTGCGATCATTTATCGATGGTCCTCAGTGGGTCCAAACATTCCGGCGGTCAATATATTTAGTATCAGCCGACTTTATTTTTTTTCCTGTGATATTTAATAAGTCTCCATTATTTTCCAGTAATAATAACATTTGTCAACTTTTGTTACTATTTGTCCCATTCATTAATAAAAGTGCAATGTCACGTTGACCTGATAAAGCTCATTTGTCCTGAGATAGAATATCTTTATCAGGTCAGTGTGCTACAATGCAATTAATATAGGTGGTGACTGATAAAATATGTTAGGTGTATTAGTTCATCTTAAAGTCAACTAACCTGCATGTTCTGGCTACCCTACACAATGACAACAGATCAAGGAAGCTGAGGATGAGTTGTATTACTTCTTCCTGTAACATAAATATTCAATCTCACTTGAGTGGTTGTTTCTTGCAATATTTTAGAAACAAGGATTTGGTGAGCTTTCATAAATTCAATGCATGTGAAATTCACATTAAGACAACACTCCTGTTTGGTAACATGCCAATCCCTTATATTCCATAAATAGCATTTTTCAGATGAAAATTTCTATTACCGTATTCGCCCTAATTACCGCACCGTGCGCTTAGTTTTTTAAAAATTGTGTAAAAAAATAGTGGTGAAAAATCGACCTATTAAGCGCACACAAATCGTAATGGTAAGGCGAAGTTCTTGAACTTCGGGTGAAAAAGTCACCCGAATTCCCCCCTCGGCTGATCCCTGTCAGGTATCTGTGGATTTCATTTGCACCAAAAGGTTTGGGAACCACATTTAAACGAGCAATTAAAGTGTGTATTAGAGCTGTCGAATGAATTTGACAGAAATGCAGTTGCTTTGCCTTCACTGTTGAAGAAATAACGGTAAGTTTTTATAGATTTCCTGTGAAAGCTTCAATGGGAGGTTACTGTAAGGTGTGCGCTTATGCAAATTTTTTCAAAAATAGCTTTGGTGTGCGCTTATAGGAGCATGTGCAGTAATTAGGGCGAATACGGTAGTTTCTTATTTCTAGTCCATAGATTTGAATGCTCATTAGAACTGCCTCATTGAGGTGGTTCTAATAAGTACCTACTACCATGTTTTGAGCAAAAAATATGGAAACTAATGTAAACCCCAATAAACCCCACTTTTCTCTTCATGAAGTGGTGTTTACAGGACATTCATTATACAGATTTGTTAACATGATGATATGATAATGTTTTCATTTTATCTTCTGTGACAGCAGAAAACTGACAGCAGAAAATCTCTGACAGCAGAAAATATTTATCAGACAGCAGAAAAGCTTATACAGAAAATGCCCAATTATCATAATGATTTCACACAGATAGACCTGCACAAACAATGTAAACCCAGATGCGACACTGCAAAATGCAATGTCTCATCAGTATCTTCACTGTTTGCCACTCATCCAGCTATGTATCGACACAACATCGGTAGCAAATTGCACTTGCTCAAAGTTCAGAACAAGTATGGTAAAGGGTTCAGGTGTCTGAATATTCAGAGAAAATAGAGCATTACCTTGTCAAGGACAAGGTGTCAGATGATGTTTCACCCCATTGGTACTTGATATTACAAGTAACATAGTAAAAGTACATCTAAATTTCTATAAAACACTGTTTATTATAACATGGTTTTGTGTATGACACAGGTTAAAGATCCCAACAATGTATTCAGCATTGTCTGCTTTTGTCTTGGTTTCCTATTTTGCTTATTTCACATGGGCAGCTGTAAGCAAAAACATCACACAAACATGTCTATATAATTTGACCCCCTTTAGTCCCACTTTTATATAGCAAACCTGGGGTTTACAGGGGTGTACATTATTTTTCTCATTTCTGCGAAAAAACATAGATTCAAGGTAGTCGTTAGAACCGCCTCTAACGAGTACCACAATCTACATTTTGAGCAGAAATATGAAAACTATCAGAATTTTTTATCTTAAAATTTTCAATTTTTGGTGTTAAAATTTTCCATATACATGTATCTGAATAGGCATATTTTCATAATGAATCTTGGATCATGTGCACTCAGTGAAGTCTAATTGCAATCTGTACTCAAACTAGTCAGACTACTATCTGCCCAGACTGTGTGAAGACACTTTGTGGTAAAGACTCTGATCAGACTACACAGATTCCATAATATACTGTAAGTAATTGGACACGTCATCATGTAACATTACTTTCATTTGCTGACATTTGGTTTTAAAGGCATTTATTCGTGTAACAGTAGGACACACCATGTGTTCATAATCGTTTTATTGCCCAGTGATTTTTTTAGGCGTGCATCCTGCGTCCTGTACGCATAATTTCACCAGAGGACACATAAAAATATTGTCGGCGGGTCCTAGGACGCATAAAAATTCTAGGATGAATGCACGCTTGCTTTATGAACTCTTACTTTTGTTTTCAGAATGCAAAAACGGTGTTTAAGTACACTATTTGATAAAACCCAGACATCTGATATGGATTAAAACTGTTTGATAATTTATTACGTTCAGTTATGACACTATTGTTAATCCCTGTCATATAATTGCCACCCTGCTGTGCGTGTCGATAAGGTGTGAAAATATGGTCAAATTATGTCTCTAGTTTGCGTTTCACCCAATCATAAAATTTAATCCGCAATCAATGTGAAAATTATTTAATTACTCCTAAGACGAGTTGCTACGACTATTCTACTATCTCGTGAATGGTTATGTTTTGGCACCAAATAGCAGACACTTGGCGAGAAAAGTTGAACTCTTTAATTTGTGTTAACACATCTAGAGATATGTTGTTGTTGGTTATTGACACGGAGTTTACGGAAAGCGCTGTTTTCCACAACTGTTTTGCTATTGAGAATTTTTTTACCGTTTCCAAACATTTTTATTTATGAAAGAGATACCCCCATTTAGATAAAATGATAGACACGCATGGGGTTGCTGGGGTCCGATGACGTCATTTACCGATTGCGTGCAGGAAAAAAACTAGCGGTGGTTTGTGGGCCGCAGTTTGGATGCCGGAATTCGATGTTCGCATTGAACTTGCTTGTTTATTTCATTTAACAGAGGTTTAGGAATAATACTCACAAAAATTGGGCTTGCTTAGTAATGGAGATTGTTATATTACTCATGTGTAAGTAAAATTGAGTGGACAATTACTCAATTAAACGTTATTTATGTCGGGAATTGTAAAAGGATAGAGAATAACATGAGATGCATCGTATTTTCAGCTGATAAAAGTAAAAATAAAATGGTCCAAAAATAATTTGGGCGGGTTACCCGCACCCTGAACTTGGGTCTGTAATTTGAGGGAAAAAACTGCGGGTAATACACGCCTGAATACGGTACATACACAAGTTTAAATAAAACTGAAAACGGGCAATGATCAGGAATTGCTACAATCCAGAATTCATGCATTCCAGACTACAAGCCTTACTCTAGGGTGCAAAAGAAGGTTTCACAATGGGTCCTGGGTTGGATGCATGGTTTGGGTCTGGGATGCATTAATTCTGGACCCAGTGGGTCCCAGGACTCATAATAGCAAATTTGTAAAAAAATCACTGATTGCCCCTTTTGATATACTGCCTATAGCAGATCAAGGGCAGCCCTTAATAGGGTGATCAGTAGCTCTTGTTTGATCCCCTGACTGAGGCACTTAAGGGGAAAATCAATAATGTACACTCTAATCAGCAGTTAGCAAACTACTGATTTTCCCGAAGGAGGCCCCTTACCTGTTGAAGACAGAGAACTTCTCTTCTGTCAGCACTGAGGACTACATAATATTATGTAATGAAATGACAGTCCTCAATAATCAAGAATAAATGCCTTTAAGCAGCTCCCAGTGCTTGCATCGTTGTGCAGATAGTTCAATTTTATAATAAAACGAATGAATAAATGTATTAGAATGGGCATAACTGGGTCGAAAATTGTCATTTTGGGGGAGGTAAATCATCAGTTTTATAACTGCAAATTCAATTTTACAGTGACACGCTGGCACAGCCACAAAACGAAAATTGTGACTGTAAAAATTATGATTTTCCTCCCAAAATGACAATACAGTTACACATAAACCTCTTTGTTTGTTTGTATTGGAGTTTAACGGCCCAGTCAACACTATTTAGGTCATTTTTTAGCTGGTCAGTTTACCTATCCACACTTTTCCTGGGTAGGCTTATACGTAAGCAGTTAAGCAGTACAGAGCACATTCTTTTGCCAGAAACTGACAACTGCCTTTCTTAAATCAGCGGAAGGGAGACCAAAACCTCTTAATAACACTGTCACTATTAATGGGGGTCCAAAGCAGAAACCATGTTAGTTAAACAACCGTGTTATATCCAAACAAAAATGTAAAGCTTATACAGAAAAAAAGACCATTTATGGTCATTTTTCTATATAATCTATACATTTTTGGGATTCATCTTGAAACTGTGTTATCCCAATAACTGTGTTCATAATGAACAATGTTATAATGAGATTGTGGTGTATCCCATAATTTAAACGAAATAGTTTTGACTCACTGGCAACAAATCAAAGAATCCATTGTCAGAGGGCATAAGGTCTTCACTTATCTGTCTATCCACAGTTCTAGTAAGACTGTCCTGGGTCACATGACTTTCTGGCTGGTCACCGGACTCAGTCACATGACCACACCCATCAACATTTGGCTTGTCATGCTTAATGTTGTTCAGTGACAACTTGCTTAGTTCATTGTGTAGATCATCTACAGTTGTATCACAGTTTGAGCTTTCATCTTCTACCCCATCTGTAAAAATAAGTCAGGAATCATCATGGCAGCATGTGAATAAGTCAGCAAAATAATAACCTTTGAAACCCCACTGTATATAGAGAAAACGGGGGTTTACAGGAGTAAACATTGTTCTTATCTTATTTGTACCCAAAGACATACGTTGTGGGTACTTGTTAGAACTGCCTCTATGAGGTGGCTCTAACAAGAACCTACCACCTATGTTTAGAGAAACAAAAGCTATGTCCCACCTTGAGAAATGGTCTTTTATATTAGGGTGAAAGTTAGGGTGGTCGTAAATGTTGACGATTTGATGAACGAACAGAGGAACTGACAGAAAACGGGACTCCTATATTGTGCCATGCTTAAAGCAGGGGCGACAAAAATTATAACAAGAGGGCCCAATGGCCCTATATCACTCACCAGAAAATCATTAGTGTAGCAGACCACTTAACATTGCTACATACTAAATATCTAAGTTCTGAGCCTTATGGTTTCGGAGAAGAAGAAGTTTTTTTCCAGTATAAGTCTATAGGAGCTAATGAGCCCTGGGACATGGCCAATTTTGACCCAAAGGGCATTGTTGGGAGGACTTATTATTTTATGTTGCTATATACTAAATATCTAAGGTATGTACTTCATGGTTTCAGAGAAGAAGATTTTTGAAGCTTTTTTTTTCATTATAAGTTTATTGGAGGTAAGGGCCACAGGATTTGACCAATTTGGACCCCAGGGGCATGATTGGCAAAATTCATGCAGGCGACTACTCGACATTGCTTCATGCTAAATACCTAAGCTCTGGGCTTTATGGTTTCAGAGTAGAAGATTTTTTAAGTTTTTTTTCCATTTTAAGATTTTTTTTCCATTTTAAGTCTATGGAAGCTACTGGACCCATGGGCGTGACCAATTTTGGCCCAAGGGGCATAGTTGGCAGGATTTCTTAAGATGACCATTTCATGTTGCTACATAGCCCTGGGGTGTGGCCAATTTGGATCCCAGGGACATAATTGGCAGGATTTATGTAGGTGGCCACTTGAGGTTGCTACATACTAAATATCTAAGCTCTGGGCTTTATGGTTTCAGAGAAGATGGTTTTTGAAGTTATTTCCATTATAAGTCAATGGGAGCGGATGAGCTCCGGTGTGGCCAATTTCGACCCCAGGGGCAGGATTGGCATGATATAGGTAGGTGACTATTTTATGTTGCTAGATACTAAATATCTAAGCTCTGTGCTTCATAGTATCAGAGAAGAAAATTTCTGAAGCTTTTTTTCCATTACAAGTTTATGGGAGCTAAGGGGCCCCAGGGCGTGGCCAATTTGAACCCTAGGGGCATGATTGGCAGGATTTATGTCGGTGACCACTTGCCATTGCTACATGCTAAATATCTAAGCTCTGGGCCCTGTGGTTTCAGAGAAGAAGATTTTTGAAGTTTTTCCCCTTATAAGTCTATGGGAACTGATGAGCCCCGTGTCATGGCCAATTTTGGCCCCAGGGGTATGGTAAGCAGGATTAATGTAGGTGACTACCCGGTATTTTATGTCGCTACATGCTAAATAGCTAAGCACTGTGCTTCATGATTTCAGAGAAGACGATTTTTGAAGCTTGTTTCCCATTATAAGTCTATGGGAGCTTATGGACCTAGGGGTGTGGCCAATTTGGACCCCAGGCGCATGATTGGCAGGATCTATGTAGGTGACCACTTGACATTGCTACAAGCTAAGTATCTAAGCTCTGGGCCCTGTGATTTCAGAGAAGAAGATTTTTCAAATTTTTTCCCATTGTAAGTCTATGGGAGCTATATGTTGCCATGGCAACCAGATTTCCAATCCGATCAGCCCAAAAACCTTATGCAGCCTTTCCCTCTACCTGATGACGCTTCTCATGAAATGATCAAGATTGGCCACGGTTTATTAGAGATATACTTATTTGAAATTATTTACGCACGCACAGACGCATGCACGGATGCACAAAGGACAACAGACAAAATGTGATCACAAATGCTCACCTTGGACAAGTGAGCTAACAATAGCACAAATTTTCACGAGAAAAGTGACTGTTTTGGTGAAAAAAGGACAGAAGGCACTAAATCATATGGATCTGGGGCCAGTTGTTCAAAACTAACGACCTTGATAGTTAACGTATCGTTAAAACTTTGATCATTTATTATGGCAAATATGCTGATATTTTTGCTGAAAAAATGTGAGCAGCTTTTGCAGCACACATTTTTTTACCAAAATTACCAAAGTTTTAAATATTACACTTGCTAGAACAGTTGACAATATGACCCCTAACGAGCTCGTTAGGCTAACAATGCTTTGAACAACTGGCCCCTGTTCTCCTAGCAACTTATCTGGAGTTATGGGAAGAGATCTCTAGGGACTCAAGAATGAGTTTGAATCAGCCATGGTAAATGATCCATCAGTGATTTCACTATACTTTGCCTGTAACTGACAACTGTTGATGTGCAGCGTGGTTGGTAATCTAAACCCATCACGAAAACTATATAATTTTAACCCCTTTGAACCCCACTTATATATAGTAAAACTGGGGTTTCAGGGGTGTACCTTATTTTTCTTATTTCTGCTCTAAAATATAGATTGTGGGTACTCGTTAGAACCGCCTCAATGAGGCTGTTTTAACGAGTGCCCACACATCGAGGCGGTTCTAACGAGTGCCCACAATCTATATTTTAGAGCAGAAATAAGAAAAATATTACAATTTTTCATGATAAAATTTTCATTTTTTGCGGAGATAATTGTGGCAATGTATTTGCATAGGGTTGTTTACGTAATGCAAAGTTAATTTGTTTATTTTTAATGTAGCTTGGTCAGATTTTTGGATGGGGCTCTTCTTGTTGTATGTGCATATGGTTGTGTATTATTATTACTTATTAACTAGAATTTGTTTTTCTACAAAAACACAGATGTCTCCCCCCGTTTTTGACTGCTAAGTATAACCTTGACATTGGAGGTATTGAGCTGGGTCTTGTGTGCAACACATCATATAATGAAGATGAACATTTCTGCATAGTAACTTTAAAAATGTTCAGAGAAAAATAAAAAAGTTATTGGCCGTAAACAAAAAAAGCACTTTTTTACCTTTGACCTCTAAGTATGGCCTTGACCTTTGCGGTATAACACATCGTCTCATGATGGTTAACATTTCTGCCAAGTAATTTCATAATCCATCAAAGAATAAGGAAGTTATTGACTGTCCTTTTTTTACCTTTGACCTCTAGGTATGACCTTGACATTGGAGGTATGGACCTTGGTCTTGCACATGACTCATGGTCCAACTTTCAAGCCTCTAGCTCCAATAGTTTTTGAGATATCTTGCTGACAATATTTTATTAAAAAAATTCAAAGGGCAATAACTCTTGAAAGGGGCATAATCCGGATGAGAAAAAAAATACGTGTCAGCTTATTTTCCATTAGGAATGCATATATGAAATTTCAAAACCATAGCATACACAGTTCTAAAGTTCTGCTATGCATCACTTTTAGCATTCATTACATTGGGCACAAATTACCAAAATGACAAAGGGCCATAACTCGCAAAGTATTTTTCGGAATTTTGTCAAAAGTTAATCAGTTCATATACTCATCACCACCAATATACTCAACAATTTTCAAGGGTCTAGCTCCAATAGTGTTTGAGATATTTTGCTGACAAGATTTAATTAAAAAAATTTCAAAGGGCAATAACTCTTGAAAGGGGCATAATCCGGACGAGAAAAAAATACACATCAGCTAATTTTTCATGAGGAATCCATATATGAAATTTCAAAACCCTAGCATACACGGTTCTAAAGTTATGCTATGCATCACTTTTAGCATACATTACAATGGGCACAAATTACCAAAATGACAAAGGGCCATAACTCACAAAGTATTTTTCGGAATTTTGTCAAAAGTTAATCAGTTCATCTACTCATCACCACCAATATATTCACCAACTTTCAAGCCTCTAGCCTCAATAGTTTTTGAGATATCTTGCTGACAAGATTTTATTAAAAAAAATTCAAAGGGCAATAACTCTTGAAAGGGGCATAATCCGGACGAGAAAAAAAAATACGCGTCAGCTTATTTTCCATCAGAGATGCATATATGAAATTTCAAAACTATAGCATACATGGTTCTAAATTTATGCTATGCATCACTTTTAGCATACATTACAATGGGCACAAATTACCAAAATGACAAAGGGCCATAACTCACTAAGTATTTTTCGGAATTTTGTCATAAATTAATCAGTTCATCTACTAATCACCAACTGTCTATTCACCAAATTTCAAGGCTCTAGCTCCAATAGTTTTTGAGATATCTTGCTGACAAGATTTTATAAAAAAAATTTCAAAGGGCAATAACTCTTGACAGGGGCATATTCCGGACGAGAAAAAAAATACTCGTCAGCTAATTTTACATGAGGAATCCATATATGAAATTTCAAAACCCTAGCATACACGGTTCTAAAGTTATGCTATGCATCACTTTTAGCATACATTACAATGGGCACAAATTACCAAAATGACAAAGGGCCATAACTCACAAAGTATTTTTTGGAATTTTGTCAAAAGTTAATCAGTTCATCTACTCATCACCATCAATATATTCACCAAATTTCAAGGCTCTAGCTCCAATAGTTTTTGAGATATCTTGCTGACAAGATTTTATTAAAAAAAAAAACTTCAAAGGGCAATAACTCTTGAAGGGGGCATAATCCGGACGAGAAAAAAAATATGCGTAAGCTAATTTTCCATGAGGAATCCATATATGAAATTTCAAAACCCTAGCATACACGGTTCTTTAGTTATGCTATGCATCAAAAGCGTAACTGATGGACGAACGGACAAACAGACGAACGAACCAGAACCAATATGCCCCTCCAACTTTTTCAAAGTTGGGGGCATAATAAAAAAGTTATTGACAGAACACAAAAAAGGCCCTGTTTTTACCTTTAACCTCTATCTATGACCTTGACCTTTCAGGTATTAAACTTGGTCATGCGTGCAACATGTACATCATCTCATGGTGGTTAACATTCTGCCTAGCAATTTCAAAATCCATCTAAAAATAAGAAAGTTATTGACCAAACACGAAAAAAGGCCCCTTTTTTACCTTTGACCTCTATGTATGACCTTGACATTTTAGGTACCAAACTGAATCATGCATGCAACACATCGTCCCATGATAGTTAACATGTTTGCCAAGTAACTTCAAATTCTATTTAAAAATAGGCAAGTTATTGACAAAACCCGAAAAAAGGCCCCTTTTTTACCTTTGACCTCTAAGTATGACCTTGACCTTTGAGGTACCAACCTGGGTCATGCGCGCAACACATCGCCTTATATTGGTACACATTTCTGCCATGTGATTTCAAAATCCATCTCAAAATAAGAAAGTTATTGACCAAATACGAAAAAAAGGCCCACTTTTTGACCTTTGACCTCTAAGTATGACCTTGACCTTTGAGGTACCGACCTGCCTCATGTGCACCACACATCGTCTCATGATTGTTAATAATTATGTCAAGTAATTTTAAAATCCATCTCAAAATTAGAAAGTTATTGACCGAATACGAAAAAAAGGGCCCCTTTTTTGACCTTTGACCTCTAAGTATGACCTTGACCTTTGAGGAACCGACCTGCCTCATGCGCACCACACATCATCTTATGGTTGTAAATAATTATGCCAAGTAATTTTAAATTCCATCTCATAATAAGAAAGTTATTGACCAAATACAAAAAAAGGCCCCTTTTTTACCTTTGACCTCTAAGTATGACCTTGACCTTTGAGGTACCGACCTGCCTCATGCACACCACACATCGTCTTATGGTTGTTAATATTTCTGCCGAGTAATCCATCAAAAAATAAGAAAGTTATTGACCGGACAGGATTTGCCCATACATATATACATACCAACAAACTTCCAAGGGAGATAATTCAAAAAGTATAAATGCAAGAGTTATGGTTCTTGCGCACTGCACGTCGTCTAATGCTGATTAATATTTATACGAAGTTTCGTGAAGATAGCTCTAACGGTTTTCAAGTTACAGAGCGGACACGAATGTGTGACAGACGGACAGACGGACAGACAGACGGACAGACGGACAGACAGACGCCCGGGGGAAAAACAATATGTCTCTCCGAAAAAATTTTTTTCGGGGGAGACATAATTTAATTTTCATTAGTTGTGCCTTTTGCACCTTTAGCACCTCTTGTGTGGAAGAGGGTGCTGGTTGCTCTGCTGTTTGTGATTCATTTTTCCTTTTTTGTTTTCCTCATTGTTAGTTACTTTTCCTCTTGATGCCATTGGTAGTCTGTTATCTATGATTGTGGCTTTTCCTGGGTATCAATTTCTATAGATTTACAAGTAAGTGGCCAGGCTGGAATTTTTTTGTTTTTTCATCAGCTGTTTATCAATAAGGCTGACATGATAAGTCGTATAATTGATCGATAAATTCCAGAAAAATGATTATCATTTCTGATTTGCTTTTAATCGATTACTTGACAGGTACAATTAACTAACCAAAGTTATGCCTAAAATAGATGGATGAGTGGCAAAAAGTGCAGACCCGGATGAGATGCCGCAGAATGCGGCATCTCATCTGGGTCTACACTGTTTGCTCAGGCCTGTCTGTTGAAATACAGATTTAGTAAAGTACAACATATGGTAAGAGACATGCTCAAACAGGTAAAATTATGACAAAAAAACATAGCGATTACTAATCGATTATGGATCGCAATGACATGACTGATAATCGATTATCTTTTCAGCTCCGATTAGCCAGCCTTATTTATCAATCCACCCAAAGTTAATAATACGGAAGCAGGTTCACCACCATTGTTCAGGTGATTATCACTGACCAATAAAGTGAAACACTGCACAAAATAAAGATTTTGAAGCCCAATGAAAATAAAGGACCTGCAAAACCTGTTTTTCAATAATTAATTTCATATTATGCAGAGTACCAAAAAAAATGTGACATTGGCAAATGGTATAGACCCAGATCATATGCCTTAGAATGTGGTGTCTGATTAGAGTCTACACTGTTTGCTTGAAGTCCAGAAATTTAAGGAGTTAAACAAATCATGGTTCAGGACTGTTTTGTCAAGCCTACATTCAGGGACAATTGATGCACCAGTGCTGTCAGTGCTTTGATTTAAGTAGGATTAACCCATTTCAGACTAGAAACCCCTAAACGGGTACCCTTGCAAACAGTGCAGGCCCAGATCAGATGCCGCAGAACGCGGCGTCTGATCAGGGCCTACACTGTTTGCTAAAAGTTCAGTCATTTTCCAAATAGATTTTGAAGAAAACACAACCTGACACCCCTAAATTTTTAAATGGACTCCTGCTATATATAAGGAGGAAGATTCCATTTGGTACAAAAAGGGTTAAAGATGGAAGTCAGAAATACCAAACAAAGCAAAGATTCATAGAAACAAGTGAGATATGTATTTAGGTATTTAATGACAATTAAGGGGAATGGGAACACCTTCAGGGGCGGCAACTCCTGCAAAATTATTTTTGTCTCCCATGTCAATAGGGGTCAACTCTTAAAGGAAAGAATTTGCTCCTGAGGAGCAAATTCTTTCCTTTATGAGTAGACCCCTTTTTCAGCGGGACAGGGCTTATAGAAAAATGAACAGGAAGTTCCGAAAGTGGTCTCCCTTTGAAAAATGACAGAAAAATCTGCCAGGTGTTCCTATTCCCCTTAAAGGATAATTTTTGTCCATTCTCCAAAAAAAACCTGTGTTGTGGGCATGACAGTTGAAATGAATACCCACAACATAGCTTTATATGGAGAAATGAGGAAAACTATCCAGGAGATATCTTATCTGTTACTATGACAGTCTGATCATATGACCCAGAGAACAACAAAACCTATATAAATACCTGTGCGACAAGTAAGACTCAGATCAGCTTGTGCATCAGACCAGTTGCACCAGACCCTTTCATCAAGTTAACAAGACCAATGAACACCTCTCTAAACCCCATTTTATATAGAGAATAAAAATGCGTCCATTGGACACAGATGCCCCCGCCTGAAAATATGTCTATGTTCGTATTCATCCATAGAAAGGTATTGACCGTGTTTAAGTTTTGGACCCTTTTTTCACATTTGACCTCTATGACCTTGACCTTGGAGGTAAGGACCTTGGTTTTGTGTGAGGCAGATTGTCTCATGATGGCCAACATTTCTGCCAAGTAATTTCAAAATCAATCCAGAGATAAGAAAGTTATTGACTGCGTTTAAATTTCGGACCATATTTTTACCTTTGACCTCTAAGTATGACCTTGACCTGGGAGGTACTGATCTGGGTTTGCATGTGACACATCGTCTCATGATGGTCAAACATTTCTTCAAAGTAATTTCAAAATCCACCCAGAAATAACTAAGTTATTGACTGCGTTTAAGTTGCGGACCATATTTTTACCTTTGACCTCTAAGTATGACCTTGACCTTCGAGGTACAGATCTGGTTTTGCACGTGACACATCGTCTCATGATGGTCAAACATTTCTTCAAAGTAATTTCAAAATCAATCCAGAGATAAGAAAGTTATTGACTGTGTTTAAGTTTCGGACCATTTTTTTACCTTTGACCTCTAAGTATGACCTTGACCTTGGAGGTACGGATCTGGGTTTAAACGTGACACATCGTCTCATGATGGTCAAACATTTCTTCAAAGTAATTTCAAAATCCACCCAGAAATAACTAAGTTATTGACTGTGTTTAAGTTTTGGACCCTTTTTTTACATTTGACCTCTGAGTATGACCTTCACCTTGGAGGTACGGACCAGGGTTTTGCATGTGACACATCGTCTGATGATGGTTAACATTTAGACAAAGTAATTTAAAATCCATCCAGAAATAAGAAAGTTATTGACTGCGTTTAAGTTTCGGACCCTTTTTTTTACCTTTGACCTCTAAGTATGACCTTGACCTTGGAGGTACTGACCTGGGTTTTGCTCATGACACGCCGTCTCATGATGGTTAACATTTCTGCCGAGCAATTTTACAATCCATCAAGAAATAAGAAAGTTATTGACCGCGTTTAAGTTTCTGACGCATGCACATACGGACGGACGGACAGGGGCAATGCTATATGCCCTTTCAACCATTCTTCGAATGACGGGGCATAAAAAGTCGGGCTTACTGTGGTTTCATTATTTACCTTATTTTTTGGTTTAAAACATAGATGGTGGATATTTGTCAGAACCGACTCGTTAGAACTGCCTCAATGAGGCGGTTTGATAACAGTACACATTCTTATGACAGCAGAAAGTAATAACTGTCCTTCTTGAACGAGCAAAAGGATGAGAATGACCATAGAAAATATCTCGTGATCAATCTCCATAAAAACATTGTTTTTGTCCCAGTTCAGACTGTATATTCACTATTCTAATAATCAATCCGACTGAGTCGCAGAGACTGGCCATTAGCTAGGATGATTTTTTCACCTTTCATGCTAACAGGTAGGGTCTACTGCAAAGAAAAATATATGCTACCAACCTATATCACAGTCAGTGCTTTTCCAGCTTTTCTTTTTTCTGTAACCATACAAAGAAACAGAGTCCAGTTCTGTGTAGTAGTGTACATATCTGTGGCATAGCTCTAGTCTTATTAAGCTGAAATTGAAAGATATAACATCAAGTAAGAGTTATCCTTTGTGAGCAAGGGATACAACGCAGAACTGGAAAATATGGAGTGTACATGTTCTCCGGGCCAGACTAGCTAGTTTCGGCCACTTAGGCCTCATCAGTGACCCTCAGATATTTTAAAATTCCACACCACTTAGGACTCATCAGTGACCCTCAGATATTTTAAAATTCCACAATGGAATCAATGATCCCAAAGGACAAGATAATATAAACTACACTATGATGTAGGGCAGGGAGACTTTTTACGGCCGCCACACACTCCCAGACAACAGCTGAAGTGACGTTAAATATGTTCTAGAAAGGGTTATCCTTTGGGAGCAAGGAATAAACCACATAAATGGAAAATATGGAGTGTACATTTCTCCGGGCCAGACTATGAAATGTGAAATGATTACCCCAGTAACAGTAAACCCTGCTTTATATAAAGAAAATAGGGGTTAAAGGGGGTATTCAGTATTTTCTTACTTCTGCTCCAAGACATAGGTTGTGGGTACTTGTTAGAACAATGAGGCAATTCTAATGAACACCTACAACCTATTTTTTAAGAATATTTAACAATAATATCAGAAATTGTCGTCAGAAAATTAAACATTTCAGAGATATGAATGAATGCAGTATATTATATGGATATGTTATCGTAATGATCAGATTTGTGGTTATCAGCTATTGGTTTGGATTTTAACCCTTTTTGTACCAAATGGAATCTTCCTCCTTATATAGCAGGAGTTCATTTCAAAATGTAGGGGTGTCAGGTTGGGTTTTCTTCAGAATTGATGAGGAAAATGGCTGACCTTTTTGCAAACAGTGTAGGCCCGGATCAGACGCCAGGTTCTGGTGCATCTGATCTGGGCCTACACTGTTTGCTAGGGTACCCGTTTTGGGGTTTCTGGTACTAAATGGGTTAATGGCCGAGTCAAGACTCTTTTGCTATGCATACCATATTACCATAAATATTCAGACACCTCAATGCCTTACCATACCTGTTCTAAAATTTTAACAAGTACAATTTAGCTTCAAACATATGTCTTAACCCATAAGACGCCAATCATGACAATTGTTGTCTGCTTAATCGTATCCGGGTTAATTTAAAAGTCATTTTTGCAAACAGCGTGGACCCAGATCAGACTGCTCCTCTGGAGGAGCAATATGATCTGGATCCATGCTGTTTGCATATATGCAAAACCATTTCTAAAAAAATTGCAAGAAGATTCTGCAGATGACATAAGCAGACGACATTTCAGATGTAGTTTTTCTTGGCATCTTAAGGGTTAAAATAGATGAATGATTCTCAAACAGTGTAGAGCCTGATGAGACACTGCATTGTGTAATGTCTCGTCTGGGTTCACACTGTTTGCTCAGGCCTATTTGTATGAATACGAGGGTAGGCTGAAAAGATCTGAGCCTGACCAAGATCCAATGGTTTGTTCATGCTGAAAGTGCCTTATTTTTCAACATAGTCTCCCTTCCTGTCCCCACACTTTCTCCAGCGATGGTGGAATCCTTGGATCCCAGTGGTATAGAAGGTCTCATCTTGGTCCCTGAAAAACTTCTCCACAGCAGTCATCACCTCCTCGTCTGACCGATAATGCTGCCCAGCCAAGTGTTTTTTCATGTTTGGGGACAGGAAATAATCTGATGGAGCTAGATCAGGTGAATACGGTGATCGACAAGTGTGAGGCCACAGCCAGAGTCATGCACAGCAGCCATTGCGACAACCGATTTATGAGCAGGCGCATTGTCCTGATGGAACAAGACCCCTTTTGTCAATTTTTCGGGTCGTTTAGCCTTAATTGCTGTTTGCAATTGTTTTAGCAGATCTGCATAATACTCCCCATTAATTGTTCTGCCCATTTGAAGGTAATCTATGAAAATTATACCCTTGGCATCCCAGAACACTGATGTCATTACCTTCCCTGCAGAGGAGACGACCTTTGCTTTCTTTGGAGGGAGTGAGCCAGGGTGCTTCCATTGCATGGATTGTCTTTTGGTCTCTGGCTCAAAGTGATGAACCCAACACTCATCCTGAGTGACAATACGGTCAAGAAAACCATCTTGGTCTGCTTCAAAAATAGCCAAGTTGGCGGAAACCTTCGACATTCCTAATTCACTGCGTAGAATGTTCTCTACTCGTTCACGGGAGATGCCAACAGTGTTAGCTAACTGATTCACAGTTAAACGCCTGTCATCCATCATGGCCCTGTGAACTTGGCTGATGGTTTCCTCAGTTGTTGCCATTGTGGGTCTTCCACACCGGTCATCATCTTCAAGGCTATCCTTGCCCATCTTAAAATTTGCTGCCCACCTTTTCACGGTTGCATACGAAGGAGCATCATCCCCTAATGTAGCAACCATATCAGCATGAATGTCCTTAGGAGCTAACCCCTTTTTATGGAGGTACTTGATGACACCACGATGCCAGATTTTGTCCATTTTCTCAAAAACGTGCTAGTATCAATTTTCAAAGTCTAGAATTTCTAAGTTATTGCAGGTAAACTTGAACTCATTTGAGTCAAATCAAGTAATAAAGGTTTGGATTTAATGAATACAAAATTTCATGGCTGTTAGATGCCTGCTTCTTGGTCAGGCTCAGAACTTTTCAGCCTACCCTCGTATGTACAGTAAACATGGTAAAT
This sequence comes from Lucinisca nassula, assembly GCA_963580285.1. NCBI lineage: Eukaryota > Metazoa > Mollusca > Bivalvia > Lucinida > Lucinidae > Lucinisca > Lucinisca nassula. The sequence continues at coordinate 58,349,266 of OY757025.1, forward strand.
ACTGTCTAGGCTTCTTACCCAAATTTATTAACTATCTGGTACTTCCATGGCTAATAACTTTGTTAATTGGAATTCTTGGTACTTCTGTGTCTTATAGAAATAAGCCAACCAGCTTGCTTGATTTTATAATACTCTGTTTTATCACAAGGGTTTCAAGGAGATAAATGTATATATCCATAAAACGGACACTTTAAGCACTTATAGGTCCAAAAGTCTTATGTGTCTACTGCTTAAAAATAACAAATTATACAGGCCTCATACTGACCAAGCTTTTCCGTGCCTGAAAGGCCCGACTTTACATCCCATCATGCTCAACATGTCAACCATAACCTTTGAAAACAGTGAAGATCCAGATCAAATGGCTTCTGAAGAAGCAATCTGATCAGGATCTACACTGTTTGTAATGCAGTTTGTGAATTGAACAAATACATTATATCAAGTAATTTGATTGGTGAATAGTCAGAAATGTGTGTAGCTAAATAATTTTATTTAGCAGGATAAGCGTTAAAAAGTCATTTTATACAGAATATAGGAGGAAAAATAAAAAAAATTGGATGCCAAAAAACCTGAAATCAAGAAAAATCAAGTTCTAAAAGCCTGAAATCCTGCATATGCCTGAAAAATATGAGGCCTGATTATACTACTCTGGCTTCTAGACACACAGGCATAAACAGACACACAACAATAGGCTATACTATAAAAAGACAAACAAGCAATACATAATCAGCATGGATGGACTGGCGGACAGAACCAATATTCCCACTAAATTCTTTCAAACTTCAAATTGGGTAGTTGGGGTGGAGGGTGGCACAATAAGCTTAAAAAAATAAAATGTTAATCATACTGCCAGGAAATATGGCAAAAACTTCATTTACACTATAATCTCTTTATAACACCATCATTGGAGTCAAAAGCAAAAATTGTATTGATCAAACAACAAAAATGTATAGCTTATAGAGAAAAATGACCATTTATGAACATTTTTCTCAAGAATCGAGACCTGCCGGTGGGTCAGGCCGCAGCTTCTATGACAATGCTAGGGTAATGGTTTACTGAGAATAAGATTGGATCTAATTTTATGTAATGTTGGTTGGAGCCTGATGCTCTGTCTCTGGTCGGGCCCATCGGAGTCTAACTGTTGGTCTTCTTTTGCTCCAGCAATTCAGTGGTTTCTTGCTGTCGAGTCCTCACCGTTGTTCCATCCCTGTGGTTGATTGATATTTGTGTTCACAGAGATGTTGCACTGGTGAGTTAGGAGGCCTTCATGGGGACTGAACAAATTATTTGCCTAAATCGCGATGGAAATAAGGGCGAGGATTGTGGCCACGTAAAAGCGATTAAAGCTCCCCGGTGGTATTTGTTTCACAGACCGTTCCAAGGCGGTTTTTCTGTTGCAGTTTATTTTTGTTATGGTGAGTCTTTGAGTGTGTGTGTCACTTATATCAATTTTTTTTGGATAGCCAATTGGTCATTTTGTGAGAAAGTAACTATCCTTTTGGCTTTCCGCTATTGATGTTTCCAGTAGTGTCTAGTTGTTTTGTGTTTGTGTTTCTTTCCCTCTGGTGTCTCTGATGGGAGCAGTGGGTTAATTGTATCTATTCCTGATCACTGACTTCACTTCTTTTCTGCTACATTTTTGGTTCTGTCCTTAAATCATGTTGTGGCCAAAACCATGTTATAATGAAAAGCCTGTTATATCCAAAACTGTGTTATAATGAAAAGTATTATAGAGAGATTAAGTTTTATATGGGTGTGATTTCTTAACCCTTTTTGTACCGAATGGAATCTTCCTCCTTATATATGACAGGAGTCCATTTCAAAATTTAGGGCTGTCAGGTTGTGTTTTCTTCAAATTTACTTGGAAAATGACTGAGTTTGTAGCAAAACAGTGGAGGCCCTGATCAGATGCCGCATTCTGCAGCGTCTGATCTGGGCCTGCACTGTTTGCCAGGGTCCCCTTTTTGGGGTTTCTGGTACTAAATGGGTTAATGTACATGTATTCACTTTCCAGTAAAACTGAACTTACTCAGTAGGAAAAGGACATCTCCTGAGTTTTGGACAAAAACGTCTCGACTCATTGTTATGTGTCACACTGGGCTTGCCTTCCCAGAGTGTCTTCCAACGATTCCTGTCAAAAACAATTAAGAGCAAGTCACTCTATGAGCCTGTTGTTCAAAGCTAACTATGTTGTGAGTTAATCTAACTTTAAAACTTCAACCATTCTGATGCCAGATGTTGAGAACCAACAATGTCGTTAGTTAATATATCACTAAAACTTTGACCATTTTGTAAGGCTAAAATGCTAACATTTTTGCTGAGAAAATGTGAGTAGCTTTTGCAAAATGCAAAAGCTACTCACATTTTTTCAGCAAAAATACTAGAGTATTAGATACGTACTTGCTAGAACATTTATGAGCTCCTTAAGCTAATGAGCTTTCAACAACTGGGCCCTGCGTGGCGAAAACTCATATCACAAGAACTCATATGGCAAAAGCTGTGCACATTTATCCAACAAAAATACAAAAAAGGTTAGCTATTATACTTGATATACCATTCAATGATTTGATAGCTAACTACTGTAGTCGGTTTTGTAAGCAAGAGTTTGAACAACTATGCCCTAATAAGAGGATTAAGGCAAATAATTTAGAGAGAAATTTCCATTAAAGTATCATTACAAACAAGAGGGCCATGATGGCCCTGGATCGCTCACCTGATCCATATTGTACAAACGGAATTGTGGGTAATATATGGTGGTGTGGAGGGTTTGAGCAATTTTGGTTAGACCCAAAGACCATTTCTGTGAAATTAATTCAAAATCAGTCCGCCTGTTTAGGAGCAGAAGTCATTTTGAGAAGTACATGTAGAAGTCATTTTTGATGAAATGACATCTCAATCCCTGCCGCCCAATGAAACCAATGGGGTTTAAATGCACAGATGGTTCCACTCGTACCACTTTGCCTGGAGAGGCTAAGACCTTCAAAGTGGTTTACCAATACTCCTGTAGAAGCACTTTGCAGCCAAGGTGGGTGGGGGCCAAAACTTTCAAAAGCCATCTGTCTCTAAAAGGAAGCAATTTTATAGGAATGTTCCATGAGTGACCCTCTAACAAAATTGCTCAAAATATTTTGCTTAACTGAGCATGATGGCCACCACAGCTAAAAACCTCAAACCTCATTCCTGTCAAATAATTTCATAATCCATCCACTGGTTAAGGAGAAGAAGTCGTTTAAAGGTTTTACTACTTTTAGCTCTGGCAGTCTATCTTGTTCACCAGAGCGGAACGGTTTGAGCAATTTTGGTAGAGGGTCACCCAAGGAACATTCCTGTGAAGTAATTTCAAAATCCATCCGCTAGTTTAGGAGAAGAAGTCGTTTAAAGGTTTTTCTGTTTTTTAGCTCTGGCAGCCATCTTGTTCATCAGAGCGGAACATTTTGAGCAATTTTGGTAAAGGGTCACCCAAGGAACATTCCAGTGAAATAATGTCAAAATCCATCCACTGGTTAAGGAGAAAAAGTTGTTTAAAATTATTCTATTTTTAGCTCTGGTGGCCATCTTGTTCACCCGAGCAGAACGGTTTGAGCAATTTTGGTAGAGGGTCACCCAAGGAACATTCCTGTGAAGTAATTTCAAAATCCATCCACTGGTTAAGGAGAAGTCTTTTAAAGGTTTTTCTATTTTTAGCTCTGGCAGCCATCTTGTTCACCAGAGCGGAATGGTTTGAGCAATTTTGGTAAAGGGTCACCCAAGGAACATTCCAGTGAAATAATTTCAAAATCCATCCACTGGTTAAGGAGAAAAAGTCGTTTAAAGGTTATTCTATTTTTAGCTCTGGCGGCCATCTTGTTCACCCGAGCAAAACGGTTTGAGCAATTTTGGTAGAGGGTCACCCAAGGAACATTCCTGTGAAGTAATTTTAAAATCCATCCGCTAGTTAAGGAGAAGAAGTCGTTTAAAGGTTTTTCTGTTTTTTAGCTCTGGCAGCCATCTTGTTCACCAGAGCGGAACATTTTGAGCAATTTTGGTAAAGGGTCACCCAAGGAACATTCCTGTGACATAATTTCGAAATCCATCCACTGGTTAAGGAGAAGAAGTTGTATAAAGGTTTTTCTATTTTTAGCTCTGGCGGCCATTTTGTTCCAGTGAAATAATGTCAAAATTCATCCACTGGTTAAGGAGAAAAAGTTGTTTAAAAATTATTCTTTCTTTAGCTCTGGTGGCCATCTTGTTCACCTGAGCAGAACGGTTTGAGCAATTTTGGTAGAGGGTCACCCAAGGAACATTCCAGTGAAGTAATTTAAAAATCCATCCACTAGTTAAGGAGAAGAAGTTGTTAAAAGGTTTTTCTATTTTTAGCTCTGGCGGCCATCTTGTTAACCCGATCAGAACATTTTGAGCAATTTTGGTAGAGGGTCACCCAAGGAACATTCCTGTGACATAATTTCGAAATCCATCCACTGGTTAAGGAGAAGAAGTTGTATAAAGGTTTTTCTATTTTTAGCTCTGGCGGCCATTTTGTTCACCCGTGTGGAACGGTTTGAGCAATTTTAATAGAGGGGCACCCAAGGAACATTCCTGTGAAATAATTTCAAAATCCATCCACTGGTTAAGGAGAAGAAGTCGTTTATAGGTTTTTCTATTTTTAGCTCTGGCGGCCATCTTGTTCACCTGAGCGGAACAATTTGAGCAATTTTGGTAGAGGGTCACCCAATGAACCTTCCTGTGAATTTATATCAAAATCCTTGCACTGGTTAAGGAGGAGAAGTCGTTTATAGGTTTTTCTATTTTTAGCTCTGGAACGATTTGAGCAATTTTGGTAGAGGGTCACCCAAGGAATATTCCTGTGAAATTATTTCAAAATCTGTCCAGCAGTTTTGGAGAAGAAGTTGTTTAAAGCAAAAGTTGACGACGGACGGACGCACGCACGGACGACGGACAAAGACCGATCACAAAAGCTCACCGGTGAGCTAAAAAGGATATATTTGAGGATTATTAGACTGTCTTAGCATGACCACAGCTACTTACTGTTCCAAAATGGTTCTTCTGACGCAGTTTATTTTTGTTATGGTTTGTCTTTGAATGTTTGTATTGCTTATATATTTTTGTTTTGGATAGCCAATTGGCCATTTTGTGGGAAAGTAACTGTCCTTTTGGCTTTCCGCTATTGCTGTTTCCATAAGGGTCTAGTTATTTCATGTTTGTGTTTCTTTCCCCCTGGTGTCTCTGATCAGGTGTGGGTTAATTGTATCGACTCCTGACCATTGCCTTCACATCTATTTTACTGGGATGTAAAATGAACAAAGGTATCTTACTGTATATGTCCAGAATCTACATCTGATTCAGAATCTCTGTCACAAGCCAGGATCCTTACAACACAGCCAGGATGGTAGGTCTCATAAATCTCAAGCTTAAGAGGGTAAACCTTCATTTCAAATGATAATTCTGCAAAAAAGAAGTATAATACAAGAATTCTGGGAAAGGCTATGTCATGCCTGTGATTGTAGTTCTTGAGAAGTAAAGTTACACATTTGGGTTGATGCTGGGGTTTACACAACTGTACAAGGATTGCCAAATGTACTTGCAGATGAAGAAGCTACTCCTATGTTGTGCCACGCTTAAAGCAGCTGCAACAATAATGGAATTAATTGTGAACAAAGCTAAAATTTTCTGCCCTTTAAATAATGAATATTTCGCTACTTTCTGTATTTTCAGAAGGAAAATAAGCCACAATGCTGCTGGGGTCCCAAGCTGAAACTGTGTCAGTTAAACAACCATGTTATATCGAAACCAAAAAATATCAATTTTATATGAAAATGACTATTTTCTGTCATTTTTTTTTCTATAAAAAGGCCATTTTATTTACAATCTATACATTTTTTAGATCCATACCGGTATTAAAATTAAGTTATATCCAAAAACCCTGTTATAATGAACAGTCACATGTAATGCTAACAAGACCTGTCTCCATGTCTCCAGACAGCATTGGGTTGTGCACTTTGTATTTACAGCATAAAGTTTCCAAAACAGTGGCCTTGCCATTAAGGTTATAGACAGAGTTTGTCATGGTGCTGCATAAAATATCGCACCTGTATCTTTTATCATGCCATGAGTAATTCATGGTAGGGTTAGCAAAGAAAGTACACATAAACCTCTTTATAACACTATTCAATACAATAGATTTTGAACATGCCACAGGCACTTGATGTTTGGTCCATCAAACATACTGAACATATCCAAATATAAAGACTCTGAAGTGAGCATTGAGCTCCCTGATGCAACCAGACACCGTCCTGATATGACTGAAAAAATTGTTGAAAGTGACGTTAAACCCGAATTCACACACACATAAAGACTCTGAAGCAATTCTAAAGAAACTCTTATTAACCCTTCTCTTGCTGAATATTCATTTTAGCCACACCCATCTCTGACCTTGAACCAATCAGATTACTTGATGTAATTTATTCCTACAAATTCATAAACTGAATGTCAAACAGTGTAGATCCTGATCAGATGCATGTAGCACTGTTTAAAGATGGATTCCAAAAACATATTGATAACATAGAAAAATTGCCATAATGGTCATTTTTCTATACAGTCAAACCTCGATAATTCGAAGTGACAGGGACCGCCAGATTGGCTTCGAATTATCGGGAGTTCGAATTTTCGAAATCGTTATTTTTCGGAAATATTCAGAAGAAGTTTTCGTTCGGTATAATATTTGACTGCATTATGTCCGTAGGCAAGAACACAGACTTTCTAAACAGAACAACATGAACCATTAAACAATTTGTGCAATGTAAAACAATAAATCTCTAACAGACCAACTATTGTTCCAGTAAAAAGGCGGGACAGAAATGGCTCATGGGAGTAAAGATAAAGATAAAGATAAAGAAGCTTTATTTAACGTCGCATATTCGAAACAAATAACATAAGCTCTGTAGAGCTTTTATTGCGACAAACAAAGTATCCGCTAACAAATACTTACCTGCCTTCATTTATCTTCCTAGGACTACCCCTGATAAGTCAGCAAAGATCTAGATCAGAATGCAATAAGCATACTATTGAAGTCTGTGCTGGCAAACCACATGTTTCTAGTCACTAGTTTACTGCATTTTTATTTTCTACTTTCACTTTCAACTGTCTTTGAAATTCTCTGTTCAGTTAAAGTCGCTTTATTGAAAACATCAAACAGGATAATCTCCTTAACGATGTTCATTACCAATTACCGTTATATCAACTAAGAACCTCAGGATTAACTAGTTGTCAATTACCTGTTTACACAATAACATAATGTACCTGTGAAATCAGTCGGGTGTGAACAAGCTCAAAGAAAACATGCTCTTCAAGCATGAATAATGTGCTTGACATATTTTTGACTTTGAATTTGGAGATGGATTTTAATTGGAATTTCTTTGATGGAGACCGACAATTTTATTTGAAGAATCGAATTTTTCGAATAATCGAAATTCGAAAATTCGGTAATATTTTTACATAAAATAATAGCAAAAATGATCGGGACCGACACATACTTTCGAAAAATCCGGTAGTTTCGAAAAATCGGTGTTCGAATCACCGAGATTCTACTGTATAAGCAATATATTTGTGACTGAATATAAATAGTTATTGAATGTAACACAGTTTCTGGTTTGGACTCCAACATTAGCTTTATAAAGAGGACATTTTGTAGATGCTGACAATTATGCCAATGGCAAGATGCAATAGCTCTTCCAGTACCTTCAAAACAGCAAGATAAACTGTTACCCAACAGGAAAAGTAAAACCTTAGTGAACGTGAAATTATAACTGCCCCATCTATAATTTGGACTGCAATAAATGAAAAGGGGATTTTGAGCTTGTGCACACTGGTGCAAAGACTCAGATCAACATGTGAACCTGCATACTCTGATCAGCCCTGCTCTGAACAATATGGATGACCATTTGAGCAAAACTTCTTCCTTCATGCAGGCAGGACAAGTTGTATTCTGAATATGTTTGTGTAAAGACTGATTTTAGACCCCCGCCCATCGGGGCTTGAAGAAATAGATGGGTTGCATGATGCTTCCATGCAGAGCTGAAACTGACCCGCACATGAGTACAGGTAAACCGCTTCAAGGATCTAAGCCTGCCCAGGCAAAGCGGTGCAAGTTGGACCATCCATGCTTATAAACCCTATTGGTTTCATTCGACCACAGGGCTTGAGATGTCATTTCATCTCAATGTTGAGTAAAAGTCCCACAAAATTGGTAGCAACGTCCCAAAATATGACCTATACAGTGTTGAGGGGGATGTTAAACCTTAAATCAAACAAACAGACTGAGTTTGAGACTTCACTGCGTGCACATGATTGTTGAAATACCATAAAAATGTTAAAAAAAAAATTTGGACACCTTGAGGACTTGCTGCAATTCCCCTAAAACTCTAACATCCAGCAAGGAGTCCAAAAGGTGCAGACGGAATGGCAAACAGTGTAGAACCTGATCAGACTGCTCCTTCAGGAGCAGTCTGATCTGGGTCTGCACTGTTTGTTCAGTCCTACATGTATCTATCCCAATACTTATGATGGTTATGGTTGCTATTTCTCTAAAATTTGTGGCCAATTTACCTTTTTATCTGGTTTCTTACCAATATAATCTTGGCTGCAGAACCAGGGTGGGGTCCTCAGAAAAGGTTCCCTATGAGAAGGAGCTATGTCCCACCAAGGTCCATAGGTTCTCTAAAAGGAAAACAAAACCAAATGTTTTTAACCCTTAAGGGGAATGGGAACACCTGGCAGATTTTTTCTCCATTTTTCAAAGGGAGACAACTTTCGGGACTTCCTGTTCACTTTTCTATAAGCCCTGTCCAACTGAAAGAGGGGTCTACTCTTAAAGGAAAGAATTTGCTCCTCAGGAGCAAATTCTTTCCTTTAAGAGTTGACCCCTTTTGACATGGGAGACAAAAATACTTCTGTAGGAGTTGCTTCCCCTGAAGGTGTACCCATTCTCCTTAAGACACCAATCACAACAATTGCTGTCTGCGTTGTTGTCTGCTGATTACTTCAACAATCATTGTTGCAAACAGTGTGGACCAAGATCAGACTTATCCTAGGTCTGATCAGGGTCCATTAGAGAAGCAGTTTCAACGGGTTCACACTGTTTGTCTGAAGGCAAAAGTATTTAAAACCACAAACAGGCATTCTAGTAACCTAATAAAGGGGGTAGAATAACTGCACGCTATAATCGGTAGTGACCTATAATATCTTCTACTGACCTATAATACGTCTACTGACCATTTATTGACCGGACCTACTTTTCAGGTCCCTAATTTACAAGTGAAAACAACAAACTGCAAGTTAAAATCTTTGCAATATTTATTAACAGATTTTCAGAAAGTTCAGCTAAATTCTTACCTTCTAGGCCTTTCCTTGTTTGAATGGCCCATTGGAATAACTGCGCATTGCTACTGCAGTTGCGTCTCTACCTTGAAAATAAATTTTAAAACCAAAATAAACTATTTATTTGCAGATTTTTATACAGAATAGAAAGCACTGATTAACTTCTATTCGAGCGTTCATGTGGTTTCGTATGTCTTTGTGGGGCAGTGACATCAGAAACTTTGCACTCGTTGACATCACGTTATACTACGTGCACGTGCCATGGCTCTGAATTGTTTAACTCTTATCTTGCTGTTCACGAGAACCTCTATCTTTGCAAACAGTGTAGATCCAGATCAGATGGCTTCTGAAGAAGCCATCTGATCAGGATCTACACTGTTTGGCATTCAGTTTATCAATTTTAGCAATAAATTACATCAAGTAATTTGATTGGTTGATAGACAGAAATGAGTGTGGCTTAAATGAATATTCAGCAAGATAAGGGTTAGCATGCCAAATCTCATTATACATAATATACTTACAAAAACACAAGCCTGTGTGAAATCTCCATAGGCGGGAAATACTGAGCCTCTGCCGGCTAGATTCTTGGCTGTGTAAGATATGCTTGTCTCGCTGCCATACTGTGAGCTAAAGTCAGTCACCTCCTGGGCATAGTATGTGCCTATATCAGACTTATCACCACCACTGCTCAGGAACTCTGTGTAAAGATCTAGCTCTAAAGGATTTTCACTTGTTTTCTTGTTCATACCAAGTTTCTTTTTAAACAGGTTCAGCATCCTGCAAAAAAAAATCAAAGCACTAGGAGTACTGGTGGGTCGATCGTCTCTGAGTGTAGGTTGGGAAAATAGTCCTGAGCTGAGAATTGAACTGTTCTTTTAATTTTTAGCAAGCACAGTAGTGCTGATCAGATATCGCGTTACTTGGCATCTGATTATGTAGATTCTGTTTGCCAATGCCCAAGTGTACGCGAGCAAAGTCCACCCGCCCTCGCCCATCGAGGCTTGAATAAATAGATGGCATGCATGATGCTTCCACGAAGAGCTGAAAGTCCCGTAACATTGGAAGTAACGTCTCCAAATGACATATACAGTGTTGACGGGGACGTTTAACCTTAAATCATACAAACGAGCACAGTCCAGAATTTTCTTCTTACGCTGCGCTCTGACGTCTTAGGGTAGTACTTGGATTTTGTTCAACAGAGTGGGGAGGGTGCAAACGCTGCCCCCTTCCATCTTTTGGAAATTATTTCAGATCCACACAGTTTTTCACCCTCTGCAAAATACCCGAAATTCGCATCCTCAACCCGCCCCTTTTCGGAGTCTGCGTGTGGCCCTGAATCATGTTCAAAACTGTTGTTGCATACATATGGCGAACAGTGCCAACCTGATCAGAAGCAATGTAATTTATATCCAATCTTGTTCTACGCTGTATGTCTAATAACGGTACCACCTATGAAGTCTACTTATTTTTGCACTTAAACATTTCAGGGTTCTAAAATTAAGTTCTTAGCAGGAGTGCGAAAAGTCTATTTTTACTCGACATAGCATACATTTGTATAACAGTTTTATAAATAGAATGTTCGGAAAGACATCACGTGACATCGTGGCCTGGTTTCTTTCATTACGTAAGCAACCTGGCATTCTTATATACTATTTCGTTTAACCCTCAAATGCTACTATTTAAGCAAACAGTGAAGTTCCTGTGCAACCTGCTGATCAGAAACCACATTCCGCGGCGTCTGATCTGGGTATTATCCAGCATACGATTCTTATCATAAGGAACAAATATATAAATGGTGTAGGAGTGGGGATCTAAACGGTTCCTGAGAAATTATGCCTTTTATAAAATAGAGGGGGTGGGGCATGGCCCGGGCACATCCCAAGGGACCACCAGGTTGCTGTCACTGAATGCGTCTTATCATAAAAAACAAGAATATATATGGTTTTGGGGTGAGGATCTGAAAGGTTTCTGAGATATATGGCCTTTTATGAAGTGGAGGTGTGGGGTATGGCTCCGGTGCAACCCTGGAAACCCCTAGGTTGGAATCACTTAATGTGTCTTATCATAAGGAACAAGAATATATATGGTTTAGGGGTTGTTATCTGAATGGTTTCTGAGATATTGGGCCTTTTATGAAGTGGAGTTATGGGGCATGGCCTGGGTACATCCCAGGGGACACCCAAGTTGGTGTCATTGAATGCGTCTTATCATAAGAAACAAGAATATATATGGTTCTGAATCATCTCTGAGATATATCCTTTTTTTATGAAGTGGAGGTGTGGGGCATGGCCACAGCGCACCCTTAGAGACCCCTAGGTTTGTGTCACTGAATGCGTCTTATCATATAAAGGAACAAGAATATTATATGGTTTAGGGGTGGGGATCTAAACGGTTTCTGAGATATTGGGCCTTTTAAGAAGTGGAAGGGTGAGGGGCATGGCCCGGCCACATCCCAGGGGATCACCAGGTTGGTGTGACTGAATGCGTCTTATATTAAGAAACAAGAATATATATTGTTTTGGGGTGGAGATTTGAAAGGTTTCTGAGATATTTCCCCTTTTATAAAGTAGAGGGGTGGGGTATGGCCCCCGCGCACCCCGGGAGACACCTAGGTTGGTATCACTGAATGCGTCTTATCATAAGAAACAAGAATATATATGGTTTAGGGGTGAGGATCTGAACAGTTTCTGAGATATTGGGCCTTTTACGAAGTGGAGTTGGTGGGGCATGGCCTGGGCACATCCCAGGGGACCCCCAGGTTGGTGTCATTGAATGCATCTTATCATAAGAAACAAGAATATATATGGTTTTGGGGTGAGTATCTGAAAGGTTTCTGAGATATATTGCCTTTTATGAAGTGGAGGTGTGGGGTATGGATCAGGCACACCCCTGGAAACCCCTAGGTTGGAATCACTGAGTGAGTCTTATCATAAGGAAAAAGAATATATATGGTTTAAGGGGGTTATCAGAATGGTTTCTGAGATATTGGGCCTTAGGTTTAGGGGGGCTATCGGAATGGTTTCTGAGATATGAAGTGAAGGGGGTGGGGCATGGCCTGGGTACATCCCAGGGGACACCCAGGTTGGTGTCACTGAATGTGTCTTATCATAAGAAACAAGAATATATATGGTTCTGAATCATCTCTGAGATATATCGCCTTTTACGAAGTGGATGTGTGGGGCATGGCCACAGCGCACCCTTGGAGACTCCTAGGTTGGTGTCACTGAATGCGTCTTATCATATAAAGGAACAAGAATGTATACTGTTTAGGGGTGGGGATCTAAACGGTTTCTGAGATATTGGGCCTTTTAAGAAGTGGAAGAGGTGGGGCATGGCCTGGGCACATCCCAGGGGACCACCAGGTTGGTGTGACCGAATGAGTCTTATATTAAGAAACAAGACTATATACTGTTTTGGGGTGGAGATCTGACAGGTTTCTGAGATATATCCCCTTTTATGAAGGGGAAGGGTTGGGAATGGCCCTGGCGCATGCTGGGAGACGCCTAGTTTGTTATCACTGAATGCGTCTTATCATAAAAAACAAGAATATATATTGTTCCCATGAACACTTCAAAAATGAATGTGGAAATATAGTCAGGTAGAAGAAAGTTGTTTTATTTAAAGACTGTCTGTAAATTTAAAGTCTTTTTAGTCTGTAGATTTAAAGACTAACACTGAGCAACACAACAGAAAATCATGAAAATTATGTAACAAGAAAAAATCGCATTCTCATACGCAGCCTCAGTATTCATCTCATTAATAAAATGTGCGTTGCTAAAGACTGCATGTATTTTATTGTCTTCTAATACCGTTTTAATGATAGAAATAATTAAGAAATAAAACAATACAGTTCCTTCCCTTAGGACACATATGCCGTGAAACTCCGCATTAAAGGAGGAAATATCTGTCAAAGGTCGAACATAAGATGAGTCTCGTACTGACGTCATTTTGTTTTTGGACATTTTAATGTTGTAGTCCGTCTGAAACTTTCATCAATTTTAGTAGTCAGAAAAACTGTCTGTCGAAGCGAGTGGTACATATATTGACAAAATGATAAAATAGTTATACACATTCATTCCTGAGTTTATTTCACATATGAATTTTATTACAAAACTGTTTTTCTGAGAAGTCTTCAATTATGGCGGAAGGAATTTAACTAAATAGAGACAACTACATAATTTGAAGTTACACATAATTAAATATTCCATAGACAATGGCCAAATTACTATAAACAGCAAAGTGGGATTTTTCCGTTTTACACCATTTTCATGATTTTATTTGTGTCAGTCTTTAAATTTACAGACTAAAAAGTCTTTAAATTTACAGACAGTCTTTAAATTTAAAGACAGTCTTTAAATAAAACGACTTTCTTCTACCTGATAGTTAGATGCTTTTATTTACAAAACATGAATATTCAAAAACAATCATTAAAGAGCACATGCTTGTCAACACCTTTAATTGACAAAAACAATTCACTTTGTTCTTTAACTACACTAACTGATACATTCCTTTAATTTCAAATCAGAGTGTGTTATTTGAAACTAGTAAAAATTGGGGTCCGTAGAAATACCGGAACACACCAAAACACCAGAACACACTGGTAATTACCGGAACACACTCATTTTTTTTACATATATATCATTTAAAACGGTATTTATGACTTAATTGCAGTTTTTAGTGTGTAGGATGTTGTTACTAACAGTTCTGATCCTACAATCATACAATAAATTAATACAACTCTCTGATATAACTCACCTGATTACAAAATGAAGTCAGTTTGCATATTCTTCCATCAAAAAAAATTAAAGATTTGATATTTCCAGCCAATGTGTCTCAGTTTCAGCCAATAAACATGAAATGTCAAAACCGTTAGCTGGGAAAATATATCAATGTACCAGCCTGCTTAGTGCTGACTGTCCACCCCATGCGTATGCCCTGTCTGATGTTATATGTGGTTTATGACCTAATGAAAAGATAAGGTCATGTCTGTCCATAATGCACCAGCCTATTGGTTTTATTTTGAGCACAGAATGCAATAGGATAAATGGTGATGAAACACAGCAAGACACATTTTTATATTTGCAGTTTTATTTCATCATTCATCAATTCAATATTAACATGTTATAACTTCTCTCTCTCTCCAGGCTTGGGGCCAATTACATCTGAAAGTAATTGATTAAATTACAATTACTTTGCCCTAAAATTGTAATTGATTAAATTACAATTACAACATCATATGAATGTAATTGATTAAATTACAATTACTTTTGCAATGTAATTGATTATATTACAATAAATTTTGCAATGTATTATCTAGAAGGTATGACACTTTAACTCCCATTAAACCAATACTACTACTAATAATTAATAGATGTTCATTTAAACTACATGTTTAAAATGAAGCACAATTTCAAACAAACTTAATTCAAAACTAAGCTCTCTTTTAGCTTTTGTCAAGTTCTACCTGTACTTTTGAGTTGATTTAGTAAATGCATCTATTTTGAACAATGCACTAGTTCTCATAACCGAAGCCAAAAATGAACTATCTGAATTACACTATATCATCATCAGCTTTCCAAAAGTTGCATCGTTCAGTCTTCACAGACACGACAGACTGGACAAAAGTGTAGACCCAGATCAGGCTGCTCATTGAGGAGCAGTCTTCATGTAGGAGCAGTTTGATCAGTGTCTAGACTTTTTGCCCAATCTATCTACATAATTTGGGCACAATTAATAAAATGCAATTAATATTTTCAGATGAACTGTGTGAAGTGTTAGGATTTCAGTATCAGTCTCATGATTAAAACTAAATTTATAAACACTAGGCAAAATTTGAGTTGATATTGTTTTTCACAGTTACAAAGTAACATGACAAAGAGTGACTGGCAACAGTTATATATTTTTTCACACCTGAATGGAGATAGCTACTCAAAAGAACAATACATGTAGATAGATTAGAGATGCTCATACATTGTACAATTTACCTGTGAAAAAAAAAATGCAAAATATGTATAACAAAATCGTCATCTGAAAAGTTTGTTTTAATCACCTAGAAATTTTCAAAAAGATACCTTTTCTAAGGAGAAATGCATAAAAAAAAACAAATTAAAAGGCAAACAGTGTATACCCTGATCAGAGTGCTCTTCTAGACAGTCTTATCTGAGTATGCACTCTTTGACCCGGCCTGTCTGTCCAATACCTTAGGATCATTATGGTAGTTGATAAAAATACTATGACTGCACAGCTTTACCCCATTCACTGTTCTATCCATACCTTACACACTTCAAAGGGAGACAACTATATGATCAACTTTATTTGCACCTGTGCAGTCTTTATAAACTGATTTGAAAAGCATTCAGTACATCCATTAACTTTTATGAAAGGTAAAAGTTTGAACATGTTTAATTGCAGTTTATTAGGATTTACTGATATTATGATGAGTATACACGCTAGCAAAAGTATAAAAAAGAATTGGTCTGATGTCCAGGATCCTGATATTTTTGCACAAATTCACAATTTATACATCTATATTAACAGAAATGTAATCAAATTGTAATCAGAAAATAATCATGATTACAGGCCAAAATATGGAAGTAATTGATTAAATTAAATTGCTTGTAATTAGAAAAATGTCTGATTACTGTTTACATCAGATTACTTGAAAATCTGTAATCGATTAAAGCTGATTACGATTACAGATTATGATTACCCAAGCCTGTCTCTCTCTCTCTTAACAATGTATAAAGTATATAAAACACAATGTATACTAAAAAATCAACTTAACTAAAGAATTTGAAGATGTGGTCCGATTTGTGCCATGCCATGAGAAAACCTGTCATCAAACCTATGTTGCCAGCAAAGGTCCAGATCAGACTGAGTAGCGATGCGAGTTGGACCGTCCATGCATATTAACTCTTTGGTTCCACTATGCCGCAGGGCTTGATATGTCATTTCAATTGAATGTCGGGTAAAAGTCCAACAAAATGGGAAACAACGCCTCTATTATAATGACCTATAAAGTGTTGATGAGGATGTTAAGCATCAAATTAAACAATACCCATTTTTTTATAAATTAATCCCCATCGTAATTCTTTTTTTTTTTTTAATTAAAATAACACTTTAAAGTTAATTACTGAATATAACTTTCTAATACCTAACTCATCGTCACAAAAATTTACTGGATCACACTGCCATATCACAGGATTAATCTTTGGTTCTTAACTGAGCCAGGGTGAATAAAGTATGTTCACATGTTACATTTGGTCAAAATATGACACACAAAATATATATTAAGCATATACACCCCCCCCCCCCCCCTTCAGAAAAAACTATTTAATTAGCCCCAAACAATTTTTTTGAGTGTGTTCCAGTAATTACCAGCGTGTTCCGGTGTTTTGGTGTGTTCCGGTATTTCTACGAACCGTAAAAATTGTAATTAGTCAATATATTTTCAAACTGTGTATGATTGAGCAAATATCATTTCTAATATTATTTCAACAAACAGCAATTAGTTATTTATTAGATAGATTGGACAATTCCTTTTTATTAAGTATAATGATTCCCTTTTTGAGAATTAAACTCTGCATAGGACGTTTTGTCCACCCCGTCAAATTCATGTGGGATGTTTTGTTCACCCTGAAAAATGATGTGGGAGGTTTTGTTCACCCTGAAAAACTGACATGGAACATTTTGTCCATGGGAATTTTGTCTGGATAATTATAAACCTTTTAGTCCGTTGGAACTTATTCTGTATGGTTGCCTTAAAATAAACAGTATAGCCGGAAAACAAGGGGATAAAATAAAAACAATTGATCAATCTACTATTCTCATTTTATATAATATCTTGTTGTTCAACTTCCGTGTAAACAACGGCGAGTTTAATTTAGACTTTCAATACACGTCGTTCTAACTCTAAGGTTCGACGAGCAGCCAAGACGCCCCCCCACGTTTCCTCTGGTCGTTTCCGCCCGGTCGATTCGCCCCTTTTGGGACCCCTTAGTCGTTTCGACCCCAAACCATTTCACCCCTATCTTTATAATATGAAATAAATAAAGGCACTGCCTTTGAGCAAACACACTCATTTACACCCCGTAGGTAGTTAATAGCTATTGGTCACTGATGCTAGAGACCCCCGGTTCGATTTCCGGCAGCAACAGTAAAGTTTGGTATCAGATCATAGGAGCGTGGTAGCTCGAGCTCCCAGCAAACATGTACATATAGGACCATATTGGCAATTAGCCCATACGGGTCCCATGTGTTTTTTTATATCAACCATGTGGGTCCAATATTGAGCATATGGGTCCCATATGGATCCCAGTTGCAAAACCCTTTAGGGGACCATATGGGTCCCATATATTTCGTTTTCTCGATCAGTGGTTAGTGTACTTGCCTAGCATGCTAGAGGCCCCCGGTTCGATTCCCGGCAGCGTTAATAAAATCGAGGTGTCCGAACACGCTCCACTGGCATCATTTGCAGAGATGAATGGCCGGAGATGAATGCCACAAAATGCACCGTCCTTCGGATCGGGACGTTAACTGCAAGCCCTCCTGTGCAGGGAGAACCATCCCCTGTGCAGGCAAAAGATCCCTACCGTTATTATATAATGATTACTGTGTAGGCTTTCATCCTGCAAACCTGGTGTGAATGTAATGTACACCTGCACGTAATCCTAGTGGGGTGTTGCAGTATATATAGAAAGAAAGAATAGTGGTGTAGAACACAAATACCAATAGTGGTAGCTCAGTGGTTAGTGCACTTGCCTCTGGTGTTAGAGACTTCCGATTCGATTCCCGCCACCGACAATAAAGTTTGCATCCGAACATGTTCCACTGGCATCATTTGTACAGCTGAATGCCACAAAGTGCACCGTCCGTCGGATCGGGACGTTAACTGGAGCCCCCCACCCCACCCCCATCCCTGTGCAGAAAGAATAATATCCACTGCAGGTTAAAAATCCTTACCGTAATGTCATGATTATCGCCTAGGCGTTTGTCCTGCACCCGCAATTAATAGTTGTTAGTGATTTTGATGCAAAACAAACAGGTTTTCCATCTTGCAAGAGCACGAATCCAAGACCATGCTTTGAGGCATCTGCTTGGACAACAATGTACTTCTTGGGATCAAAATATGTCAATACAGGACCTAGTTCCCGCGTAATGATATCTTTTATCTTGTCAAAAGCATCTTGCTGGGGCTTTCCCCATGAAAAATCTATATCTTTTGTAAGCAATTGTCTCATAGGCTTAGTTAGTTCAGCCATGTTTGGTGCAAACCTTTGTATGTATGTGATCACGCCTAATACAGTTTCTAGTTCAGCTCTAGAAGTAGGGGCTGGCATTTCCCGTGTAGCTCTTGCTATATTGGGATCACGATTCAACCCTTCTTAGGTAAGCACATGACCGTAAAATGGAATTTGTGTTGTGGCCACGTAAAATCGATTTAAACCCCCAGTAGAATTCGTTTCACTGACCGTTCCAAGGCGGTTCTTCTGTTGCGGTTTATATTTGTTATGGTCTGTCTTTGAGTGTTTGTATCGCTTATTAAGGCGTAACTATACCTAATTTAGTGATACAGAGGCCTTTCTGATATTTAATCTCCATCAGTGTGTCTCAACCCCAAAGTTCTGAAACCGAAACGGATGATAGACAAGACCCGGCAAACACAGCACATCCCCCTCCGAGAACACACCGACCGAAATAGCTCGTGAGACAGGTCAACTGGAGGCATCAGGCAAGAGACGCCAACCCGCGGACTTATAGGCGTCCCCCACCGAGCCAACATCAGAAAACATGGCCCACGTTCCACGGAAGTCCCGGGCATCAGGAAGGAGATGTCCAAAGTAGCGAGACTTGCAAAATTTCAAAATATAACAAAAAGTGGCAACCAAATCCGCTAAGATACATGTCTCACCTGACAAGTCAGTCTTAGTTTTAGAAAAATTAGAATTTTATACTGCAAAAATTAAAGGTATAATATAGTTATTTAAATCAGTACCTGAGTACTGACGTCAACACTGCAGTATCAACCTCAGCACTCAGGAACTGATACTGAGGTGACGATACCCTCGGGGACGAACGAATCATCCACCAGCAGAGATACCGACCCAGTGGTTGCAATTAAGGCGTAACTATACCTAATTTAGTGACACAGAGGCCTTTCTGATATTCAATCTTCACCAGTGTGTCTCAACCACAAAGTTCTGAAACCGAAACGGATGATGGACAAGACCCGGCAAACACAGCACATCCCCCTCCGAGCACACATATTATTTATATTATTTTAATTTGGATACCCAATTGACAATTTTGTGGGAAAGTAACTGTCCTTTTGGCTTTCCGCTATTGATGTTTCCATTATGGCCTGTTGCTTCATGTTTGTGTTTCATTCCCTTTGGTGTTTCTGATGGCAGCTGTGGATTAATTGTGTCGATTCCTGATCATTGCCTTCACTTCTGTTTTGCCTATTTCATTTTTGTCAGGATTTAACTTAATACCCATTTCTCGACATCTTGTCAGATGTTGGTCAAGATTTCTGCCATGAGTAGCTCTGTCATTTCCAAAAACAATTATATCACCAACTGTTTTCTTGACACCAGATAAACTATCCAAACACTGGTCGATTTTGGAAATGAACTCATCCTGAGCCATTTTAAACCAAAAGGCAGCATTAAGAAGCGATAACGCCAAAAAGGTGTTTTAAATGTTGTAAGAAATGATGATTTTTTAAAGAATCACCGACAAGTATCCATTACGGCATCAAATTTTAAAAATATGTTTGCGTATGTCAGGTCTGGCAGTAAGTCTTCAAGTGTCCTGTTTGGATAATGCGGTCTTTTGATTGCACCATTGAGGTCCTTCGGATCAAGACAGATACGAAGGCTGCCATTGCGCTTTTCAACAGTCACAAGACTATTAACCCAGTCTGTCGGTTGAGTTACCTTAGCAATTACATGTTCCCTTTCCATGCATTCTAGTTCATCCTTAAAGTGACTGACCACCTTTAAAATATAATTACTTAATTTGCAAGAAAAAGGTACTGTAATGATTAATCTCTGACTTTTATTACCAGTTGGGATCTGCTGAGGTAATTAAATCAACATTTAATGGTTTCAGTGAAGCCTTCTGGCAGCGGCGTTATTTTCTCCAAGGTAATCCAAATCTTTCCCAGCGTTCAACCTGTTTGATAAATCATTACCTCATTGAGCCCATTGAAGCTCTATGTGTCTCTATGTAGCTATTTGTGGAGAAGTAATGAGGCTCTCTAATCAGGTTGCATTCTCAAAAATCCTTGAATAGGCCGTCAGTTCAGGATCTTACATACAGGCTTCATTATGCCTTTGGATGAAAATAAAATTGAAAGCAGCATCTCCAAAATGCCCTAAATAGTGGTGATGGAAACGTTAAACATCAATTCGAACAAACAAAGTAGAAGTAAAACAAAGATCAGGAATCGATACAATTAACTTACTCCAGCCATCAAAGATACCAAACGGAAAGAAACACAAACAAGAAGCGACCAGACCATAATGGAAACCTAAACAAAGGAAGGCCATAAGGACAGTTACTTTCCCACAAAATGGCCAAATGGCCATCCAAAATAAAAAGACACAAGTGATACACACAGTAAGTAACAAACAACAACATAAGTAAACCGCCAAAGAAGAACCGCCTTGGAACGGTCAGTGGAAAGAAACCCACTGGGGGTGGGGGGGGCTTAAATCGATTTTACATGGCCATAATCCTCGCCCTTACCTCTGTCACGGTATACACTAATTTTGTTTAGTCCGCATGAAGGCTTCCTTACTCATCCGTGTAACATGTCCGAGAACATACTAATAAAAAACTACAGAGATGAAACAAGGCTGAGGACTCGACAGCATACAACAACAGAATTGCTGGAGCAAAAGAAAACCAACCGTTAGACTCCGAGGGGCCCGACCAAAGACGGAGCATCAAGCGCCAACCAACATAAAGAATACTAAAATAAAATAAAATTCCATTTATGTTTTTTACGCTGGAACCGTCATATAATCTTAGGCACGACCCACCGGTGTGCAATCAAAGAGGGAAGCAAAGTTGCCAACTGTGATTTGGTTAACCACCATGCATGCAGTCTGTTTTATAACATTTATGTTGTACTCAATCTTTATATATCGACGAACGATTTTACGAAATTGGATACTAAAGTCATTACAGGCATGCATTTTCTAAATTTATATACTAAGTCACCATAGAATTCGGGTTCCGATAGGCCTTGTTGCAGAAGTGTTTTAAGTCCAACATTGAATTTTGAAACCAAATCAGAATGACGTCTATAAAACTTAGAAAAGGCTTTACGTAGTTTATGATACCGATACCCTTAATTAAGAAGTTTAGCAGTTAATGATTTATTACGAGTGTTGAAGTCGGATACATGACTAGACACTCTTGCGAATCGAATTAACTGCGAAATATAAACCCCGTACGATGTCGAACGAGGAACATCACCATCCAAAAAGGAAAATTTACAATCTCGAAATCAAAATCATCACGTTTATCATAAATTTTGCAAGAAACAAATCCATCTACAATAGATAAATGTAAATCCAAAAAGGGGGCCTCGGTATCAGAGGAATCTGCCTTGTTAAACTGAAGTTCTAGGGAATAAATCTGACTGATCAAACCATCAAAGTAAGTATTGACAATATTTAATAAATCATCTAAATATCTAGAAAGTAGAAGTAAAACAAAGATCAGGAATTGATACAATTAACTTACTCCACCCATAAAAGACACCAAAGGGAAAGAAATACAAACATTAAGCGACCAGACCATAATGGAAACCTAAACAAAGGAAGGCCATAAGGACAGTTACTTTCCCACAAAATGGTCATATGGCCATCCAAAACCAAAAGACACAAGTGATACACACAGTAAGCAACAAACAACAACATAAATAAATCGCCACAGAAGAGCCGCCTTGGAACGGTAAGTGGAAGATTTCCACTGGGGGGCTTAAATCGATTTTACGTGGCCACAATCCTCGCCCTTACTTCCGTCGCGATTTAAACAAATAATTTGTTCAGTCCGCATGAAGGCCTCCTAACTCATCAGTGCAACATCTCCGTGAACACAAAAATCAAAGAACCACAGAGGTGAGACAACGGTGAGGACTCGACAGCAAGAAACCACTGAAATGCTGGAGCAAAAGAAAACCAACAGTTAGACTCCGATGAGCCCGACCAGAAACAGGGCATCAGGCACCAACCAACATTATCTCTCTAATTTTCAATAAGCCTTTACGTTGGAGCCGTCATTGAATCTGAGGCCTGACCCACCGGCGTGCAATTAAAGAGGGAAGCAAAGTTGCCAACCGTGATTGGGTTAACTACCATGCATGCAGTCTGCCGTATAATATCCATGTTGTACCCAATCTTTTTATATCGAAGAATGATATTTCCGAAATTGGGTGCTGAAGTCATTGCGGTTATATATTAGAAGTAGAGCCAAAAGCTTCAATAATTTCAGATTGGTTATCAATGGAAAGCGACAACATGAAGTCTCTTTCATAACAATACAAGAACAGATCAGCCACTATGTGTCACTATGCGCAATTCGTACCCATCGGAATTCCCACAATTTGTCTAAATAACTTAGAACCGAATCTAATATAAATATTGTCATAGTAGAAAGGTGAGGGCATCACACACTTTCTGACATGACCAAAGTGTATAATTCTTATGCTCTTTAGAAGTGAAAAATGCATTTCTGACATTGCATGCAAGATAGAGAGAATCTTCTCTGTGAAAAGCCCATTTAATTAAATCAGTAAGCTTTTCTTTTATAAGATTATGAGGAAGTGTAGTGTAAAGAGTGGAAAAATCGTAAGTAGACAGACTTGAAGCTTGAAAACGTCTGGATTTCAATTTATTTAAAACCTCATTCGAATTTTTTATAGACCAAAACAGATTTCTTCCTGATCGTTCAAAGACTTTATCACAATATTTAATCACATGCGTTTTAATAGCAGTAAGACTGGAAGTTAATAATTTATAAAGTTCAGTGGTAGTGCAAGAGCTAGAAATTGCATTAAACCGTGCTTTGTAAAGTAGAAGTAAAACAAAGATCAGAAATCGGTACAATTAACTTACTCCACCCATCAAAGACACCAAAGGGAAAGAAACACAAACATGAAGCGACCGGACCATAATGGAATCCTAAACAAAGAATGGCCATAAAGTACAGTTACTTTCCCACAAACTGACCAAATGGCCATCCAAAATAAAACGACACAAGTGATACACACAGTGAGTAGTAAAAAAAAACAACAACATAAATAGGGTCTTTTATGAAGTTTAGGTAACCAGTATAGCGTAGGAAGCTTGTATTGGCCTTCTGTAACACACACAGCAAACTTGGTGGCTGGATGACAAATATGTTCATCTACTATAACTCTCTCTTCAGCTAAAGGCTGAAGTTCATAGGCCTTAGTACCACCAAGCTCCTGCTTAAGCGTGTTAACATAGTGGAGCCGTCACACAACAACGACGTTATTAGCGGCCTTGTCTGCAGGGGCATAAACAAACTAGAGTGTGTAGTCATGTATCTGACTTCAACACTCGTAATAAATTATTAACGGCTAAACTTCTTAATCAGGGTTATCGGTACCATAAACTACGCAAAGCATTTTCTAAATTTTACAGACGCCATTCTGATTTAATTTCAACGAGGTGAGACAACGGTGAGGACTCGACAGCAAGAAACCACTGAAATGCTGGAGCAAAAGAAAACCAACAGTTAGACTCCTATGAGCCCGACCAGAGACAGAGCATCAGGCACCAACAAACATTACCAAGAATTAGATCTCTCTAATTCTCAATAAGCCTTTACGTTGGAGCCGTCATAGAATCTGAGGCCTGACCCACCGGCGTGCAATTAAAGAGGGAAACAAAGTTGCCAACCGTGATTGGGTTAACTACCATGCATGCAGTCTGTCGTATAACATCCATGTTGTACCCAAGTCAAGGTCTTGTGAAACTCAACTAGTTCGATTTTACCACGACATTGTGAGCAGTCTGGGTGGGGCCAAACCGTGCTCACAAACAGACAGACTTGATAATTGCTACAGGGCTTCTGGTTACGTTGGGGCTGAATGCTGTTGCCCCAACCAGGCTCTGACGTTTAAAAGGATTCTAATTGAAGCAAAAGCCTGCAAATACAGTATATAAATGTATTTATTAGATGACATGTAAAATACAGATGTATATGCATCGATAGCGTATAACTAAGTGCCTATTCAAGATTATTAACAGAGTAACATACAAGAGTTACTGGCCTTGCCATCGGCACCTTCAGAACGTCAACAATGAAAATGAATAAATGTTTTAAAAACCTTCAGAAATACATTATTCCTGGCTTGAATTAATATCAGTATAATCCTTTACGTGTGATAAATAAAAGCTGACATTACTAACCTGCAAATACAGTATATAAATGTATTTATTAGATGACATGTAAAATACAGATGTATATGCATCGATAGCGTATAACTAAATGCACCGATGCATACACGGGTGAATAGATGTGTAACCCATATGCAATAGATCAATAGGTCAATACACCTAAAGCACTACCTATCCGATAATAACTACGTAGACATACAGTATACGGTTGACCAGCTATCCTACTACAACTAACCGAAATTTGGGGACTGTGTCAGGTAAAAAACGGATGGGAAATTAAAGAAACTTGGCGTGGGACATATAAATAAGACCAAGACATATAAAATGAAAAAGTCTTTTATTGCACCCTATGACATATTTCCCCCCTTTCTGAAATGACGTCCCGACATTTAGATCTGAAAACATATCATGTCATAAAATTTAAAGGTTAGCACATGTAATGTCAATAGATGATGATGATGATGATGATGATGATGATGATGATGATGATAGTACGACATCCACTGCTGACATTGCATAATATTGACAAAAATGGTTGATAATATACTGACCCTTGGCACCATGACATCACTGTAAGTCACCCAGTTCTTTCTGCAACAAAACAACACATGATTCGTTAATCATAATTCAGAAATGGTGCGAATAGGGTAAATTCATGACTTTCCATAGACTTATCTCATAGGATAGTACATAGGATATAACACCTTAAGACTCAGTCCGCCCAAAGTGTTACCAAATGGGATAAAATGTAAAAATGAACTGAGCAGTGGGAATCATGGGAATGAAAACAAATGATGGTATGAGGCATTTGATAATTAAAACCCCTTTGTATAATTATTTACACACTGGCTACCATGGTTGTGGAACCATCCCCGATGTTGTCCATCTCTACTGCTTTCCCAACCTGCTCTACAAGAATGCGACGTCGTCCCTGTCAACAGTAAAAGTGTATGGTTGGCTGAAGTCCCATACAGTCGGGTTCATCCACTGTGGCCTCCTGCGGACCCGTTGTGGCCTAGCGCGACGTCTTCCACTGTATGGAGATTCGGAAGGCACATGAGAAGATGTGTAGTGTTGCTTGTAGTCTGGCTGTCCGGGCTTTTGCTTCGCAGGAACAACATACTTGCCATTTCTACCATTGACACTGGTAGTTGTGTCAGCTAAAGCAATGTCGTCTGTTTGGCTACAGCTCGAAATGCTGGCATCATAACCACCATCCGAATCTTCCACAGTGGAATCAGGTTCCTCCGTAGGTGGCCGAGTGTCAACCACGTCATGTTGACTATCAGGCACACTTGTCGATCCACCATCGGTGCTCTGTACCGGCCTCATCCTATCAACACGAGGAGATATGCTCGAGAAGGGCAGCAGAAGGGTTCTGTGAAGAATTCTTGTCTTCCTTGCACGAGGTTTCTCAGACTTAACCTCGTACACGGGAATATCGGGGAGCGGTTGAGAAATTACCACATAGGGTACTTTTTCCCAACGGTCAGCGATCTTCCGCTTTCCCCTCAACCCGACATTCTTCACAAGAACTCGGTCTCCTGGCTCGAGACATGAGTGCCTGGCCTTAAGGTCATAGTAGGCCTTTTGCCTGGTGGCACTCTTCCTGGCTGCGTTCTCGGCTGTCCGGTAAGCAAACTGCAGGCGCTCCTTCAATTTCTTTGCATATTCGGTCTTATCCGTTGCTGGCATGGTATCTGGCGTCAACCCTAAAAAGGCATCTATGGCCAGACGTGGATGTCGACCGAACATCAAGAAATAAGGGGAGTATCCAGTTGAGCTATGCATGGTAGCGTTGTAAGCATGTACAAGAGTGGGTACATGCGCTTTCCAATCGCTCTTCTGATACTCCTCAAGAGTGCCTAGCATCTGCAGGAGCGTCTGGTTGAAACGTTCAACCTGCCCGTTGCCCATGGGGTGATACGGTGTAGTCCGCGACTTCTCAATGCCAGCGATCTTGCACAACTCCCGAATCACGTTAGATTCAAACGTTTGACCCTGATCACTGTGCAGTCTGGCTGGGAAGCCATAATGCACAATGAACTTTTCAAACAGAACCTTGGCAGTCGTCTTGGCAGTCTGGTTCGTGGTGGGAAAGGCCTGAGCATAACGGCTGAAATGATCCGTGATCATAAGCACGTTCTCAATCCCTCCTTTAGACCTCTCCAAGCTGAGATAGTCTATACACACGATCTCCATGGGCATGGTGGATTCGATGTTGACCAATTTGGCGCTAATGCCCGAATTGGCTTTCCGAAGTGTGCATCGCTCACAGCTCCACACTTTCTGTTCAACGAACTTGTCGATCCCCGGCCAGTAAAACCTCTGTTTAATGAGAGAAGTCGTCCTGTCACGACCTTGATGGCCGAGATCGGTGTGCAGAGCTTTGAAAATACCATCCCGAAGTGCAAGCGGTACAACCAGTTGTTGAAATTCCTGGTTGTTGACAGTCCCCTTCCGGTAAAGAATGTCGTTGCACAGGTACAGTTTGTCCCAATTTTTGACATACCGAGCATCATACATAGGATTCGCTAGGACCTGCGGAGCGGGTTTCCTAGCGTTTGTCTTCAGATGCTGAATTATCAATGTTATTGTTGGGTCTTCCTTCTGTGCCAAACGCCAGTCTTTCTCGGAAAGTGCACGCGACTGAATTGTCTCTTCTGGTATCCTCTCTGGTGTACCATCACTGGGCGCAGTGTCAGAAAGTGATACACTTTCTACAAGAGGAGATTCCTCAGAGACAATTTGAGAAGCAGCTGAAATTGCTTTCAGCACCTCTGGAAACACAACTTGTGTTTCTTCCGCTTCCTGAATTCGGGATAGCCCATCAGCATCGGCATTTTTCTTCCCACTCCTGTACTTCAGGTCAAAGTTGTAGTTGGATAATGCAGCAATCCACCTCTGACCAGTTGCGTCCAATTTGGCTGTAGTGAGAACATAAGTGAGGGGATTGTTGTCGGTGACCGCCTCGAACTTAAGTCCATATAGATAGTCATGGAACTTCTCAGTAACAGCCCACTTCAAAGCTAAGAACTCCAGTTTATGTGCTGGATAATTCTTCTCAGATGGCTTCAGGCTACGACTTGCGAAAGCAATCACTCGGTTGGCACCATTCTGTTGCTGGTAAAGAGCAGCGCCAAGACCGGTGCCCGAAGCATCTGTATGAAGTGTAAACGGCAAACGGTAATCTGCATAACCAAGCACAGGAGGGTTCATGAGCCGATTCTTAATGGTTTCAAAACTCTGTTGCTGTTCGTCAGTCCATTTGAACGGTGTGGCTTTGTCTGAAGATGTTTTCTTCTTTCCATGAGAATTTGTTGGTGTCCAACTAGCAAATCGTTCAGTGGTCGAACAATGGATGCATACCCCTTGACGAAGCGCCTGTAGTAACCGGTGAAACCTAAGAATTTGCGCACATCTTTTGTGTTCTTAGGGACTGGCCAGTCCTTGACTGCTTCAGTCTTTGATGGATCGGTCTGTATTCCATCTCCTGAAACCACGTGTCCAAGATATGTAACCCGTTCTTTGAAGAACTCACACTTGGACGGTTTCAATTTCAGGTTGTGTCGTTCAAGATTCTTGAACACTGCCTGAAGGCGCTCCAGGTGCTCTTCAAAGGTTGATGAAAAAATGATGATGTCGTCAAGATAGATGAGACAGCCACGGAGATTTAACTCTCCCATGCATCTTTCCATCAGTCTTTGAAAGGTTGCCGGCGCATTACACAACCCGAAGGGCATCCGGTTACATTCAAAGAAACCGAGAGATCCCACCTGAAAGGCAGTCTTCGGTTTATCGTCTTCTTTCAGCTCCACTTGCCAATATCCACTTTTTAGGTCTAAAGTGGAGAAATACTTGGATCCGGCAAGTGAATGAAGTGTGTCATCAATGCGAGGTATGGGATATGCGTCCTTGACGGTACGCTGATTCAGTTTCCTGTAATCTATACAGAAACGAATCGTCCCATCCTTCTTCCTGACAATCACAACATTAGAGCTGAAAGGACTGGTGGACTCGCGAATAGCACCTATTTCCAGCATTTCTTTTAGGTGCTCTCGGATCTCTTCCACCAGTGCCGGAGGAATCTTTCTGTAAGGTTCTTTGAATGGCCGTTCATCGTCGAGGTGAATCTCATGTTCGACCAAACTTGTTCTCCCTAGATCCGTAGGTCCTTTTGAGAACACATGAGTCCATTTCGAAAGAAATGACTGGACCTCGGCCTTTTGATTTTCCGTCAATACAGTGCCTTCAAGATTGAAGTCGGAGTTGCTTGTGGTCACTACTTGCTGATGATGTTCAGCGGTAAAGTTTTCAGTCATTTCCTTCACTGGATCCCTGTTCATCACTTTTACTTCAGCCAAATTGCAGATCGGCGCATCAGCTGGAATCGTCACAACTTTGGCGGACATGTTACAAACCCGTACTGGTATACGTGCGGTTGTACCAGGTTTTTTAGTCCTCACCACCCTTGGACAGAGAAACACTTTAGACGACAAACCGTCTTCAAGTGGTTCTGTCAGTGCTGCTTCGGAATTACGGATTTTCCTTGTTAATCCAGTGATTGTCTTAGATTCCTTGGGCTGCAGTACAATCTTTCGAGTTGTCTTGACAACTCCAACTTGATCATTTCTGATCGCTTTAAAAGCTGTTGCCCATTCAGTCGGAATATCATCTGCATTTTCTTCAATGCACTGATATACCCGGTTGATTAAGTTAGTTCCCACTATGACAGGTACCTCTTCGTTGTATTCTGTCATAGGGACAACTAGACAGGGCACAAGAACAGTCTCTTCCCCAAAACGTGGAACGCTTGCACGTATTACAACACAGCCCAAGTACTTCAATGTTTGGCCATTAGCAACATTGACTTTCAGTCCAAGATCTTCTATATCATATAGTGTCGGGACTGGATCCAGTGATCTGACAAATTCTTCAGCTATTGTAGTGACATGTGACCCTGTATCGATGAGTCCTTTTGTGGTGACACCCTCGATACAAATATCACTGACATTATCTCTGCCCACAAGCAAATTCATAAACTTTCTATTAGGACCTATCTCTATCTCTGTAGTGTCTCCCATTTGCCCTTCAATGAGGACACCTACTTGTTTGACGACTGCTTCTTTGCATCGTCATTAACTTGCTTTGGCACTGTTTTGTCTTTCTCTACATTCTTTCCTGTTTCTTCCTTTCCTTTGAATTGGCCTTGCCTTTTTCCGAAAAATGGAAACCGTGGTCCTTGTTCCAAAAGTTTTTTCATTGCCTCAACTTCTTTTGCAAGGTCTTTAACCATTTTGTATGTGACAGGATCTTGTAGAACAGGTTGGTGTTGTATTCCTGCCTTGTCACCCTTTTCTAGGGAAGGGGAAGAATGTAACACAGTAGATTTGCCGAAAGTTTTTGTATTCGAATACCCTTCCCTTCCTCTCTGTGCGCCCTTTGCTAAGGCACTCTTATGAGTTGCCATAGCACACTCTTCTGTTCTGACTTTCTGCTTTAATGCTTCGAATGATGTTGCAGAATGGTAATAGACACTAGTGGCATTCTGCAGATCAATACTTCGAAGCGATCTCCAGAACCTTTCTATTAATTGTTTGTCTCTCTGTTCATTGCTGGCAAATCCCTTCTCAACAGCTCTTTGATAAATTTCCTCAAGCCTTATGCCCCATAATGCAACACTTTCATTTTCTTTCTGTTCAGCGGTATAGAACTCCTGAAGTACTGACTGACCGCTTGCCACGTTTCCAAAAGTTCTTTCAAGCTTCTCTATAACTTGTTCTACTGTTGGGTCAGAACCCAGCATAACAACAGCTTTTCTGGCGTCACCTTTTAGTGAATTGCGTAAATATTGCTTTATCGCATATTCGGGTATATTGGGAGACTTTCTCAGACAATTTATCTCAACTTTCCATTCCTCAAATGTGCTTTCGTTCTTTGGCACAGGCTCTGCCCCAGAGAAAAAATTAATGTAGGGCTTAACAAATGGAGATATTTCTCTCTGTATCTTAGCAGAAGTACTGTCATCCTTTTGTTTTGCATTGGTACTACTCAGATCCACTTTCAAGCTGTCTCCTTCACAAGACTGTTCTTTCGTTTCTTCCTGTACAATATTTCTTGACTTCAAGTTTAACTTAGCCCTCATCTCTTCCTCTTTCTGTACCAACTCTGCCTCTAAGTGCCTTAGATATTCTTCTCGTCTATTCAATTCCTGTTCTTTCAGAGCTAGCTCTTCTAAAACCTGGCTTTGAGAGTCCCTTCTGTACGGTAGAAGACGCTCATTAATTTCTGCAGCTTCTCTTAATCTCTTCTCTTTCAGCTGAAGCTCGACCTCGAGCTGTTTCAAATGCTTCTCGCGACTGTTTAGCTCTTGCTCTCTTCCTGTCGTCTGTCTCTCCTCCAATTTAGGTTGGAAGTCTTGTTTACTTGGCAGAGTTTTTATCTTGACCTCTTCATTGTATTTCCTTTCTTTTGAAAGAAATATTTCTTCTTTGCGCTGAAGCTCAGCCTCTAGCTCTATTAGATGCTGCTCTCTCCTGTTGAGATCTATATCTCTTTCTGCTATCTGTCGCTCTTCAACTCCGGGTTGGAGCTCCCTCTTTATCTGTAGACTATGTCTCAAAATTTCGTCTCTACATTCCCTTTCTTTTGATAGAATATCCTCTTTCTTCCGCTGAAACTCGGGCTCGAGTTGTTTCAGTTGCTGCGCCCTACTTTTGAGTTTTGTTTCTCTGTCTGTTATCTGTTGCTCTTCAACTTGATGGAGTTCCTGTTTAATCCATGGCATACTGTGTCTCTCAACTTCATCCCTGCAATGTACTTCCTCTAATCCTAAAGCTTCTTCCTCCTTTGAAAGCTGTTCCAATCTTTTTTCATACTCTATCTGTGCCTTCAGCTTCTCTCTCAAGCGCAATTCAGCCTTTCTCTCTCTTTCTTTTAATGTCGAGATTCTCTCAGAACGTTCCTTCTCCTCTTCTTCTGCATGTTTTCTCAACCTTATTTCTTCTAATCTTGACCTTCTTTTCTTTTCCTCAGCCGATTTTCTTTCATTGTATTGACCTAATAACCGTTCTTCAAACTATAATTTCTTCACCCGCTCTGTGATGCTTCTTTCTTCTTCTTGGGCCTCAACGTCCCATAATTCTTTCCTTGTTGGATCTAGAGTGCTGATTCTTGGAATAATTTTCTCAACGGTTGAGTAATCTCTCAAGTAGCTTCCACTCATAGGATCAGGATCCCGCGGCTTAAAGATTTCACTCTCTACCCCTTTACTATCCATGTTCTTTATGAGGTAAGGAGTGAGACTCAGGTGCTCTTTATCTGCACTAACACCTGTTGATGCACGCGGTTCACTTTCAAATGCTGTGCTGTGTAACACACTCCTCAGCCTTTCAGATTTCTCCTTCTGTTCCTCTCTGGATTTTAACGATTCTGTTAAAGATTTGGTCAGCCTCTTACATCTTTCGCTAATATCCAAATCTACTCTATCTATTGTATGTCTGTCTCCGCTACTCTTATATTTTCCAACGCTTCCGAACGAAGTAGCATTCTTCAATCTTTCGTATCTTTCCTCTAAATCCTGAGTGAAAGCGGGATCATAAGCACTCAATTCCTTTGGCCTAGTAACATGTTCTGTACTTTTATCATGATCACGGGAGCCTTCTGTTGTATCTAGTATTTTCCAATCGGTTGGAGTAGATCTGGAAGACTCCGTTCTTTTAGTTGTATTCTGTCTCTCTGTTTCGACTGCAGCTCCCCCTACTGCTAATGAGCTTCCAGTTTGCCTTGCTTCTGTGTCTTTATGACTCGTGTCCTGTGACTTGTCCATGTCCGTTTCCTTACTATCTTTTTGCCTCCTTAACAGTTCTATAGTTCTGTTTTGTCTTTCTATTTCTATTAACAAATTCTCTTTCTCAATTTCTAATTGAGTTTGTTGTCTTTTTAGAAGTCTCCTTTCTCTTTCTGACATTGCTTCCATTTCTCTGAAGCACAAAACTGTCAATTCTGTCCTCTGTCTTTCCCTTTGTGAGAAGACTAACTCACTTTATTATTTTTCAGTGAGAATAATAACTCACGCCTTTTTTAACTATCTTCCTGTTTTCCTCCTTCACTTATTTAATGGCGTACTACCTATTGTACAGTAGTATACCTATAGCCCCGTACTATTACGTACTACCTACTGTACAGTAACGTAATTCAGCACCTATGCTACAACAATCTACTCTTAGTTTGCATTGCAAACGATTAAGGAAATGAACAAAAATAACGTAGCACCTACTCAACAGTGATACGTTGCGTACTTACATGTCTTATTTTTCTTTAAACAAAAATACACACGTCGAAAACAAGCAAAATTCCGTAACAGTTTGATGGTGTTTCACTTCCTTTATGAAAAGTAATTTCTTGAAATTGTTTCAAGAGTGTTATACTTCATAAGGAATGCAAAGCAAAAACGACCATATAATGGAGTTCACACATGTATACCATCTTACCAATAAATTGAGTTCTTTTAGGAAAAAAAATAAATTGGAAACAATAAGTGGCACAAATAAACAAAATATGTTTCAGCAAAATCTAAGAACAAACTAAAAAAAAAAAAAAAATGACTACGCGGAGATTCGAAATCGAGTCGCCAAATTACAAAACCTGCGCTCTAACCTTTGCGCCAGAGAGGTTCGTATACATTCGCCGTTTTTCATGGGTATATAACAACAAAATCTCGCTAAGCGGACGACAGCTTCGACTACTTCCGTACTTTTCCGGAAAAATTTTAAATTTTATACCATCGTGTTTTTCATTTTCAAATTAAATTGTGCACTTTTTGGAAAAAAAACAATCTGGGAATAAGACGTTGCACAAAATAATAAAAGAGCTTCAGAAAAAAAAAGAAAAGGAAAAAAAGTATAAGACACTGGGGAGATTCGATCTCGCTTCGACAGCTCACAAGTCCAGCGCTTTTACCGTTGGGCCAGAAGGGATCGTACACGCTACAACGTTTATCACAGGTATATAACATTAAACTCTCGATAAGCCGACGGCAGCTTCGTCTACTTCCGCATTTTTCCGGAAAATTTTAATTTTCACGCAAACTGGGGTTCAATTTAATAATTTGCGGACCAAAATCTTACCGGAGTTTAATTCTTATAACAATCAGAACACAGGCATAACCAGGAATTAACGAATAACGCAAAGGGCTGGGATTTTGGGCTGGGCGGGAAGTTACGGATATATTCGGGAGGTCACGTGACAAAATACACGACGGCGGAAATGATGGGTTTTCCTAACACAGATGACACAGATGCGGGGTTCTTAAAATTATAACTAGACTGGGAAGGACATTATATTCTGGGTCTACACTACACTACATTCTAGGGAATGAATTATTACACTTTAACAAACCAGCTCCGACCCGATGTGAAATGAATTAATGAGAAAAAGGTGATAAATGAAATGGATGGTGCATGTACATATGTTTCTATTTTTGGAACTGTCAAAAGTAGAACAGCTGTCCACTACATGTATGTAAACAAACCGAACGATGCACACAGAGACAACACAACGATCGGAAGATCGGATATAAGCTACATGTGTATTCAGTGTGCAGCTCACAGGCAGAACGTTCGATCGATTCACAGACAAGCGATAAACAGATGTCTACATGAAAGCAAGTTGTGTTTAATACATGTATGTAAACAACTCAAGCTACGTGCAATCGGAGACCATGAAACGATCGGATTTGGACTATTCCATTTCTGCTATATTGTGAAGTTCACAGACACACAGCTTGAGCAATTCACAGACAGGCAATAACCATGAATGAAACAAAAGGTGATGGCAAGGCAATTAAAATCGTACCTTCAACAAATATATCCAAGTATTAAAAATATCCAGTCAATCCTAATGGAATGCACAAAATTAAAATAAACACACAAAATAATGAACATCCAGTATGTTCAACACAGCACAATCACGAGTACACAGCGGTAACCACACGCGATATCACCGAACATCCACCATCGTTGATTGTAGTAGAATATCAGTATCCTGGGCCCAAAGAATATCACGCGCGTCACACTGAGCTCAACATGATAATATATGTGCACAAAATATTCCTTCCGGAAGTCCCGAAAAACGATCAGGTCGATCGACAAGTCGACACTTCAGGTTCCACGGCTACCGTAGTCGAGCCGTCACACCATCGACGTTGTATCCATCGTCATCGGCTGGCTTCAAAGTACACTGGCCACCACTGCTACAGGGCTTCTGGTTACGTTGGGGCTGAATGCTGTTGCCCCAACCAGGCTCTGACGTTTAAAAGGATTCTAATTGAAGCAAAAGCCTGCAAATACAGTATATAAATGTATTTATTAGATGACATGTAAAATACAGATGTATATGCATCGATAGCGTATAACTAAGTGCGTATTCAAGATTATTAACAGAGTAACATACAAGAGTTACTGGCCTTGCCATCGGCACCTTCAGAACGTCAACAATGAAAATGAATAAATGTTTTAAAAACCTTCAGAAATACATTATTCCTGGCTTGAATTAATATCAGTATAATCCTTTACGTGTGATAAATAAAAGCTGACATTACTAACCTGCAAATACAGTATATAAATGTATTTATTAGATGACATGTAAAATACAGATGTATATGCATCGATAGCGTATAACTAAATGCACCGATGCATACACGGGTGAATAGATGTGTAACCCATATGCAATAGATCAATAGGTCAATACACTTAAAGCACTACCTATCCGATAATAATTACGTAGACATACAGTATACGGTTGACCAGCTATCCTACTACAACTAACCGAAATTTGGGGACTGTGTCAGGTAAAAACGGATGGGAAATTAAAGAAACTTGGCGTGGGACATATAAATAAGACCAAGACATATAAAATGAAAAAGTCTTTTATTGCACCCTATGACATAATCATGGACTTCGTCAAGGTCTTTGACAAGATACCTCACAGAAGACTTTTGTATAAACTGGACTACTATGGGACAAGAGGATCCACACATAGGTGGATTAGCTCATGGCTCTCTGGGCACTCACAACAAGTTATACTTGATGACCAAGCGCCTGATCCAGTCCCTGTTTTATCTGGTGTCCCCAAAGGTTCGGTCCTTGGACCAGTCCTCTTCTTGGTGTTTATCAATGATCTCCCTGACATGAGGAAAACACGCCTATATAATTATGACCACCTTCAACCCCACTTATATATAGCAAACTTGGGGTTTACACGTGTAAAGCTTACTTTGAAATAAGAAAAATATCACAATTTTTCATCTAAAAATTGTTGTTTTTGGCGATAAAATTTACAATGTATTTGAATAGGCATGTTTTCGTAATGCAATATACATGTATCAAGTCATCGATCCGTTTGTTTGCTGGTGAGTGTGTCCTATATAAGAACATATATTCTCCTTCTGATGGCTTTTTACAAGATTACCTGAATCGGCTTGCACAATGGGAGGCCGATTGGCAAATGAAGTTCATTGTGGCCAAATGTCATTCAATGAGGGTATAACGACACCCTCCGGACAAGCAAATTAAGTTTTACTATACACTTCACCAGCAAATTTTGGAGCACGTTCAGTCCGCCAAATATCTTGGTATCACCATCACTGATGATCTTGATTGGAGTCAACTTATCTCAGAGATAACATCTAAAGTAACTCGGAATTTAGGATTCCTAAAGTTTTAGATAATTCTAAATTTAGCCACTAATCCAACTGAGGTAACATGGCCAAATGTGACCGAGTCAGTATAAGAGGATAGATAGGCAGATAGGTCTAAATATTTGATACGCATAACGAAGAAAAGAAAGTCCACTATTTTTAGCTCATCAGAGCCGAAGGCTCCGGGGAGCTTACAGGATGGACATTGACCGTCGTCGTCTACGTCTGTGTCGTTAACACTTTCAAACGACAAATCCTCTGAAGCCACTGGGCCGATTGGACCCAATTTTATCTGTAGCATCCTTGGGCTGGGGGATTGAAAGTTTGTGTTTTTTTATGAAAATCGGCTCATTAGTTTGGTTGCTATGGCAACTTAGAGTTTCCATAGACTTATAATGGGGAAAATTGAAAAATGGCATTTTCTGCCAAGTCATTGCAGATGTTTTGACAATACTTTCATAGAAATGTTCCTTAGGCAATATTCTATCTTCTATGATTTTAGGCCTACTGCTCATTTCTATTGGTTGCCATGGAAACCAAAATAAAAAAATAGAAAAAAATACTTAAAAAATCATCTCCTCAGAAACCGAATGCTCTACTAGGCTGAGAGTTTTTGGAAATATTCACCATATTTGCCTTTACAGGTTATGTGTTTTTTATAAAATTTGGCTCTTTAGTTTGGTTGCTATGGCAACTTAGATTTTAGGTTACGTGCCGGGGTCATGCCCCACCCCCTCCATTCCATAAAAGGCCCAATATCTTGGAAACCTTACAGATCCCAACCCCTAAACCATATATATTCTTGTTCCTTATGAAAATATACATGCACTGGCACCAACTTAGCGGTCTCCCGGGGTGCGCCTGGGCCTTGCCTCACCCATTCTTCTTCACAAAAAGCCATATATCTCAGAAACCATTTAGATCCCCACCCAAAAACCATATATATTCGTGTTTCTTGTGATAAGACGCATTCAGTGACACCAACCTGGGGGTCCCCTGGGTTGTGCCGGGGCCATGCCCCACCCCCTCCATTTCATAAAAGGCCAATATCTTGGAAACCTTACAGATCCCCACCCCTAAACCCTATATATTCTTGTTCCTTATGAAGAGACTCATTCATTGACACCAATATTCTACCTAAATATCATTTTTGTGAACTGTTTGCTACTTTTGTTTTTGATTCCGTCCATTTGCACACACACTCCATGTAATACTCTTATGAGGTGTTTGGAAACTGGCAGATTCAGATTTGGAAAGTTGTTGTTGTTGTTTGTTTGGTGTCCAGCCTTTACAGACTCAGCAACATTTCCAAGCTGACATTTATATGGACAAACCACTTTTAATACAGTTCAGCGTATATATTACACAGTAGCCAATTTAAGATCATAAGTTTACTACATCAACTTCTAACAGTTTCCAATACTGTTGTTTGACAGCATCGTCATCCAATATATACTGAGAGCTCCAGTTAAAAATCTTTCTCTTGTCAACGTCCGTTAAATTACCCCTCCGCCTGGTTATAACATATGTACAGATATGTACAAAGAAGAAGTAAAGCACAAAGATCAGGAATCGATACAATTAACTAACTCCACCAATCAAAGACACCAAAGGGAAAGAAACACAAACATGAAGCGACTAGGCCATAATGGAAACCAAAACAAAGGAAGGTCATAAGGACAGTTACTTTCCCACAAAATGGCCAAATGGCCATCCAAAATTAAAAGACGCAAGTGTTAAACACAGTAAGTAACAAACAACAACATAAATAAACCGCCACAGAAGAACCGCCTTGGAACGGCCAGTGGAAAGAATTCCACTGGGGGGCTTAAATCGATTTTATATGGCCATAATCCTCGCCCTTACCTCTGTCACGGTATACACTAATTTTGTTTAGTCCGCATGAAGGCTTCCTAACTCATCAGTGTAACATCTCCGAGAACGTACAAATCAAAAACTACAGAGACGAAACAAGGTTGAGGACTCGACAGCATACAACAACAGAATTGCTGGAGAAAAAGAAAACCAACAGTTAGACTCCGAGGGGCCCGACCAAAGACGTAGCATCAGGCGCCAACCAACAAAAAGAATACAAAAATAAAATTCCATTTATGTTTTACGCTGGAACCGTCATATAATCTTATCAAAGAGGGAAGCAAAGTTGCCAACCGTGATTGGGTTAACCACCATACATGCAATCTGTTTTATAACATTTTTGTTGTACCCAATATTTATACATCGACGAACGATTTTTGCGAAATTGGGTACTTAAGTCATTACAGGCATGTATTTTTCTAAATTTATATACTAAGTCACCATAGAATTCGGGTTCCGATAGGCCTTGTTGCAAAGCCTAATTAGATTAATTCTGAGCGTCTATTTAAAAAATTCCAGTCTCGAGCATACATGAAGATCACATTGGAGTAGAGTCACTTCCTCAGACGCAGTCACAACAGTCCATATGGCTTCTGATATTTGGTATGAAACTTCATCTAGTGGACCCCTAACAAGAGTGTTCAAATTATAGTGCTGGGGCCCAAAAATGCCCCCGCCCCGGGGCCCTTTGGTTTTATATGGGCTAATATAGGGAAAATCTTTAAAAATCTTCTTCTCTGAAACCGCAAGGCCCAGGTCTTTGATATTTGGTATGAAGCTTCATCTAGTAGACCCCTACCAAGAGTGTTCAAATTATAGTGCTGGGGCCAAAAAATGCCCCCGCCCCGGTGCCCTTTGGTTTTACATGGGCTTATATAAGGAAAATCTTTAAAAATATTCTTCTCTGAAACCGCAAGGCCCAGGTCTTTGATATTTGGTATGAAGCTTCATCTAGTGGACCCCTACCAAGAGTGTTCAAATTATAGTGCTGGGGCCCAAAATGCCCCCGCCCCGGGACCCTTTGGTTTTACATGGGCTCATATAGGGAAAATCTTTAAAAATCATCTTCTCTGAAACCACAAGGCCCAGGTCTTTGCTATTTGGTATGAAGCTTCATCTAGTGGACCCCTACCAAGATTGTTCAAATTATATATAGTGCTGGGGCCAAAATGCCCCCGCCCAAGGGCCCTTTGGTTTTACATGGGTATATATAGGGAAAATCTTAAAAAATCATCTTCTCTGAAACTGCAAGGCCCAGGTCTTTGCTATACGGCATGAAGCTTCATCTTGTGGACCTCTACCAAGATTGTTCAAGTTATAGTCCTTGGGCCAAAAATGTCCACGTTCGGGGCCCTTTGGTTTTACATAGACTTTATATAGGGAAATCTTTAAAAATCTTCTTCAGTGAAACCACAAGGCCTAGGTCTTTGATATTTGGTGTTAAATTTCATCTAGTGAACCTCTATCAAGATTGTTCAAATTATAGCCATGGGACCAAAAATGCCCGCGCCCCGAGACCCTTTGGTTTTACATAGACTTATATCGGGAAATCTTTAAAAATCTTCATCTCTGAAACTGCAAGGCCCATTTCTTTGATATTTGGTGTGTAGCTTCATCTAGTGGACCGTTGCCAAGATTGTTCAAATCATAGTCTTTCTTGATATTTGGTATGAAGCTTCACCTTTTTAGACCTCCTTCAACATTATGCAGATTATAGCCCTGGGATCAATAATGGCCCTCCCCGGGGCCCACTTGTTAATCCATGGATCAGTTGAGCGATCCGGGGCCACCATGGCCCTCTTGTTTCTTTTTACCAATGTGGATGAAGTGCCTTGCTCAAGGACACAACACTTTGGTCAGCGTGAGGCTCGAATCCACAACCTCTTGATCACAAATCCGATGCGCTACCACTGCACCAAAGCGCTCTGATAGCTGTGTCTGTTGTTGCGTATAACCGACACAAAATAAAGTTTCTTGTATCTTGTATCTTGTATCTTGCTCAAGCTGCATAACATCCTTAAGACTAAGAGAAAACACCTCAACGACATCCTTGGAAGGGCAAAAACCCTCCAAAGAGGAGATATGACTTGGGGTAAGACGACAGAGCATCCATAGGCACCTGCACCCATCATAGCATACATAGTCCTTCTACCTATCTGGACTCTCTCCTTTGGAAAGCCTCACTGTTATATACATTTACATATTAACTGGCAAATTATTACAACATACGCATAATAATTTATGTCATTTTACTTTCCAAGACATAGGTTGTTGTTACTCGCTAGAACAGCCTCAACGAGGATGTTCTAACGAGGAACCACAACCTATATTTGCAGTATAAATGAGAAAAATATGACGAATTTGTATCAGAAAAGTAACCATTTTGGAAATGTGAAAAATGCACTATATCTCGAAACGTTAAATCCTACAAAATTCGAATGAAACGTCTTCAAAATGACCCAAAAAGTGTTGACGGTGATGTTTTATCTCAATTCAAACAAACAAAATAACGGCATTCATTCAAAATATCAGCTGAACACAAATTTTGTGGAAGTCACTTCCTACTATTTCAATCCAGGTATGCATCACACATCAACTTTTTACGAGTTAAAGCAATTAACTTAAACATGTTTAATCTCGTTAGAAAATTAATGACCCGTAATATCGCTCAAAGTTTGTACGCCTAATTCATCGCCAGCAAGAAATGGATGCGGGTCAATTTCGTCGTTGTTTAAGCAAACAGTGTAGACCCAGATTAGATGCCGCATTTGCAGCCCAGATCAGACGCCAAGTTTAGCAGCGTCTGATCATTTGGGTCTACACTGTTTGCCAATGTCCCACAAATGGGACGCTAGGCATATATGGGTTAAATATCTGATCTTGATCTACACTGTTTGCCATTGTCCCACAAATGGGAACCTAGGCATATATGGGTTAAACCTTTGATCAAGATCTACACTGTTTGCCAATGTCCCACCAATGGGACGCTAGGCATATATGGGTTGAACCTTTGATCAAGTTCTACACTGTTTGCCAAGAAGGTCTTGGGCCGTAATATCTTATTGATATAATATCCTATTGATATTAATTAATATCTTATATCTTTGTGATCTTCTATAAAATAAAGTCATGTTAGGTGCACTCAATAGAATCGCCTCAGTAAGGCGCTTATAACGAGCACACGACATACATTATTATTATTATTTGGTACTAATTTCATTAATTTCTGACGACCCGAAGTGGAGATATTAGGGATATGGCACCACTACCCACAATATCCCGGACACAATCATGGAATTTCCCGGAAAAATCAACTTAAAAAACGGACCCCTAAAATATTAAAAATAAAAAATAATTTTTAATAATCTTACAGAATGGAGCTAAAATTTTTATTAGATACTAATTTTTTTATTAATTTCTGACCTCCCGAAGTGGAGATATTAGGGTTAACGAACCACTACCCTAACATCCAGGCCACAATCCGGGAATTTCCCGGAAAAATTAACTTCAGAAATGGACCCTTAAAATGTTAAAAAAATGAAAAATAATTTTACAAAATCTTTTAGAATGGAGCTTTGAATTTTATTTGATACTAATTTTATTAATTTCTGACCACCCGACGTGGAAATATTAGGGATAACGCACAACTACCCCCCATTTTCCGGACATTTCCCGGACATTAGTGCGCACCTGTGCGTGTTTACTAAGGATAAAAGGTGACAGGACATCTCGGCCCCTGACAAACTCGGCCCCTGACAATATCGGCCCCTAGCAAACTCGGCCCCTACAAACTCGGCCCCTGACAAACTCGGCCCCTAAAATTAGAATATGTATATATTAGTGTTGGAATTGACTTTTTATCAAACTATTACACATATTTTTAACGTACATATGCCTAATTACCTTTTGAACTCATTTTGATGAAATTATGAGTACCCCATCTCACATGAGTTAAATGAACCTAATACCGTTACAGTGTTGACGGGGACGTTAAACCTCAAATCAAACAAACAAACAAATAACGCCGTTGATTGAACCAGACACACTGCTGAGGTCCACTGTCACTCACCTTCCGATGTAATTAATAAACTAATTGATTGATTGGCGTGTAATTGCATCTCTGCCACTTAAAAGAGACTAGTAATATGTTCTGTTGCGCACTTACAAAAATTGAACCATTTTGTTTTTATTATCATTTGCAGGGTTTGACCATTCCACAACCAGTAGCCTGTTTTCTATTAATACCAATGATTTTGATTGTTTGACACCCCCGTCAACATTGTATAGGTCATTTTGGAGAAGCTGATTCCAGTGTTGTGGGGCTTTTACCCGATCTAAACCCATGAGGTACTGGTGTGTTCATTTAAGAAATGAATTTTATTTTTCTGCTGTTCATGAAAGTATGACGGCCCCGCCTGGGGTTTGAAGAAATATATGGGCTGCATGATGCTAATGACATCTCAAGCCTGCCGCCCAGAAGGCTTATATGCATTGGACGATCTGACTCACACCGCTTTGCCTGGACAGGCTTAGTCCTTCTAAGCAGTTTACCAGTACTCGTGTGTGGTCAGATTCAGCTCTGCGTGGAAGCATCATGCAGCCCAAACTATTTCCCCAAGCCCCAATGGGCATGGGCGAATATTGTTTCTATAGGTTTACATTTGGTTTTACACTGGAAATGTTAATATCACAAAAAAAAAAAAAAAAAACATACAAAAAAACACGCCTATTCTAAAATATTGAATTTTTCACCACCCAAATATGAAAAATTTCAGATGAAACATGAACATGCTTTTCTTATTTCTGCTATAAACATATAGATTTTGGGTACTTGTTAGAACCACATTGACAGGGCGATTCTATCAAGTACCAACAATCTATGTTTTTGAGCAAACAGATTTAGCTACTTGTAAAAACGGCATCGACGAGGCGGTTTACAAGAACCAACAATCTATGTTTTTGAGAAGAAAAAAGTAAATTGATATAAACCCTTGTAAACCCGAGTTTAACTATATAAAAGTTTGGTTGCAGGTGGTCAAAATTATATAGGCATGTTTTCGTGATCCCGCACTCAATTCCAACACCGTGTCAATTACAGCATGTGTTCCCGATAGCACCGGCCCCGATAGCTCAGTGGTAGAGCGTCCGCTTCGGGAATGGAAGGTTGCGGGTTCGATCCCCGGCCGCGCCATACCAAAGGCGTGAAAAATGGTACTAGGAGCTCCCTTGGCTGACGCTCGCATTATCAGGGGTAGTCCTAGGAAGATAAATGAAGGCAGGTAAGTATTTGTTAAAGGATACTTTGTTTGTCGCAATAAAAGCTCTACAGAGCTTATGTTATTTGTTCCGGATATGCGACGTTAAATAAAGCTTCTTTATCTTTATCTTTATTTCCGCGATCTTTTAGAGTGGATAAAGTTTCGTATCAAAAAAAAAAATATGCTCAAACTTTCTGTGAAACTACCTATCCACCTTTCAAATTGATTCTCGGAAACAAAAACTTTGCATTTTAGGACCTAAATGCTGCTAAGGACTGAGTTTTTAGGGACTGAGTTGAATGGGGGCCGAGTTTGCTAGGGGCCGAGTTTGTCAGGGGCCGGGTTTGTCAGGGGCCGAGTTTGTTAGGGGCCGAGATGTCCATAAATCGGATAAAATATACTGGGATTTAGGGACTTATGCACCGTCTCATGGATCAACGAAAAGTAGCTGTGATAACCGGAGCCAATTCGTGAGTTGCTTTTCTAAAACTCTCCCGTTAAAGCACTTCAAGATCAATTTATTGCAATCGTAGACTATTTAAGCATTACATTTATCTGTTTATGACCACAGAAATGTATACATTTCTCCGAATATTTGATATTAAATCAGAGGGGTCAAAAAGTAAACTTATCTTTCCCGCCAACCTGTCATTGGTTGAAAGGATATGAGGTGATAGTTACAGAGTCAGCTGATT
This sequence comes from Lucinisca nassula, assembly GCA_963580285.1. Classification (NCBI taxonomy): domain Eukaryota; kingdom Metazoa; phylum Mollusca; class Bivalvia; order Lucinida; family Lucinidae; genus Lucinisca; species Lucinisca nassula. The sequence continues at coordinate 58,393,601 of OY757025.1, forward strand.
TTTAACTGATTAAACCAAGTAGGTTAAGAAGGAAACCAAGTAGGTTAAGAAGGATTTTGGTTTGATGTTTTGCCAAGACAACTTGATTTTGAGCAGAGAGTGAATTTGAAAGACAAATCCGAATCAGAATTGTTACTGGTGACACGTCAAATGACATTCATCAGAATCAGAATTGTTACTGGTGACACGTCAAATGACATTCATACACCAGGACCTGTGATGTAGGAAGTTAGTCCCTAGCTCTAACCAAAGAGGTAAATTTAGCTACACAATCATCAGCACCTTCAGCTGTCAAAAATAATCGAATCGGGAAGGGCATTCCAATCTCTAATAGTTCTGGGGAAGAATGACTCTTTATAAATGTCAGTTCTTGCAGTAAGGGTCTGAAACGCCAACAAATGGTGATTTCTACAGTGTGTAGCTGGGGGAACAAGGTCATCTGTTGGGATGCTGGCAGCACCCTTTAGACCTTTGTATAAAAGAATTAAGAGCCTACTGTCTTTTCTCCTTTTCTCGAGAGACTCCCATCTTAATTATACCCCCACAAATGAAATTTGGGGGGTATATAGGAGTGAGCTTGTCGGTCGGTCGGTCTGTTGACTTGGTTTCCAGACGATAACTCAAAAAGCGCTTCACCGATTTTTATAATTTTTGGTACACTGATGTAACATCATAAAATACAGGTCAAGTTCGATTTCCACCACAATTCGTCATTTTTCGACATAGTTATGGCCCCTTTCAAATGAAAAAATTGCAAAATGCCGCTGTTGTACTATCAAGGCAGTTCTTGTGGGGGTATTCATCACCTTTAGTGATAGCTCTAGTTTTCCTAGTATTCCAGCCATGTTCCCAGTTTCAAAGCAGTAATTGCTTGTTACAAATCTAGCAGCTCTATTCTGAACTTCTTCAATTTCTTCATTGAGGACAACTCAGCTGGGGTCCCAGATACATCAGAATCAGAATTGTTTACTGGTGACACGTCCTTAGACAATCCTTCACCAGGACCTTCGACCAACAGAACTAGTCCCCAGACCTCACAAGTGTGGTGAATCTAGAGATGGAGTCATCTGCACCTTCTGCAGACATCAAGAGACATCAAGAGAGAAGAGGGGAGCTAGTTCCAATCTGAGATTGTCCTAGGGATGAAGCTAAATTTGTAGATGTCAGTCCTAGTGCCGATTTTTTTTCCCTAGTGCCGATTTTTTGGAGGGCTAATGAACATGATGAATGTTTTTGCCAAAGTGTTGTCTTTGAATGGGGAACAAGGTCACCCATGGGTATACTGGCTCTACCCTTTAGACCTTTATATTAGTATCAGCCTACTTTGTTTTCTCCACTCTTTAAGCTCCCTGTCACAACCAGACACCGTCGTGATATGACTGAAAAATTGTTGATCACACACACTCACATTTTCCGCTCTTTAAGAGATTCCCACTTTTAACTGTTCCAGAATGCCAGTCATACTCCCAGTTTCAAACGAGTAATTCCCAGTTACAAAACGGGCCGCACGTTTTTGGACTTTCTCCAGTTCCTCCTGGAGGGAAACAGTAGGTGGATCCCAGGACGTACTTGCATATTCCAGGAATGGATGAACCAGTCCCTTGTATGACATTTCTTTTACGTCTCTTGGGCATGCTGACAGATTCCGTCTCAAGAAGCCAAGGGTTCTATTTGCCTTAGTACAAACACTACTGTGAGTGTTCCAGGCTTAGATGTGTGTGTGTGAATTCGGGTTTAGCATCAATTTCAACAATTTTTAGCTCGTCTGTTTTTTGAAAAAAAACTTTCGAGCTATTGTCATCACTCCGGCGTCTGCGTAGTCGTCCTGCGTCGTCCTGCGTCGTTCCAAAAAAACTTAACCTTGGCTATAACTTAAAAAGTATTAGACCTAGCCTCATGAAACTTCATACACACACTCATCATCACAAGAGCTACATTTTGACCAAGGACCATAACAACATTGTTGATTTTGGCTGAATTATCTCCCCTTTTCCAATTTTTTTCTGAAACACATTTTTTGCTCTCATTTTAATACTATTCACAACAGAGCCTTCAAACTTCACATGAATGTTCCTTGGGACAAGACCTTTTCAGTGATACCACACTTTTTGATCTGTGACCTTGACCTTTGAACTTTGACCTATTTTTCGAAAATTTAACCGAAAACCTTAACCTTGACCATATTTCCAAAAGTATTTGGCCTACCTTCATGAAACTTCATACACATACTCACCATCACAAGAGCTACATTCCCTACAAGTTTTATAACTCCATCTTGCAATTTGATTGAATTATCTCCCCTTTTCTCTCCGTTTTTTTTTAAATTGTTTTTGTCTCTTATTTCAATACTATTCACAACAGAACCTTCCAACTTCACATGAATGTTTCTTGGGACAAGACCTTTTCAGTCATACCACGCTTTTTGACCTGTGACCTTGACCTTTGAACTTTGACCTATTTTTCGAAAAATTAACCAAAAAACTTAACCTTGACCATATTTCCAAAAGTATTTGGCCTACCTTCATGAAACTTCATACACATACTCACCATCACAAGAGCTACATTCCCTACAAGTTTTATAACTCCATCTTGCAATTTGATTTGACTTAGAACTTTTGTTTTCTAAAAGAAACTGCAGACGAGCGTTGGCACCCGCTTGCGGTGCTCTTGTTCAGTCATATCACGACGGTGTCTGGTTGCGACAGGGAGCTCAATGCTCACTTTTATAGTGCTGCCTCACTGAAGTATCATGTCCCAGACGATTCCAGGACATTTGCCCCCCAATGTATTAATCTAAAAATGGACATTTGCCCCCCAGTTGAAAATGCGACCCGGACATTTGCCCCCCAAGAGCTTATTTTTGGTATGGACATCTGCCCCCCAGTGCTTATTTTACAGGTGGACATTTGCCCCCCACTGCTTATTTCAGAAAGAGACATTTGCCCCCCAGATAGACCAGGGCTAATACAAAGGAGGAAAAAATGTATTTATTGGTTAATTATCATCAGAAATACAAAATGTTAAGCAATAAATAACTCCATCTATTTAAATACCATAATAACCTGCTGTTATGGACAACCCCTACCTTAGAAAGCAGTATGGATCTAGATCAGATGCCATATATGATGGGGATCTATACTGTTTGTCATGCCATTTGTTAAGTTAACAAAAATATACCAAGAATGTGATGGTTAATAGTCAACAATGTGAGATGCTCAGTTTATTCAGCAGGATAAGGCTTAAGCAAGTCAGCTACAGAACCATATATTGAGTTTGTGCCTCACTGAAAGTCCAATGTCAGACGCCTATACTCAAGTGGTTTTTAAACTGGATACAGTGGTCAAAACATTATCATGTAAATTATGTAGCTAGGTACATCATACAAGTCTGTAAAACTAATATCCTTGTAAGTTTTCATAAAAAAAATTAAGGCATACAAGGGTTTGCATTGTTTTCTTAATTTCTGCTCAAAAACAAAGATTGTAGGAACATGTTAGAACTATCTAGAGATGGTTCTAGACAGGTTGGGGGGCAAATGTCCCTTTCTGAAATAAGCAGTTGGTTTAAACAATATTTATTGAGTTTCAAAGCACAAATACACATAAACATACAAGGATATATAGGATTTGACAGTAAGCGATGCGCTTATATGGAGGTCATCTCCTATGGTCAAGGTATATACTACATTAGTATTAATGGCAAAATCGATAAAGATAAAGTATCCATGATTACCAAAATTATATAACAAGAGAGAGAGAGAGAGAGAGAGAGAGAGAGAGAGAGAGAGAGAGAGAGAGAGAGAGAGAGAGAGAAAGAAGGAAAGACCGACATTCACTGCTTAGGATGTAGATTTAAAACGTCCAGATTTGATGATATAGTCCTGTACCTGTAGAAATAGTGATTCGTTGTCGTGTTCAGGAAGGTTTTCCTTACCGTATAAGAGATCGTTGGTTGAATAATTGTGAAGATTATGAGGTAGGTATCTGTTTCTAGTGGCTAAATGGTTAGGGCAGACAAAAAAATAGTGGTACGTGCTCTCGAATCCGCCACAAGAACAGGATGGACTTTCGATTATATTTTTCCTAAATAGATGTGAATTCAACGAGCTGCATTCCAGTCGAAGTCTTGCATGTAGTACTTGTCCCTTACGCGTACCGCAATTAAAGTATCTAGGTGGCTTAGTGAGATTGGCATTTAGACGATATTTGAAGGCTGCCACAGTTTGGGCAGATTTAGTGTCGTCAGGGAGAGAATTCCAGGCTCTGATGGTTGAAGGGAAGAAAGAATTATAGTAGAGGTTTGTGTTTGTATGAATTGTTTGGATGTGATCGGCATTTCTCAGGGTATAGTTAGAAGCCTCTTGGACTAATGGAGGGACAAGTTCATGTAAATATGTAGGTGTTAGTCCATTTGTAATTTTGTAAAAAATAACTAGCTTATGTTTATCTCTTCTACTCTGTAAGGAGTCCCATCCTAAGTCTGTCAATAGTCTATCAATACTGCACAGTTTTGTAGCCCCGGTAATTGTCCTTGCAGCCTCAACATGAATGGCGTCTAACTTCTTTTTTATTTCAGTAGTTGAGTTATCCCAGACAGAGTCGCAGTATTCAATTAAAGGGCGAATGAAAGAAATGTACATTTGTTCCAGGGATTTCCTACTTATTCTGAATTTGAGTGCTCGCATTAGATTCAATCTTGTCCCTGCTGTTTCTTATATTTATTAATGATATAGTCAAAGATATTCGAGCATCAATCCGCCTCTTTGCAGACGATACAAGTTTGTATATTGTAGTCGAAACACCCGAAACAGCAGCTGCAACACTCAATGGTGACCTGTTTAATATAAGTGATTGGGCGGACTTCTGGCTCGTGAACTTTAACGCAGCAAAGACATTATCAATGGTCATATCCAGAAAAGTTAATAAACCCGTTCATCCACCACTTCTTATGTATAACATACAGATTAATGAAACTCAAACCCACAAACATTTAGGAATAACTTTCTCCAGTACATGTCTTTGGAACGATCATATCAAAAACATCTGCGAAAAAGCCTGGAAATAAGCAGTTGGGGGCAAATGTCCACCTGTAAAATAAGCACTGGGGGGCAGATGTCCATACCAAAAATAAGCTCTGGGGGGCAAATGTCCGGGTCGCATTTTCAACTGGGGGCAAATGTCCATTTTTAGATTAAGTCATTGGGGGGCAAACGTCCTGGGGGGGCTAATGTCCGGAGACCATCCCAGACACATTACATGATACCCCACCCAGTCACATTATCCTGACACTGGGTCGACCAGTCCTAGCTCTACCCCATAAATCTGAGTGCCAAGTGAGGAGCAGCTAGTACCATTTTTAACGCCTTTGGTTTGTCGCGGCCCGGGATCGAACCCGTGACCTCTCGTTCCCCTTAGCGGACACTCTACCAACTGAGCTATCAGGGCTGGTCCCAGGCTTAGATCCTCTATACGGTTTACCAGTAGTCGTGTGCGGGTCGGATTTATAGTCTGCTTTGTCATCTGCTGGTTACTTTAAGTCATTTTTGCAAACACTGTGGTCCCAGATCAGACTGACTGCTCCACACTGTGTGCCTGTATGCAAAAATATTTTTTTTGAAAAGTTCGCAGAAAGATTCAGCAGACGACATTTTCAGATCTAGTTTTTCTCAGCGTCTTAATCCTTGTCCTACTGAGCCCGGATATGCCTTTCCTTTCAAACAATGTTGATCCAGATCAGATGGCTTCTGAAGAAGCCATCTGATCAGGATCTACATTGTTTGTCATTCAGATTGTGAATTTGTTGCAATAATTTGGATCAAGTAATCTGATTGGTTGATAATCAGTAGTGGGTGTGGCATATTTGAAGATTCAGCAGGACAAGGGTTAAGGGTTAATTTTTTTATTTGCGGTAAAATCTGTAATGTATTTGTATCTTTTGGTATGTTTTCGTAATGAAAAATGAGCAGGACATATAAGAAAAGTTACCCTAGAATACTCAGTTACCCTATTATCTTCAGCAGATTTTTTTTTTGTCTATTTTTAATGTACAGCCCCAGCCCATTGGGGCTTGAAGAAATAGATGGGCTGCATGATGCTTCCAAGCAGAGCTGAAACCAACCCGCACATGAGTACTGGTAAACTGCTTAGAGGATATAAGCCTGCCCAGGCAAAGCATGGCGAGTCGGACCGTCCATGCTTATTAACCCTGTTGGTTTTATTGGGCGACAGGGCTTGAGAAGTCAATTCATCTCAATGTCGGGTAAAAGTCCCACAAAATTGGAAGCAACATCTCCAAAATGACCTTTACATTGTTGATGCGGACATTAAACCTCAACTCAAGCAAACAAAATACTCCCGTTATCTTCAGCAGGTTTTTTTGTCTATTTTTAATGTTCTCATTTCTGCTTTATAGTGGTATTGGGCTGTCTCTAGCCGATAGACTGCTGACAGAACACCAGGAGATCTACATATGTTTGGCATGTCGGAACAAAGACAGGGCCAACCTGGCCAAGAGCAGGTTGCTACAGCGACACAAAGACGCTCAAATTTCCGTCCTCATTGTAGATACAAGTAGTGTAGACTCAGTCTTTCAAGCAGCTGAACAAATCAGGGAAAGGTAACTGGTATCAGTTTTTGTTTAGCAAAGTGTTAACCATTATCCCGCTGTCCACGACAACCCCTGTCATTGCAAACATTTTAGATCCAGATCAGAAGCCATCTGATCAGGATCTACACTATCTTTGCAAACATTGTAGATCCAGATCAGAAGCCATCTGATCAGGATCTACACTGTCTTTGCAAACATTGTAGATCCAGATCACATGGCTTCTAAAGAACCCATCTGATCAGGATCTACAATGTTATTCCGTTTGCAAATCTGAATGAATAAATTATATCAAGTAATTTGACTGGTTGAAATGTGAATGGGTGTGGCCAGATTAATTTATGCAGCGGGATAAGGGTTAATGCAACCCTCTTTTCAGTGTTGCAAAACACCAATGGAATAATGGCCAAAATGTGTGGGAAATTAGAATATATGTTGTGGGTACTTCATAGAGCCACCTCAATGAGACAACTCTACATCATGTACATTGTACATGTAGGCTAAATGTACAATGTATATTTCTCACCAACAAATAAGGAAAATAACTCAAGTTGTTCTTACTACACCTTCTTACAAATCTGGAGTTATGCTAGTTGAATTTAGGATTGAGGCATACACAAGATTATAAAATAAATAATACAAACTTTCAAGTAAGTTTGTGAGTTTCCCTAAAAGGTAGCCGTTGACACACTGTGACTGAACAGACGTTCAGCTACAAAAAGTGCAAAACTGATATGTCCAGCTTTTTATTCCAGTTCATGCAGACAGGTGTGCTGCCTGGTGCTTCCTTGCAGAGATGAAATGGACCATTTTACGCAAGTACTGTTAACCCCTTGGAAGCAAGGTTGGCAAAAAGCCGGTCAATATGAGTATTGACCGGGCCGGTGGTTAAAACCGGTTTTAACTGGTCATTACTGGCCAATACTGGTCGATTGGTGGTCGATTAAATCACTGGAGTATATACCTCTGACCTATTGCTAAACTGGTCTTAAAAGCTTTCCCCCTACATCATGTACATGATGTTAGACTATATTTTCATCACTGAACAAGACAAAATAGTTTTTTGTAATAACAGTAATTATTTAAGGTGTCTTTTATTTCATCAAAAGTCAAAAGACATTATTGATGGTCGACTGACTCACTGAACTGTAGACAGGCCTGTTCTTTTCAATCAAACAATCTTTATAATTATTCCTTTTTCCTTTATAGGTTAGATTGATTGTTCATATTTTGATTTACAGGAATATGAATAAGCTGAATGCATCATGGATTTTGAAGGATTTATGAAAGGTCCTTGATTTAATAACCAAACAATAATTGAAGATTCACTGATGTCTTTGAATATTTAAAAGTATCTGCAACACCTGTAAATTGCTGTCAAAACAGACTAACCCATGTCACTGCAGTGGGTGTGGCAAAGATCTGATTGCTAAATTGATCAATTACATGTCCCTAATAGGGGTATTATAAACTGACACCAGGCTTTATTCATAATGTGTGAAATTTTTATATATATGCAATATGGACAGTATCTTACCATCAAGCTATTACTGAAGGTGTCAAAAATGAATGAAACCTAAAGACCCAATTTGGAACTTTTTCATATTTTGGAAGATAACAACAACAACAACAAAAAAAAACAGTGCAAGGTGTTGAAGTTAGTGCTAAGGTCTTAAGACTCATAAGTCATAGACAAAAATGCCTAGAGCTATAAAAGCCAGAAAGTATTGCCACTTGAAGAAATAACATCTGAACCTGAAACTCTATCAAATGATCAGCCTCCAGCATCAAAATAGTTTCAGTAGCTTTGCTTTTTTAACACTAAAATTATTCATTTGACCACTCAATATTTCAATCGACCAGTATTGACCAGTAATGACCACTTTGGGAGTATTGACCAGGACAGTTTTAACCGGTTAAAACCACCGGTTAAAACCGCCCCTGGTTTTGACCGCCCAACCTTGCTTGGAAGGTCTAAACCTGCCCAAGCAAAGTGATGTGAGTCAGCCATCCCTGAATATAAACCCTAGCGGTTTCTTTGGGTGGTAGCCGGCAGGGCTTGAGGGGTCATTTCATCGTTGGATAAACCATAAAAGTCCCACAAAATGGGAAGCAACATCTCCAAAATGATTTATTTAATGTTGACAGGGATGTAAGCCTCAACACAAACAAACACACACACACCACTTTCTTATCTGTAGCTGTATGAATAACCAATTGTATACTAGTAGACTGTTCCATTGCTATATGTTAGACAAGTCCATTTGTCATATACGGGCTGTCAGGTCTATTTTTTTGGTTTTATTAGCTCACCTGTCACGTAGTGACGAGGTGAGCTTTTGGGATCACTTTTTGTCTGTCGTGCATCCGTGCGTGGATGTGTAAACTTTTCTTGTGAACACACTAGAGGTCACAGTTTTGGGCCAATCATCATCAAACTTGGTCAGAATGATCATCATGAGAAATATTGATCATGGCAGGTCAAAAAGTAGGTCAATAGGTCAAATCGAAGAAAAACCTTGTGAACACTCTAGAGGCCAAAGTTTTGGTCCGATGGTCATCAAAGTTGCTCAGAATGATCATCTTGACAATATCTCGATCAAGTTCGAATATGGGTCATGTAGGGTCAAAAAGTAGGTCAGTAGGTCAAATCATAGAAAAACCTTGTGAACACTCCTGAGGCCACAGTTTTGGTCGGATCATCATCAAACTTGCTCAGAATGATCGTCTTGGCAATATCTGGGTCAGGTTCGAATATGGGTCATGTTGGATTACAAATTAGGTCAGTAGGTCAAATCGTAGAAAAACCTTGTGAAAACACTAGAGGCCACAGTTTTGGTCCGATAATCATCAAACTTGCTCTCGGTCAAGTTCGAATTTGGGTAATGTCGAGTCAAAAATAGGTCAGTAGGTCAAATCATAGAAAAGCCTTCTGAACACACTAGAGGCCACAGGTTTGGTCAAATCATCATCAAACTTGCTCAGAATGATCATCTTGATATCTGGGTCACTTTCAAATATAGGTCATGTCGGGTCACAAAGTAGGTCAGTAAGTCAAATCACAGAAAAAACCTTGTGAATACACTAGAGGCCACAGTTTTGGTCCAATCATCCTCAAACTTGCACAGAATGATCATTTTGACAATGTCTCGATCAAGTTTGAATAAGGTTGGCAAAGTATTGACCGCCCGGGAAAACCCGCCTGGGAAAACCCAGGTTTTCCCGGGCTGGGCAATACTCCCTCAACTGGGCAATACTGGGTAATATGGTTTTGGGATGGGTTTACTGAAAAGAATGTGTGTTTTTTATTGTATTATTGCTAATTTAAGTTTTCTAAATTCTTAAATGCATTGTAGAGCCATATATCAGTCATAAATTGAAGAGGGCATTATATCAGACTCAGATACATTGGTAAAATATAAATGCAAATTTGACTTTTATTTACAGCTGAACATACGTTATCATGGTTATTTTATGATTTCACAGGTGATGCATATGCATATAAATTATGAACATCAAAACATCAACACAGTCAGCATCATCTACAGGAGTCACCATTCCACCTCCTCCTTTCCTCTAAGCATCATACATGTATAACAGAAGACTAATTTGGCGCACTTTTGCATTCCAAGTTTATTTCTCAGCTTAGTTTGGATCAAACCAAAGTTGGAAAAAAATGCGCTCTATGGCAGCAGAATTTGCTGGCATGCTCAACAGTTTAGGAGCCAGCTGACATAGAACTGGATTTACTACATTAGTATGTTCAACACTTAACCACCAAACAGATGGTGAGACACTCTTAATGGTCATTTCATTTGTCAAAGACTTTGATAGGCTTGTTTCATTACACATGAAATTCAGTAAATCTGGAACAAGGTCTGGACACTGTTCTTGAAGTACAATGTATGTCTTGTGCACTTGTAATATGGTCTGGTTTTAGGTGTTTCCCCCTGTACATTGGGTGGAGAACGTTAGCTGAGAAGTGGCTGGAGGTCACAGCCTGGTCAAATCGTTTTTCTACTGTATTCATATAAGGGACAAGTTCTTCTTTCTGCAGAATTTCTATCAAGATTTCACAGGCATCTGCAATGGTAGGCTGGTAGCAGAGTCGGATTGCAGCCTGTCTAAAGCCTTATTGAATTTATTAGCAATTGATACTTAAGTCCTGATTCATATTATTTTCAGGTCAAACTAATACATTTTTTATCCCCCTGACAAATGTGACACCAATATTGCCCGGTATTACCCAGTATTGCCCCGTATTACCTGGGTTTTCCCAGTATTACCCGCTGGGCAAAACCTGGGTTTCTGCCAACCTTTAGTTTCGAATATGGGTCATGTTGGGTCAAAAAGTAGGTCAGTAGGTCAAATCAGAGAAAAAACCTTGTGAACACACCAGAGGCCACAGTTTTGGTCCGATCATCATCAGACTTGCTCAGAATGATAGTCTTGACAATATCTCGGTCAAGTTCGAAGATGGGTCATGTCGGATCAAAACGTAGGTCAAATCATAGAAAACCTTCTGAACACACTAGAGGCTACAGTTTAGGTCCGATCATCATCAAACTTGCCCAGAATGATCATCTTGACAATATCTCTGTCACATTTGAATACGGGTCATGTCGGGTCAAAAAGTAGGTCAGTAGGTCAAATCATAGAAAAATCTTGATAACACATTAGAGGCCACAGTTTTGGTCCGATCAACGTCAAACTTGCCCAGGATGATCATCTTGACAATATCTCAGTGAAGTTCGAATATGGGTCATGTTGAATCAAAAAGTAGGTCAATAGGTCAAATCGTAGAAAAACCCTCTGAACACACAGTATTGGTCCGATCATCATCAAACTTGCTCAAAATGATCATTTGACAATATCTCGGTTAATTTTGAATATGGGTCAGTAAGTAGGTCAGTAGGTCAGATCATATAAATACCTTGTGAACAAACTAGAGGCCCCAGTTTTGTTCCAAATCCTAAAAAGTAGATCAGTAGGTTATTTTGTCATAACTTTTGAACTGTTTGAGATAGAGCCTTCATGTTTCGCATGTAGGTTCCTTGTGAGAAGGGCTTCCCACTCATATAAAATTTGACCTGCGACCTTGACCTGTGACCTACTTTATCATAACTTTTGAACCATATGAGATAGAGCCTTCATATTTGGCATGTATGTTCCTTGTGATAAGGTTTTCCCAACCATTCCAAAATTTTGACCCATCACCTTGACCGCTGACCTACTTGGTCATAACTTTTTAAGCATTTGAGATACAGCCTTCATATTTGGTATGTAGGTTCCTTGTGACACGGGCTTCCTGTTCATACATAAAATGATCTATGACCTTTACCTTCACATTTGACCTACTTTATCATAACTTTTGAACCATTTGAGCTAGTGCCATCATATTTGGCATGTATGTTCCTTGTGAAAAGGTCTTCCCACCCATACAAAAAATTTTGTCTTATGACATTGACGTTTGACCTACTTTGTCATAATTTTTGAAGCATTTGAGATTTGTTTCATTATTAGGTTTAACATCCCCGTCAACACTGTAAAAGTCATTTTGGAGACATTGCTTCCAATTTTGTGGGACTTTTACCCGACATTGAGATGAAATGTCATCTCAAACCCTGTCACCCAATGAAATCAACAGGGTTTATAGCATGGACAGTCCGACTCATGCGCACAGTTTTGCATGGGCAGGCTTAGATCCTCTAAGCGGTTTACCAGTACTCCTGTGCGGGTCGGATTCAGCTCTGCGTGGAAGCATCATGCAGCCCATATATTTCTTAAAGCCCCGATGAAGCATTTCAGATAGAGCCTTCGTATTTTGGCATGTAGTTTCCTTGTGTCATACAAAAATGACTTGTGACCTTGACATGTGACTTACTTTATCATAACTTTTGAACCATCCGTCATATGTGGCATGCATGTTCCTTGTGGCAGCGACTTTCACCCATACAAAAATTTGACCTTCTTTCTAATAACTTTTGAACCATTTAAGATGGAGCCTTCATATTTGGCATGTAGGGTCCTTGTGACAAGGGCTTCCTGACCATGCAAAATTTTTGACCTGTGACCTTGGCCTTTGATCGTTTTTGTCATAGCTTTTGAACCATTTAAGGTAGAGCCTTCATATTTGGCATGTATTTTCCTTGTGACAAGGTCTTCCCACTCATGCGAACGGCCCCGATAGCTCAGTTGGTAGAGTGTCTGCTCCTGGGAACGGGAGGTCACAGGTTTGATCCCGGGCAACGACATACCAAAGTGGTTAAGAATGGTACTAGCTGCTCCTCGCTTGGCACTCAGATTTACGGGGTAGAGCTAGGACTGATTGACCCAGTGTCAGGATAATGTGACTGGGTGTGGTATCATGTAATGTGTCAGGGACAGGATACTTCAGTGAGGCAGCACTATAAAAGTGAGCATTGAGCTCCCTGTCGCAACCAGACACCATCGTGATATGACTGAAAAATTGTTGAAAGCGACGTTAAACCCGAATTCACACACACACACACACACACTTCCCACTCATGCAAAAAAATTTGACCTGTGACCTTGACCTTGATCTGTGACCTACTTAATCCTAACTTTGGAACCATTTGAGATAGAGCCTTCATATTTGGCATGTATATTCCTTGTGACAATAGCTTCACATCCATACAAAAAGTTTGACCTGTGACCTTGACCTTTGACCTACTTTATCATAACTTTTGAACCATTTGAGATAGAGCCTTCATATTTTTTCATGTATTTTTCTTCTGACAAGGCACCTTACTGTATTACCTACCATTATATTGCTACAGTGAGCAATCCAGGGCCATCATGGCCCTCTTGTTCTATTTTTGATGGAAAATTCTGGTAGTAAACAGTGCAGGCCCTGATCAGATGCCACAGTCTGTGGTGTCTGCTCTGGGTCTGCACTGTTTGCCAAGGTACTCCTTTAGGGGTTTCCCATATGCAAAAGGTTAACCTAGATATTATGTGCAAAACATTCAGTACACACAGTGAAATTTCACTATTAAGACCACCTAAAATTAAGACTAATTCTGCTTTTAAAAGCTTATTTAGCATGTTACAGTTATTCTTTCTTTGTATTTTCTGCACACAGTGTCCTCTGGTTTTTACTGTATTTTGAAATGATACATATATTGTATTTTTATCCTCAGATACTCAAGATTAGACTACCTGTTCCTGAATGCAGGAATAATGCCTGTTTCAAGCATCAACTGGGAAACAGTTGCTGCCATATTCTCCAGGTAAGGTTAAAAAAAAATAGGTGTGTTAAGGGTTCCTGATCTTTTGCAGAAATGTACCTCAAAAGAAACCAGATGTACCACAAAAAAAAAAAAAAAAAAAAAACACAAAAAAGTGTTATTTGATCTTTTCACCAGACAGTGTGAAACAAAAAAATTCTATGTTTTGCAATTAAAAAAAAGGAAAATATGAAAATAAAAACAAAACATATTCTTTATTTCATCCAAAAAGAACTTTGTTTTCGATTTTTGCTGGAAAAAAACCAAATACTGTAAAATCTGTATTAGATGCCCACTGCTCTAATAAACACCATTCCCCATTTTGTATAGAAAAATTGCCATTTATTAGCAATTTTCCTCTAATAAACAACCGTTATGGAATATTGAAAAATGACCAGTTACACATGTATATCTTATTTAGTTAGTTTCAGACTTTGTTAATTGGAAACTGAACAATTTTGTTTGTTTGATTTGAGGTTTAACGTCCCCGTCAATATTGTAAAGGTCATTTTGGAGACGTTGTGGGACTTTTACCCGACGTTGAGATGAAATGACATCTCAAGCCCTGACGCCCAATGAAATCTATAGGGTTTATAAGCATGGACAGTCGGCCTCACACCGCGGTTCCTGGACAGGCTTAGATCGATCCTCTAAGCGGTTTACCAGTACTAGTGTGCGGGCCGGATTCAGCTGTGCGTGGAAGCATCATGCAGCCCATATATTTCTTCAAGCCCCTATTGGCGGGGGCCGATGGAAACTGAACAATACTTCCGTTCTTAAAATAACTGAGTCTTACACAATACTTTATAGCACAAGCTCAGCAAACCTCCTTGAGCCAAGGTTACTAAAAATAGCTCAGTGGCATTTTCAGTGTTAGAGAGTGGTGACTCATTTTTGCTGGTCAGTGTAGCTTAAAGTTTCTGGAATATGTCCAAAAACAGCGTTACGATATCACACCCATGCGAACTGGTGCATTTTTACACATCTCCAAATGGCCATTTTTCTGATGAAAATCCGTGATATTTTTTTTATAAAAACTGCAAACATAGATTGTGGATGAAACCAATGGGGTTTATTAGCATGGACGGTCCGCCTCGCACCGCGGTTCCTGGACAGGCTTAGATCCTCTAAGTGGTTTACCAGTACTAGTGTGCGGGCCGGATTCACAGGCTCTGCGTGGAAGCATCATGCAGTCCATATATTTCTTCAAGTCCCTATGGGCGGGGGCCGCAATCAAGTTCTGTCCCAGGCGCAAAAGAAAGTTGATAAATGTGGTAACCTTTTATGACAGATTTAATTAACCCTTATCTTGCTGTTCACAACAACCCCTATCTTTGCAAACAGTACAGATCCAGATCATATGGCTTCTGAAGAAGCCATATAATCAGGATCTACACTGTTAATTAACCCTTATCTTGCTGTTCATGACAACCCCTATCTTTGCAACAGTGTAGATCCAGATCAGATTGGCTTCTGAAGAAGTCATCTGATCAGGATCTAAACTGTTTGACATTCAGTTTATGAATTAGTAGGAATGAATTACATCAAGTAATCTGATTGGTTCAAAGCCAGAGATGGGTGTGGCTAAATTGAATATTCAGCAAGATAAGGGTTAAAACAAGCCTATATATACTGCCATTACGCACAATTTCAGGAGGTACAAAGCACTATATTTCTGCACAACGTGGACAACTCGATAGATCTTTACATATCTATAAAATATGAAAGGTAGCTGTACAGCATTTGCAGCATTTTACATTTCTGAAAAATTTTGGCTTACTGCTGTCAGGCTTGCTTTAGTGTATATCATGTTAAAAAAGTCTGTGAAATGAACACCTCATAAATCCCAATTTATAATGTGTAGAGAAAATTGGGGTATACATTATTTCTTTCATTTTTTTCTGCTCCAAGATATAGGTTGTGGGTACTCAGTAGAACCACTTTTATGAGACAGTTATAATGAGCACACACAACCTATGTCTTGGAGCAGAAATAAGAGAAATAATGTATACCCCTTTAACCCCAGTTTTCTCTATATAAAGTGGGGTTTAGGGGGGTCTTTGTTTCATGGACTTGTTCATGTGATGTATAGACCAAATCTTTAAGATTTTCATACAGTATTGCTCCATATAGGAAAGTGAACTGAGTGTAATGTGGGAATATTCTTTTTCTTATTTCTCCACATAGATGTGAGTACTTGTTAGAATCGCCTTATTAACCTTCAGCACTCTGGAGGCGGCTTCATTCACCCAAGGGTGTGGTCCAAACTGAGCAGCTTATCATGCTTATAAGGAAGCAAGTACACCCCATCCAATGAGGTTGTCCAATGCAGGAGGGATCCTTCTTTCTTAGAAGGGCACAGGTTTTACCAACATTACCGGCTGTTAGATTTTACACTGGGAAATGATGTTAAAAATCGACAATTTCTCAAGTACCAGTTTTCAACAGATTACCCATACCTGTTCTATCACAATTTTGTGCATACTAGACCCAATCGATCTAAACAACTACTGGCGATAAATATGTAGCCATAATATAGGTAGCCACATAAGCTCTCAATTTTATCCTTCAAAGCACGCACTGAGCGCTGTTGTCTTGTAGTTTTTTTGTTGTTGTTTTTTTAAGTGTCTTAAATGGTTCTCGGTCAGATCACGTGACCACCATATTTGGAAGTCACATGACCCATAATACTTCTGGTAGAAATGGCGGAAGATGTCTTGCTTATTATATGTCAAAGTATGAGCAGAATCGGTGCAGGTTTAAGGAAATTATGGCTGCCGAAAAAAGGGTACCCTCTCGAAAGGGCGAGTATTGAAAAAAATTCAGCATGCTAAAGGTTAAGGCGATTCTAACAAGTATCCGTAATACATTTGTTTCTAACAAGAATAGCGGGTGGTTGGGTGAGGCAAAGGTGACGTGTATCTTGTGTCACTGGGGCGTCCAGCTGATATTGGCTTAAAGTTGGACAAGGCCTGCTGTCCTTGCAGCAGGTAAGGGGAGTGGGGGGAAGTTTTTAATTCTTCTGTCTCTACACTTCCATTCATTTTCCCCTTTCTCCACTGTCCCTCACTTTCATCTCCTATACTATCTCTTATATCTCTTTTCTCTGGGAGACAACAGAAATTGACCCACAAGGGTTGACATGTCATTAAACCCAAAACAATCAATCAATTTTAACAAGAATGGGGAAAATTATACCTTTATCCTTTTTGCTCATCCTTACCTTGAACTATGAGAATACATCTTTTTACATATTTTATGCTGTTCCTTCCACTGTCAGATCTGTTCCCTGCTTGGTCCAGCAATATTCTTTCCTGGAGATTTATCTTGAAATATTTTCTGTGGGTTTGCGCTCCCTTCCACTGATTCAGGAGGGGCAGCTGTCAGAGTCTGGGAAAAGAAGCTGCACTATTCTGCTTATCCCATATCCTGCTACTCACGACAACCCCAACCTTTGCAAACAGTGTAAATCCTGATCAGATGGCTTCTGCAGAAGCCATCTGATCAGGATCTACTCTGTTTATCATGCAGTTTGTGAATTGAACAAATATATTACATGTATATCAAGTAATTTGATTGGTTGATGATCAGCAATGGGAGTGGCTTGATTAATTTGTGCAGTGGGATAAGGATTAACCATCATGAAAACTCATCTGTGTAATTCTTATCCCCTTGAACCCCACTTTTATATAGTACAACTGGCATTTACAGGGATAAACCTAGTTTTTCAATTTTCTTATTTCTGCTCTAAAATATAGACTGTGGGCCTAGATGACATGTACCCACAATCTATATTTTGAGCAGAAATTAGAAAAATATATTGAAATTGAATTTTTTTTCGGCAGAGAAACTTACATTGTATTTGAATAGACGTGTTTTCGTAATGCACTTATGTATATGCATATCAAAGAAAAGTGTGGATACATGTATGTTAACCCACCTGCTCAACATGATCTTTACAGTGTTAACTGGGCAACTAAACTCCACACCTTGACCAAAAAGAAACATTCAACATGGTTTATTGTTGGCCTCGGTAGCTCAGTCAGATGCACGTCTGACTAGTGATCAGGAGGACACAGGTTCAATACCTGCCTGGGTCGGCAACTTTCTTTTGTGGAGTTTGATCATGAAATCTTTTCTACGGTTATCCTGGCCCCTCCGCTGATTCAAGAAGGGCAGTTGTCAGTTTCTGGCAAAAGAATATGCACTGTACTTGTTAACAGCTTGCGTAAAAGTCTGCCCAGGAAAACTGACCGGCTCAAAAATGACCTAAATAGTGTTGACAGAGTGGCTAAACTCCCATTACATACAAACAAATCAACGTAGTTTATTTCTTAATTGTAGAAAAGGTGCTAAAATATTAACAACAGGGGCAGGAGCTTTAAACCTTGAAGATGGTGTGACAAATGATGGTTTGCAGCAAGTCTTTGCTACCAATCTCTTCGGTCATTTTGTGATGGTATGGCAAGTCTGTTTAATATGATTATTGATATAATTCATTTGTGTTTCATTGCTTAGATGATTGTTAGAAAGACATTTTAAGAGATTTTAGTTTCAAGGTCAAGTTTGTTAAAAGCATTGTTATCTTAAGGGGAATAGGAACATCTTCAGGGGAGATAGCTCCTGCAAAAGTATTTTTGTCTGCCATGTCAATAGGAGTCAACTAATAAAGGAAAGAATTTGCTCCTGAGGAGCAAATTCTTTCCTTTAAGAGTAGACCCCTTTCAATATGACTGGGCTTACAGAAAAGCGGACAGGGAGTCCCAAAAGTTGTCTCCCTTTGAAAAATGGCTGAAAAATCTGCCAGGTGTTCCCATTCCCCTTAACAAAGGCATTAATGGTCGAAACTTTTACTGTTCTAGTAATCAAAATATCTAATACACATCATATATTTTGTGAAAAGCTACTCACATTTTTTAGCTTTGCTGTTTTCGAAGAAAACGACAAGGTATTGTCATAGCTCTGGCGTCGTCTGCGTCCTCGTGCAAAAACTTGGACTTTTTGTAATATCTCTGTCATTACTGAACATATTTACTTGAAACGCGGACATGATCATTATGAAAGGGGAACTCATACCAATAGATGAGGTAACACTCAAAATATTTTTGGCACAGTTATGCCCCTTTTTCGACTTAGAATTTTTGCAGCCAAACGTTGGCACTCGCATGCGGTGCTCTTGTTCAGCAAACATATTCACAATATTTAAAGATCAATTCATTACAGTATTTGTTTCATTGGAGGTATTACGTCCCCATCAACACTCTAAAGGTCAATTTGGAGACGTTGCTTCCCATTTTGTGATGGACTTTTACCCGACATTGAGATGAAATGACATCTCAAGCCCTGTCGCCCAATGAAACCAGTATGGTTTATAAGCATGGACGGGCTGACTTGCACCGCTTTGCCTGGGCAGGCTTAGATCCTCTAAGCAGTTTACCAGTGCGGGCCAGTTTCAGCTCTGTGTGGAAGCATCATGCAGCCCATATATTTCTTCAAGCCCCTACGGGCGGGGACCGAAATCATTACAGTAACATTAGTACATTCTTTCATATCAAAAAATGGTTATTTTTCTGATGAAAATTTGTGTTATTTTTCTTATTCATACTCAAAACATAGGTTGAGGGTGCTCATTGGAGGCAACTCATTTAGGTGGTTCTAATGAGTGCCCACAACATATGTCTTGGGGCAGAAATAAGAAAAATATGTATACCCCTGTAAATCGAGGTTTATCTATATAAAGTTGGGTTTTATGGGAGTGTTCCTTTCACAGGTAACGTGATGGTAATTAATTGCATTGTAAGTTTTGAAAAATTGGCCCCTGATTGCTATCAAATGTATATTGTTTGAGATGGGACAAGCTAAAAAGTGTGCCTTCAGCCTTGATGTGTGCTTATGGAACTCTCAAATCAGCATGTGTACCCACAGATAGACAGAACATACATTTGTAACATTCAGTCTTCGTAAAACAGCTTTAGATCAATGGACATAGATATATATATAGGGCACAGTGAAGACTTCGATCAAACTGCACAGATGTTCTACAGTAGTCTCCATCCTCATCACGTGAACAAGTCCGTGAAATGAGCACCCCCCCCCCCCAAACCCCACTTTTTTAGAGGAAACTGGGGTTTATGGGGTATACATTACTTATCTTATTTCTGCTCCAGATCATATGTTGTGGGTACTCGTTAGAACTGCCTCAATCAGGTGGTTCTAACGGGCACCCACAGCCTATGTTTGTTCCAAGACATAGCTTGTGGGTACTCAAAAGGCAGTTCTAACGAACACCACAACCTATTTTTGCAGTATAAAAAAGAAAAATATCTCGGATTTTCATCAGAAAAGTAGCTACTTTGAATTTGGCAATGTGAAATAATGCACTGTGTGTGTGAATTTGGGTTTAACGTCGCTTTCAACAATTTTTCAGTCATATCACGGCGGTTGCGACAGGGAGCTCAATGCTCACTTTTATAGTGCTGCGTCACTGAAGTATCATGTCCCAGACACTTTACATGATACCACACCCAGTTACATTATCCTGACACCAGGTCGACCAGTCCTAGCTCTACCCCGTAAATCTGAGTGCTAAGCGAGGAGCAGCTAGTGTCATTCTTAACGACCTTGGTATGTCGCGGCCCGGGATCGAACCCAGGACCTCTCGTTCTCCAGAGCGGACACTCTACTAACTGAGCTATTGGGGCCAGTGCGAAATAATGCACTATGTCGCACGGTAGTGTCATTGTAATGCTCACAGTAACTTCTTATTATAGGTGAAAGAATTGGAAGATGTCCTATGTCAGAATGGTACCACCCAGATTATATGGACGTCATCTCGCAGTGCCCACAGTGATGCCTTTAGTCTGGAAGATATACAACATGCCAATGGGTGAGACACTGTTATCTTTGAAGCATTGAGTATGACTAGCAGATGGTACAGTAAAATTACACTGTTAAGATCACCAAAAATTAAGACTACATCTGCTTTTAAAATCTTATTGAGAAGGTTTTAGTTATTCTTTCTTTGTTTTTAGCTCCCCTCTACAAAGTACAAGGAGAGCAGTTGTTATCACCCCGGTCGTTCGTGTGCGCTTTCCCGTTCCCTTCACTTTGCGTTAAAGTTTTTCAGATGCTTATATCTCGGCAGTCACTCATCACAGAGCATTCCAATTAGAAACTTGGATACCAAGGATTCCAAGAGAACATATCCCTGGGATTGTGCCCCAGGGTGGAGCTAATGGTCAGAATCTAGGACCCCATTGTAATACTGTGTTAAGCTGTGTTAAAGTTTTACAAATGCTTATATCTTGACATTCACTCATCACAGAAATTTGTATTTAGACCTTGGGTACCTGGGAGCATCTTCTGTGGTTCAAAGAGAACACACTCCTGGGTTTGTGCCTGTGGGAGGGGGACACATCTAGGACACATTTGTAATATGTTATATTCATTGCTGTTATGTTAACAAGTTATCAATACAACTGCCAACTATCAGCCAACTATGTGACACCTGGAGTTTACAACGATAAAATCCACGAAACTGAAATTCATACCTATAATGTCAAGTAAACTGATTAATCTGCAAGCTACTTGACTGTAGTATGTTAATACCTTTCTAGCACAAGTTTAGTTAGGCTTGCATTAAAATTTGGTTATTTTGGGTTTAGAAATAGAACAAACAAGCTTAAAGGGAAGCCAGGCCACGAGAAAAGGACACATGCACCAGGAATAGTTCAGCTATACCTGCAAAGCCAACTGGCTTATTTACATTAGTCGGACTGCTCCTTTAACCCTTGTGCTAGGGCTTGAGATATCATTTCATCTCAGTGTTGGGTAACAGTCCCACAAAATCAGAAAGCAGCATCTTAAAAATGCTGTAAATAGTGTTGACTGGGACAAAAACTTCAACATAAACTTAATCTATAATTATTCTGACACCTCATCTCCTTACCGTATTTATGTCCCCCACCGAAGGGAAGGGGACATATTGTTTTTGGTGCGGATTCTGGCGGCGTCTACATATGCATATGCCTCGGTGTGACACTTTCTTGGATGCAAGATATCTCATGAACTACTTGGTGGATTTTAATCAAATTTGCATGGATATAATACTGGGGCATGATGAAGAACTGATTAGGTTTTGGTGACTTTGACCTTATTTTCAAATAGGTCAAATTCAGGCCAAATTTAGGTTGTGTGCAGTATATCTCATGAACTACTGGGTGGGTTGTAATCAAATTTGCATAGATATTACATTTGGTCAGGATGAAGAACTGATCAGGTTTTAGTGACCTTGACCTTATTTTCAAGGTCACAGCAGTGCTGTTTAATTAAGTTTGTTTTGAAAGGGGTATGTGGTGAGAGACATCTGTTTTCTCCGAAAAACAAGTCTATATTTTTGCATGAAAACATAAGTTGTAGATACTCCTTAGAAGCGCCTCACTGAGGCACTTCTAATGAGTACCCACAATGGCTCCCGCCCATCGGGGCTTTAAGAAATATATGGGCTGCATGATGCTTCCACGCAGAGCTGAATCCGACCCGCACACGAGTACTGGTAAACCGCTTAGAGGATCTAAGCCTGCCCAGGCTAAGCGGTGCGCACGAGTCAGACCGTCCATGCTTATAAACCCTATTGGTTTCTTGGACGAAAGGGCTTGAGATGTCATTTCATCTGAATTTCGGGTAAAAGTCCCACAAAATTGGAAGCAACATCTCCAAAATGACCTTTACAGTATTGACGGGGACGTTAAACCTCAATTCAAACAAACAAATAAAAGTACCCACAACATGTTTTGAAAACATTTTGTAGGTACTCATTAGAAGCGCCTCAGCAAGGCATTTCTCATGAGTACCCACAACATGTTTCAATACAGAAATAAGAAAAATAATATGTGGATACCCCCTCTTATCTGGGTCAATGTCTCATTACATAAAGCTTGCCTTCATGTATATGATAAGTACCTTAACCCTTAAGATGCCGAGAAAAACTACACCTGAAAATGTTGTCTGCTCATGTCGTTTGCTGAATTTTTTTTTCAAACTTTTTAAAAATATTTTTGCATGCAGGCAAACAGTGTGGGCCCAGATCAGACTGCTTCTACAGGAGCAGCCTGATCTGGGTCCACACTGTTTGCAAAAAAAAAATTACTTTTAAGGTAACCAGTAGACGGCAAAGCAGACGTCAATTGACGTGATTGGTATTTTATGGGTTAAGTATTTTTACGGAAAAGCCCTGTCCCCCAGCCCCATTTGCAAAGGATGCCAGGTACTGCCAGGTCAGAATGCTCTGCCTTGGAGATGTTTTCACTGACCATATAACTGTTCAATTTCAGGCCAGAACCATACAGTTCTTCCAAGTATGCCACAGATGCCATTAGTATAGCTCTTAATGAGAGGCTTAACCAGAAGGTATTATTACTGTAGTCAGCCTTGCGGCCCCACCCCCACACATCGGGGCTTGAAGAAATATATGGGCTGCATGATGCTTCCACACAGAGCTGAAACCGACTGCACACAAGTACTGGTAAACAGCTTAGAGGATCTAAGTCTGCCCAGGCAAAGCGATGCGAGTCGGTCCATCAATGCTTACAAACCCTATTGGTTTCATTGGGCGACAGGGCTTGAAATGTCATTTCATCTCAATGTCGGGTAAAAGTCTCACAAAATTAGAAAAAACATCTCCAAATTGACCTTTACAGTGTTGACGGGGACGTTAAACCTCAAATCAAACAAAAGTCAGCCTCGATGGCTCAGTCAGATATGTGGCTCGAGATTTGGAGGTCATGCGTTCGATCCCAACTGGGTCTAGCAACATTGTTCATTGTTTGTTTAATTTGAGGTTAGATGTCCCCTTCAACACTGTATTTCAAGCATCGATGGGCGCCGTCCAGCAACATTGTTTAGTGGAGATTTTTACTGTTACTGTTATTGATTGATCATGAAAATTTTGTTTACATCACGAAAACACGCCTTTATAATTTTGACCCTCTTGAACCCCACTTTTATATAGTAATACTGGGGTTTGCAGGGATAAACCTTATTTTTCTTATTTCTGCTCTAAAATATAGAGTGTGGGTATTCCTTAGAACCGTCTCGATGAGTACCAACAATCTTCATTGTGAGCAGACATCAGAAAATTATCATAATTTTTCATCTGAAAATTTTCATTTTTCGGCGGTAAAATTCGTAGTGTATTTGAATAGGTGTGTTTTCGTAATGAGTTAATCTCTCCCTTCCATTGATTCAAGAAAGGCAGTCCTTGTGACAATATGTGCACTAAACTTGTTAACTGCTTATGTACTGCTTGGGTATGAAAAAGCCAGCCCAGGAAAAGTGAACAGTTGCTTAGGTGAACATGATATAAACACTGTAGACTGGGCCATTAAAAGTCTCTCTCCCACCAAGTTGAGTGAAAAACGTTATTGGAATCAATCATGATCTTTCATGTTAAAGCATTTCCAGGGTCATTTGAAGGTGATGAAAAGCCGACTATTATATGCAAGGACATACGACCTTAATGAACATTTACAAATATTACAGACTGCTAGGAAAAATTGACAGAATGATGTTAAGCTTAACATGAAGGCATGTAAATCAACCTAAGTAAATATTGCAAGTGCAGACAACTCATGAACCCAGTTGATCAGAGTGAACCTGCAGATAACTCATGAACCCAGTTGACCAGAGTGGTTCACTCTGGTCAACTGGGTTCATGATTTATCTGCACTTGATTTGTCTGAAAAGTTTTCAGGTGATTTGTTCATGCTCCTTTATGGAGAATAGGTACAAGATCAGAGGAGGCAACTACTTCAAATCCTTCAAAAGTACTTTTTTGTCTCCCATGTCAGTAGAGGCCAACTCTTAAAAGAAAGAATTTGCTCCTGAGGAGCAAATTCTTTCCTTTTAAGAGTTGACCCCTTTTTCCGTGGGACAGAGCTTATAGAAAAGCGAACAGGAAATTCCGAAAGTTGTCCCCCTTCGAAAAATGGCGGAAAAAATCAACCAGGTGTTCCCCATTCCCCTTAACAAATAGGGTGTGTAAATGTGTAACCATCAGGGTTCATAAGTTACCTGCCCTTGGTGCATCTCAGTTCATTACTCATATGGTTCCTTTGACAGATTTTTATCACACTCTGTATGCTTATATACTGTAATTCAAAGATAGTGCATAGTGACAAACTATGAATTTGGCATTAAAGTATGTAGTCGGACAGATAGGCTAGGCCTGGCAGAGGGCATGAATAAATGTTGCATAACCCAGCCTCTGATCAGGGTCTACGCTCTTTGCCACTCATCTATCTTGAAACAAAATTAGGTAATAAATTGTCTACACAAGTATTGTTTGCCACTGAGCAAATGTTTTGCCACCAAAATATGAATTACAGAGGACCCTCGTTATAATGAGCGTATTTATTTCCTATTATTGTGCCGTTGTTATTGTGCCGTTATAAAGAATTTGCCCTTATAAAGAAACCCAGCTAGGAGTATGATAGGTTATAAAAGGTCTTTTCCCCATCATTACTCCAAGAAACAAATGTTATAGACATTTGTTAGTATTGCATCGGTGAGGCGATTCTAACAAATATCTTTAACATTTGCTTCTTGGAGTATTAAATTACAAGAATCTTTCATGACAATGGATTCGATTTGGACATTTCCGACCCAAGGGAAGCCTAGGTTGCTTGGAATCGAGGCTCAGCCTTGAGCTAGGAATTTGTTTAATTGAAATTGTCGTTCTAACGAGTTTTGCCGTTATAACGAATGTGGGTATAAAGAGGGTTGACTGTAATTTATGATGCCATATGGCTCTTCAAACAGTGTCCAAATACTTAGGGTAAAGGGTAAATAGGGTATTAAATATGATTTAGTGAAAATTTGACATTATATATATTTTCAGGGTGTATATTCCCATGTGACAGGGCCAGGACTGGTTCTATCCAACCTGACTTTCAGTATTTTGCCCTCCTGGTTTTGGCTTCTAGTATTACCATTCTTGTATTTTGTGAGTATACTGCAAGTAACTACTTGACTGGTAAAAACAATTCATAAAATTGGCACATGAGGAGCTGGTCAAATGGTCTAATAAAATTATTTTTCAAGTTCATAGGAGATGATGAAGCATGACCAATTTCTATGAAAACAACAAACCTTCCATACCATGTGCCTGATTGTTGCATGTACATTCCACACTCCTGTGCCAAATTTCATGGAAATTACAGGAAACTTACCAGTTGAATAGCTCTAATATGTCTATTTAACAAATGCATGCAGTGCACAATCAATTAGTAAAAGGCTTTCTTTGGAGGGATGTGCATACTTTTCTTACATGTTTCTGTTCAAAAGTTATCTGTTATATAATATCTTTCCTACTGAGCTGATTCAGTAGGACATTTCTTAAAAACACTAGTGGTGAAGTGGCTATGCTACTTGCCTTGTAAACTAGGGATCGCAGGATCCACTCCAGACTTAAAGATGAGTCTTTAAACCAAGGTCCCCTCTCCGTGCTGTTGGTGAAACATAAATCTCCAACTCTCACTCACTCTTGAAACACTCGAAGTCTGTTTGTGCCAAAAGATAAAATCAAAGCACTGACAAAACAGGTGGATTAATTGTAGTGAAGGCTGGAAAAGTTGTCCTGAACAAGAACTTAGACTGTTTCGCTTTACCCTTTAATTCTTGTACTCTAAGCAAACAGTGTAGACCTTGATCAGATGCGGCAACTGATCTGGGTCAACATTTTTGCCAACCCAATACATGCTTCCAGTCCAGATTCTATAAATAACCCTCTTACACAACACTGACCTCACAGCGATAAAAGTATCCTGGCTATTTTCTATTAATAACCTGGATTCCCAGCAAGTCAATGATAGTCACAATGGCCTTCAGCATTGAAAAGCTACTGTGCTTTGTAACATTGGGTCATTCGTTTATTTTTGGCCAAAAACCACAAAATTTCCTCTTGAAAATGTTGATCTCGGACCCTTTCAGAGGAGCTTCGTGTACAATATAACAAGCAGAAATTTCAGAAGTTGTCCCCCATGCCAAATTATTGCCAAAAATGAGTTGGGAGTCTATCTGTTTATGTTAAAGGGATCAGAAGGAAGGCGGTTTCTTTTAGAATACTTGCTCCTTTATGGAAGATGTTGATCCCTGTAGAGAAAGTTTAAATCTGGCATCAGTAATTTAATTGGATGCATTTCTGACTAGTGATTAGGAGTGGCCAGGTTTGATCCCCACTCCATCTGACAACATTTTTATGTCATGTGTGTTTTACGTCCCACAAACAACTAAGGTCATACGGAGACATGACCTTTGTTTAAAGACTCATCAGAGAGTCTGGAGAAGCCTGGAATCATATCTACGACCCCCAGTTTATGAGGTTTGTAGCTCAACCACTACACCATGGAGGCTTCTACATTCTTTTACAGAGATTGATCATAAGCATTTTCTATGGCCATTCTTGCGCACCAGATAAAGAAATTCATAGTTTTAGCTTGGGATAGAAATTCTGTTCTAACCCTGGTGTTCTTACCCAAAATAGAATATTCTCATGTGTTTGATAAATGCACTGGTTGTATACAACCTCATATACGTCGTAGTTAAGGTTGACGTCACAGCACGTAACGTGACGTCACTAGCATCACACTATTGACATCACAATATGGCGGACGTCGGTAACTGAAATGATGGCACCATTAAATATCTGTGCTAAGAAATGGAAGGTGATGGTTACAGTAAAGAATTCGAAGTGAAGGTGGGTGTTCATCAAGGCTCTGTTCTCAGCCCTCTGCTTTTCATCATTGTTCTTGAAGCCTTGTCATGCAGGTTCTGCTCTGGAGTCCTCTGGGAGGACCTGTATGCTGATGACCTTGTCATCATAGCTGAATCCTTTGAGGAATGGGTCAGGAGGCTCTTAACTTGGAAAAAGGCAATGGAGGCGAAAGGGCTGAGGGTGAATGCAGGAGAGACAAAGATCATGATCTATGGTACAGGTCTGGACCTCCTGCAGAGTACAGGTCAGTTCCCATGTGCTGTATGTCACACTTTAGTGGGCAGCAACAGTATCTTTTGTAATGACTGCAAGTTCTGGGTGCACAAGAAATGCCGTGGGCTCAAGTGCCTGATAGAGGACCCTGATTACCGTTGTACAAGGTGCCAAAGAACTTAGATGACAGACCACAGAGGGAAGTCCAAGTCAGATCCGACAAACTGGAGGTTGTAGCTTCCTTTTGCTACCCAAGTGATATGCTCTCAGCAGCGGGTGGTTGTGACCTTTAAACCACATCACGTGTGAAAACAGCCTGGAAGAAATTCGAGTTGCTACCAGTTCTCTGTTTGCGCCACCTCTCAGTCAAGACACGCGGCCGTGTGTACAGCTCTTGCGTGTGGAGCGCAATGCTCCATGCAAGTGAGACATGGCCATTGACAAAGCCAAACCTCCAACGTCTTCAGTGGAATGACAGGGCAATGATCAGACAGATCTGCAATCTCAAGCCACAGGACGCTGTCACCATCAGGTCCAGTGAGTTACTTGAGCGTCTTGGCATTGAGGACCTGGACCTCATCCTGAAAGAGAGAGTGCTCCGCTGGCATTGACATGTGGATTGCTCCAGTGGTGCAGTCAAGACTGCCTGTGACATACAGGTAGGTGGAAAGCTGGGGCCTGGAAGGCCCAAGATGACCTGGAAGCAGCTGACAGAAAGAGATTGCAGAGAATGGAAGCTCTCTGCTATCGATCCTCATGATAGACAAGCCTGGAGATCAGGTGTAAGATCTGCGATGCGTGCAGCAAGCCAGCTACCTGGAAAGGGGCCCACTTATGTGGACTTTGCCCATGTTAATCAAAAATCTGTTGAAGATGATGATGATGGAGATGATTTAATTAAGAAAATGCATTCCCACACTTAAGGGAAATAATGAAGTTATCGAAGTTTGAACTTCTGATTTTCTGTTTCACTACCTAACAGATAATTTGGAACGTCATTAAGTCAAAAGTTGCATGTGAGCTGTCCTGTAATTTTCATTAAAATCCTTTACCTTATTTACTAGTTTTGTTTGGTATAATAAAATAAATATTACATTCCTGAGAGGGTGATAGTGGAAATGCCTCGGTTGATATTCATATTCCTCAGGGTGACATTTTTCACTATCACCATCACAGGAATGTAATATTTATATATTCACTCCAAACAAAGACGGAGAAAATTCAAATTTATTCCTTGAATTGGTTCAGATAATCTTCAAAGGACACTCATTCATGGAGAGAGTTAAGGATAAAATCTGATCTTGTTTTTCAGTTAGATACATTTGACCCTCTTAAAACGGACAATCAATATAATGACAAAGTTTGTTATATCTCCAAGTGCAGTTGAAGACCCTCGTTATAACGACAGTAGTTGTTCCCTATTATTAAAGAATTTGTCGTTATAAAGAATCCCAGTTAGGAGTATGATAGATAATAAAAGACCTTTTCCCCATTATTATAGCCCCGGCATACGCAGTATGCCATGGGGGTATATAGTTTTCGTATTTTCTGTGTGTGTGTGTGTGTGTGTGTGTGTTAACATTTTCGTGTCCGCTCCATAACTTTTGAACCGCTAGACATATTTTCATGAAACTTCACATAAATGTTAAACACCATGAGACGACGTGCAGAACAGATGAACCGTAACTCTTGCTTTTCTACTTTCAGAGTTATTGCCCTTTGTATGTTTTAATTTGCAGTTTCGTGTCTGCTCCATAACTTTTCAACCGCTTGATATATTTTCATGAAACTTCACATAAATGTTAAACACCATGAGACGACATGCAGAACACATGAACCGTAACTCTTAATTTTCTACTTTCAGAGTTATTGCCCTTTGTATGTTTTAACTTGCATTTTCGTGTCTGCTCCATAACTTTTCAACCGTTTGATATATTTTCATGAAACTTCACATAAATGTTAAACACCATGAGATGACATGCAGAACACATGAACCGTAACTCTTGCTTTTCTACTTTCAGAGTTATTGCCCTTTGTATGTTTTAACTTGCATTTTAGTGTCCGCTCCATAACTTTTCAACCCCTTGATATATTTTCATGAAACTTCACATAAATGTTAAACACCATGAGACGACGTGCAGAACACATGAACCGTAACTCTTGCTTTTCTACTTTCAGAGTTATTGCCCTTTGTATGTTTTAACTTGCATTTTCGTGTCTGCTCCATAACTTTTCAACCCCTTGATATATTTTCATGAAACTTCACATAAATGTGAAACACCATGAGACGATGTGCAGAACACATGAACCGTAACTCTTGCTTTTTGGGATCACTTTTTGTCCGTCTTGCGTCCGTGCGTGCGTGCGTCTGTGCGTGCGTCCGTAAACTTTTCTTCAAACGACATCTCCTCCTAAACCACTGACTGGATTTTGACCAAACTTCACAGGAATGATCCTTAGGTGGTCCCCTTTCAAAGTTGTTCAAATGGTTCTGGTCCATTGCACATTTAGGTCACAGTAGCCAAAAATAGATTTTTTTCACCGAAAACTTAAAAAATCTTCTTCTCTGAAACCGCAAGGCCCAGGTCTTTGATATTTGGTATGAAGCTTCATCTAGTGGACCCCTAACAAGATTGTTCAAATTATAGTGCTGGGGCCAAAAATGCCCCCGCACGGGGGCCATTTGGTTTTACATGGGCTTATATAGGGAAAATCTTTAAAAATCTTCTTCTCTGAAACCGCAAGGCCCAGATCTTTGATATTTGGTATGAAGCTTCATCTAGTGGACCCCTACCAAGATTGTTCAAATTATAGTGCTGGAGCTAAAAATGCCCCCGCACGGGGGCCCTTTCGTTTTACATGGGCTTATATAGGGAAAATCTTGAAAAATCTTCTTCTCTGAAACCGCAAGGCCCAGGTCTTTGATATTAGGTATGAAGCTTTATCTAGTGGACCCCTACCAAGATTGTTCAAATTATAGTGCTGAAGCTAAAAATGTTCCCGCACGGGGGCCCTTTGGTTTTACATGGGCTCATATAGGGAAAATCTTGAAAAATCTCCTTCTCTGAAATCACTAGGCCCAGGTCTTTGATATTTGGTATGAAGCTTCATCTAGTAGACCCCTACCAAGATTGTTCAAATTATAGTGCTGGGGCCAAAAATGCCCCCGCACCAGGGCCCTTTTGTTTTACATAGGCTTATATAGGGAAAATCTTTAAAAATCTTCTTCTCTGAAACTGCAAGGCCCAGGTCTTTGATATTTGGTACGAAGCTTCATCTAGTGGACCCCTACCAAGATTGTTCAAATTATAGTGCTGGAGCTAAAAATGCCCCCTGAATCGGGGCCCTTTGGTTTTACATGAGCTTACATAGGGAAAATCTTGAAAAATCTTCTTCTCTGAAAGCGCATGGCCCAGGTCTTTGATATCTGGTATGAAGCTTCATCTAGTAGACCCCTACCAAGATTGTTCAAATTATAGTGCTGGGGCCAAAAATGCCCCCGCACCAGGGCCCTTTTGTTTTACATAGGCTTATATAGGGAAAATCTTGAAAAATCTTCTCTCTGGAACTGCAAGGCCCAGGTCTTTGATATTTGGTATGAAGCTTCATCTTGTGGACCTCTACCAAGATTGTTCAAATTATAGCCCTGGGGCCAAAAATGCCCCCGCTCCGGGGCCCTTTGTTTTACATAGAAACTGATGAGGCTTGAATAGCCGAAACTACGTAGTATGACCCATCTTCTTTCTTATGAATGTTTTCATTGCTCTTAAAGGAACTCATTTTTGATTTTTAATTATATAGGGAAAATCTTGAAAAATCTTCTCTGAAACCACAAGGCTTAGGTCTTCGATATTTGTTATGACGCTTCAGCTAGTGGACCACTATAAAGATTGTTCAAATTATAGCCCTGAGACCAAAAATGCCCCCGCCATGTGGCCCATTGGTTTTACATAGACTTATATAGGGAAAATCTTTAAAAATCATCTTCTCTGAAACACAAGGCTTAGGTCTTTGATATTTGTTATGAAGCTTCAGCTAGTGGACCTCTACCAAGATTGTTCAAATTATAGCCCTGGGGCCAAAAATGCCCCCGCTCCGGGGCCCTTTGGTTTAACATAGACTTATATAGGGAAAATCTTGTTTTACATAGACTTCTATATGCAGCATAAACCTTTTAAATCCTCTTCTCTGAAACCAGAAAGCCCTGGTCTTTCATATTCGATATGAAGCTTCATCTTGTGGACCTCTACCAAGATTGTTAAAATTTTAGCCCTGGGGCCAAAATTGACCCTGCCCGGGGCCCACTTGTTATGCTTTGGATCAGGTGAGCGAACCAGGGCCCTCTGGGCCCTCTTGTCTACTTTCAGAGTTATTGCCCTTTGTATGTTTTAACTTGCATTTTAGTGTCCGCTCCATAACTTTTCAACCCCTTGATATATTTTCATGAAACTTCACATAAATGTTAAACACCATGGGACGACGTGCAGAACACATGAACCGTAACTCTTGTCTGCATACATTGCAAATTATTTCCCTTTGAAGATTGTAAATTATGTGTCTGCTAACATCTTCGTGTCTTCTCCATTACTTTTATACAGCCCCCGCCCATAGGGGCTTGAAGAAATATATGGGCTGCATGATGCTTCCACGCAGAGCTGAATCCGGCCCGCACACTAGTACTGGTAAACCGCTTAGAGGATCTAAGCCTGTCCAGGAACAGCAGTGCGAGGCGGACCGTCCATGCTAATAAACCCAATTGGTTTCATTGGGCGACAGGGCTTGAGATGTCATTTCATCTCAATGTCTGGTAAAAGTCCCACAAAATTGGAAGCAACGTCTCCAAAATGACCTTTACAGTGTTGACGGGGACGTAAAACCTCAAATCAAACAAACAAAATTGACATAGTTTCATGAAACTCCACACTAATGTTGAACACCATGAGACGACGTGCAGAACACATGAACCATAACTCTTGCTTGCCTACTTTCAGAGTTATTGCCCTTTGAATCTTGAAAATCCCCATTCTATGGAATATGGCCTGTGTATGCAAAGAAGCTTTTGACATTGCTATTTTCAGCTGAGGTGATGGCACTGGCCGGGGGTATACGTGCCCCACTGGGCACTTTTGTCTAGTAACTCCAAGAAACAAATGTTGTAGACATTTGTTGTCCCCCGCCTTTTCGAAGAAAAGCGAGGGGACATAGTATTCGGCTGTCCGTGGTGCGTGGTTCCGAGCTTGTAGTAGGTACCTTGTGAGCGCAACTCCTCCTACAGTTTTAAACAGATCGTTCTGAAATTTTACAGGTGTCTTTATCATGGTTTGAAGTTGTGCATGTGCTTTTTTCAGAATCCTTGAATTAATTTTTTTCACTTTTTTCACATTTTTAACTTAGACTTTTTTTGCATGCTTCCGAATTCATAGTAGGTACCTTGTGAGCGCAACTCCTCCTACAATTTTATACCGATCCTTCTGAAATTTTACAGGTGTCTTTATTATGGTTTCAAGTTGTGCATATACTTTTTTCAGAATTCTTTAATTATTTTTTTTTACATTTTTTTCACATTTTTAACTTAGACTTTTTTGCATGCTTCCGAATTCATAGTAGGTACCTTGATAGCGCAACTCCTCCTACAGTTTTATACTGATCCTTCTGAAATTTTACAGGTGTCTTTATCATGGTTTGA
Organism: Lucinisca nassula; assembly: GCA_963580285.1. Classification (NCBI taxonomy): domain Eukaryota; kingdom Metazoa; phylum Mollusca; class Bivalvia; order Lucinida; family Lucinidae; genus Lucinisca; species Lucinisca nassula. The sequence goes on from OY757025.1 coordinate 58,427,124, forward strand.
AGTTGTGCATATGCTTTTTTCAGAATTCTTTAATTAATTTTTTTCACTTTTTTACATTTTTAACTTGGACTTTTTTCATGTATCAATTCTATGAAAGAGTATAATGTAGTAGGTACCTTGTGAGCGCAACTCCTCCTACAGTTTTATACCGATCCTTCTGAAATTTTACAGGCGTCTTTATCATGGTTTGAAGTTGTGCATATGCTTTTTTCAGAATTCTTTAATTAATTTTTTTTCACATTTTTAACTTAGACTTTTTTCATGCATCAATTCTATGAAAGAGTATAATGTAGTAGGTACCTTGTGAGCGCAACTCCTCCTACAGTTTAATGCCACTCCTTCCAGAACTTAAATTGGTTGAATTATGGTCTAAAGATATGTATTTGCTTTTTACAGAATCTTAAAATAATTCTTTTCACTTTTTTCACATTTTTAACTTAGAGTTTTTTTGGCCCATCTATAATATGAAACTGGATATATAGTAAGTACATTGTGAGTGCAACTCCTACAGTTTAAAACTGATCCTTCAGAATCTTTACAGGTGTTTTGATATGGACTGAAATGTGCATGTGCCTTTCACAGACTCCTTTAATTATTGTTTTTCACTTTCCGCATTAAGTGATACCAATGGTTGCCTGGTTAACTTACTTATTGTTTAACCTCACAAATGAAAATAAGGCGGGGGACATAAATTCTCTTTGGAATTTGCTTGTTAGAATCGCCTCGTTGAGGCAATTCTAACAAATATCTTTAGCATTTGTTTCTTGGAGTATTAGATTACATGACCCTTTCATGACTGGATTCGATTTGTGCATTTCCAACCCGAGGGAAGCCCACACCACTTGGAATTGAGGCTAAGCCTTTAACTAGGTAGTCATTCCATTGAAATTGCCATTATAACGAGTTTTGCCGTTATAACGAATGTAGGTATAAAGAGGGTTGACTGTATTTACTGTCATTAAACATTCAGACTCAGAAGCTCAGTCGGATGTGCATCTGACGGGTGATCCGGAGGGCACTGGTTCGATACCTGCTGCATGCCACGGCCAGCAACATTCTTTCATGGAGATTGATCATGAAATCTTTTCTACAGTCATTCTCTCCCTTCCCTTTATTCAAGAAGGACTCAGTTTCCGGTGCAAACTATGCATTGTACTGGTTAACCACTTAAGTATGTCTGCTCTGGAAGTGTGTTTAGGTAAATTGGCTGTCTCAATATGACATAAATTGTGTTGGCTGGGCCAGTAACTCCAAAAAAAAAGCGCCCCCGCCCATCGGTGCTTGAAGAAATAGATGGGTTGCAGGATGTTTCCACGCAGAGCTGAAACCGACCTGCACATGAGTAATGGTAAACCGTTTAGAGGATCTAAGCCTGCCCAGGCAAAGGGGTGCGAGTCGGCCCATCCATGCTCATAAATGCTATTGGTTTCATTGGGCGGCAGGGCTTGAGATGTCATTTCATCTCATTGTCGGGTAAAAGTCCCACAAAATTGGAAGCAACGTCTCCAAAATGACCTTTACAGTGTTGACGGGGAGGTTAAACCTCAAATCAACAACAACAACAACTCCAAAACAAATAAAACCAAACATCCAGACAAAAAACAACAACAACAGTTGCTCAAAGTCAAACGATAGAATATAAAAGAAGTTTTTAGTGTGTTACACGTATTAAAATTTAAATGTATTGCACATCAGCTCATTAGCAAGAAAGTTAATTTATTGCATGGACACCCTTACTGAACCAATCATTGTTCTTTCCAGATGCGTATATTTGTTTCCTCATTAACCTGCAGTGCCTATAATGGAGCCGAATCATTGGTATGTATATTAGTGGCAACTAGGATTGGCAGGGTGGGGCAGTTCAGGGCCCAGCTGTTCAAAGCTCCGTTAGCTTAACGAGCTCGTTAGTGGTCATATTGTTAGCTGTTCTAGCAAGTACAATGTCTTTTATATTATTTTTGCTGATAAAATGAGAGCAGCTTTTGCATTTGCAAAAGCTGCTCTCATTTTTTCAGCAAAAATATTAGCATATTTGCCTTATTAAATGATCATAGTTTTAACGTTACCTTAGCTAATGGTGTCATTAGTTTCGAACAACTGGCCCCAGATGTTTAAAGATCACAAATCTTTCAAAATGAATTCATTAGTTATTCATCACGAAAACATGCTTATATAATTTTGACCCCCTTAAAGGTGCATTATTGAGCTATCTGGAAAAAAAGCTTTTCCAAAAATAAAATACATATAGCCAGTATTTTTCTTCAAAACAATACAAATGAATGCATTTTATGCAAAAATGTGAAGAATTATGATGACAGGTAAACGAGTTTGAGAGGGATTCCCTAACTAGGTTTCGAACACTAGTTAGATCAATTTTTAGTTCGTGACAAAAATAGAATCCCCTTATATGACGTTATGTGACGTTCATTTTTGGCCTTGTTTGCTTAGGCCATGCCTGAATCGGAAAAAAATATGACGCTGAATACCATGCCATAAGTAATGACACTCAGAGACGATACTGTCGCCATGTATGTGTAAAGTGACAGATTTATTTTTAGAACAGAAATTCTGAACACATGTTCAGAGCGAAGGGTAAACACGAATGAAAACGACCATTTTTGCAAAGTTCTGAAGCTGTATTTGGCTCCAAAAGTGTACACATGACAAAGGAGTATGCATTGAAGATAAAAACCAGAAAAAAAATGTTGAGACCCGGTAGCTCAATAATGCACCTTTAAACCCCACTTTCATATAGGAGTAAACAGTAGTATTCTTATTTCTGGTCAAAAACAGAGATTTCGGATACTCGTTAAAACTGCATTAGAACTGCCTCACAGAGGCAGTTCTATTGAGTTCCCACAATCTTTGTTTTGAGCAAGAATATGAAAAATATCAGATTTTTTTATCTGAAAATTTTCAATTGGCTTAGTGATAAAAGAAATTCAGAGAGCAACTTCAAAATGTCCAAATATTCTTATTCACACAACGTTTCAGTCTGTAATGGGCTTCATCAGGTGTAATAAACAAGTAGACAGGAAATGACGTCACATTATGTGGGTGACGACGACGTCAAGATGAAACACGTCAGTTGGCGTAAAATGTCAAAATATGGGATCTGTATAAGATACATATTACTGACAGAAATGCAGTTGAAAAGCAAACATAAATGAAGTCAGTAAAAACTTTATAAAGACTCATTACCCTCATCTTGCTGAATATCTTAATTAGCCACACCCATTTCTGAATATCAGCCAATCAGCTGACATGACATAATTTCTTTTTTGTTTCAAATTCAAAAAACTGAAAGTCAAACACTGTAGATACTGATCCGATGGCTACTTCCTAAGTCATCTGATCTGGATCCACACCGTTTGCAAAGGCAGGTGTTTTGTGAACAGCAGGATAAGGGCTAAATTCCTTTATCCTGCTGAATATTTTAATTAGCCACACCCATTTCAGAATATCAGCCAGTCATTGAGGCAGTTCTAGTGAGTACCCACAACCTATGTCTTGGAGCAGAAAAAAAATTTGTTGCAGAAATAAAATTTGTTGTTAGTAAAAATTTTCAGTATAATTGAATAGGCGTGTTGTCAAAATGATTGATTGCGGCACCCGCCAATTGGGGCTTGAAGAAATAGATGGTCTGCATGATGTATCCATGCAGAGCTGAAACCTACCCGCACACTAGTACTGGTAAACCGCTTAGAGGAGACTCTACATTGCTTTCATAGACCCAGAGAAGGCACTTAATCAAGTACCCTGGAAGATTATCTGGTTGGCACTGAAAACTTGGAGTCTACAACTGGATTGTGCAACCGGTCCGGGGGGTAAATGTGGGGAACCGTGTTGGTAACGTTTACAGTGAAGGTTACAGGCTCATCCAGTGATGATTTTTTTCTTTAAGCTAAATTCTAAATTTATCCACCCACCCAACTGAGGCAATGGCCAAATATGACCGACTCAGTATGAGAAGAAAGATAGATAGATAGTGAAGAGTTCGAAGGTCCGTGTTCATCCAGGCTCTGTTCTCAGCCCACTGGTTTTCATCAGTATGCTTGGAAAATAGAAGTGAAGGCAATGACACACAAGTTCCGCTCTGGAGTCCTCTGGGAGGACCTGTATGCCGATGACAAGTGCTGATGACCTTGTCATCATAGCTGAATCGCTCGAGGAAAGTGCCAGGAGGCTCTTTACTGTGAAAGAAGCGATGGAGGGCTGAGAGATATTGCCGGAAAGATGAAAATCATGATCTGTGTTACTGGCCTAGACCCCCTGCAGAGGTCAGGTGAGTTCCCATGTGCTGTATGTCACACTGGGGTGGGCAGTATATTTTGCAATGGCTGCAAGTTCTGGGAGCACGAGAAATGCAGTGGGCTAATGTATCAAGACTGGCTGCGACATACAGGTAGATGAAAAGCAAGGGCCTTGGGGGCCCAATATGATATTGAAGCAGCTGACCGAGAGATTGCAGAGAGTGGAAGCTCTCTGCTACTGACCCTCATTATAGACAAACCTGGAGATCTGGTGCGAGATCTACCATGCATGCGTCAAGCCAGCTACCTGGAAAAGGGCTCATTTATGTGGGTGTTGCCCCTGTACCCGCATGTTGATAAAATTCCAGTGATTATGGTCTACCTGCCTATGTTGTAAAGCTACACACTCTGGCACAGTTTAGCAGTGCTGTTTGCCAGGTGGTTCATGCTTCTCCTTTAAAGACCAGTCTCTGTCTCTGTTTTTATCTTTTAACTATACTAACACTCTCTTTTTGCAATGTACAAACTCATCTCACCAACTTTCCTTTTCCTTTATTTCAGCTAACATCTTTCTATAGATAGATAGATAGATAGATAGATAGATAGATAGATAGATAGATAGATAGATAGATAGATAGATAGATAGATAGATAGATAGATAGATAGATAGATAGATAGATAGATAGATAGATAGATAGATAGATAGATAGATAGATAGATAGATAGATAGATAGATAGATAGATAGATAGATAGATAGATAGATAGATAGATAGATAGATAGATAGATAGATAGATAGATAGATAGATAGATAGATAGATAGATAGATAGATAGATAGATAGATAGATAGATAGATAGATAGATAGATAGATAGATAGATAGATAGATAGATAGATAGATAGATAGATAGATAGATAGATAGATAGATAGATAGATAGATAGATAGATAGATAGATAGATAGATAGATAGATAGATAGATAGATAGATAGATAGATAGATAGATAGATAGATAGATAGATAGATAGATAGATAGATAGATAGATAGATAGATAGATAGATAGATAGATAGATAGATAGATAGATAGATAGATAGATAGATAGATAGATAGATAGATAGATAGATAGATAGATAGATAGATAGATAGATAGATAGATAGATAGATAGATAGATAGATAGATAGATAGATAGATAGATAGATAGATAGATAGATAGATAGATAGATAGATAGATAGATAGATAGATAGATAGATAGATAGATAGATAGATAGATAGATAGATAGATAGATAGATAGATAGATAGATAGATAGATAGATAGATAGATAGATCTAAAACAGACCTAATTTGTTGTCATACGCTAGACTTGTCTTCGGTAAAACTCTGAACATCGTCCGAAGGTTCTGGAACATGGTATAGCAGACTGTCAGTCTTGTTTTCGCCCTATTAGACAACTTCCGCAACTTCCGGGAAGACAGATGGCAGAAAAAACGCCAGAACGACCTAAGCTTAAAGTATATAGGGCTGTATGTTAATTTTCTTGGTCAGATTCTCTATCGTAGAACTCACTTTGCTCGCGGTGTGCGGAGCTCATCGCGAGCTGTGCTCGCTATAAATGTTAATCAATATTAGACGACATGCAGAGCGCAATAACTACAACTGTCGCATTTATACTTTTTGAGTTATCTCCCTTGGAAGTTTGTCGGTATGTATGGGCAAATCGTGTCCGGTCAATAACTTTATTTTTAGATGGATTTTGAAATTACTTGGCAGAAATATTAACCACCATGAGACGATGTGTGGCGCGCATGACACAGGACGGTACCTCAAAGGTCAAGGTCATACTAAGAGGTCAAAGGTCAAAAAAGGGGCCTTTTTTTCGTGTTTGGTCAATAACTTTCTTATTTTTAGATGGATTTTGAAATTACATGGCAGAAATGTTAACCACCATGAGTCGATGTGTTGAGTGCATGACCCAGTTTGGTACCTAAAAGGTCAAGGTCATATTTAGGGGTCAAATGTAAAAAAGGGGCCTTTTTTCGTGTTTTGTCAATAGCTCTTATTTTTAAATAGAATTTGAAATTACTTGGCAGAAATGTTAACTATCATGAGACAATGTGTTGCTTGCATGATTCAGGTTGGTACCTCAAAGGTCAAGGTCATACATAGAGGTCAAAGGTAAAAAAGGGGCCTTTTTTTCGTGTTTGGTCAATAACTTTCTTATTTTTAGATGCATAATAAGGAATAAGTGCATTAGAATGGGGATAACTGTATTGAAAATTTTCATTTGGGGAGATAAATCGTCGGTTTTACGGTCGCAAATTACGTTTTACGGCTCCGCTAACGCGTCGCCGTAAAACGAAATTTCCGACCGTAAAACCTCCGATTTACCTCCCAAAATGATAATTTTCAGTACAGTTAACCCCTAAATCATTGCGAATCTACAGGGAACACAGGTTTAGATGGATTTTGAAATTGCTTGGCAAAAATGTTAACCACCATGAGACAACATGTTGTGCACATGACCCAGTTTGGTAACTAAAAGTTCAAGGTCATACATAGAGGTTAAAGGTAGAAAAAGGGGCATTTTTTTGTGTTCGTTCAATAACTTCCTTATTTTTAGATGGATTTTGAAATTACTTGGCAGAAATGTTAACCACCATGAGATGGTGTTGTGCATGCATGACCCAGGTTGGTACCTCAAAGGTCAAGGTCATACTTAGAGGTAAAAAAAGGGGCCTTTTTTCATGTTTGGTCAATAACTTTTTTATTTGTAGATGAATTTTGAAATTACTTGGCAGAAATGTTAACCACAATGAGACGATGTGTCTCTTGCATGACCCATGTTAGTACCTTAAAGGTCAAGGTCATACAAAGAGGTCAAAGGTAAAAAAGGGGCCTTTTTTAGTTTTCAGTCAATAACTTCTTATTCCTGTTCCTGGATAGATTGTGAAATTACTTGGCAGAAATGTTAACCATCATGAGACAATGTGTTGCATGTTAGACCCAGGTCGGTACTGCCAAGGTCAAGGTCATACTAAGAGGTCAAAGGTCAAAAAATGTCTTTTTTTGTGTCCAGTCAATAACTTCTTTATTTCTGGATGAGCTTTTTAAAGTAACCTTGCAGAAATGTTCACCTTCGTTAGACGATGAGTCATGTGCAAGACCAAGGTCCATACCTGCAATGTCAAGGTCATACCTAGAGGTCAAAGGTCAGAAAAGGGGCCTTTTTTGTGTACAGTCAATAACTTTCTTATTCTTTGATGGATTATGAAATTACTTGGCAGAAATACCATCATGAGACGGTGTGTTGTACCTCAAAGGTCAAGGCCATACTTAGAGGTCAAAGGTAAAAAAGGGATTTTTGTGTACGGTCAATAACTTTCTTATTTCTCCATGAACTTTTTAAAGTTACTTTGCAGAAATGTTCATCTCCATTAGATGATGTGTTGCACACTAGATACCTCCAATGTCAAAGTCATACTTAGAGGTCAAAAAGGGGGAGACATCTGTGTTTTTGTAGAAAAACAAATTCTAGTTTACTACCTGATGTTGTGTGTGAAAATAGCTGAATGAGTGACAAACTGTGTAGACCCTGATGAGATGGCACATTCTGCGACATCTCATTGTGGTCAGCACTGTTTGCTCAGGCCTGTCTGTCAGAACATGTATGGTCAATTCCTAGTATTTGACGTTGCAGGTATGGTTAACAAGACAAAAGCCTGAAACGCTTGATCCCAGAAGTAAATATTGTAGTCGGTGTTCCGTTTTCTTTCAGCGTTATGTAGGAACTTTGAAGGTAAGTGCAATTTCAGAAATAATCATGACAGCGTTTCATTTTGGTTGACGGTTTAGTATGTGACAGCCCAGTTAACACTGTTAAGATGATGTTGAGTGACTCAGTTTACCTAACCACACTTTATTTGGGCAGACTTGCATACATAAGTGGATGTCCAGAACTGTTCAAATGTTTTTCAACGGAAAATGATATCCGCATGCCTTAAATCAGCGGAAGAGTTTCTTTGGGCAGTAGGTCTTGAGATGTCATTTCATCTCAGTGCCAGGTAAAAGTCCCACATCATTGGAAGCAGTGTGTTCAAAATGACCTTAATAGTTTTGACAGGGGCAAATCTCAATTCAAACAAACTCACTGCCATAAGGAGATGATTTCTATATTAGTGATAGGCTTACTGTCAGATTCTGAACCAGTTTTTATTGTACAAAAGGGCCTCCGTGGCCTAGTGGTTAAGAGCACTGACTCTTGATCATTAGGTCTTTCACCGTTGTGGTTCGAGCCTCGCTCGGGTCACATGTGAGACGCCAAGTTCTGCAACGGAAGGTCAGGTGGTTTTCCTCCAGGTACTCCGGTTTTCGCCCACCTTTGATTAACGATCGGCTCGATATGAGTGAAATGATCTTGAAAGGGCCGTAAAACCAAACCCCGTCTCAAAAAATAAATTTATATTGTACAAAAATGTTTGCAATTTATATATCGAATAAAATATTGTTCAAGCCAAGGAAATATATAGGGAAATGGATAATAATAGTTGGTCAAAACTGACAATGACCAATCTTAATCATATTTGACAAATGTTACTATTTGTGTGTTCTAAGATGGCTGATGAGACCAATTCTAGCTGTGAACTGTCTGTTGCAAATAGAGCAATAGAGGCTAGAGGAAGACAGCTCTGTTGGTGATGCCTTAGCTCTGGCTTTGTGCTGTGCGTGTTTCTGCTCAGCTTCACTGAATCTTTTTGCCTCATACTCATTGGCACCCCTTTTGATGAGACCTCACCACTTTGTTCTGTCCTGTTAGCCAAGTTCAGCATGAAAAATGTTTCATATACTTTGGACCTGGTGATAGCTGTACCATTACTGATGAAATCATTCTTAGAAAATCATCTTTTGCTTTTACAGCTGGATGTCAGTGAAACTGTGGTTGATGAATTGTACAAGAGACTAGACAACATGTACAATCAGTTCAAGACAAAACACAAGAAGAAAGACGCTGTCTTGCAGAATGGATTCCATTCCTGATTAGTTTAGAAATCGAGGAATACTTTTGTTTTCCATGACCATTCGGACACTTCAACTCCTTACCATACTTTTTCTAAAATTTGAACAAGTACAATTTAGTACCTGATATTGTGTCTCTACTACACTGTTTCCTCAAGCTTGTACATATAAAGGGTGTAAATATAGTAATCCTGAGCAACAGTGCCTTCCAATATGTACACACATGGAAAACAAAAATCATTGCAAATCTACATGGAACACAGGTTTAACTACCTTTCTTAAGGGGAATGGATACACCTGGCAGATTTTTTCCGACATTTTTCAAAGGGAGACAATTTTCGGGACTTCCTGCTCACTTTATCTATAAACTGTCCTACGGAAAAGGGGTCTACTCTAAAAGGAAAGAATTTGCTCCTCAGGAGCAAATTCTTTCCTTTAAGAGTTGACTCCCTCAGGAGCTGATTCTTTCCTTCAAGAGTTGACCCATTTTGACAAGGGATACAAAAAATACTTTTGCAGGAGTTGCGTACCCTGATGCAGGAGTTGCCTACCCTGAAGGTAATCCATTCCCCTTAAAAGAATGGATACATCTTGCATATTTTCCACAATTTTTACAAGGTAAGCAATTTTTGTGACCTACTTTCTGCTTGCTCTACTGTAAATTGAGCTACTCTAAAAAGACTCTTGTTCTTGGAGATGTTGCACTGATGAGCTAGAAATCCTTCATGCGGACTGAACAAATTATTTGTCTATAGCGCAACAGAACCAAAGCAGAGGACATGTGTGGCCATGTAAAATCAATTTAAGCCCTGCTACAATCCCTATTTTTAAGTGCATATCGATTTATTGTTTACAATGGATGCGGCCATGTTTTATATTCCTATACTTGATTTGTTTATGCCACGCCTTAAACGGCATACAAAAGAGCGTGGCTTATGCTAACTACTGTACCAAACTACCGCAAAATACTGAAGGGGATGGTATTTATTCTGGAGTTTTTATCTGCTAGAAATAAATTTAATAGGATTTTGTCCAAAATAAAACAAATCCCAAGATCTTCTGCTCTATATTGCCGAAGATGAAGAAAATATATAAGACAAAATTCTACAAAAAAGTGTTTGTATGCCCCTGCATCAGATGATGCTGGGGGGCGTAGAGTGTTTCGGTTTTCCGTACGTGCGTCAGTGGGTACGTACATACTTGGATCCGAATGTACGTCCTTCTGTAGGAGAGTGTGTACGTACGTACGTAATCCTGTTAGACTCAGGTTAAGGTTTTTGTACAAGGTAGAACTTGAGCTCATATTTTCTAAACCATACAATAGATTTGGTTTATATTTAGTATGATGATAGATATAGGTCCAAAGTTTTATTCAGCAATGCCCCCACCCATACCCGTGACCTCAAGGTTAAGGTCACAAACTTAGAAATTTCTGACGTTTTAGACCCACGTTAAGGTCTTTGTACCAGGTAGAATTTGAGCTCATATTTTCAAATCATACAATGGATTTGGTTTATATTCAGTATGATGATAGATATAGGTTCAAAGTTTCATTCAGCAATACCCTCATCCATACCAATGACCTCAAGGTCAAGGTCATGGACGTTGAAATTTTTAATGTTTAAGACCCAGGTTAAGGTATTTGTACCAGGTAGAACTTGAGCTCATATTTTCCAAACCGTGTAATGAATTTGGTTCATATTCGGTATGATGATACATATAGGTCCAAAGGTTTATTCAGCAATACCCTCACCCATACCCATGACCTCAAGGTCAAGGTCGCAGACTTAGAAAATTTTTATTGTTTAAGACTTAGGTTAAGGTATTTGTACCACGTTGAACTTGAACTTTTATGATTCATTTGGTTCATATTTGGTTTGATGATAGATGCAGGTCCAAAGTTTTATTCAGTAATACCCCCACCCATGCCTATGACTTCAAGGTCAAGGTCGCAGACATAGAAATTTTCAAATTTAAGTATGTTAATAGCTTATATTTTCCAAACTTGATAATGGATTTGCTTCATATTTGGTATGACAATAGTTGCAGGTCCAAATTTCATTGAGCCATACCCCCCATCCCTTACCGCAAGGTCAAGGTCACAGACATAGAATTTTTTATAGTATATTTTTTGAGAGTTCATATTTCCTGAACCATGTGATCAATTTGCTACATATTTGGAATGATGATAGATACAGGTAAAAAGTTTCATTCAGCCATAACCCCGCCCCTGCCACATGACCTTAAGGTCAAAAGGTTGCAGACTTAGAAATGTTCAATGTAAACGTTTGTAGTAGCTCATATTTTCCAAACCATTTGATGAATTGAGTTCCTATTTGGTATGTTGATAGTTATTTGTTGTTTTTTGGGGGGTGGTGGGGGGGTTGTGTTGTATTGACACATTTCTAGTTTTTGTTTTTTTTCTTTTTTGTTTTTTTTTCTTTTTGTTTTCTTACTGGTTTGTCTATATTTTTATCATGCAACCTAAAACTAAACATGAATCTGGAAACTTTATATAGTATAATCTAAGGGCCCTAAATTTCCAAATGACTCCCTTTTCCAAAGTCTGTGGGCCCAAGGGCCCCCTAACCCCGAATCCTAGATTGAACACTGTGGGTGTCGAAATAAACAAGTAAGGAAAGAAGAGCTGAAACATTTTAACCCATAAAATGCTAATCACGACAATTGTCGTCTGCTTTGCCATCTGCTGATTACCTTAAGAATAAATTTTTGCAAGCAGTGTGGAGACTCTTTGCCTGTATGCAAAAATATTTTTAATTGAGCAGACGACATAAGCAGATGACATTTTCAGATGTTTTTTTCAGCATCTTAAATTTTGTTTTAAAAGAACTCATATTTAAGCTGATCTTTGTCCCAGAATTCCACAGTATACCATATTTACTATATGTATTGGACAGATAGGCCTGAGCAAACAGTATGAGACGCTGAGGAATCGGGCATCTTATCAGGATCTACATTGTTTGGCACACATCTAGCTATATTTACAAGAACATCAGGTAGTAAATTGTCATACCTGTGATACCTCCCTCATCAGGAGGGAGACTCCCTAAGTTTGATGCTAAATTTTGCCCTATTTATGCAAAATTTTTGTAAAATTTTGTAATCTCCCTCATTTGAACTGAGAATTTCCCTATATATTCTTTACATCTCCCTCATCACAATGGCAAGTCTCCCTCATACAGTTAAAAAATTATCACAGGTATGAATTGTACTTGTTCAAATTTAGAATGAGTATGGTACAGAGTTGAGATATTTCAATATCTAGGGTAAATTATATGAAATACCAGTCGCTAGACATTTTTGATAATCAAACTCATCTGTATGTAGCAAGGATTACATTTAATCATTCAGAACTTTAAAAGGAGCTTTCTTTATACACAATGATTTCTCCAGCCCTGGAAGCATCTCCAAAATGACTACTTTTTTTATGAAAACCCAAGATATTTTTCGTATTCATACTGCAATCATAGGTTGTGGGTGCTTGTTGGAACTGCCTTATTGAGATGGTTCTAACGAGTACCCACAACCTATGTCTTGGAGCAAACATAGGTTGTGGGTGCTCGTTAGAACTGCCTCATTGAGGCGGTTCTAACGAGTACCCACAACCTAAGTCTTGGAGCAGAAATAAGAAAAATAATGTATAACCCATTAAACCCAAGTTTTCTCTATATAAAATGGGGTTTGATGTGTGTTCATTTCATGGACTTGTTCACGTGATGATGTGGATACATGTACTTTTCTTGTTCATCAGTATTTAAGAAGAGCTTTTTACCAGATATTTATATTTACATGTATTTACACAATTTATTTTTTTATAGCATAGGGGCTTGAAACACTTCGCGATAGAAAAAATATGTAATACTAAAACTGTGTTTTACTTTCTCTACTTTTCTTAGTTTTATGTACTTTTACAACCTGACACATACAGTGATACAAGCCCCTATGTTTTAGACCTTTCATGAAACTGACTGCTGCCTATATATTCGATTTAGCTTTATAATCATTGTAAACAAAACCCAGCTCCGAGTACCAGATTATAGTGAGTAAGTAGGGTTATAAAAGAATAACTATTAACCTTTACCACTCTCTAGGTAAATTCAGCAGACGACAAATTGTTGATATTTTCTTATTTTTCCCAGAAAACGGGACTTGACATCTCATGCAAATTGTCTCCATAGGAGACAATTTGCATGTGATGTCAAATCCTGTATTCTGGGAAAATTTGAAAAAAATATTTCAAAATGTTGTCTGCTGCTAAAAAAAAAAAAATACCCAGCATGCAGAGCTTTAATTCTTCATAAAAAGCTGTGTTGTGGGTTCATGTTTGAATCGTCTCTAACAAGTATCCACAACACAGGTTTCTAAAGAGAAATACCGTAATGATCCTAAGTATTGGGACAGACAGGCCTAAGCAAACAGTGCAGACCCAGTCAGACTGCCTGATCAGGGTCTACACTGTTTGCCAGTCCATCTGCACCTTATGGACTCCTTGCTGGACCATGAAAAAATTTGTTAAAATTTTAGAAGAATTACAGCAAGTCCTCAAGGTGTCTGAATTTTTAGAATTTTACGGTAAGTATTATCCTTTAATTATCCTCGTTACGTCGCATTATCTTGAACTATGCTTGTCATTTAATATGAAAACACGCCTATACAAACGTATTGAAAATTATACCAACAAAGAAAATTAAAATATTTCTGTTCAAAACATAGATTGTGGGTACTTGTGACAACTGCTTCATCAAGGCAGTTCTAAGGAGTACCCACAACATGTGTTTGAGCAGAAATACATTACGAAAAACATGCCTATACAAATACATTGTAAAATTTTACCACCGAAAAACGACAATTTTAAGATGAAAAATTGTGATATTTTTTTTAAATAAGAAGAATAAGGTTTACCCCTGTAAACCCCAGTTTTGCTATATAAAAGTGTGGTTCAAGGCAGTCAGAATTATATAGGCAAGAAAAATGATGTATACCCCTGTAAACCCCAGTCAACAGGGTTCAAATTGATATAGGTGCTTCTTAATGATGAACTGCATTTCTTGTGCATTATTGGTGTATTACTGGTGATTTGGAGTATAAATCCAATAGCTAAACTGCTGATGAATACTCAATAGCTTGCATATATAGAATAGAATAAAATAAAATATTTTCACACCAAATCAAAGTGCCTTTTGAAGGTTAACCCTTAAGATGCCAAGAAAAACTGTTTGAAAATGTCGTCTGCTTATGTCATCTGCTCAGTCTTCTTGCAAACTTTTAAAAAACATTTTTGCACACAAGCAAACAGTTTGGACCCGGATCAGACTTCTTCTAGAGGAGCGGCCTGATCTGGGTCCAAACTGTTTGCTGATGATTTTACAAGTAACCGACTGACGACAAAACAGACGACAATTTTTGTGATTGGCTTTTTATAGGTTAAAAACTATCTATGTAAAAAAATACTTTGGAAACTGTGAAAACTAAACACATACCTGCCAAATCAGAAAAACTTCAAGTCCTGACTATTTTACCTTGAATATAATGTGAATTTCGTCTGTGTAATTCCAGATCCTCTCTTTTCTGAATTTTGCAGAGCATATTTCTTCTGTCATTAAAAGTTTATCAGTCTTATCTGAACATGTGTTTTGACAAAAACTTACAAGTACACTTTGAGACACTCGAGTATTGGTCAGACATGACCTGCTTGGAAAAAAGCATAACCTAGATGCTTGTACACCTGGCAAACTTAAAAATTTTGCTTACAGGGCACTAAAACAGTCCACACCGATTGTTTCATGTCAAAGATCTATATATACAACAAAATTCCGCTATTAAGACCAGCTAAATTTAAGACTAATTCTGAGCACTTTTAAAAGCATATTAAGAAGGCTTCATTTATTCCTTCTTTGTGTTTTCTGCACCATCGTCTTCTAGTTGGAGACCACCTTTGGAACTGTTCAAAAGTGGTCTTAAGACCACTTTTGAACAGTTCCAAAGGTGGTCTTAATATAGGAATTTTACTGTATTTCAATATCATCATGACATTTACTGAGGGTTTGCCAAATTCATGTGACATGATAGTGTAGAGTTGTAAATATAGCTCATTGATTGCTAATTCAAAACCTGATAGTAAATTAAACTTTAAGCCATAGTACTTTTTTATGCCCCGCATCGGCATGATGCCTGTGGCATATAGTTTTTCAGTTTTCCGTATGTGCATGCGTACATGTGTATGTGTGTGTGTACGTACGTACGTGATCCTGTCACCTCAGGTTAAGGTTTTTGAAACAGGTAGAGCCTGAACTTTTAGAACCCATATTTTCCTAACCATTTAATGGAACTGGTTCATCTTTGGTATGATGATAGATATAGGTCCAAAGTTTTATTAAGCAATACCCCCACCCATGCCTGTGACCTCAAGGTCACAGACTTGAAATTTTCAATGTTAAAGACTCAGGTTAAGGTTTTTGTAACAGGTAGACCTGAACATTTTAGATCTCATATTTTCCAAACCATTTGATGGAATTGGTTCATATTTGGTATGATTATAGATATAGGTCCAAAGTTTTATTCAGCGATACCCCCACCCATGCCCATGACCTCAAGGTCAAGGACTTAGAAATTTTCCATGTTAAAGACTCCAGTTAAGGTATTTGTACCTGGTAGAACCTGAACTTTTATGATGGCTTTGGTTCATATGATGATAGATATAGGTACACACAATGTTTTATTCAGCAATACCCCCACCCATGCCTATGACCTCAAGGTCAAGGTCACAGACTTAGACAATTTTAATGTTAAAAGATTTTAAAGAGCTCAAATTTTCCAAACCATATTATGGATTTGGCTTATATATGCTATGATGACAGATACAGGTCCAAATGTTTATTTGGCAATAGCCACACTCATGCCTATGGCTTCAAGGTCAAGGTCACAGACTTAGAATTTTTTAATTAGATATTTTAAGAGTAGATATTTTCCAAATCGTGTGATGGATTGAGTTTATATTTGGTATGATGTTAGATACTTGTCCATTTTATTCAGTGATGCCCCCACCCATGCCCATGAGCTCAAGGCCAAGGTCACAGACTTAGAAATTTTTGATTAGATATTTTAAGAGTTTATATTTTCCAAATTGTATGATGAATTAAGTTTATATTTGGTATGATGATTGATACTGGTCCAATACCCCACCCATGCACGTTCCCTAAAGGTCAAGGTCACAGACAAAGAAATTTTTTATTTAAAGTTTATTAAGAGCTCATACTCACCAAACCATATAGATTTGCTTCATATTTGGTATGATGATAGTTACAGGTCCAAAGTTGTATATGCCCCCACCCCTGACCTCAAGGTCAACGTCACAGTCTTATTATGTTTTTAAAGTTTTAGGGCTCATATTTATAGATTGGCTTCATATTTGGAATGATGATAGATACAGGTCCCAAGTCTCATTCACCCATACCAACGACCCTGCCCATGACCTCAAGGTCAAGGTCACACACTTAGAAAATTTTGTTGCAACATGGATTTTTGGGTGAGGCGGGGCCCTTGGCGGGGGCATCTGTGTCGTCTGGACACATTTCTAGTCTTTGCATTTTTTTCATATTGAATAAAATGATATATAAAATGTTATGTCCATGTTTTCATGTGAATCAATTACCATTGGCTGAAAGTAATATCATGAAACGACCCCCATAAGTCGTACCTTGTTTACACCGAACTCTGTTCCAAACAAATGTTATGTTCCCAGAGGTGCTCAGTTTTCACAGGTTTCACTGTTCACATAGTCATTTACAATATAAACACATACATGTATTGTATGCAAGCAATATAAACTCAGGAATGTCTGTGGGTCTCATACAAGATCCATTGTGAAAAGTATTTTGTCTTTTGTCCGTACAAGTTCAAGTAGAGGCCAGCCTGATATATATAGCCTTTTATAGTATTAACTCATATATGCCTAGCGGCCCATTTGTGGGATATTGGCTTAAAGTATGTACATTTTTGCAAATTTTAAAACACACAAAACAAACTGACACCCCTATAATTGGAAATGAACCACTCAAAATTAATTATGTGGAATATTCTATCGTCATATATCGGTTAAGACAAGGAGCTTATGTGTGATGAGCTCTTGATTAAGATCAATATTCTGCAGCTATTATATAAATACCCAGCATTTCATAGAATTTGAGGGCACAGAGCTCCACATAATAAGGAGAAAGGATTAGAAAGAGTATTTTTTTTAAATATTGATGTTATGTGCACTTATTAGAACTGTGGAGTTACTATTTTAAGTAGAACCAAAGAAATTGTCTACGAGGGATGTTCTTAAAATTCTGATCCTCATATGCTACCGTAGTTATTTCAAACAGTATCTGCACCAGGTTTACATATTCAGAATGTATATTATCTTATCTACACATACATATATATATAATTACTGTCGGGCGTTTAGTTTAGGAGATATACAAAATTTAATCAGTGTCACTCGGTACCACTGGCCTTTTTTCGTAGCAACTATGAAAGGCTCACAAAAGTCAGAAATAAGAGCTTACATAAAAGCCTGCGGTGCCTTAAAGATATCTGCCAAACAAATTCTAAAGGAACTATGTGATATTTACGGATCTTCTGCGGTCTCGATAATAACAGTTCGCCGGTGGTTAAATAAATTTCAGAATGGAAAAAGTAACGTTGAAGATAGTGCCCGTTCTGGGAGACCCCGTATGCAAGTGACTGAAGCTTACATTGCTGCTGTGAAAAAACTGGTTGAAGGTGACGCTCAATATACCGTTAGAGATATAGCAGGGTATGTGGGGATAACATCGGCAGCTGTGCATAAAATTTTGACTGATCATCTGGGACTGAGAAAGCTATGTGCTCGTTGGGTACCCCACTTGCTATCAAAAGAGCAAAAAGCTTACCGTGTTAAATGTGCCAGGGAATTACTTAAAACATATAAAAATTGTGAAAACAAGAGAATCTGCGAATTATTAACTGGTGATGAAACCTGGATTTTTTATTAGCTCACCTGAGCACGAAGTGCTCATGGTGAGCTATTGTGATCGGTCAATGTCTGTCGTGCGTCGTGTGTCGTGCGGCGTAAACAATTTGCTTTAAATGCTAACTCCTCCTAAATCCTTGAGCCAATTTAAATGAAACTTCATAGGAATATTGCTGAGGTGACCCTCTACAAAAATAGCTAAAATTGTTCCGCTCCGCTGAACAAGATGGCCACCAGAGCTAAAAATAGAAAAATCTTTAAACGACAACTTCTCCTGTACCTTAAGGCCAATTTCATTCAAACTTTATAGGAATGTTGCTTAGGTGACCCAGTACCCAAATAGCTAGAACGTTTTCGCTCCGGTGAACAAAATGGCCACCAGAGCTAAAAATAGAAAATTCTTTAAACGACAACTCCTCCTGTACCCTTTGGCCAAATTTATTCAAACTTCATAGGAATGTTGCTTAGGTGACCCTCTACTAAAATAGCTAAAACGGTATTGCTCTGATGAGCAAAATGGCCGCCATAGCTAAAAATAGAAAAACATCGTAAATTTGCTTCAAACACAAACTCCTCCTCAACCCTTGGGCCAATTTGATTCAAACTTCACAGGAATGTTGCCCAAATGACTCCCTAGCAAAATAGCTAAAATCGTTATGCTCTGACAAACAAGATGGCCACCAGAGCTAAAAATAGAAAAAAAATCTTTAAACGACAATTCCTCCTGTACCCTTGAGCCAATTTTATTCAAACTTCATAGGAATGTTGCTTAGGTGACCATCTACCAAAATAGCTGAAAAGATTCTGCTCTGATGAGCAAAATGGCCGCCATAGCTAAAAATAGAAAACATCGTAAATTTGCTTCAAACATGAACTCCTCCTTAACCCTTGGGCCAATTTGATTCAAACTTCACAGGAATGTTATGTAGGTGATTCCCTAAAGAAAAAGCTAAAATTATTCCGCTGTGACTAACAAGATGGCCACCAGAGGTAAAAATAGAAAAAATCTTCAAACGACTACTCCTCCTTTACCCTTGGGCCAATTTCATTCAAACTTCATAGGAATGTTGCTTAGATGACCCACTACCAAAATGGCTAAAATGTTTTTGCTCTGATGAGCAAAATGGCCGCCATAGCTAAAAACAGAAAAACTTGTAAATTTACGTCAAAACACAACTCCTCCTCAACCCTTGGGCCAATTTGATTCAAACTTCACAGGAATGTTAGTTAGGTGACTCCCTACCAAAATAGCTAAAATCGTTCAATGCGGCGAACAAAATGGCCGCCAGAGCTAAAAATAGAAAAAATCTTCAAACGACAACTCCTCCTTACCCCTAAGGTCAATATGATTCAAACTTCACAGGACTATTATGTGGTTGACTCCCTACCAAAATAGCTAAAATTGTTCCGCTCTGACTAACAACATGGCCGCCAGAGCTAAAAATAGAAAAATTCTTCAAAGGACAACTCCTCCTTACCCCTAAGGTCAATATGATTCAAACTTCACAGGACTATTATGTGGTTGACTCCCTACCAAAATAGCTAAAATTGTTCCGCTCTGACTAACAACATGGCGGCCAGAGCTATAAATAGAAAAATTCTTCAAAGGACAATTCCTCCTTACCCCTTGGGCCAATTTGATTCAAACTTCACAGGAATATTATGTCGTTGACCCTCTACCATATTAGCTAAAATGATCCCGCTCCGATGAACAAAATGGCCACCAGAGCTAAAAATAGAAAAATTCTTCAAACAACAATTCCTCCTAACCCCTTGGGCCAATTTGATTCAAACTTCACAGGAATATTATGTCGTTGACCCTCTACCATATTAGCTAAAATGATCCCGCTCCGATGACCAAAATGGCCACCAGAGCTAAAAATAGAAAAAAAATGTAAATTTGCTTCAAACTTCACAGGAATGTTGCCCAGGTTACTCCCTACCAAAATAGTTAAAATCATTCCACTCTGATAAACAAGATGGCCACCAGGGTTAAAAATAGAAAAAATCTTCAAATGACAACTCCTTCTGTACCCTTGGGCCAATTACATTCGAACTTAATAGGAATGTTGCTTAGATAACTCTCTACCAAAATAGCTAAAATGGTCTCGCTCCGATGAACAATATGGCCGCCAGCCCTAAAAATAGAAAAACATTGTAAATTTGCTTCAAATGTGAACTCTTCCTAAACCCTTGGGTCAATTTGATTCAAACTTCAAAGGAATGTTGCCTAGGTGACACCCTACCAAAATAGCTAAGATCATTCCACTCTGATCAACAAGATGGCCACCAGAGCTAAAAATAGAATGTACTAGAGACAGTGACATTCAGGTGAGCGAATCAGGGCCCTCTGGGCCCTCTTGTTTTGAACCCCAGCGAAAAGTTAATAACAAAGTTTGGATTGCTAAAAACCGTAACAGACCTATTATTGCTAAAAGATGTCAAAGTGCCAAGAAAGTTCTTTATGCTATCTTCTTCAATTCTGCTGGCCCTGTGGTGCAAGTCGCTGCTCCAAACGGTCGTTCTATTACTGGAACGTTCTATAAAAACCATGTGCTCAAAAAAGTGAAAAAATATTTTGTCAAAAACCGTCCAAAGACCGGCATTCGTAACATTTGTTTAATCCATGACAATGCACCAGCACACAAAAGCAGGATTGTTCAAGACTATTTGCGTGTAGAATCCATCAATCAGCTACCACACCCCCTTATTCTCCAGATCTAAGCCTGTGTGACTTTTTCCTGTTTCCTAGGCTAAAAAGAATGTTATCTGGTAGATGGTATAACTCTAGGAATGCTTTAGGAAGTGCAATTTATCAGTGCCTGAACAGTATACCCAAAGCTGAGTATTTTGCAGCCTTCAGTTCTTGGATATCGAGACTTCAAAAGTGTATTTCTGTTAAAGGAGAGTATTTTGAAGGAATGAAATGAGAATTTTGATTATATTCTGTTCATGTATCATTTTATAGCCCCAGGATCAGAACTTTAAGAACATCCCTCGTATTTATTATCCTTGATACTTACAGGTACCCATTTATTTGGAGCTCCAGGGAGTATTGCTAGTCTTAGTATAATAGTAACTCAAAGTACATCTTATGACATCAAAATTGTAACAAAGGAAAAAAGCATAGCTGAAAAAATTCCTGCCTATCATAGGGTATGAATCCAGGCCTCTCGGGTGAAAGTCCATGCTCTAAGTCTAATCCCTGAAGCTGTTGTCAGAGATCGGTTATAAAGCTGTCAGCTGTGCATAATTCATCAACATAGATTATTTAAAGTAGGATTGGTTGTTGTTTATCTGAAATGTATTTTATTGCTGCTTATAGACTCCAGGAGTTGCAGGCTGTGACACTCCCAAATTCAAGGTTGTCATGACATAAATGTATTTTTGGCAAAATCATAATGTTAACAAGTCTGTGAAATGAACACCTCTCTAAACCCCTCTCTTTATAGAGAATAGTTTAGTGGGTATAGATTATTTTTTTTATTTCTGCTCCAAGACGAAGGTTGTGGGTACTCGTTAGAACTGCCTCAGTGAGGCGAACACCCCTCTAAACCCCACTTTATGTAGAGAATACTGGGGTCTAGGGGGTATACATTATTTCTTATTTCTGCTCCAAGACATAGGTTGTGGGTACTCATTAGAACGGCCTCAGTGAGGCGGTTCTAACAAGCACCCACAACTTACGTTTGTAGTATGAATAAGAAAAATATCATAAATTTTCTTCGGAATAGTAGCCATTTTGGAGAAATGAAAGAATGCACTAAGCCACACGGGTGTGTTCACGAGTATGAACACACGGGTATGTTCATAATGTTAACCCTTATCTTGTAGTTCACGACAACCCCTATCTTTGCAAACAGTGTAGATCCAGATCAGATGGCTTCTCAAGAAGCAATCTGATTAGGATCTACACTGTTTGGCATTTAGTTTATGAATTCGTAGCAATAAATTACATCAAGTGATTTTATTGGTTGATAGACAGAAATGGGTGTGGCTTAAATGAATATTCAGCAAGATAAGGGTTTAGTCAATTTCTGGTCGAGCCCCAATCTTACATAATGTAAAGTCATTACAAAGGGATGAAACAGAGATGAACAAATCCCTGCCTTGGGGAAACAAAGCTCCACATACAAACAGTATAGACCTAGATGACACTGCATGTAATTAGTCATCTCGTCAGATTCTAGTCTGTCATTGTTACTGTTTTAACCTTGGTCCTACTGATCATGACCACTAACGTTACAAACAGTGCAGATCCAGATTGTCAGGATCTACACCATTTGTCATTTATTTTGTGAATTAACCCTTTCTGTACCAAATGGAATCTTCCTATATTTAGCAGGAGTCCATTTAAATATTTTGTGGTGTTAGGTTGTGTTTTCTTCTTTATTTTGAAAATTGATGAACTTTATGCAAACAGTGGAGTCCCTGCAAGAATGTGGCATCTGATCTGGGCCTGCACTATTTGCCAGGGTACCCATTTCGGGGTTTCCAGTACAAATGGGTGAAACAAAACATTATATAAAGTGAATTGATTGGTTGGTAGTCGGAAATGGGTGTGAGAAAAATTATTCAGTAGGATAAGGCTTGACACCCCATTTACAAGAATGGACACATCCAAAGTCAAAGTTAGGAAGACACCGTTTCATAACCATAGGGGTGAAAGGATTAAAATATCATTTACTGATTAAAATGCTTGATGTAATTTGCCTGGTATCCTAGTACATGTATGTTTTTCCCAAGTAAAGTGGGATTACACAGTTGTTCATTTCACAGAGTTGTTAATGAGATGCTTGTTAGAAACCAGTTTTAATGATTTTAATAAAGTATTTAATGTTTATGCAAATTTAACCCAGTTATTACAGAATTGGTTTATATCTTTAACATCCAATTTAAAGAGATTAAATTTATTGAAGATAAAGATGTTGTGTTGATATTTTTTCGCCTCAAATTATCCATGTCATGCCTGGGTGAACATTTTCGGGATGATTCATGATTTTGGAAAAATGGTAACTGTAGACCGGTTGATATTTTCAGGATAGTACGAGTAAGAAATCTGATTTTTGAATTCTTCTAATTAGGAAGTTGAGAGCTCAAAACCTGTTCGGTCAGCAATATTATTTGTCGAGAACGATCATTACACAAAGCGACAGATAAGGTGTGTATTTTGTGATAATAAAAGGATAGTTTTCCGTATTTCTCTACATAATCTATGTTGTGGGTACTCATTTGAACCGCCTCGGCGAGGCAGTTCTAATGAATACCCACAACATAGGTTTTTAGGGAGAATTGACAAAAACTTTTATTTCATTTAGCACAAAATGCTATGCATGGTCATTCTCCCCATTCCACTGAGTCAAGGACAGTTGTGGGTTTCTTGCAAAAGAAGGTGCACAATTGGTTAACCAATGATGTATAGCCCTGCCAAGGAAAAGTGCTGTTCAGTAAACTGATAGCGACCTGCTGAATATGATCTAAATAATGTTGAATGAGCTGAAAAACTTAAACAATCAAAAAGGTACTTTTGTTCATGCATTATGTTTACTTAAGTTTAATTTGACCCCCAGCAGGTGAAAATGTATTTTCAGACATGCATAGTGAGGACCAGGGGCCAATTGTTCAAAGCATTGTTAGCTTGAGCTGGTTAGTAGTCATATTGTTCACTGTTCTTCCCAGTACAATATCTAAAATTTGGTAATTTTTGCACAAAAATGTGAGCTTTCATTTTTAGCTCAGCTTTTTTTCGGAGAAAACGAGGTATTGTCAAAGCTCTGGCGTTGTCGTCTGCGTCGTCATGCAAAAACTTGGACATTTTGTTATATCTCTGTCATTACTGAACATATTTACTTGAAACTCGGACTAGTTGTTCATTATGAAAAGGGGAACTCATACCAATAGGTGAAGTAACCCTCAAAATACTTTCGGCACAGTTAAGCCCCTTTTTCGACTTAGAATTTTGCAAAAACTTGGACATTTTGTAATATCTCTGTCATTACTGAACATATTTACTTGAAACTCGGACTAGTTGTTCATTATGAAAAGGGGAACTCATACCAATAGGTGATGTAACCCTCAAAATATTTTTGGCACAGTTATGCCCCTTTTTCGACTTAGAATTTTTGTTTTACTAAAAGAAACTGCAGCCAAGCATATTGGCCATATTGAATGATCAAAGTAAAACAATATGTTATCTAACGTTAGTTTTGAACAACTGGCCCCTGATCAGCCTGCACATTCATGCTGGCAAATCACTCTGATGGGAGCTGCAGTATCATTTAACCCTTTAGACACCAAGAAACACTTCATCTGAAAATGTGCTTATGTCGTCTGCTGAATCTTTTGCAAACTTTTTAAAAATATTTTTGCATACAGGCAAACAGTGTGGGCCCTGATCAGACTGCTCCTTAGGGAGCAGTCTGATCTGGGTCCACAATGGTTTGCAAAAACTAATTTTAAAGTACTTGGCAGACGACAAAGCAGACAATAATTGTTGTGATTGGCATGTTGTGGGTTAAAAAGCTTGAGTGAGTGTTGGAGTTCTACGTCTCGCCAACAGCTAAGGTCATACGGAGATGGGACCTCAGTTTAAAGACTCGTCAGAAAGTCGGGAGAAGCCCGGGATTGATCCTGCGACCTCTGATTTACCAGGCGAGT
The DNA here is from genome assembly GCA_963580285.1 of Lucinisca nassula. Classification (NCBI taxonomy): domain Eukaryota; kingdom Metazoa; phylum Mollusca; class Bivalvia; order Lucinida; family Lucinidae; genus Lucinisca; species Lucinisca nassula. Next base: position 58,452,063 of record OY757025.1, read on the forward strand.
AGTATAACCAATATACCATGGAGACTTCTATTAAATACATGTAGCTTGAACACTGATGGCTGGTTTAGCATGGTTGATTTCATTTTACTTACAAGTCCCAAGGAAATACTTTTCATTTAACAGAGCTCCTGATGTAACAAGAAATCCGCCAAAGGCTATGAAGCGCCTGTGGTGGCAAAATCTTTACAAATAGAGCCATGAAATGTAGGTTTAGGTCAAATACACATACTTGCATAATAGTCATCCCTAGATGTCAGTTTGAACCAAGTATCATTACTGACACGTAACCCATTGTATGCGGGAAACCTCTAAAGGAGTACTTCCTTGTCAAACAGTGCAGGCCAAGATCAGATCCCCCAGAATGCGGCATCTGATCAGGGTCTTCACTACTTGTTAACAGAATTTACAGTCAAAAATAGAATATAAACGAAAAAGTAGGCCTGCCACCCCTTATATGACAAATGGACTTGTGCAACATATAGCATGGCCCCCGCCCATCGGAGCTTGAAGAAATATATGGGCTGCACGATGCTTCCATGCAGAGCTAAATCCGACACGCACACGAGTCCTGGTAAACCGCTTGGAGGATCTAAGCCTGCTCAAGCAAAGCAGTGCTAGTCGGACCTTAAACCCTAAAACCCTATTGGTTTCATTGGGCGACAGGGCTTGAGATGTCATTTCATCTCAACATCCGGTTAAAGTCCCACAAAATTGAAAGCAACGTTTCCAAAATGACCTTTACAGTGTTGACGGGGACATTAAACCTCAAATCAAACAAACAACATATAGCAATGGAAGAGTCCACTGGTATACAATGGGATGAAGTTCTTGAAAAATGGATTTCAACATTTGGGTCCAAACTAGGCTTGACGCAATAGTTCACGGTCAATGATCCTTGATATTTAGATCAAGGTCAAATATGGATGCTTGCAATGAATTTTCCAGCCTGAGATGAAAGTTTGTATCCATTATCATTGACGAAGCTCTTATTAGTTCTGCAGAAAAGCTAGGTTTGATGCAATAGTTCACAAAGTGAACAATGAAATGTAGGTCAAGGTCAAATATGGATGATAGTCTGTATCAAGTTTCATTAGTGAAGCTCTTAGTTTTTGAAAAATGGACTTGAAAGTTAATGTGATCGCAAATGTTGACAGACGGATGAACACAAGGGCGGAAAAGTGGACTCCTATATCATGCCAGACTTGAAGCAGGCACAACAACAAGTGTTAATTTGGGATGATTTTTCTTGTTTAAACTTTTTTATGTTGTGTGCACTCATTAGAACTGCCTGAGACTATTCTTATTCATTTGAATTGTCTTGATGAGGAGATTCTAAGGAGTACATACTACGAAATGAGCCAGCACACGACAAAACCAACAATAAGACTTGTGCGACCAGCGAAGACTCAGATCAGCCTGCGCATCCGCGCAGTCTGATCAGAGCCTTTGCTGATCGCATTGGCCTTCTACAGCCCTCAGGCCACCCAAAGGATGATAAGCTTAAACTCTTGCCATACTGAGAGAATATACAGGCGGATCTGAGTCTTTGCTGGTGGAACAGGCCTTATTGTAGGTTTTACCATGAGCTGGCTCATATTATAGAATACCAATAAGATGTACCTAAATCATTTTCCTGGTTGCAAAGGTGTTGAGTCATTGAAGTTGGTCTATATGTATGGCCATTGACCACAAAGTTTCAGCTTATATACAGATATGTGTATGTCTTATTTTTTTATTCCACTAACAGCTGAGGTCATACAGAGACAGGATCTCAGTTTAAAGACTCATCCAAAAGTCTGGAGAAGCCCGGGATTGAACCCATGACCCCTGGTTTACAAGGCGAGTAGCATAACCACCACACCTCAGGTATGTCTGTACAGTGCAGACTTTGTTCAGTTGGAGTGTTTGAAAGTAATGCAATTATATCGCCATGCAGCAGTGCAGGTCTTTTATAGTGACTGGCATTCATCACACATTGTGAAATTTTAAAGGATTAGTTTGTAATGTAGTTTTAGACTATCTCCCTTGCTTGCTTAAGCTACAGTATCGACTAAACAGTGTGAAAGATACACTGCTTACTTGTTACTTGGATGTAACAGCCTGGTCAACACTGTTTAGGGCATGATGAGCCTAATTTTCCTTGACAGACTTGTATAAATTAGCAGTTAAGCAGTACAGTGCACAATTTTTTGGCCAGAAACTAACAATTGCCCTTGAATCAACTCGAATGAGCAGAGAAAAGATTTCATGACCTAGCAGGGATTGAAGGGGCAACCTCCTAATCATCTGTAAGATGTGCATCCGAGCTATCGAGGTCAGCCTCAAACAGAAGAGTACCATAATCCTATAATGCAGTATAAAAACAGAGCACTGTGTACAAGAATGCGAGTTGACCAGCTTGAAAGTACATGGTCTCTCAAATAAAATTTCCAGTCTGCAACCTTACTACAGGTATCATCTTGCTAATTATGGAACGAAAATGCTCCAATATAATTCTGACCCCATTATAGCAAAACTGGGGTTTACAGGGGTAAACCTCACTTTTCTTATTTCTGCTCAAAAATATAGATTGTGGTTATTTGGCACCATGTACCCACAATCCATATTTTGAGCAGAAATAAGAAAAATATCATAGTAGTTTTTCATCTTAAATTTTTTTATGCTTTTTCGGCAGTAAAATTTAGAATGTTTTTGTATAGGCGTGTTTTCATGATGAGGAAAATGAGCTCTTAAAAACAGGCTAGTGCAGGACAAAACCAGTAATAAGACCTAATGTGACCAGTGAAGAATCTGATCAGACTACATCTGCACAGTTTTTCTGTTTGCACAAGCTTCTGCAGTATCTAGGCTATCAGAAGTGCTAAAGGCAAAGACTGGCCAGACTGACATGTTGCACAGGCTAATCTGAATCTTCACTGATCACACTAAGTCTCCATGTAGGTTTTGCTATGCAAATTTTATGCTTAACTTTTCATCATGTTAACATGTCCATAATGTATACCCCTCTAAACCCCACTTTATATAGAGGAAAGTGAGGTTTATGGGGGTATACATTATTTTCTTTATTTCTGCTACAAGACATAGGTTGTGGGTACTTGTTAGAACCGCAAACCTATGTTTGCAGTTAAAACAAGAAAAATATCACAAATTTTCCTCAGAAAAATATCTGTTTTTGTGATATGAAAAAAATGCACTATGCCCCATGGATTTGTTATCGTAATGTTACATGGATGGCAATATCAGCACTGCCTGTACTTCCTTACAAGCAATTAAAATTTGGGATTATGGTGTAAATGAAATGAACAACAGAAAAAAATTTTGGAATGTGTGATTTATTTATTTATCAAAATCAAATTTATTATATAATAAAATAATTACCTGTACACCACAACATTTACAATAAAGCAGTGTTGTTGGAGCACAAAGCAGCTAAACAACCATGTTCAAACAACAGAAGCGACGCAAACACTGAATGATAGTATACCCCATCACTGCAGTCCAACAACATGCATTTTTCAGGTTTTTCTAGAGCAGACAACCTTAGAGATGGGACACCCAGTATCCAAAAGTCTTGATGCAATCAGTGACAACTACTTTCTTATGTCTGGATATATACAGGCTAAAAAGCTATTTTTTAGACAGGCAGGTAACTCAGAAGTGGAAAAGCCATTCTTAACCACTATATGGGCCCCGTCAAGCGATTTTGGTACTTATCACCAACGCGAGCAGCGAAGGTTCAGGCGAGCCTGCGCATCCGCGCAGTCTCGCCAGAACCTTTGCTGCTCGCTCATACAAACAGTGAATCAAGAGGAACCTTCCGACAGAAAGCCATATCCCTGGCCCCTCTGAATGGCTGGGCATGCGCAGTTAAAATTTGTCATGACGGAATGCTTGAAGACACAAATTTGCTTGGCGGGGCTCATATGGTAGCTTTAGTTCAGTACATCTAAGAAGGTTCATCAGCCTATTCCATATTGAAGGCAGCTATGGGCCATTTTTCACAAAATGGCCTGAGTAGGATACTTGGCCATAATATGCTTCCTTCAGTGCTCTTTACATCCGTAAAATTTCGTCGAAGTAGTTCATAAAGTATGGGAGTTAAGGTAAAAAACAACTTTTTCAACATACATCAAGGGCAGATAACTCTAAGAACCAAAATAGAGTGACTGTTCTTGACCATAGCATGATTCCTTTGGAGTTTTATATATCTGTAAAAGTTTATCAAGATATTGCATGTACAGCAATTGAAAGGAGACCAAAATACTTTCTCACATTTATTAAGGGCAGATAACTAAAGACCAAGGATAGTCAGAGCTGTGATCTTTGTTCACAATATGCTTCCTCAAGTCGTCCATATATCTGTGCAGTTTCATTTACATACTCCATTTAGTAAGGAGTAAGAGGCCAAAAGAAAACATTTATTAGGAACAGTAATGGCCATAACTCTGTCAAATGTTAACAGACTTTGTCCATTAACAATCCAAAACATCTTGATACCAATGGGGCTTGAAGAAATATATGGGCTGCACGATGCTTCCACGCATAGCTGAATCCAGCCCGCACACTAGTACTGGTAAACCGCTTAGAGGATCTAAGCCTGTCCAGGAACCGCGGTGCAAGGCGGTCCGTCCATGCTAATAAACCCTACTGGTTTCATTGGGCGACAGGGCTTGAGATGTCATTTCATCTCAATGTCGGGTAAAAGTCCCACAAAATTGGAAGCAACGTCTCGAAAATGACCTTTACAGTGTTGACGGGGACGTTAAACCTCAAATCAAACAAAATATTTGCACAACTTGAAAAGATCTGTGAAGAAATACTCAAGTTATCAACCAGAGACATTCAAAAACCTCTTTTAAGGAACTGACAAGGCCATAACTCTGGATCAAGGACAGTCAGAGTTGTGGTCCTTGGCCACAGTATGCTTCCTTTAATGGTCTATATATCTATTAACCCTTGTTCTGCTAAATACTTAAATACGTCACACCCTCTACTGATTATCAGCCAATCAGATTACTTGATGCAAATTATTGCAACAAATGCATAAACTGGATGGCAAACAATGAAGTTCCTGATCAGATGGCTTCTGAAGAAGCCATCTGATCTGGATCTACATTGTTTCAAAGATAAGGCATATCCGAGCTCAGCAGGACAAGGGTTAAGTTTCATCCACATAGGAATGAGGTCAAAAACCTTTTTATTTCTTGGGAATTGTTAATGGCCATTACTCATCAAATCCTAGCAGATTTTGTCCATGATTTTGTCTAAGCCACACATTTCAATACCAATTTAAATGCAAAATTTGAAGAAAATCTGTGAAGAAATACGCAAGTTCTTGATGGGAAATGCCCCCAAACCACATATTAGGAACTGACTAGGGCCATAACTCTGCCAAAAATTGTCAGATTATGCCCTTGCCCATTAACAATCCCAAACCACATCCGCGATTATGTGTACATAAAATTTGAAAATAATCTGTGAAAAATACTTCAGTTATCGATTAGAAGTGTTGAGGAGGGACACACTGATAGACAGACGGACACCAGAGGGTATATCACAATACCCTACCACTATCGTGTGGTGGGGTATAAATAGATTATACAGAAAAATGAACATTACTGGTCATTTTTCCATATAATCTATATATTCGTGTAGAAACCTGTATATCTTCTTGCATCCAAAACATGACGAAAACACGCCTATATAATTTTGACCCCCTCAAACCCCACTTTTATATAGTAAAACTGGGGTTTATGGGGGTATACCTTATTTTCATAATTCTGCTCTGAAATATAGATTCTGGGTACACGTTAGAACCGCCTCTATGAGGCGGTTCTAACGATAACCCACAATCTATATTATGAGCAGAAATAAGAAAAATATTACATTTATTTCATCATAAAATTTTCATTTTTTCGGCGATAAAGGTTGCAATGTATTTGTATAGGCCTGTTTTCGTAATGACATGTAATAAAGAGCAGTATTATAAAGAGGTTGTGGTATATGATGTAAATATTGCACTGAAAATCCTGAAAAAGACAAAGTCACTATTGCAATTAAACAGTTCAATGAAGCATGAAAACAGGTTAATGACAAACAACAGTATGTCTCTGTGTATAAAGTAATGGAACTATGCCAGCTTTGTATACTTGCATTGACAATTCTGTGTAATAAACTCAATTCTGTGTAATAAACTCCTGTTTGTTTTTTGTGTTTGTCTGTTAGGAGGTAAATGGTCCAGTCAACACAATTTAATTTATGTCGAGCTTGTCAGTTTATCCAATCACACTTCTCTTGAACAGGTTGACATAAAAGCCATTAACCAGTACAGCGCACATTCTTAGCCACAAATATGTTCTAGAAAGGATTATTCTTTGGAAGCAAAGAATACACCACAGTGCTGGAAAATATGGAGTGTACATGTTTTCTGGGCCAGACTAGCTATTTTCGGCCATTTTAGGCTTCATACTCTTGTTAACCTCGAATTATACAGAGAAAACTGGGTCCAGTTGTTCAAAGCATTGATAGCTTAACGAGCTTGTTAGTGGTCAAATTTTTAACTGTGCTAGCAAGTACAATATCTAATATATTATTTTTGCTGAAAAAATGAGAGCAGCTTTTGCATTTGCAAAAGCTGCTCACATTTTTTCTGCAAAAATAATATATTCATCATGTTAAATGATCGCAGTTTTAACAATTCGTAAACTAATACATTAGTTTTCTTATTATAGGCTAGTAGGTACTTGTTAGAATCATCTCAATGAGATGGCTCTAATGAGCACCCAAAACTTACATACAAAAATATCGCAGATTTTCAACAGAAAAAAATGTCATTTTTGAAGATATGTACGTAAGAATATACTATGTCACACTAATGTATTACTGGATTGGTATATAAATGATGTGGAAATGAGTGTCCACAGCTATGTTTTGGAGCAGAAATAAAAATAATAAAAACTGTATACCCCTGTACAACACCCCAGTCTACTCTATCTAAAGTGAGATTTAGAGGGGTGTTCATTACATAGAATTGACAATGTTATGCCCATACACCTTGACAATTTATTGCCATTTTTTTTTCAAGGGAAATTTTTTAATTCTATTTCACTTCCTGCTCACTTTCCTGTTAATTGAAATCCTCTCAAAAGGGGTCAAAACTTAAAGGAAAAAAATTGCTCCACCGGAGCAAATTCTTTCCTTTAAGATTTGACCCCTATAAAAGAGGGGGGCATAATTATTTCTGACAGAGTTGCATCCCCTGGTGTTTCAATTTCCTTGAATCAACAACATATTTGGCACTTCATTTAAATAAAATTTTGTTACAGCACACATCACATGCTTTTCCTGTACAGATCTGAACTTATTGGGAATTAAGGCCCTCACAGAACAATAGGTCCATTTGACTGATTTTGTTCCATTTAATACTGATTCAGTTCAGGTATAGCTGTAGCCAATGCAATCAGGCTTCTGTTTCATCTGCTACGGTCCTTCATTATGGAAAGCTGGTCACTTAATGATCTATAAATATGTATATTCCACATCAAAACTGGCTAGTTTTCTCCAAACACTTGCTTGCATCCTTTAGTTTCCCAACCAAATCCTGAAAAACAAAATACGGTAAAATTCCTATATTAAGACCACCTTTGGGACTGTTCAAAAGTGGTCTTCAAGACCACTTTTGAACAGTCCTAAAGGTGGTCTCTGACCAGAGGGCACTATATGCAGAAAACAGAAAGAAAAAATAAATGCAACCTACTAAATAAGCTTTTTAAAACAGAATTAGTCTTGAAATAAGGTGGCCTTAATAGCGGAATTCGACTGTATACAATCAAAACTTTACCACTGGCATACCCATAGATTCTTTTGTAATTCCCCAAGTTTTTTTTTTCTGCATATCTGAAGGGCTAACATTGGCTTTTTTAAGATTTGTTTGTTTGATTTGAGGTTTAAGTCCCCATCAACACTGTAAAGGTCATTTTGGAGACGTTGCTTCCAATTTTGTGGGACTTTTACCCGACATTGAGATGAAATGAAATCTCAAGCCCTGTCGCCCAATGAAACCAATAGGGTTTATTAGCATGGACGGTCTTCGCACCGCGGTTCCTGGACAGGCTTAGATCCTCTAAGCGGTTTACCAGTACTAGTATGTGGGCCGGATTCAGCTTTGCGTGGAAGCATCATGCAGCCCATATATTTCTTCAAGCCCCTATGGGCGGGGCAGGGAAAGAACGAATTTTTTTTTTTTTTTGGTATGTATAGCAAATCTAAAATTACAAATAAGGCAGATGTTTAAAACAAAGAAAGCAATTCGGATAGGCAGATTTTCACAGAAGAAGCAAAATATTAGGAGTGCCTTTCAAAATAGGGAGAAAAACATGTCTTGTATGTATTTGGGGACATACTGTTTACTCCAGGGCTCAATTTTTGAAAACTAATGATGTCCTTAATTAACGATTTGCAAATGTAAAAGCTACCCATTTGCATAAGCTACTCACAACATTTTTTTCAGCAAAAACACCCAAGTATAAGATATTGCACTCCCTAGAACAGCTAACAATTTGGGGCCAGTTGTTCATCACTAATGATGTCATTAGTTAACTTATCGTTAAAACTTTGATCATTACATATGGCAAATATGCTGATATTTTGGCAGAAAAAAATGTGAGCAGCTTTTGCAAATGCAAAAGCTGCTCACATTTTTTCTGTACTAGCTAGTGTTCAGTGGGAACAATTAACAAATAATTTGACCACTAATGAGCTCATTAAGCTAAGGATACTTTTATCAACTGGATCTTGACCACTCATGAGCTTGATAAGCTAATGAGGCTTTGAACAACAGGGCCCTTTACTTGAAAGCCAGCATTTAGATTTAACCTTGATCCTGCTGCATAAATTAATTAAGCCACTCCCATTGCTGATTATTAACCAGTCAAATTAGTCAGCCTAAGTTGCTCACTCAGATGTGCATCTGACTGGTGATTAGGAGGATGCGGGTTCAATACCTGCTGCGGGGCGTCAAATTCTTTCAAGGAGATTTATCATGAAATCTTTTCTACGGTTATTCTCTCCCTTCCACTGATTCAAGAAGGGCAGTTGTCCATTTCTGGCAAAAGAATGTGCTGGTGAACATATAAACCTGCCCAGGAAAAGTGTGGATAAGTAAACTGACTGGCTCAAAAATGACATAAAATAGTGTTGATAGTGCTGTTAAACTGCAATACAAATAAACAAACAAAACCAATTAAATTACTGGATATAATATATTATTTGTTCAATTCACCAACTGCATGACAAACAGTGTAGATCCAGATCAGATGGCTTCTTTAGAAGCCATCTGATCTAGATCCACACTGTTTGCAAAGGTAGGGATTGTCATTAACAGCAGGATAAGGGTTAAACAAACAACCTGCATGTACAAGTACATATGGGACTCACCTGTAACTGTTCTTGTGTACAAGAAAACTGTACTTCCTGTAGATCTGGTGAGCCAGCCACCTACAATAACAATTTCGTTTACGTAATCCATATTCTCACTTGGGACTCTTACTTAAATGTAAGGGACTACTGAACCCTTACGAATGGTCGGTTTTCTATGTTATAGAGGATACATGTACCCGGTATTTGATTTTTTCGTTGTAACATCAATTTTTATTTTATCAAATGAACACAAAATGAAGTATTTTCACGAATGGCAAAGCCACAAGTGAAAAAACTTCCTTTGGTGTTCATGAGAGAAATAAAAATTGATCTTACACCTAAAAAATCAAATTTTCTGTTTCCTATATATGCTTTAAACTATAATTATTAATGCAATTTTAAAACGTCAGCCATCATCACAAGGACCAAACTTTTTCCACGGCAATTTCGTGTCCATTTAGAGTTATTCAGCTGGTTTACATGGTATAATATCGGTTGTAAACTGTAAGATTGCAACTCGAAAATAGCTTGGAATGTTCCTTTATAGAAAGGTTCACTTGAATTTCACGTTCAAATAATGTCCACTGTTGCTATGCTCGTCTGGCATCAAGTGCATTAACTACAGTAGAACTTCGATGGCTTGAACACCGATGGCTCGTTTACTATGGCTGAGTCGAACCCGTTCTTGAGTCCCTAGGGAAGTCCTCTACATACAAATGGTGCGAGATCATTTAAGAGTCTTTCGTCTTTTATGATCTTGCAAATGTATGCTGTGTGTACTCATTAGAATCGCCTCGATGAGGCGATTCTAATGAGTACACACAGCATACATTTCCATTACAGGACACCGAAAATATGTCAAAAAGTACCTCGTAATGCCTGCTGGCAGTAAGCCTCTGTGGCTCGAACTACCCCTGTCTCAAACAGATTTTTGAGGTCCCAAAGGTGTTCGAGCCATTGAAGTTCGACTGTACTTTACGTTGGCACTAAAAGTAACTTAATGATGTGCGTCCACCAAGGATACATACATGACATAATTTCTGACTCACAATAATTACATATAGCTAATAGACATCAAACAAACAAAGGATAAATCTTATTTTTCGATGATGCATCAAATTCACAGTGAAATCCAAAAGTAGTAATTTCACTGTTTGAAACGACACTAGAAAATTGATTTCACTAAGAAATCTCTATATTTCATAGAAAAGCATTTTCGTTTTGGTAGTCATTGATACCAGAGTCACTGTATATCAGTGCAGCCGACCTTCAATAGCTTCGGGACTAAGGCCCCCGCCCATCGGGGTTTGAAGAAATAGATGGGCTGCATGATGCTTCCACGCAGAACTGAAACCGAACCACACACGAGTACTGGTAAATCGCTTAGAGGATCTAAGCCTGCTCAGGCAAAGCGGTGTGCACATGTCAGACCATCCAAGCTTATAAAACCTATTGGTTTCATTGGGCGACAGGGCTTGAGATGTCATTTCATCTCAATGCCGCTTAAAAGTCCCACAAAATTGGAAGCAACGCCTCCAAAGTGACCTTTACAGTGTTGACCGGGACGTTAAACCCCAAATCAAACAAACAAAACCTTTGGGACTATGAAAAGTGGTTTGAGACAAGTATTCCAAACCACTGAGGGTTAGTGTGTTTGTGTTTTGGGTTTTACAAGGTATGTCCCACCAACAGGTTAGGTCATATTGAGATGTGACCTTGGTTTAACAGGCCTCATACTGACCAAGCTTTTCCTTGCCTGAAAGGCACCTTTCATTTCTGGATATGGGTTTATAATAATTGCTGATGTATGCCCTATTGTGATGTCAATACTATGACATCTAATGACACCATGTTATATACAGGGACATCAGCATTATTACCTTATCCCTGAGTAGGATAAGAATTTCTATCACAGGGTAAAATAGTGGATTTCCCTATGATGATCTTGTGCAAGAAAATGCTGCTTGTAGCAACTGAAAATAGCATTTTTCTGATGAAAATTTGTGTATATTGTAAATACAGATTGTGGATGCTCATTAGAAATGCTTAAATGAGGTAGTTCTATTGACTACCCATATAGTAAATACATGGTTAGGGTATTTAATAATAAAATATAATCGGTTAACCTTAGACAATTTCATAGGGGCGAGCTTTAGCGAGCCCCTATAAGATTGTCGTGGCGAACCGATTGTATTTTATTATTAAAGACACTATCCATGTATTTAGTTTATACCGCAATCCAAAACAATCAATGGGTTTTGCAATAATTTAGCAAATTTAAGCAAAAAGACAGCAGACAGCGTGGCATGTTAAACGACATTCAGTGCCATGGTGCGCACACGTAGTATAACGTGACGTCAACTAGTGCAAAGTTTCTGACGTCACCGCGCCACAAAGACGCAGGAAACAACATGGACGCTCGAATAAAAGTTTCTCAGCGCTTTACTTCCTGTATGAAAATCTGCAAATAAATTGTTTAATTTAGCTTTCTAAATTATTTTCGTGGTTGAGACGCAACTGCAGGAGCAGTGCGCAGTAATTCCAACGGGCTATTCAAACCAGTAAAAGCTGAGAAAGTAAGAATTTAGCTGAAATTTCTGAAATTCTGTTTAAATAAATATTGCAAGGATTTTAACTTGCAGTTTCGTTATTTTCCCATGTATGAAATTTTGCATGTTATTGTTTAAACTTGTAAAATAGGGACCTGAAAAGTAGATCCGGTCTATAAACGGTCACTAGACGTATTATAGGTCAGAAGAAGGTATTATAGGTCACTACCAATTATAGCGTGCAGTTATTCGACCCCCTTTATTAGGTTACTAGAATGCCTGATTGCATTATAAAATCTGTTTATAGAGGAAAAATAAGGGAAATTACATTCATCATATAAACCAACCTTTTCCCTGTACAAAGTGGGATTTACAAGGGTATTCTTTTCACAAATGTGTCAACATAATGCCTATACCAGTTTTGTTTGTTTGATTTGAAGTTTAACGTCCCCGTCAACACTATAAAGGTCATTTTGGAGACGTTGCTTCCAATTTTGTGGGACTTTTACCCGACATTGAGATGAAATGACATCTCAAGCCCTGTCGCCCAATGAAACCAATAGGGTTTATTAACATGGACGGTCCGCCTCGCACTGCGGTTCCTGGACAGGCTTAGATTCTCTAAGCGGTTAACCAGTACTAGTGTGCGGGCCGGATTCAGCTCTGCGTGGAAGCATCTTGCAGCCCATATATACCAGTACACCATAAAAATCCTAAAAATTCGGACACCTTCAGGACTTGCTGTATTTCTCATACACTATTAACAAATTTGTTTCACAGTTCAGCAAGGAGTCCAAACAGTGTTTACAGAATGGCAAACAGTGCAGGCCCTGATCAGACTGCTCCTAAAGGAGCAGTATGATCTGGGTCTACACTGCAGGCTAAGGCATGTCTGTACCAATACTGAGGATCATTATGGTGGTTGGTCTTACCTCTGTTGCTTGACGCTTATGACCCACAAAGAGGGTTGACGCGTCGATAAACACGAAATCATCATCATCATCTTACCTCTGTTTTTAAGGATATAAGGTACACGGCTTCATTTACTCTTTCCAGATGGTTGTTCTGAAACATACAAAAAATCCTACATTCAGAGGCCCCCATTATAACAGCATTTGTTCCCTACTATTGTGCAGTTATGATGAATCTGCTGTTATAAAGACTCCCAGTTAGGACTATGATAGGTTATAAAAAGTCTTTTTCACATCATTTCTCCAAGAAACAAATGATATAGACATTTGTTAGAATCGCCTCATCGAGGTGATTCTAACAAATGTCTATATCATTTGTTTCTTGCAGTATTAACCCTTATCTTCATGACAACCCCTATCTTCGCAAACAGTGTAGATCCAGATCAGATGGCTTCTAAAGAAGCCATCTGATCAGGATCTACACTGTTTGGCATTCAGTTTATGAATTTGTAGCAATAAATAACATCAAGTAATTTGATTGGTCGATAGACAGAAAAAGGTGTGGCTTAAATGAATATTCAGCAAGATAAGGGTTAAATTACAAGAATCTTTAATGACTATGGACTCGATTTGGGTATTCGAACCCGAGGTAAGCCCACAATGCTCAGAATCGAGGCTAAGACTTGATCTAAGAATTCATTCCATTGAAATTGTCGTTATGAGGAGTTTTGCCATTATAACAGTTGTCAGTATAAAGTGGGTTGACTGTATCACACTTGATGCTCCACCTCTTGTGTGATGACCGTCCCTGCTAATAAACCCTATTGGTTTCATTGGGCGACAGGGCTTGAGATGTCATTTCATCTCAATGTTGGGTAAAAGTCCCACAAAATTGATAGCAACATCTCCAAAATGACCTTTACAGTGTTGACGGGGATGTTAAACCTCAAATCAAACAAACAAAACCTCTTGTGTGATACACAAGATCTAGAAACATGCATGAGATGTGTTACTGTGCAACATGTCAAGTTACTATAGTGATAATAGAGGATCTTACATGAGTGTTCAAGTATTATTGAATTTATTAAATGAGTTGAGGAAAAGGGATAAAATGTGAGGCTTTGCCAAGCATTTTATCCCTTTCCTTCGACGAGTTTAATAAATTCAATAGTACATGAGAACGAGTTTAATAAATTCAATTGTACATGAGCACGAATGCAAGATTCTATTTATCATATGACATATAAAATGCATTTTATTCCTGATTACTTAACAAAATGTCAATATTCAGCCATTAGTAAACCTGTCGTTAAGGACGTCGAACATGTAACATTATTGGGCGTATCTAAGTAATTTGCATATTTAATCAACATTCTCAAATACGACATCATATGATAAATATGTTTACTATATACCTTTATGCTTCCAATAAATAAACCGCCAAAAAACGAAGATTTTAGGATGAAAAAATTGTGATATTTTTCTTATTTCTGCTCAAAATATAGATTGTGGGTACTCGTTAGAACCGCTTCATTGAGCCTCATCAAGGCGGTTCTAATGAGTACCCACAATCTATATTTTAGAGCAGAAATAAGAGAAATAAGGTCTACCCATGTAAACCCCAGTTTTACTATATAAAAGTGGGATTCAAGGAGGTCAAAATTATATATGCATGCTTTCCTGAATTGCTTAGCATTGCTAACAAGTACACATTTGCCTCAATGAGGCAATTCTAACAAGTACACATAACACAGGTTTCAGCAGAACTAAGGTATATCTCTTAACTCTTATCATGCTGTTCACGACAACCCCTATCTTTGCAAACAGTGTAGATCCAGATCAGATGAAGAAGCCATCTGATCAGGATCTACACTGTTTGGCATTCAGTTATGAATTTGTAGCAATAAATTACATCAAGTAATTTGATTGAATGATAGACAGAAATGGATGTGACTTAAATGAATATTCAGCAAGAGAAGGGCTAATTATCCTCACTATTTCTCAGAATCATGATATTTGAGTTATTACCTTAATGTAATAATCTAGTCTCCAGTCTACATCTACAATGTGAGGGGGACTTGTTCCAACGCTGAAAAATAAAACAACCACAGGTTATTGACTCTGTACTGAGGGCCCCTGCCCATTGTGGCCTGGAGAAATAGATTTGGCTGCACAGTGCTTCCGCGCAGAGCTGAAACCGTTCGGACTTCAGTACTGGTAAACAGCTTAGGTCTAAGCCTGCCCAGGAAAAGTGATGCGAGTCGGACCTCTTACGACACGAACGCCGTAACAAAGGAAAGATGCATAGCCTGAAAAAATCCCCGCCTATGATGGGATTCGAACCCGGGCCGCTCGGGTGATAGTCCAGTGCTCTAACCGCTGAGCCAAAGAGTCGACTCCCTGACGCAGTTGTCAGGAAGTGGTTATAAACCTAGAAGCTATGCTTATGATCTACCAAGGTAGATAATGGAAGGGAGGTAACACACCCCCTCTAAGAGGCTCTTCAAGGAAGTCATCATTTATGATGACGTGTAGCCAACTTCGGCACGAAGCCAATTCTGGCATGTAAAGTCCGATCCCGGACGAGCCCCCATCTTACGACACGAAAGCCGTAACAAAGGAAAGATGCATAGCCTGAAAAAATCCCCGCCTATGATGGGATTCGAACCCGGGCCGCTCGATGATAGTCCAGTGCTCTAACCGCTGAGCCAAAGAGTCGACTCCCTGACGCAGTTGTCAGGGAGTGGTTATAAACCTAGAAGCTATGCTTATGAGCTACCAAGGTAGATAATGGAAGGGAGGTAACAGACCGATCCTTAAACCCTAGCGGTTTCTATGGGTGGTAGGGCTTGAGATGTCATTTCATCTGAATTTCAGGTAAAAATCGGAAGCAACATCTCCAAAATGGCCTTACTAGTGTTGACAGGGACATAAACCTCAACTCAAACAAACAAACAAGACTCTGTACTGAATGCAAACTTTACTAAAAAAAATACCATACCATTTTCCCTAAGTTTTCGGACATTAACAAGTCTATGTAATTAACACCTCTGTAAATGTTTTTACTCTATATACCCTACGTATTCTGAAAACAACACCTTACCATACTTGTTTGAAAATTTGAACAAGTACAATTTACTACCCATATTGTGTCTAAAAAATAACTGCATGAGTGACAATCAGTGTAGACCCCGATGATTTCAGACCTGTTTGTCCAAATACATAAGGTTAACCATTATCCTGCTGTTCATGACAACCTCTCCTTTTGAAAACTGTGTAGATCCAGATCAGATAGCCATCTGATCAGGATCTACACTGTTTGACATTCAGTTTGCGAATTTGCAGGAATTAATTACATCAAGTAATGTGATATGTTCAAAGACAGAAATGGGTGTGGCTAAATTAATTATTCAGCGGGATAAGGGTTAATATGGTTCATCTTTTTCTACATGACAAACCTGTCGATGTCTAAATACATGTACAGGTGACCTTTTATTATCTCAAGCACTAGTATCTCAAATAGCCACTTATGTCAAACTAAATTTTGTGACATGCTGGTAATCTCTTACACCGGTTTTATCTCTAACTACTGTTATCTCAAAGCAAACAGTCTCATCCCTAATAGACTAAGACAATGAGAATCAACTTTATTTGTTTTATTATTATTATCATTAATGTAAATAAATCATTATCAGCTAATAAAACCAACTCAAGGTAGGTTTCATATTCCACCTGAATGTGCTATTGCCAGCCACATCCATCTGGAAATAATCTTTAATAGAAAAACAGCAAATAACATTTAAAAAGCTAGTTTTAATAAATAAGCATTCAATTTAACCCGGTGCAGCACATGTTCAATCTGTAAAACTGTAAGTTCATATTAAGTCTGAAGTGCAAAACAGTTATGAAATGCCACACAATACATGCAGATCATATCAAACTGCTCTTAGCGGCCACCTTGTCTATGTGGTTAGCTCTGTTACTTAAAAGTCAGGCCCAAGGGCCCAGTTGTTAAAAATCTCATTAGCTTAACAAAGTTAATTTTGTTCAAGGTGTTAACTAGTTCTAGCAAGTATAATATCTGATAATTAAGCCAACATTTCTGATGAAATAGTGTGAGTAGCTTCGCAAGCTATTTGAGTAGCTTCGCAAGCTACTCATAGTTTTGTTTCATCAATAATACGGGCATGGATACCAAATTAAACATCAGTTTTAATGGTATGCTAATGAAGGACATGATCATGTAACTGCCAAATAAACATTTTGGTTAAAGAGTTTAACAGCTCAGTAAACACTATTTATATCATTTCGAGACAGTAAGTTTACCTTACCACACTTACCCAGGCAGGCCCTGGACCATGATTACAGTGCAAATTCTCTAAAACTGACCAAGTGTCTTGGATCAGTGTAAGGGAGAGAATGGCCAAGGAAAATATTTCACAACCGACCTCCAAAAAAGAATGTTGCTTGACCTTTCTGGGATCAAATCTGCAACCTCCTGATCTCCAATCAGATGCAGAAGGCCTGTCTCAAATAAACATACAAATATTCCCTGTATATCCCTGCAACAGTGCTAAACAAGAAAAATGCCTAATGGCATTATGGACGGGTTTTTTTTTTTTCAGTATGGTTAGGATGGTGTAGGCATGGGTGGGGTAGGGTGGGGTGTGCTGGTGTGGGGTAGGGTGGGGTGGAATGGGTTAGGAGTCGGGTGGGACGGGGTGGAATTTGTGGTGGGGTGGGGTGTGGGGTGTGATGGGGTGTGGTGGGGTTGTGGGGTGGGGTGGGGTGGGCTTGGGTGGGTGGGAAGGGGTGAGGTTGGGTAAGGTGGGGAGTTGTGGGATGGGGTTGGGTTGGGGGTGGATTGGGGTTGTTTTGGGATGGGGGTGGGGTGGGGTTGTGGGGTAGGGTAGGGTATGCTAGGGTAGGGTGGGGTGGGTAGGGTATGTATGTAAAACTAAGTATGCATGTATGTACAGAACAAATGCAATATCCTAACCCAGTAACAACTTTGTGTGTGTGTGGGGGGGGGGGATTTGTTTATGTGTTTTACGAAGAAAAAAAAATAAAGTTTTTTCTATTTTTAGCTCTATTTTTAGCTCTAGTGGCCACTGATTTTAGCAATTTTGAAAAAGGGTCACCTAATGAACATTTCTGTAAAATAATTTTGAAATTGGGCCATTATCCCAGGAGGAGATGTTGTTTAAAGAAATTGTTGACGGACGACGGACATCAACTCACCTTGAGCACTTCGTGCTCAGGTGAGCTAAAAAAAGAACGAAAAAAAAAAAAAAAAAAAAGAAAAGAAAATTCCATGCCTGTGCATGCATGTATGTATTATTACTAGCAACTATCAGGGGAGGAAGATAATAATTGTTCATATGTGTTTATGGAGAAGAAAAGAAAAATAAAGAAAAAAAAGAATGAAAAAAGAAAGAAAAAAAAAAAGAACAGAAAAAAAAAAGAACAGAAAAAAAAAAAAAATGTCTCCACCGGGGTTTGAACTCACGCCCCTCAGATTCATAGTCAACAATAGGATCCGTAGTCCAGCACTCTATCCACTACACTGGCATTTGAAAAAAGGTTAACCAAAAGGTAAACCTGAAAAACGCAAGTTTGAAAAATGACAATTTCCGCCAAAATTTTAGTCTTTTGCGCCATTTATGGATAATACATGAAAGCGGTACCTCCACTTATGCATCAGTCCTGATATTAAAACAATCTGCTGCAGAATAGATGAAAAATATCACTTTGAAAAAAGGTTAACCAAAAGGTAAACCTGGGACGACGCCCGAGCCCGCCCGCCCGCCCGCAGGACGCCCCGCCCGCCCAGACATCGCTATTTTAAAGGACGGATTTTTTTTAAAAACCCGTCCAAAAATGGTCATTTTGGAGACATTGCTTCCGGTTTTGTGGGACTTTTACCCGACACTGAGATGAAATGACAGCTCAAGCCCTGTCGCCCAATGAAACCAATAAGGTTTATTAGCATGGACGGTCCGCCTCGCAACGTGGTTCCTGGACAGGCTTAGATCCTCCAAGCGGTTTACCAGTACTAGTGTGCGGGCCGGATTCAGCTCTACGTGGAAGCATCATGCAGCCCATATATTTCTTCAAGCCCCTATGGGCGCGGGCTATTATGGCTTTTCAGATCAGATTGATCATCAGAATGTGCATGTGACCATAAGATTTAGATTTTTCAACAAACCTGCTAAGTGATATCTGTAATAAAGGCTTTTTGGACTGAAAAATACAAACAAAGAAGAAACATAAAAATAAAAATACTTTTTACAGGATATGATCTCGCACAAGTCAATGGCTTATTGTCAGATCCTGGACCTTATTTATTTGTCTGTTTTGACTTCTTGTAGGTGAAGCAATAATCAAAAATAAAGTTTAAACCAAAAATAAAAATATATATTACATGCATTACAGAGATATACCATGATTTCTATCAGACATTAACTTGATATTTTCCTTTTTGCTATGAAGAAATATTTCCTCTTAGTGGGGGAAATAAATCCTTGTAGCTGGAACTACTTTTGGTACAAGATACAAGGTACTGCTTTTGCAATGAAATCGCTATATTCAAACGCCAGAAAGTTTCAGACACCTCGACGTTATTCACGACGTCATCTCAATGGCGTCAGAGAAGTTATCAACAGACCTTCAGAATGTGTGACGATCGATTCGGATGCAACGTTGACATAAAGATTATCTGGACATTACTGAATGAGGGGTACGTTTTGTTACCATTCTGTCGCATTTTTAAATGTTTTATCACTATAATACAGTCCAACCTGTGTTAAGCATGCACCTCAGGGATGATCAAAATGTGCTTGCTTAAGACAGGTGCTTGCTTAATACAGGTGAATTTTAAGGCATTTGCCTTTTGGGGAACTAAATGCATGCTTGCTTAAGACAGGTTGCTTGCTTAATAGAGGTGGCCACTATGACAGGTTTGACTGTAGCTTTATTTCTTCTACTGACTTTCATTACAAAAGGATGCGCTTTCAAGATGGCGTCTATACAGTTTTTGTTTCAGTCAGCTTATGTGTCATGGCGCCCACTACCTTTTGCATGGACTGTGTGTTAGGTGTAATATGATCCATCAGCTTTATCAAATGCATGTAATATACAGTTTATTGATGTAGCCCATTTAAAATATGGAATTTATAAACCTTGGAAGGTTGAACATCAGATAAGCGCACTCATTTCTTTATCAGATGTTCAACCTCCCTCGGTTTATAAATCCCATATTTTAAATGGGCTGAGTAATAAACTCTATTTATAAATATGTGTAGTTAACACTTAGTACATGTCCCAGGAAGATCTATCTATCACACATTTTGCCAAAATAATTCATCATTTTGTAACCTATTTTGCGAGTAGTCTGAGCAGGACATGCAATTTTCTCGCATAAGAGTCTTGTGAATTACATAAGATTTTGCAAGTGCCACTCGCAAATATCAGGCAAGACAAGGTCAGTATCAGATATTATACCATGTGAGTTGCTAATTGCAAGCTAATTGCAAGCCCACACTCACGTGACTCCCATGACATTTCTTGGACTTCTTAATGGGAAGTGCCCAGAAATTAGGCAGTTCTAACAAGCATAAAAATATCTTTTTGGAGCAGATATAAGGAAAATGTGAAGACTGTTCCATTACGAAAACAATGTCACGCCTATTCAAATATATCGGAAATTTTACTACCAAAACATGAAAATTTTCAGGTAAAAAATTCTGATATTTTCCATATTTTCTGCTCAAAACATAGATTGTGGGAACTCGTTAAAACTGGGTGAGGCTGCTGAGGCAGTTCTAAGGAGTATCCACAATTTATGTTCCTCCAAAATGACCTAAATAGTGATGACAGAGACGTTAAACCTAAGTTTGACTAGAAGCCTCTGTGATGTAGTGGTTATGCTACTCACCTTGTAAACCAGGGGTCGCAGGATCGATACCTGGCTTTCGCATGAGTCTTTAAACCATTGTCCTGTCTCCATATGACCTTAGCTATTGATGAGATGTAACACTCAAACACTCACTCAAATCTCAGTTCAAACAAACAAAACAAACAAATACACATGTATTCAAACAAGAAATAACAA
The DNA here is from genome assembly GCA_963580285.1 of Lucinisca nassula. Taxonomy (NCBI): domain Eukaryota; kingdom Metazoa; phylum Mollusca; class Bivalvia; order Lucinida; family Lucinidae; genus Lucinisca; species Lucinisca nassula. Next base: position 58,473,053 of record OY757025.1, read on the forward strand.
AAATATAAAAGTTTGCATCTGAGATAGGAAAGACAACATTTTATCACATGACTTCATATCTGAGAATGTACCGTAATAATGTCATGCAATAAATTCAATAATCCACATGACAACCCATACCTAAGCAAATTAGTTAGAAACGCCATGTAATGTTACATGTACGACGTCCTTAATGATGTCGCGTTTATTATGGCGGAATATTGACATTTTTGTTAAACCATTGAGAATAAAATGTGTTTTAAATGATATATGATAAATAGAATCTTGCATTCATGCTCATGTATTACTGAATTCATTAAACTCGTTGAAGAAAAGGGATAAAATGCTTGGCAAAGCCTTGCATTTTATCCCTTTTCATAAACTCCTTTAATAAATTCAACAATACATGAACACTCAGGTAAGATCCTCTGTGTCAACAATTTATTTAACTCGTTGAAGAAAAGGGGATAAAATGCTTGGCAAAGCCTTGCATTTTATCCCTTTTCCTCAACTCATTTAATAAATTCAATAATACATGAACACCCATGTAAGATACTTTATGTCAACAATTTATTAAACTTGTTGAAGAAAATACATGAACACTCATGTAAGATCCTCTATGTCAACAATTTATTTAACTCGTTGAAGAAAAGAGATAAAATGCTTGGCAAAGCCTCACATTTGGCAAAGCCTCAAATTTTATCCATTTTCCTCAACTTGTTTAATAATAGGGATTATCAACTAAATGATAATCCCATTTATTTGGTGCGAACAAATTGAATGGACTGTCATTAATGTGTCATGATTGCAGCTTCAGGGTGGCTTGACCTCTCATTATTTAGGTTTAAACAATGTCTGATCGCAATTTCGATCTCGTCATCCACCATGACAGTTGGTCCAGGTTACTGGACGCTTGCACCGTGTTTGTTATTCAGCAGTCAAGCGTCTTAAGGGCCAAACTATGGTTTGGCGTCTTGCGCATGCTCAGGGAAACCTTCCTTTTCCGTTTTCAAATCCAGCAAAAGAAAGTTGTATTTTTTATGAGGAATCTAAAACTAAAAATCCAGCAAGAGAAAGTTGTCGGGACTCGGTTGAGATATATTTCATAAGAAAAGAAGAAGAGGGTCTCCTTTAGCTATAATATAAGAATTTCCATTGGTTGACCTCGAACAACAATAATATTATCGGTGCTTTCGTTTTGCAACCGGAAATGATAAAATGCGTTAGTGACGAGGTACGGGTGCACGACATTTCGTCTAAACCCATTTCGTCGAATAGACACTTCGTCTAATACGACAATTGGTCTAAAAAATCGGTCTGATACGACATTTCGTCGAAAAAAAAATTAAGGATTTTAGACGAAATGTCGCACCTTCGTTATTTTTCGTCTTTTCTTATTTTTCTCACTTTTTTCCCCCGGTATTTAAATTGTCCGCCATATTGATTTCATATGCAGATATGGATTCATGCCCTTCGATTTTATCCGGCTTCTCTTTCAATAAACCGGTGCTGTTGCAAAAATGTTCATCAGTATTATTGTGAGTAGTTTTCAGCATTGTGAATGTGAAATATTAAGAGCAATAAAAGAATAAGAAACCGTTATTTTGTGTTCTTTATTTTCTTTCCCATTGTATAGTTTCTTACCTTCTGTATGGCCCGTTAATAGTTTGAGATGTACTGAATACCTTTCTTCACTACCTCACTAAAATGGAAGAATTGCAGTTCTATACTAGCAACAGGGGACACCCTAAAATAGCCTACAAAGGCTTTGATTATTCCAAAGACCGTAACTATAAGGAACATACTTACTGGAAGTGTGTAGATAGGACATGCCAGGGACGTTTGACCACAAAAAACGACCAGGTGATAAGAGAAACAGAACACAATCTTCATGGACCAAACCAACCAGATCTAGTCATAAAGATGTCTATGGCAAGAATCAAGGATGCTGCAGCCAGTTCTTTGGAACCGCCATCACGTCTGATCAATCAAGAATTGCAGGATGAAGACATTGGTGATAGTGCTGGTTATCTACCTCGGCTTGCAACTGTAAAGGTAACTTTTTCTTGATCCATCTAACCATGCCAATCACAACAATTGTCGTCTGCCAGTTACTTTGAAACTAATATTTGCACAGTCTGATCTGGGGCCACACTGTTTGCCTGTATGCAAAATATGTTCAATTTTCGTCTGCCAGTTACTTTAAAACTCATTTTTGCGCAGTCTGATCTGGGTCCACACTGTTTGCAAGTATGCAAAAATATTTTCAATTTTTGTCTTCTAACTGAGCTTGGCTATGTTTCTTATGATCCCAAAACAGCTTGCAAATGCCTCCAATCCTTAAGACCCCTTCTTTTCTTTCTGTTTCTAGCGTCGGATACAGCGAGAACGTAGGAAACACCTGCCAGAGCTTCCTAAGTCACTTGATGATGTTAGTTTGTCTGATTATAAGACTGGAAAGGGTGAAAACTTTGTATTGGCCGACGCAACTGTTGAGGGAGACGAGAGAATCAGAATCATAGTTATTGGTACTGATGCTGGGTTTAGGCTGTTAGCAAAGAGTACAGTGTGGTATGGGGATGGGACCTTCTCTATAGCCCCAGTCCATTTCTATCAATTATACACAATGCATGGAATCGTCCTCGGCCAGCTTCTACCGCTTGTGTTTTGCCTTATGACGAAAAAGAGCAAATCAACATACGAACTATTGTTCGAGACATTTAAAGACGTGGCACGCGAAAAGGATACTGAACTTAAAGTAGAAACTATTCGCACTGATTTTGAAGAAGCTGCCATAAAAGCAGCTACTAAGGTGTTTGATGTTGGTATTGAGTGCTGCTTTTTCCATTTATGCCAAGCCCACTGGAGAAAGATTCAGGATCTTGGTCTACGCCAGAGATACATTGAAGACTCAGCATTCTCCATGAGCTGCAAAATGATGTCAGCCCTCGCTTTCGTTCCACTGCCTGATGTATACAGTGTATTCCTGGAGTTCCATGCCGGTGTTCCAGAGGCAAATTCTGATCTTCTTCACTACATGGAGAGGACATACATCGGCTACTTTACACATAAGTCCAAGACAAAGCATGGGAAAATGGTGAGAATAATTACAATATTTATTAATTCATTTAAACCTAAACCAAATACATTTTCATCTTGTTTCATATCATTTACCAATTTTATTTTATTTTTATACTTTCAGAAAATCAAAAAGGTATGGAAAGAGGCGCTGTTTCCACCACACCTCTGGAATGTGTATGAGCGCACTCTTGCTGATGAGCCCAGAACCAACAATATACTTGAAGGATGGCACCGTCGCTTCAACACCATAGTAGCCAAGCACCATCCCAATATCTATGAGTTTTTAGAGAGGCTCAAGGGGGAGCAGGCTCATACAGATACTCTGGTTGAGCAGTTGATCGCTGGACAGCAGCCGCAGCAACCCCGTATGAAAGTAGGTATGATTCTAATAAAGTCTAACCTAAATAGTTGCAGAATTAAAAATCCATGTATAATACTGGTTATTTTTATTTTTCAGGTGAGGAAAGAAAATGAAAGAATCCTTCGGGTTGTGCAGAGCTATGGTGACCGTGACAATATGGAATACCTTCGTGGGATCGGATACAACTTAAACTATTAACTTTGAAAATTTGAAATGTCATGTCACTGGCAAATAAAGATCACCCTTGTATTTCCTTACCGTTATGTGTATTAACAAAATTTAGACGAAAAAAATTTAGACGAAAAAAATTTAGACATTTTTAGACGAATTTAGACACTTTTCGACGAAATTTAGACGAACTGTCGTATTCGACGAATTGTCCTTTAGACGAAATGTCCTTTAGACGAAATGGGTTTAGACGAAATGTCATGGATCCACGAGGTACAACTAAATAGGGAAAAAGTGACAACTAAGACAGTTCACCGTTACGAAAATATTAGGAAAAGTGACACTACGGCGGCATAAAAATCGCCATTTTAATTGCAAAATATACATGGGTGACAATGGTGGCCCTGCGAGTTTTTGGTACCTTATAAAGCTTGGGAAAAAATGTTATTATGGAAGATAAATAGTATGCAGCGAAGAAATTAAAGGGCTAAATATGATTTCGGATATAAGGACGGTCGGCAGGGAACTCTTCAGTAAAAAGAAACAAAGAACGGATATCTTTCCCGCCAGTTTCTCATTTGGTGGAGGTGAAAGCTTCGGTTTTTATTGCTAAAATTTGATCATTTTTGAACAGTTTTAAAAGCAAAATCTTTGCCAGAGGTGTGGGACTGATTGAAAATATTTCTTGTGTACATTTGGTAAGGTCATATAGCAGAATACCTTTGTTTGCACCTCCGAAAACGGCGGACCTCAGTGGAAGTGACTTCACGCCGATCGTCCTTTTATATTTTGTACCACAGGGACGCCCGGTATCTGTTTATTTTGAGTGTAACTGACTGGGGAATTTCCACAAGGGTCATGACCTTTGGCACTCATTGTGTAACGCTAAATTAACTTAAAATACCATTTTTGCGCTGTTAGAATTTTCGTTATATTTTTGAAGGGATTATGCCTCGACTTTCGGGTATAATAGCGTCAGTTTGGGTTGTCAGAGTTAAACAGCGCAGGCATTGCGGAATAGCTTGACGGCTCGGCTGACCAGCTGTGTTATTTTTAAATATGCAAATGACCATGTGTTTGTCAAATGTTAGTTTATTTATGAACACCCGACCCACTTTTGAGCCGGACATAGCCGCTTGAATCACAGGTGTGATATACCGGTATTATCGATAGTAACCTGTCAATTAAACATATATTGGGAATTCAATGACCACAAACAATATATTTTCTAAAGGTAATTTTATTGACTTTCAAAACATATTTGAAGCCACAAACCTCATCTGATTCGATATGAGTCTGCCAATATCAAGCCAGACATTGTAAAAAAAAAAAAAAAAAAAAAAAAGTTAAAGCAGACAGAGTGGCTGGACCTTTTGACTCTTGTCCGCTATAAACTCGGCACATATCACCATTAGGTCTTGTATATTATATTGTGCAAATGGTTCAAGCTTAAGGCTGTGGTTGCCTTTTGGTAAATTCCGATATAAAAGGAAAATTTGGGCTATTACCCGTCTCTCCTTTAGACTCTGATCAGCTCAGATTCAAGCTTGACGGGAAGTTTTATTTTGTTTAAGCAATGCCATTTGGTTGCAGCATAGCACGCCAGACTTTCGAGACTGTCGCTACTTTTTTGGAATTCTGGGTAGCTAGACATGTTTCTGAGGGACGATTCATATGTTATCTTGAAAGTTTCCTGCTTGGTACTAGGGAGTCCATTTTGTGGGCAATTTATAAATGCTACATGTGGTTTATCAAAGATACACTGTCACTTTCGCATCACAGCAGATATGAAGGAATTTGAACTTTGGGTACAATTTTTCAAAAAAAAAAAAAATATGGTATTTCCGTTTATCATGACCGGTTCTGGATGTCATATGAGGACTTACAGCACTGCACCATTCGTGCAAGGGGTTTGAACTCGGTTTTGGTGCCTACTTTGTAGGTAATGAGATAAGACCAGTGGTCCAGTGGATAATTTTTCCATCTTTGGAGCATCTTCTGTTATTTATTTTTGATATATATAAAAAAAAAAAAAAAAATAACAGTAGTGTACGGGGAACTGCACCCTGCAGTACACCACATTCTATTCAAAATTACAGACCAACCTTACCAAGTCACGGAAGGCAATGTTAATCGAGATATTTCCATGACATATTAAAAATGTAGAGTGCCGTGCACTGAACCTTGCAGTACACAACATTCTTTTCAAATCTACGGATCAACCTTACCACTCACGGAGGGTAATGTTTAATGAGATATTTCCATTTATGTATTTATTTATTTATTTATTTTAATTTATGCATTTATTAAAATGTAGAGTACTGAGCACTGCACCTTGCAGTACACCACATTCTAATCTTTAGAATTAGTTGAGACATAACTGCCCTCCAACAATATCGTGCATCCCACTTGCAATCAATGCATCTATATGTTGCCTTGGTTGTCAAACAATATATGATGTGGAAGCCTGATGGTAGTCTAGACTTCTTTTGCCTCCAGAATGGCCATTCATTAAAGCACTGTCAGCTCAGTGGCACTCTTGTGACAGCTGTAGAAAATAAACTGGGACTTCCAAAGCAACTTTGTGCTGCACATTCCTTTGGAGTTGGAAGGGCTGTTGGTTTGGCAGCTAAGGGTATTCTAGTATAGCCATAAAAGAAATTGGCTGATGGAAAACTGGGGCGGTAACATGGTACATACGTTTTAAATTGTCTGTTACAGATATATTGCTTATCGGTGATTCCCTGGTTTCGCGCCTTGCTGACAGTGTATCAGCTCTCAGACCTCCAGCTAATGCAGTGATTGTTAGCTAAAAATTTTATTAGGGTAAAGCGGTGCACTGGGATCACTACGACACCGAGCTCCAATGGTTGCTGCAGTTTCATTCAACCCTTGTGATGATAATTATTCACCTCGGGGGCAGCAGCCTTGTTGAGTGGTCCCAGAGCGAGCTTCTTAAAGACTTTTAAAAGCTAATTTGCATACATGGCTTCAATCTATCCCGAAGCCCAAACCGTATGATCAGACATCCTCCCTGGTTGTCAGTCGGGGCTGGGGGCGGACAACACTCATGAAGGGCTTAAAAAGCTGGATCACAGGAGGCGTATAAACCAATCTGGTAGACAGCCTGCTTTAAATGCAGTGACCGAACAATCAAGCATGTGCTCGATTTCAATACAACAGGGCTATTTAAGACCGATAGGGTTCATCTCACTGCTGTGGGCAATATCATATTTTTGGAATACATTTTGAGGAAGTAGTCAATCAATTTGTTACAGACCCTTCTTCCCAAATGTAAAATCCTAATATGTAGTTAGAATAACAGGACAAGGATAAAAAGGCTATATTCATAAAAATGTTGACTTGCTGAATTGGGGGACAAATTTATGTGGGGCATCATAAATTTGCTGTGGCGGAATTCAGCATTCGATAGGGGGGACGCTTTGCTTAGACAGCTGTTTGGTTGTAATGAAACTTTACGCCTTGAGCCTAGATTCCAAATACTGGTTGCTGGGAGCAAGGCTGAAGTTTGTTTCTTTCAGGACTTCTACTTGGACTGGGTGGCATCTCCTTCATGGAAGTGGTTCGCCATACCCTGAAGATTTGTTCTTGAGCCTAGATTCCGGGTACTGGTTGCTGGGAGCAGAGCTGAGGCTTGTTTCTTTCAGAACTTCTTGAACTGGGTGGCGTCTCCTTCAGGGAAATGGTTCGCCATAGCCTGAGGATGTGTTCCCCCCAGGGTCATACTAAAAATTTCTAAATTGCAAGTCATAAGTAAGGTTCGCACGTGCAGCCGGGGCTATTTGAATATATGTAATATGGGATGGATTACATGGTATGCATTGCATAATGCAGAAGATGGTATGGAATGCGTGTCATGGAATGCATTTTGGAGTGCACATTACGGAGTGCTCACTGTCAAGATTAGTTGGAGTGCATAAATTGGAGTGCACAAGAGTTGGGATAGAGTGGAGCGTACAAATAGGATGTGCGCAATATCTGGATTGTTACATAATTTGGAGCGTACAAATAGGATGTGCGCAATATCTGGATTGTTACATAATTTGGAGCGTACAGTCAGGATGTGCGCAATATTTAGAATGCTAAAAAACTGTAAAGCATACAAACAAGATGTATGCAATATTTGGAATACTTGGAGCGTACAAATAGGATGTGCGCAATATTTGGATTGTTACAAAATTTGGAGCGTACAAACAGGATGTGCGCAATATTTGGAATGTTAAAAAATTGTGGAGCGTACAACAGGATGTACGCAATATTTGGAATACTCTGTTACAAAATTTGGAGCGTACTATAGGAAGTGCGCAATTTTGGAATGTTACAAAATCTTGGAGCACACATTTGGAGTGTGCGCATATTTTGGAATACTCAAAATTCAAAATTGGATTGCACAATATTTTGAGTGCAAACAAATTAATAATTTGGTGCCCGTTTTCGTGCGAGCAAGGTTATATGCTGTCACTGCGTCCCCCCTTCGACCTGAATCTACTCGGTGTCCATATACTGCCAGATATTGATATTGTAGAGATTGAAAGTAAGACAACTAATCACATTATTGAAATAATGTTTTATTAAATAGGTGAAAAAGGAGATAAATAAAAGTAGTTGTATCTATATATATTTTGTTGTATGAGTGAGCATCCTTAATAAATGCAAAGCCTCGCATTTCATCCCTTTTCCTCAACTCATTTAATAAATTCATTAATACATGAACACTCATGTAAGATCTTATATTTAGCATTTAGCACACAGGTGTGCTATTGTGTCGCAACCCAGAAACCTACTTACTGTGTATATTTTGTTGAATGTATCTATTCTTTCCTTTGAGTATTTACAATCTTCTAATACAGGACTGTAAGATAAAACAGTATTCATAAGGGTCACATACCTATTTGAGATTATAAGAACCTGTCATGTGTATGCATTACATATAGAGGATCTTACATGAGTGCTCATGCATTATTAAATTTATTAAACTCATTCAGGAAAAAGGGATAAAATGCGAGGCTATGCTGAGCATTTTATCCCTTTTCCTGAATGAGTTTAATAAATTCAATAACGCATGGGCACAAATGCAAGATTCTATAATCATATGACATTTAAAATGCATTTTAAACAAAAATGTCAATATTCTGCCAGTAGTAAACACAATGGCCTTAAGAATGTCCTCAAAGTAACGTTATGGGGCGTATCTACAGTAACTATTGTTTGCTTGGAGATATTGCTTCAAAATTTGTGGGAATTTCACCCGACATTGAGATGAAATGACTTCTCAAGCCCTGTCAACCAATGAAACCAATAGGGTTTATGAGCATGGACGGGCCGACTCTGCCTGAGCAGACTTAGATCCTCTAAGCGGTTTACCAGTACTCGTGTGTGGGTCGGTTTCAGCTCTGCGTGGAAGCATCATGCAGCCCATATATTTTTTCAAGCCCCGATGGGCGGGGGCCAGGCGTATCTAACTAATCTGCATATTTAATCCACTAGAGGATTATCAAATTTATTACATGGCGTTATTACATTCTCAGACGCGACGTCATATGATAAATAGGTGTTTGCATATACAGGAATGCCAAGGAAAATCTGAAGCTGGAACAGAGGCTAAGCAGAGGGTAACACCCTCATGTAAAAACTTAAAAATCTTGCATGATAATGGGTTTGATATAGTTGAACTTCAATGACTCAAACACCTCAGAGACCTTAAAAATCTGTTCGAGACAGAGGGAGTTCAAGCCACTAAGGGTTACCGCCAATAGGCATAAGGAGATATTTTTAGACATCTTTTCGGTATTCTGTAATAAAATTGTATGCTGTGTATACTCATTAGAATCAGCTCATTGAGGCGATTCTAATGAATATTCATAGCAAACATTTGTGATATAAAAGACGAAAATCTTCTAACCCCCCCGCCCCCCACACACTATTTTTTATGTAGAGGATTTCCCTTGGGACTCAAGAACGGGTTCAACTCAGCCATGGTAAACGAGCCATCGGTGTTCGAGCCATTGTAGTTCTACTGTACATGTTCCAGGCAGACTTTTCCCCATTAAGGGATGCCCAGGACAATCTGAACTACAGCTGAGCAAAGGAAAACATAAACTCATGTGACAATGTACTCAAATAAGATGTTAAGTACATGTACATGTATCTTTCATGAGTATGGATTCAATACAGACACTTACATATAGACAGATGCCCAGGAAAACTGGAACTGAGGCTTTGTCAAACATGTGAGAAAAGAGTTAAAAGAAATATTGTGTTCTGGTTTAATGACATGTCAATCATTGTGTCCTCTCCCAGAGAAAGTGAGAAGAAATATAGAAGAGACAGTAGAGGAGATAAAAGTGAAGGACAAGAGAGAAAGAGGAAAATGAATGGAAGTGCATAAACTGACCCTCTACCATAAGCTGCTGCAAGGACAGCATGCCTTACCCAACTGGGAACCAATATCAGTTGGATGACCCTGTTAGGCAAGATACAGTGAAATTCCACTATTAAGACCACCTAAATTTAAGACAAATCATGCTTTTAAAAGCATATTTTGAAGGATTCAGCTACATTTTCTTTGTATTTTCTACATCCAGCATGCTCTTATGGGAGACCACCTTTGGGCTGTTCAAAAGTGGTCTTAAAGACCACTTTTGAACAGTCCCAAAGGTGGTCTTAATATAGGAATTTTACTCTACATGACACCTTCATCTAACCCAACCAACCCAAAGTTTGCTCCAGATGTAGGTACTCATGGAAGATTCAAATCAGTACCCATTCAGTCTGACCAGAGTAATCTCTGTCATCAGGAAGAAACTTTGGGTCCACAGGGAACCATATAGCACCCCAGCAGGCACTCAATGTTGAAACTACATCAACCCATTTTGTACCGGAAAACCCTAAAGGGGTACCTTGGCAAACAGTGCAGACCCAGAACAGATGCTGCAGAATGGCAAACAGTGCAGACCCAGAACAGATGCTGCAGAATGCAGCATCTGATCTGGGCCTACACTGTTTGCAAAAAGTTAAGCCATTTCCCGGAATAAACTTTCAAGAAGACAAAACCTGACAACCCTAATTTTTGAAATGGACTCCTGCCATATATAAGGAGGAAGACTCCATTTGGTACAAAAAGGGTCAAAGACATTGTTTCAACATTAATTCAAAATTGAGTCAATGATATGGCAAATACTCTTGGAAATAGATTGGGATGCATGATGCTTCCTAGTCTGGCTCCAGACCCTTTCTTTACTTCTTCTCTCTTTCTTTTTTTTTCTGGAAGGGACATAAAGCTTGCATGGCTTATAAAATTTTGGTTTACTTCAGTCCCTTGGCTTTTGTTCAGGAAAAGGTAACTTGAAATCGGATTAAAGAGGAACAGGATTAAATAATGTAAAGAATATGAGAGATGGTTTTAAAACAAAAACGACTGGAGCCAGTCTAGATGCTTCCACATAGTGCTGAAACCCACCACACATGAGTACTAGTAAATGGCTTAGAAGGTCTAAGCCTGTCCAGGCACAGTCACAAGTTTGAGTCATCCTATTGGTTTGTTTGGATGGTAGGGCTTGAGATGTTATTTCATCTCAATGTCAGGTAAAAGTGCTACAAAACTGGAAGCAACATATCCAAAATGACCTAAATAATGTTGACAGGGACATAAAACCTGAATTCAAACAGACAAATGTCAAAGACTCTGGTCGGACAAAGCGGATGCACAGGCCCTTCTGAGTCTTGTCTGTGTGTACATGTCCAAAGAAATACAGCTTCTTACCACTTAATAATTCCAGTTCTCTGCCGAGTGATGGAGCGATTTGATTGGTTCTCATTTCATTTCGAGCGACTTGATTGGTTGAAATAAAAGTTTTATACTCTGATAAATTCCATGAGCAGGAAGCTCAGATCTGTTTCACATAGCAACAGGTAGCAATATGCTGTGATATCAAAGAGCATGCTAAGAACCTGTGTATTAGATCATTGTATACAGACGACATCAAACGTGTTCAATGAAAATATGGAAAACTATCGAAAACGCACATTTTAGAAGACTAATAAACTAAGTTTACAAACTTGATGTTTTGTTCGCTTGGGTTTCTTTCAAAGATAGCAGCTTCTAATTAAATAATCATTCCACCATGGCCATTGGGAAGTTCATTCCTATGCTTTCGAAATAATTCCTAAAAATTACCATTTTGGTGGCATTTTATTATCCCCATGCTTTTAAAAAAAGCGTTCAGGGATATTGTGAACACCTCCGTTCATCTGTCCATCTGTCACGCTATCTCCTCCTTAACCACTTGTCGGAATGTAACCAAATTTGGTACACAGCTTCCTTACATGATGAGGGTGTGCATCGTCACATCTATTTTTGGCCCTGCCCCCAGGGGCCTTGGGGAGGGGTCAAAAGGTCAAATATCAATTAAATTCAATTTCAAAGTCAATTTTATAGATTTTGAAACCAAACTTTGCATAAGTAATGATTAATGATATATGTAACACATATTGAACGGGATTTTGGCTGCGACCCCTGGGTCATGCCCAAGGGGTCGGACTTGGGGGCCATCAGGGGGTCAAAATTCAAATTTTACCGAATATAGTCATATGGAATATCAAATTGAAGGGGGTGATTAGTAGAATACTATACAGTAAAATTTTGACCCTGGGGTCAGATTGGGGCCCTGGGGGAGGGGTCAAAGGGTCAAAATTTAAGTTTTTTGGAACAGAGTCATGTGGCATTTCAAATTGATTAGTAGAATATAATACAGGTAATATTTTGACCCTGGGGTCAAATTAGGGCCCAGGGTGAGGGGTTTTCGGTACTTGGCCCCTCTGTAGAAAGCGTGGGGATTCAGGATGGCGCGCCATCGACAGTATTATAGTTAATATTTCAATGAAATCATGACATAGTTGGAATTATAAGGAATGAATTGTCATTTTTGTGGATTTTAGCGATGTGTAAACTCTGGTGAATCACTCACAAACTTAGCATGTTTGTGAATGATTGGCCTGAGTTTACATACATGTATAGATAAAATCCACAAAAATGAAATTCATTCCTACATACAATACTTCTTACCACTTATACAATACGTCTCACCACTTATACAATACCTTATAGATGAAGGGTCTAAGTCTTGTTTTGTGGCTTCCGCTACCAAAGTTACAAGTGCTGAGAAAGCTTCTTTCAGAACTGCCTGGTCAAATGTCTTGAATGAGGGGTCCTCTGAAAAAATAAATAGCAAATTTAACCCTTATCCCATGGAACATGACAACCCATACCTTTGCAAACAGTGTAGATCCAGATCAGATGGCTTCCAAACAGTGTAGATCCAGATCAGATGGCTTCTGAAGAAGCCATCTGATCAGGATCTACACTGTTTGCCATGTACAGTTTGTGAGTTAAATGACAACAATGTTAATTGTATCAAGCAGTTTAACTGGCTGATAGTCAGAAATGGGTGTGGCTAAATTAATCTATTCAGCAGGATAATGTTTAACCCACTATTCATGTAAGCCGAATATCTTCTTCCTCACTATATACATGTATAGTAACTATTATTATTGAAATCTTATTTTGATATTAACCCATTGTATACCAGTGGACTCTTCCACTGATATATGTTGGACAAGTCCATTTGTCATAAAAGGGGCATCAGGCCTATTTTCCATTGTTATTCTATTTTTGTAGGAAAATTCTGTTTGCAAATAGTGCAGGCCCTGATCAGATGCCGCGTTCTGCGGCATCTGATCTGGGTCTACGCTATTTGCCAAGGTACCCCTTTAGGGGTTTCCCGCATGCAATGGGTTATGGGATGTCAGCTTGAGCTACATGCTACTGTTAAGAAATTTATTTTGACAATGTCTAGAACTTTTTTTATTAACAATGGAGGCCCTACTAATCAAATGCCACTTTGTGCTGTGTCTGAACTGGGTTTGCACTGTTTGCGATTGCCCAATTTCTCTAACAGTGATGGCCCATTTCCCATGGCTGATTCAAACATTCCACTCATTCTTGGGTCTATACAAGAAATCCTCCCTTTGCTCCTGCCTACAGAGTGTGAGTGTGTATGAGCTTTATGTCTAAGGCTGACACGATTAATCGTATAATCGATTAATAAATTCCACAAAAATGATTATCATTTCTGATTTTCTTTTAATTGATTACTTGATAGGTACACTTTACTACTCAAAGTTATGCCTAAAATAGCTGGATGAGTGGCAAACAGTGCAGACCCTGATGAGACGCCGCATTCTGTGGCGTCTCATCTGGGTCTACGCTGTTTGCTCAGGCCTGTCTGTTCAAATATATTGACAAAAACCTTTGAGATTACTAATCGATTATCGATCGCAATGACAGGACTGATAATCGATTATCTTTTCTGCTTCAGTTAGCCAGCCCTATTTATGTCCCATCAACAGCTAAGGACTAAGGTCATATGGAGACTGGACCTCAGGACAGGACCTCACTTTCAAGATTCATCCAAAAGCCTGCATAAGCTCGGGATCAAACCCATGATCTCTCGTTTATGAGACAAGTAGCTTATCCACTACACTATAGAGGCTTCTCCTTCCAGTTTTATGCTTGTCATGTTGGAGACCCCCATTATATGTACAATATATTGCTCCTTTTTAGTTAGGTTAGGATATTCTGAGTCACCCCTGTCTTGGGACACATGTGGTGTCCATTGTTAACAAGGTCACATGTCAAAACATCTGATATGTCAATAGACACATCCAACCACTATGTCATCACTCAATAATACTATTTGCCGGGACTTACCGGTGGTGGGCAAAAAACATCTTTGGCTGTTTATTGCCATTGTAAATGCGATGTTATTTTCTTGAAAATTGTATTTTGTTTGGAATCTAAAAGACAAAATTGACCTTTAGACTTTTAAAATAGACATGTCTCAGCTAGTAATTATTGGCTTCTAGAAGATTTGAGGGTGTTTTGATGATAATAACCTGTGAAACGTAGGGCAGGTAACGAGGCGGGATAGTCTTAATTATTTGTAATAAAAATGCGCAAAACGAATGACTAAACATGGAAGATACATGAAGGAACTCTAAAATATATTTCATCTACTCATTTAACCCATTTTGTACCGGAAACACCAAAAGGGTTAGTTGGCAAACAGTGCAGGGCCAGATCAGATGCCGCAGATCGCAGCATCTGATCAGGGCATCTACTGTTTGCTAAATGTCTGCCATTTTCCAATTAAATTTTGATGAAAACACAACCTGTCACCAGTAAATTTCGAAATGGACTCCTGCCATATATAAGGAGGAAGATTCCATTTGGTACTAAAAGGGTATAAGTGTAATTTGATTGATTTTCTGTGACAGTCAACTAAAATATGCCCGTAATATTAAACCCATTGGATCTTGAAGAAATAAATGGGCTGCATGATGCTTCCACGCTGAGCTGAAATCGACCGCACACTAGTACTAGTAATCCACTTAAAGGACCATATTGGTTTCATTGGGCGACAAGGCTTGAGAAGCCATTTCATCCCAAGGTCAGGTAAAAGTGACATAAAATTGGAAGCAACATCTCCAAAATGACCTATATAGTGTTGACAGGGACATTAAACATCAAATCAAACAAACAAAAACCTATTTAAAATGTGTTTATATGGAACCAAGGGCTTTTTGCCAACCGCAAAAGATCGTTATGATGATTTATCAAAAGGAAAAGTAATTTTGCGCATCAGAATCAGAATTGTTACTGGTGACACGTCAAATGACATTCTTACACCAGGACCTGTGTTGTGGGAAATTGGCCCCTAGCTCTTACCAAAGAGGTAAATTTAGCTACACAATCGTCAGCACTTTCAGCTGTCGAAATAATTGAATCGGGAAGGGCATTCCAATCTCTAATGATTCTGGGGAAGAACGACTCTTTATAAATGTCAGTTCTTGCAGTAAGGGTCTGAAACATCAACGAATGGTGATTTCTACAGTGTCTAGCTGGTGGAACAAGGTCATGAAGGGGTGCCGGGCCTGTGGTGGTACCCTGGGGGTTCTCTCTTCCCTGGGGCTGTTCCTCAGTGGAGTGGTCTTCCCTCCTCTGTGGTGGGTGCCGGGGCTGGGGGAGTTCGGGGCCTGCATGGGGTGGGTTGGGGCATGGGGGTGTGTGTTTTGGTGCACCTCTGGGTGTCTGGTTTTGAGCTGTTGAGAACTTATCTGGTTAGCTTTTTTTCTTTTTTTGCTAAATTCTAAATTTAGTGTACCACCCAAATGAGGTAATGGCCACCGACTCAGTATATGAAGATAGATAAACATGTGTTGGAATGCTGGCAGCACCCTTTAGACCTTATAGGATGAGCCTACTGTCTTTTCTCCTTTTCTTGAGAGACTCCCATTTTATTTTCCAAGTATTCCAGCCATGCTCAATGATATGCAAGCGAAGTCACGTGTCAGTCAAAACATTGGATCTGCCTATACTTCCAATAGGGTCACTCTGATCACCGCAAGACACCACATGATGCCGCAAGACACTGCAGGACACCACAAGACACCTTTATTTACTATAGTACATGTTTTATACATTTTAACTTGAAAAATGTGTATTATTGAGTTTTTATATCTTTGAGACATGTAGTACTTATTTTCGTTTTACATCATATGCGACCTGTCACGTTCGCCTAATGATAAAATTTTATTTGCTGATAAAATTTTATCGTTAGTTTCCAGCTGGCACCCATTTACCAGCCTCCTAATTGTTTTGTTTGTTTGTTTTCGTTTTTTTTCTTATTTAGTTTTTTATATGATTATTTTTTAATTTTTTCTTTATTTTTTTTTTCTTTTCTTTCTTTTCATTAACTCCATAATTTTTAATACATGTATTAATAATTTTAAAAACATATATGGAAACCGAAGAAAAACTTTAATTATGTGTCAGGGTCAGACGAAAAATATCTATTATGGTTCATTGATATTGATGTCGCATGGGTGTGTTCATTCCCTTACTTTATCATAATTGAGCGAGGAGGGGCAGAGCATTTCAACATAGCCTAATTGCTGTCCATTTATTCATTCAACCGTTCACTGCGATAAAAACTAACGCTGCTATTTACTATAAATAAGTTATCCGGATTTCCTACAAATCAGTTACAGTCACGTTTACTCAAGCACTGAAAGTGACTAGTGACTGGTAAGTCGCGGTGACTATATGTGTCGGGGTCGGCAACATTCTGTCAAGGAGTATGATCATGAAATCTTTTCTACAGTCACACCACTCCCCCTTCTGCAGATTCAAGTGCAGTTGTCAGTTGCTGGCGAAAGAATGTGCACTGTTTTGGTCAACCGCTTGTGTACAAGCCTGCCCAGGATAGGTGAACTGACCATCTCACAAATGACCTAGATAGTGTTGATTGGGCTGTTAAACTCAGAGAGAGAGAGAGCCTTTGACACTAAAGTCCTTTGATGTTTGATCTTCTTAATTTAATCACACCAAATACAAATGAACGGGCTTCAACATGACTTTTAATGACTTTACAATTCGGCATGTGTCTTTAAGTATAACCTTGTATAATTTTGTCTGCTCTAATTGATATGCTGTTAATCCATAATGGCATTTTGCCAATCTCGCTTCAGGTGTGAAAATCTTCAATTAATAATTAACACGAACACCTTTAATTGCGCACCAAATTAACGAAGGTGCAAAAATCATTTAATAATAGCAAGAATGAAAGAAAGAAGAAAGAAAGAAATGAAAAAAAGAACTGAAAGAAATATTGGACTTGTCGTCATTTTGGATTGAATGTGAAATAACTTGTGATTGTATTCTTAGAACAATATTTTGTGCTCTTTCCCTTACAGCAAGTATAGATTGTGATAATAGTAAGTAGGCTACAACAATTATTGATGGCTGGGTCGTTAAACCTAATAAAATGCAGAGTTTACATATGCAGCATATACCTTTTTTCATGCTTTTACTCAAAATCATATGCTGTGTGTCTTGTGGTGTCCAGCAGTGTCTTGCAGTGCCTTTTTATGCATTGTAGGGTATTTTTTTATTTTATATGAATGATAACAAAAAGTAAATAAAGGAGTCCTGCAGTGACCTGCAGTGTCTTTCGGTGTCCTGCAGTGTCTTTTTATGCAATGTAGGGTACTTGTTATTTTATATGATGAGTAAAACACAGTAAATAAAGGAGTCCTGCGATGACCTGCAGTGTCTTGCGGTGACATGCAGTGTCTTTCTATGCAATGTAGGATACTTTTATTTTATATGATGAGTAAAACATAGAAAATAAAGGAGTCCTGCTGTGACCTGCAGTGTCTTGCGGTGTTCTGCAGTGTCCTGCGGTGATCAGAATGACCGCTTCCAATAAAGTGCTGAAAGAGCGCCACTATGTCATCGCTCTATAATACTATTTGCCAGGACTTACCGGTGGTGGGCAAAAACGTCTTGGGCCGTTTATCGCAAGTGTAAATGCGTTGTTATTTTCTCTAAACTTGCATTTTGTTTGGAATCGAAACGGCAAACCTGCCTTAATTATTTGTAATAAAAATAGCCATCAGAAGAGATGGCAAATCCCCCCGACCAAAAGCCAACATGGCCTTCAGAAGATTGTTCACCAGTAGAACATACACCAGAATTAAACCAGCAATATATCACAAAAGTATTGCAGTTATGGCCATCACAAAATTATACTGTCAGGGGACATAACTAAAAAACCAGGGCACTCAGAATTGTGGTTCTTGTGAATGACATGCCTGCTTAAGCTTGTGTATTTCTGTACACAGTACCATCAATATGTCTCAAAGGGTATTGGAGATATGGGGATCACAAGCTGGTCATACTGTTATATTGGAAGGGTAGATAACTCAAATACCACAGCACCAACAGTTGTGGTTCTTGCACATGACACCACTTCTGTACCTTGTATACAATTGTGCCAAGTTCCTTCAATATATCTCAAAGGGTGTTGGACTTATGGCCAACACAAGGTTATATTGTCAGGGGAGATTACTCAAAAACCAGAGCACCCAGAGTTGTAATTCTTGAGCATGACACAGCTGCTTAACCTCATGTACATCTGCATCAAGTACCACCAATATATCTCAAAGGGTATTGGAGGTACGGAGATCACAGGGTGGTCATACCATTTTATTGGAAGGGGAGACAACTCAAATATCATAGCACCCAGAGTTGTGGTTCTTAGGCATGAAGTGTTGTCTCAACCTTGTATACAATTATGCCAATTACCATCAATATATCTCAAAGGGTATTGGAGTTATGGCCATCACAAGGTTATATTGTCAGGGGAGATAATTTAAAAACCAGGACACCCAGAGTTGTGGACCTTGCACGTGACACATCTGCTTAACCTTCCAATAAAGTGCTGAAAGAGCGCCACTACGTCATTGCTCAATAATACTATTTGCCGGGACTTACCGGTGGTGGGCAAAAAATGTCTTGGGCCGTTTATCGCAAGTGTAAGTGCGTTGTTATTTTCTCTAAACTTGCATTTCGTTTGGAATAGAAACGGCAAACCTGCCTTAATTATTTAACCTCATGTACAACTGTACCAAGTACCATCAATATATCTCAAAGAGACTAATCAGGGATTCTGCTGGCTCAAAATGTAGTTTAGACAAATTGTCCGGACAGCTCCATAATTTATCGAACGTACTTAATTTAGTTAATTGGACAAACTTGAAAAAATGAAATTTTCTTACAATAAAATAGTCAATGTTACCACTTATTATAGTTTATCAACGACCTTTGAGAGTTCACCGTTCAAGTGTGACAAGACTAGACCATGTTTTAAGGGAAGCAGGTTTCGTATTTCTTTTTTCACAGGACTTTGAAATTATAAATAAGTTTTTTGATATTGCCATTATGTAGAAATCGTGGCCAAGTGGTTAATGTGATGCAGTACGAATCTCAGTAAAACTATATTGCCCAATGTAAAATCCTAACTGAAGGCGACTTACCTAAAACACGGACTAGTCCAAAATTAAAAGTACAATCACGTCTCACTGCATTTTGAAAGACTATAACAATACTAATCCTGACAACAATATTGATGTAAAGAGGAGTCCAAAATTATTTCAGGACATTTTGTCCAGACTGGCCTGAAATCTTTTGGACAATCATAATTTTTGAAGGACTATGGCCGATGTCCGGCCCCAAACAAAATCCCTAGAGTATTGGAGATATGGCCATTACAAGGTAGTGATTCTATATTATCGGAAGGGGAGATAACTCAAAAACCATGGCACCCAGAGTTGTGGTTCTTGTGCATGATACAGGGTCTCGGCCTTGTGAACAACTGTGCCAGGTATCATCAATATATCTTAAAGGGTATTGGAGTTATGGCCAGCACAAGGTAGCCACTCTATTTTATTGGAAGGGGAGATAACTCAAAAACCATGGCAACCAGAGTTGTGGTTCTTGTGCCTGACACGTTGTCTCAGCCTTGTGAACAACTGTGCCAAGTACAATCAATATATCTCAAAGGGTATTGGAGTTATGGCCATCACAAAGTAGTCATTCTATTTTATTAAAAGGGGAGATAACTCAAAAAGTATGGCATCCAGAGTTCTGGTTCTTGCGCATGACACGCCGTCTCAGCCTTGTGAACAAGTGTGCAAAGAACCATCAATGAATCTCAAAGGGTATAGGAGTTATGGCCATCACAAGGTTGCGTCTACGGATGGACGCCACGCTGGTCAACAGTACATTCCAGTAGTGAATCCTGACCAATTTCCGGAAGAAGAAGAAGATCACCATATCCCCCAAACCTATTTGGTTGGGGGATAAAAATGCAGAAGATACATGAATGAACTCTAAAATATAGGCAGTGGCTAGCCGTCCGGTACCGGACGACCAGCCTACAAGTCTGCCCGTCCGGTACCGGACAACCAGCCAACGGGTCTGCTCGTCCGGTACCGGACGGCTAGCCAACCCACGTAGGAATGGCTAGCCGTCCGGTAATAAATTTTAGTCTCTCATTTCATATAGGGTACGAATGCTGAATAGCATTTTTATCATTTTTGGAGTACTGGATGCTAAATACTTCCTACTTTGAGACTGTGCAAATGTCATCGAGGTCATTTTAAAAATAAGGCAAATAAACACAGCCGTATCGGTAATGCATGATTTTCGTGACAATTATGACTGTGATAATAAAAGCTATAGTCGTGTTTACTTATTTCTAATACCATAACTACCAATTATATATTTATAAATAACTACCGATCGGTAATATAACTTAATATTTTTTTATAAATTTATATTTTTTATGTAGATTCTGCTTCAGGAGCAGTCTGATCCGGGACTGCATTATTTGCCGAAGCCTACATGTCCCAGTACATAGACTCATTACGGTAATTGCTCTACCCATGGAGTTTCGGATCGTTGCCTTTGTGTGTGCCCTGCTAAGAAGATAATTACACCTAATTGATATTTCTTTGTATCTACCATGTTGAACTGATAGGTTGAATAAATATGCTTCCCAAATTTAATATTAATCTATCACAATTTACTGAAATTTAGTGAAAAAAATTGTCGCTCCTGGCGACAAACAGGTGATAAGAATACAGTTAGAGTAACATTAGACATATGTTTTATTACACCATAGAGTGGATAATATTGTTTGGAACGCATACCCTATATAAACCGATAGACCTAAATTTACTACCGGACGGCTAGCCATTCCTACGTGGGTCGGCTAGTCGTCCGGTACCGGACGAGCAGATTCGTTGGCTGCTCGTCCGGTACCGGACGGGCAGACTCGTAGGCTGGTCGTCCGGTACCGGACGGCTAGCCACTGCCTAAAATATATTTATCTACTTCTAAAGTGTAATTTGATCGATTTTCTGTGACATTCAACTAAAATATATGTGTTTATATGGTTGCCAACCACGAAAGATCGTTAGCAAAAGGAAAAGTGTCAAAACATTGGATCCGTCTATTACGAATACTGATACTCCCGATTACTAGCATCTTACTTGCTACTAAGTGTCTGTGTCTCTCATCTAGCAATCCATCAAGTGCACGTGTAACCAACACAGAGAAACTTTTGTCTGGTACATGCGCAGCATCTCCAGCAAGTGATAAACCATCTAACACAGACTGAGAGAGCTCCATGACCAAATTTTCCAAAACGTTTATGCTTTCTTTTCCGGATCCGGTTTTTACCGTAGTCTGGCATTTACGGGAAGCCCTTTTTTCCAACCGCAAGACGGCGGTTGCAGCCAACCGATGACTGTGTTTTACCACCGGTGTTAGGTTACAAATATCCCGAACATTTCTCTTTGGAAATGGCGTCCGTGACAACATGGACGCAGTTAGAAGATGCCCTCGAATATCTTCGAGGGGCACGAAGTAACAGAGAACGTAAGATTTTCGTGCATTAAAAGTTCAAAAGGATTTGGAAATGGAGGTATAGTGTATTGGCATTTAGATACAGTTATGTTATGAAATAGGAAAACTGCTGCGAGTGGGCCCATCCATGCTTGTAAACCCTGTTGGTTTCATTGGGTGGCAGGGATTTAGATGTCATTTCATCACAGTGTCGGGTAAAAGTCCCACAAAATTGGAAGCCATGTCTCCAAAATGACCTAAATAGTGTTGACGGGGACGTTAAACCTCAAATCAAACAAAAACTGAAGATTGTTTGTTTGTTTTGGAGTTTACAGTCCAGCTAACAATATCTAGGTCATTTTTTTAGCCAGTCTGTTAACCTATCCAGACTTTTCCTTTTCGTATATGTAATGCACCAGTCATTTGTAACCAATCCCCCCACCTACAGGATGAGGGGTACTTCGAAAAAGCGCGGATAATGTATTACCCGTCGTCCGTCCATACGTTCGTCTGTAATGTCGCACCAAATCTCCTACACCATATAATCTAGAATCTCGAAACTCACAGACAATAGCTCTATATATGGCTGAGGACTACAGCAATATAGTAAGAATTTTGATCTGACCCCCAGGCAGGGGGTGGGGCCCAACTTTGCCCGAGGGGTAAAAATTCTTTTTCTTCAAACATAGTCATGTTGCATATCAAATTGAAGGTAATGAAGAGTAGAATATGCTGATGCAAAAATGTTGCCCTGGGGGCATGTCTGGGGGTCACCAGAGGTCAAAAATAGGATATTTCGTATTGACATCAAGTTGGTTACTTATTCCCGTTTCCCTATTCCCGATTCGAATCGGGAATACTTATTCCCGATTCGCAAAATACACAGAACTATGGAACCCGGGAAGGGACATGATTTTTTATTTTTATTATGTTGTGCGAACAAGATAATATCTTGAGCGGACAAGATATTATCTTGTTCGGACAACATATTATCTTGTGCGGACAAGATATTATCTTGTCCGCACAACATATTATCTTGTGCGAACAAGATAATATCTTGTCCGCACAAGATAATATCTTGTCCGCACAACATATTATCTTGTTTGCACAACATATATCTTGGGAAGTTGTGCGAACAAGATATTATCTTGTGCGGACAAGATATTATCTTGTTCGGACAACATATTATCTTGTGCGCACAAGATATTATCTTGTGCGGACAAGATAATATCTTGTGCGCACAAGATATTATCTTGTCCGAACAAGATAATATCTTGTCTGCACAAGATCTATGTTGTGCAGACAAGATATTATCTTGTGCGGACAAGATAATATCTTGTTCGCACAACTTAATATCTTGTGCGGACAAGATAATATCTTGTCTGCACAAGATAATATGTTGTCCGCACAAGATAATATCTTGTCCGCACAAGATAATATGTTGTCCGAACAAGATAATATCTTGTCCGCACACCCCGTATACCCCAGATATTATCTTGTGCGCACAACTTATAAAATAAAAAAAAATCATGTCCCTTCCCGGGTTCCGTACAGAACAGATGAGAATAACTTTTGATATGTCAAGAAACTTATACTCAGAATCCTGGTTGCCCGAATAGCATTCAAGACACTTAAAACTTACCTGAGCTGCATACCTATGCCTTGTGGGATAGACTCGCATAAGCGGAACATTCCGTTACGATAACACACCTGTGCGACATAGTACATTTTTCACAGCTCCAAAATGGTTATTTTTCTGATGAAAATCCATGATATTTTTCTTATTTATACTGCAAACATAGGCTGTAGGTGCTTGTTAGTACAGCCTCATTGAGGCGGTTCTTACGAGTATCCACAGCCTATGTCGTATGAGTCGGTTCTAACGAGTATACACAACCTACGTATTGCAGCAGAAATACGAAAATAATATATACCCCGTAAACCCCAGTTTTCTCTATAATATATATAATGGGGTTTAGCGGGGTATTTTTTATTACGGAATTGTTGGCCAATTGACTTGTTGTACTGCTATTAAAAATAATGCAACTCTCAAATGTTATGTGTGGGGCTTATATGAAACAGTAACAACCAGAAACCGATTCTTTAACAAATGAAGGACACGAGCATTTTGACAGCATTACAAATGTTGCTGCACGAGAGTGGCTAAACTTTGTGAGCATAAAGAGCTATAGACGGGCAAAACAAAGAAATGTTAGTCTACAGGTGGGGGTACCCAAGTTCGAAGCTCCGGGAACCATAGTCTGGAAGTTTTCATAGTGAAAATTCATTGGGGAAGTTCCGAGCAAATCCCCTCACAATATATGCAATTTCAGGCTATATTTTGGGTGGGGTACCCTGGTTCGAGTCTCCGGGAGCCATAGCCTGGGAGTTTTCAGAGTGACCATATTTTGTGGGTATAGGGACCGATAAGCGGGCAATACTCAGAATGTTTTCACGAAAATTCATTGGGGAAGTTTTGGGTATAGGGACCGATAAGCGGGCAATACTCAGAATGTTTTCACGAAAATTCATTGGGGAAGTTTTGAGAAAATCGCGTCCCTGCATGTGCCATATATGACTAAGCGCGAGTCTACAGGTGGGGGTACCCAAGTTCGACGCTCCGGGGGCCATAGCCTGGGAGTTTTCAGAGTGACCATATTTTGTGGGTATAATGTACCATAGACGGGCATTACACAGAAATGTTTTCAAAAAAAATCATTGGGGAAGTTCAGAGCAAATCGCCTCACAATATATGCAATATCAGGCTATATTTTGGGTGGGGTACCCTGGTTCGAGTCTCCGGGAGCCATAGCCTGGGAGTTTTCAGAGTGACCATATTTTGTGGGTATAGGGACCGATAAGCGGGCAATTCTCAGAAATGTTTTCACGAAAATTCATTGGGGAAGTTTTAAGAAAATCGCGTCCCCGCATGTGCCATATATGACTAAGCGCGAGTCTCCAGGTGGGGGTACCCAAGTTCGACGCTCTGGGGACCATAGACTGGGAGTTTTCAGAGTGACCATATTTTTTGGGTATAATGTACCATAGACAGGCATTACACAGAAATGTTTTCAAAAAAAAATTATGGGGAAGTTCCGAGCAAATCGCCTCACAATATATGCAATATCAGGCTATATTTTGGGTGGTGTACCCTGGTTCGAGTCCCCGGGAGCCATAGCCTGGGAGTTTTCAGAGTGACCATATTTTGTGGGTATAGGGACCGATAAGCGGGCAATACTCAGAAATGTTTTCACGAAAATTCATTGGGGAAGTTTTGAGAAAATCGCGTCCCTGCATGTGCCATATAGACAGGCATTACACAGAAATGTTTTCAAAAAAAAATTATGGGGAAGTTCCGAGCAAATCGCCTCACAATATATGCAATATCAGGCTATATTTTGGGTGGTGTACCCTGGTTCGAGTCCCCGGGAGCCATAGCCTGGGAGTTTTCAGAGTGACCATATTTTGTGGGTATAGGGACCGATAAGCGGGCAATACTCAGAAATGTTTTCACGAAAATTCATTGGGGAAGTTTTGAGAAAATCGCGTCCCTGCATGTGCCATATATGACTAAGCGCGAGTCTACAGGTGGGGGTACCCAAGTTCAACGCTCCGGGGGCCATATCCTGGGAGTTTTCAGAGTGACCATATTTTGTAGGTATAATGTACCATAAACGGGCAATACACCGAAATGTTTTCAAAAAAATTCATTGGGGAAGTTTCGAGCAAATCGCCTCACAATATTATGCAATATCAGGCTATATTTTGGGTGGGGTACCCTGGTTCGAGTCTCCGGGAGCCATAGCCTGGGAGTTTTCAGAGTGACCATATTTTGTGGGTATAGGCACCGATAAGCGGGCAATACTCAGAAATGTTTTCACGAAAATTCATTGGGGAAGTTTTGAGAAAATCGCGTCCCCGCATGTGCCATATATGACTAAGCGCGAGTCTACAGGTGGGGGTACCCAAGTTCGACGCTCCGGGGGCCATAGCCTGGGAGTTTTTAAAGTGACCATATTTTGTGGGTATAATGTACCATAGACGGGCAATACACAGAAATGTTTTAAAAAAAATTCATTGGGGAAGTTCCGAGCAAATCGCCTCACAATATATGCAATATCAGGCTATATTTTGGGTGGGGTACCCTGGTTCGAGTCTCCGGGAGCCATAGCCTGGGAGTTTTCAGAGTGACCATATTTTGTGGGTATAGATCCGATAAGCGGGCAATACTCAGAAATGTTTTCACGAAAATTCATTGGGGAAGATTTGAGAAAATCGCGTCCCCGCATGTGCCATATATGACTAAGCGCGAGTCTACAGGTGGGGGTTCCCAAGTTCGACGCTCCGGGGGCCATAGCCTGGGAGTTTTCAGAGTGACCATATTTTGTGGGTATAATGTACCATAGACGGGAAATACACAGAAATGTTTTCAAAAAAATTCATTTGGGAAGTTCCGAGCAAATCGCCTCACAATATATGCAATATCAGGCTATATTTTGGATGGGGTACCCTGGTTCGAGTCTCCGGGAGAGCCATAGCCTGGGAGTTTTCAGAGTGACCATATTTTGTGGGTATAGGGACCGATAAGCGGGCAATACTCAGAAATGTTTTCACGAAAATTCATTGGGGAAGATTTGAGAAAATCGCGTCCCCGCATGTGCCATATATGACTAAGCGCGAGTCTACAGGTGGGGGTACCCAAGTTCGACGCTCCGGGGGCCATAGCCTGGGAGTTTTCAGAGTGACCATATTTTGTGGGTATAATGTACCATAGACGGGCATTACACAGAAATGTTTTCAAAAAAATCATTGGGGAAGTTCTGAGCAAATCGCCTCACAATATATGCAATATTAGGCTATATTTTGGGTGGGGTACCCTGGTTCGAGTCGCCGGGAGCCATAGCCTGGGAGTTTTCAGAGTGACCATATTTTGTGGGTATAGGGACCGATAAGCGGGCAATACTCAGAAATGTTTTCACGAAAATTCATTGGGGAAGTTTTGAGAAAATCGCGTCCCCGCATGTGCCATATATGACTAAGCGCGAGTCTACAGGTGGGGGTACCCAAGTTCGACGCTCCGGGGGCCATATCCTGGGAGTTTTCAGAGTGACCATATTTTGTAGGTATAATGTACCATAAACGGGCAATACACAGAAATGTTTTCAAAAAAATTCATTGGGGAAGTTTCGAGCAAATCGCCTCACAATATATGCAATATCAGGCTATATTTTGGGTGGGGTACCCTGGTTCGAGTCTCCGGGAGCCACAGCCTGGGAGTTTTCAGAGTGACCATATTTTGTGGGTATAGGCACCGATAAGCGGGCAATACTCAGAAATGTTTTCACGAAAATTCATTGGGGAAGTTTTGAGAAAATCGCGTCCCCGCATGTGCCATATATGACTAAGCGCGAGTCTACAGGTGGGGGTACCCAAGTTCGACGCTCCGGGGGCCATAGCCTGGGAGATTTCAGAGTGACCATATTTTGTGGGTATAATGTACCATAGACGGGCAATACACAGAAATGTTTTAAAAAAAATTCATTGGGGAAGTTCCGAGCAAATCGCCTCACAATATATGCAATATCAGGCTATATTTTGGGTGGGGTACCCTGGTTCGAGTCTCCGGGAGCCATAGCCTGGGAGTTTTCAGAGTGACCATATTTTGTGGGTATAGGGACCGATAAGCGGGCAATACTCAGAAATGTTTTCACGAAAATTCATTGGGGAAGTTTTGAGAAAATCGCGTCCCTGCATGTGCCATATATGACTAAGCGCGAGTCTACAGGTGGGGGTTCCCAAGTTCGACGCTCCGGGGGCCATAGCCTGGGAGTTTTCAGAGTGACCATATTTTGTGGGTATAATGTACCATAGACGGGAAATACACAGAAATGTTTTCAAAAAAATTCATTTGGGAAGTTCCGAGCAAATCGCCTCACAATATATGCAATATCAGGATATATTTTGGATGGGGTACCCTGGTTCGAGTCTCCGGGAGCCATAGCCTGGGAGTTTTCAGAGTGACCATATTTTGTGGGTATAGGGACCGATAAGCGGGCAATACTCAGAAATGTTTTCACGAAAATTCATTGGGGAAGATTTGAGAAAATCGCGTCCCCGCATGTGCCATATATGACTAAGCGCGAGTCTACAGGTGGGGGTACCCAAGTTCGACGCTCCGGGGGCCATAGCCTGGGAGTTTTCAGAGTGACCATATTTTGTGGGTATAATGTACCATAGACGGGCATTACACAGAAATGTTTTCAAAAAAATCATTGGGGAAGTTCAGAGCAAATCGCCTCACAATATATGCAATATCAGGCTATATTTTGGATGGGGTACCCTGGTTCGAGTCTCCGGGAGCCATAGCCTGGGAGTTTTCAGATTGACCATATTTTGTGGGTATAGGGACCGATAAACGGGCAATACTCAGAAATGTTTTCACGAAAATTCATTGGGGAAGTTTGGAGAAAATCGCGTCCCCGCATGTGCCATATATGACTAAGCGCGAGTCTACAGGTGGGGGTACCCAAGTTCGACGCTCTGGGGGCCATAGCCTGGGAATTTTCAGAGTGACCATATTTTGTGGGTATAATGTACCATAGACGGGCAATACACAGAAATGTTTTCAAAAAAATCATTGGGGAAGTTCCGAGCAAATCGCCTCACAATATATGCAATATCAGGCCATATTTTGGGTGGGGTACCCTGGTTCGAGTCTCCGGGAGCCATAGCCTGGGAGTTTTCAGAGTGACCATATTTTGTAGGTATAGGGACCGATAAGCGGGCAATACTCAGAAATGTTTTCACGAAGATTCATTGAGGAAGTTTTGAGAAAATCGCGTCCCCGCATGTGCCATATATGACTAAGCGCGAGTCTACAGGTGGGGGTACCCAAGTTCGACGCTCCGGGGGCCATAGCCTGGGAGTTTTCAGAGTGACCATATTTTGTGGGTATAATGTACCATAGACGGGCAATACACAGAAATGTTTTAAAAAAAATCATTGGGGAAGTTCCGAGCAAATCGCCTCACAATATATGCAATATCAGGCTATATTTTGGGTGGGGTACCCTGGTTCGAGTCTCCGGGAGCCATAGCCTGGGAGTTTTCAGAGTGACCATATTTTGTGGGTATAGGCACCGATAAGCGGGCAATACTCAGAAATGTTTTCACGAAAATTCATTGGGGAAGTTTTGAGAAAATCGCGTCCCCGCATGTGCCATATATGACTAAGCGCGAGTCTACAGGTGGGGGTACCCAAGTTCGACGCTCCGGGGGCCATAGCCTGGGAGTTTTCAGAGTGACCATATTTTGTGAGTATAATGAACCATAGACGGGCAATACACAGAAATGTTTTCAAAAAAATTCATTGGGGAAGTTCCGAGCAAATCGCCTCACAATATATGCAATATCAGGCTATATTTTGGGTGGGGTACCCTGGTTCGAGTCTCTGGGAGCCATAGCCTGGGAGTTTTCAGAGTGACCATATTTTGTGGGTATAGGGACCGATAAGCGGGCAATACTCAGAAATGTTTTCACGAAAATTCATTGGGGAAGTTTTGAAAAAATCGCGTCCCCGCATGTGCCATATACGACTAAGCCAGAGTCTACAGGTGGGGGTACCCAAGTTCGACGCTCCGGGGGCCATAGCCTGGGAGTTTTCAGAGTGACCATATTTTGTGGGTATAATGTACCATAGACGGGCATTACACAGAAATTTAAAAAAAAAATCATTGGGGAAGTTCCGAGCAAATCGCCTCACAATATATGCAATATCAGGCTATATTATGGGTGGGGTACCCTGGTTCGAGTCTCCGGGTCCCATAGCCTGAGAGTTTTTTTAGAGTGACCATATTTTGTGGGTATAGGGACCGATAAGCGGGCAATACTCAGAAATGTTTTCACGAAAATTCATTGGGGAAGTTTTGAGAAAATCGCGTCCCCGCATGTGCCATATATGACTAAGCGCGAGTCTACAGGTGGGGGTACCCAAGTTCGACGCTCCGGGGGCCATAGCCTGGGAGTTTTCAGAGTTACCATATTTTGTGGGTATAATGTACCATAGACGGGCAATACACAGAAATGGTTTCAAAAAAATTCATTGGGGAAGTTCCGAGCAAATCGCCTCACAATATATGCAATATCAGGCTATATTTTGGGTGGGGTACCCTGGTTCGAGTCTCCGGGAGCCATAGCCTGGGAGTTTTCAGAGTGACCATATTTTGTAGGTATAGGGACCGATAAGCGGGCGATACTCAGAAATGTTTTCACGAAAATTCATTAGGGAAGTTTTGAGAAAATCGCGTCCCCGCATGTGCCATATATGACTAAGCGCGAGTCTCGAGTGGGGATACCCAAGTTCGACGCTCCGGGGGCCATATCCTGGGAGTTTTCAGAGTGACCATATTTTGTGGGTATAATGTACCATAGACGGGCAATACACAGAAACGTTTTCAAAAAAAAAATCATTGGGGAAACTCCGAGCAAATCGCCTCACAATATATGCAATATCAGGCTATATTTTGGGTGGGGTACCCTGGTTCGAGTCTCCGGGAGCCATAGCCTGGGAGTTTTCAGTGACCATATTTTGTGGGTATAGGGACCGATAAGCGGGCAATACTCAGAAATGTTTTCACGAAAATTCATTGGGGAAGTTATAAGAAAATCGCGTCCCCGCATGTGCCATATATGACTAAGCGCGAGTCTACAGGTGGGGGTACCCAAGTTCGACGCTCCGGTGGCCATAGCCTCGGAGTTTTCAGAGTGACCATATTTTGTGGGTATAATGAACCATAGACGGGCAATACACAGAAATGGTTTCAAAAAAAATCATTGGGGAAGTTCAGAGCAAATCGCCTCACAATATATGCAATATCAGGCTATATTTTGGGTGGGGTTACCTGGTTCGAGTCTCCGAGAGCCATAGCCTGGGAGTTTTCAGAGTGACCATATTTTGTGGGTATAGGGACCGAAAAGCGGGCAATACTCAGAAATGTTTTCACGAAAATTCATTGGGGAAGTTTTGAGAAAATCGCGTCCCTGCATGTGCCATATATGACTAAGCCCGGGTCTACAGGTGGGGGTACCCAAGTTCGACGCTCCGGGGGCCATAGCCTGGGAGATTTCAGAGTGACCATATTTTGTGGGTATAATGTACCATAGACGAGAAATACACAGAAATGTTTTCAAAAAAATTCATTGGGGAAGTTCCGAGCAAATCGCCTCACAATATATGCAATATCAGGCTATATTTTGGGTGGGGTACCCTGGTTCGAGTCTCCGAGAGCCATAGCCTGGGAGTTTTCAGAGTGACCATATTTTGTGGGTACAGGGACCGATAAGCGGGCAATACTCAGAAATGTTTTCACGAAAATTCATTAGGGAAGTTTTGAGAAAATCGCGTCCCCGCATGTGCCATATATGACTAAGCGCGAGTCTACAGGTGGGGGTACCCAAGTTCGATGCTCCGGGGGCCATAGCCTGGGAGTTTTCAGAGTGACCATATTTTGTGGGTATAATGTACCATAGACGGGCAATACACAGAAATGTTTTCAAAAAAAATGCATTGGGGAAGTTCCGAGCAAATCGCCTCAATATATGCAATATCAGGCTATATTTTGGGTGGGGTACCCTGGTTCGAGTCTCAGGGAGCCATAGCCTGGGAGTTTTCAGAGTGACAATATTTTGTGGGTATAGGGACCGATAAGCGGGCAATACTCAGAAATGTTCTCACAAAAATTCATTGGGGAAGTTTTGAGAAAATCGCGTCCCCGCATGTGCCATATATGACTAAGCGCGAGTCTACAGGTTGTGGTACCCAAGTTCGACGCTCTGGGGGCCATAGCCTGGGAGTTTTCAGAGTGACCATATTTTGTGAGTATAATGTACCATAGACGGGCAATACACAGAAATGTTTTCAAAAAAATTCATTGGGGAAGTTCCGAGCAAATCGCCTCACAATATATGCATTATAAGGCCATATTTTGGGTTGGGTACCCTGGTTCGAGTCTCCGGGAGACATAGCCTGGGAGATTTCAGAGTGACCATATTTTGTGAGTATAGGGACCGATAAGCGGGCAATACTCAGACATGTTTTCAAGAAAATTCATTGGGGAAGTTTTGAGAAAATCGCGACCCCGCATGTGCCATATATGACAAAGCGCGAGTCTACAGGTGGGGGGTTCCCAAGTTCGACGCTCCGGGGGCCATAGCCTGGGAGTTTTCAGAGTGACCATATTTTGTGGGTATAATGTACCATAGACGGGCAATACACAGAAATGTTTTCAAAAAAATCATTTGGGAAGTTCCGAGCAAATCGCCTCCCAATATATGCAATATCAGGCTATATTTTGGGTGGGGTACCCTGGTTCGAGTCTCCGGGAGCCATAGCCAGGGAGATTTCAGAGCGACCATATTTTGTGGGTATAGGGACCGATAAGCGGGCAATACTCAGAAATGTTTCACGAAAATTCATTGGGGAAGTTTTGAGAAAATCGCGTCCCCGCATGTGCCATATATGACTAAGCGCGAGTCTACAGGTGGGGGTACCCAAGTTCGACGCTCCGGGGGCCATAGCCTGGGAGTTTTCAGAGTGACCATATTTTGTGGGTATAATGTACCATAGACAGGCATTACACAGAAATGTTTTCAAAAAAAAAAATCATTGGGGAAGTTCCGAGGAAATCGCCTCACAATATAAATGCAATATTAGGCTATATTTTGGGTGTGGTACCCTGGTTCGAGTCTCCGGGAGCCATAGCCTGGGAGTTTTCAGATTGACCATATTTTGTGGGTATAGGGACCGATAAACGGGCAATACTCAGAAATGTTTTCACGAAAATTCATTGGGGAAGTTTGGAGAAAATCGCGTCCCCGCATGTGCCATATATGACTAAGCGCGAGTCTACAGGTGGGGGTACCCAAGTTCGACGCTCTGGGGGCCATAGCCTGGGAGTTTTCAGAGTGACCATATTTTGTGGGTATAATGTACCATAGACGGGCAATACACAGAAATGTTTTCAAAAAAATCATTGGGGAAGTTCCGAGCAAATCGCCTCACAATATATGCAATATCAGACCATATTTTGGGTGGGGTACCCTGGTTCGAGTCTCCGGGAGCCATAGCCTGGGAGTTTTCAGAGTGACCATATTTTGTAGGTATAGGGACCGATAAGCGGGCAATACTCAGAAATGTTTTCACGAAAATTCATTGGGGAAGTTTTGAGAAAATCGCGTCCCCGCATGTGCCATATATGACTAAGCGCGAGTCTACAGGTGGGGGTACCCAAGTTCGACGCTCCGGGGGCCATAGCCTGGGAGTTTTCAGAGTGACCATATTATGTGGGTATAATGTACCATAGACGGGTAATACACAGAAATGTTTTTAAAAAAAATTCAGTGGGGAAGTTCAGAAAAAATCGCCTCACAATATATGCAATGTCAGGCTATATTTTGGGTGGGGTACCCTGGTTCGAGTCTCCGGGAGCCATAGCCTGGGAGTTTTCAGAGTGACCATATTTTGTTGGTGTAGGGACCGATAAGCGGGCAATACTCAGAAATGTTTTCACGAAAATTCATTGGGGAAGTTTTGAGAAAATCGCGTCCCTGCATGTGCCATATATGACTAAGCGCGAGTCTACAGGTGGGGATTCCCAAGTTCGACGCTCCGGGGGCCATAGCCTGGGGTTTTCAGAGTGACCATATTTTGTGGGTATAATGTACCATAGACGGGAAATACACAGAAATGTTTTCAAAAAAATTCATTGGGGAAGTTCCGAGCAAATCGCCTCACAATATAAATGCAATATCAGGCTATATTTTGGATGGGGTACCCTGGTTCGAGTCTCCGGGAGCCATAGCCTGGGAGTTTTCAGAGTGACCATATTTTGTGGGTATAGGGACCGATAAGCGGGCAATACTCAGAAATGTTTTCACGAAAATTCATTGGGGAAGATTTGAGAAAATCGCGTCCCCGCATGTGCCATATATGACTAAGCGCGAGTCTACAGGTGGGGGTACCCAAGTTCGACGCTCCGGGGGCCATAGCCTGTGAGTTTTCAGAGTGACCATATTTTGTGGGTATAATGTACCATAGACGGGCATTACACAGAAATGTTTTCAAAAAAAATCATTGGGGAAGTTCAGAGCAAATCGCCTCACAATATATGCAATATCAGGCTATATTTTGGGTGGGGTACCCTGGTTCGAGTCTCCGGGAGCCATAGCCTGAGAGTTTTCAGAGTGACCATATTTTGTGGGTACAGGGACCGATAAGCGGGCAATTCTCAGAAATGTTTTCACGAAAATTCATTGGGGAAGTTTTGAGAAAATCGCGTCCCCGCATGTGCCATATATGACTAACCGCGAGTCTACAGGTGGGGGTACCCAAGTTCGACGCTCTGGGGGCCATGGCCTGGGAGTTTTCAGAGTGACCATATTTTGTGGGTATAATGTACCATAGACGGGCAATACACAGAAATGTTTTCAAAAAAATCATTGGGGAAGTTCCGAGCAAATCGCCTCACAATATATGCAATATCAGGCCATATTTTGGGTTGGGTACCCTGGTTCGAGTCTCCGGGAGCCATAGCGTGGGAGTTTTCAGAGTGACCATATTTTGTGGGTATAGGGACCGATAAGCGGGCAATACTCAGAAATGTTTTCACGAAAATTCATTGGGGAAGTTTTGAGAAAATCGCGTCCCCGCATGTGCCATATACAATGTATGACTAAGCGCGAGTCTACAGGTGGGCGTACCCAAGTTCGACGCTCCGGGGGCCATAGCCTGGGAGTTTTCAGAGTGACCCTATTTTGTGGGTATAATGTACCATAGACGGGCAATACACAGAAATGTTTTCAAAAAAATTCATTGGGGATAAGCGGGCAATACTCAGAAATGTTTTCACGAAAATTCATTGGGGAAGTTTTGAGAAAATAGCGTCCCCGCATACCCACAAAATATGGTCAGTCTGAAAACCCCCAGGCTATGGCTCCCGGAGACTCGAACCAGGGTACCCCATCCAAAATATAGCCAGATATTGCATATATTGTGAGGCGATTTGCTCAGAACTTCCCTATGAATTTTTTTGAAAACATTTCTGTGTATTGCCCGTCTATGGTACATTAAACCCACAAAATATGGTCACTCTGAAAACTCCCAGGCTATGGCCACCGGAGCGTCGAACTTGGGTACCCCCACCTGTAGACTCGCTCTTAGTCATATATTGCACATGCTTGGACGCGATTTTCTGAAAACTTCCCCAATGAATTTTTTTGGAAACATTTCTGTGTATTGCCCGGCTGTGGTACATTATACCCACAAAATATGGTCACTCTGAAAACTCCCAGGCTATGGCTCCCGGAGACTCGAACCAGGGTACCCCACCCAAAATATAGCCAGATATTGCATATATTGTGAGACGATTTGCTCAGAACTTCCCCAATGAATTTTTTGAAAACATTTCAGTGTATTGCCCGTCTATGGTACATTAAACCCACAAAATATGGTCACTCTGAAAACTCCCAGGCTATGGCCCCAGAGCGTCGAACTTGGGTACCCCCACCTGTAGACTCGCTTTTAGCCATATATTGCACATGCGGGGACGCGATTTTCTCAAAACTTCCCCAATGAATTTTCGTGAAAACATGTCTGAGTATTGCCCGCTTATCGTCCCTATACCCACAAAATATGGTCACCCTGAAAACTCCCAGGCTATGGCTCCCGGAGACTCGAACCAGGGTACCCCACCCAAAATATAGCTAGATATTGCATATATTGTGAGGCGATTTGCTCAGAACTTCCCCAATGTATTTTTTTTGAAAACATTTCTGTGTATTGCCCGTCTATGGTACATTAAACCCACAAAATATGGTCACTCTGAAAACTCCCAGGCCATGGCCCCCGGAGCGGCGAACTTGGGTATCCCCACCAGTAGACTCGCTCTTAGTCATATATTGCACATGCGGGGACGCGATTTTCTAAAATACTTCCCCAATGAATTTTCGTGAAAACATTTCTGTGTATTGCCCGTCTATGGTACATTAAACCCACAA
The DNA here is from genome assembly GCA_963580285.1 of Lucinisca nassula. Classification (NCBI taxonomy): domain Eukaryota; kingdom Metazoa; phylum Mollusca; class Bivalvia; order Lucinida; family Lucinidae; genus Lucinisca; species Lucinisca nassula. Next base: position 58,509,024 of record OY757025.1, read on the forward strand.
AATATGGTCACTCAGAAAACTCCCAGGCTATGGCTCCCGGAGACTCGAACCAGGGTACCCCACCCAAAATATAGCCAGATATTGCATATATTGTGAGGCGATTTGCTCAGAACTTCCCCAATGAATTTTTTTGAAAACATTTCTGTGTATTGCCCGTCTTAAACCCACAAAATATGGTCACTCTGAAAACTCCCAGGCTATGGCCACCGGAGCGTCGAACTTGGGTACCCCCACCTGAAGACTCGCTCGTAGTCATATATTGCACATGCGGGGACGCAATTTTCTGAAAACTTCCCCAATGATTTTTTTTGAAAACATTTTTGTGTATTGCCCGTCTGTGGTACATTTTACCCACAAAATATGGTCACTCTGAAAACTCCCAGGCTATGGCTCCCGGAGACTCGAACCAGGGTACCCCACCCAAAATATAGCCAGATATTGCATATATTGTGAGGCGATTTGCTCAGAACTTCCCCAATGAATTTTTTTGAAAACTTTCTGTGTATTGCCCGTCTATGGTACATTAAACCCACAAAATATGGTCACTCTGAAAACTCACAGGCTATGGCCCCCGGAGCGTCGAACTTGGGTTCCCCCACCTGTAGACTCGCTCTTAGTCATATATTACACATGCGGGGACGCGATTTTCTCAAAACTTCCCCAATGAATTTTTTTGAAAACATTTCTGTGTATTGCCCGTCTGTGGTACATTAAACCCACAAAATATGGTCACTCTGAAAACTCCCAGGCTATGGCTCCCGGAGACTCGAACCAGGGTACCCCACCCAAAATTTAGCCAGATATTGCATATATTGTGAGGCGATTTGCTCAGAACTTCCCCGATGAATTTCTTTGAAAACATTTCTGTGTATTGCCCGTCTATGGTACATTAAACCCACAAAATATGGTCACTCTGAAAACTCACAGGCTATGGCCCCCGGAGCGTCGAACTTGGGTATCCCCACCTGTAGACTCGCTCTTAGTCATATATTGCACATGCGGGGACGCGATTTTCTCAAAACTTCCCCAATGAATTTTTTTGAAAACATTTCTGTGTATTGCCCGTCTGTGGTACATTATACCCACAAAATATGGTCACTCTGAAAACTCCCAGGCTATGGCTTCCGGAGACTCGAACCAGGGTACCCCACCCAAAATATAGCCAGATATTGCATATATTGTGAGGCGATTTGCTCAGAACGTCCCCAATTAATTTTTTTGAAAACATTTCTGTGTATTGCCCGTCTATGGTACATTAAACCCACAAAATATGGTCACTCTGAAAACTCCCAGGCTATGGCCCCCGGAGCGTCGAACTTGGGTACCCCCACCTGTAGACTCGCTCTTAGTCATATATTGCACATGCGGGGACGCGATTTTCTGAAAACTTCCCAAATGAATTTTTTTGAACATGTTCTATAAAAGGGTTATCCTTTGGAAGCAAGGACTGCACCACAGAACTGAAAAATATGGAGTGTACCTGTTTTCTTGGCCAAACTAGCTAGTTTCGGCCAGTTAGGCCTCATAGGCCTCATCAGTAACCCTCATATATTTTAAAAATTCCTATATGGGATCAATGATCCCAAAGGACAAGAAAATACAATCTACACTATGGTATCGTTATCAAAGTTAAACTGACAAACGATGACATGTATGTCAAAAATACTTATAATGCATGAAGTAAGTGACTGTACTAATCCTGTTATCAAGGTATTTGGAACGCAATACGAATTCGATAGCAGTTTTGCGTACAGTTTCTTTAAAAATGTATTTGGCATTAATGTTATCTATCATGCAACGATTTTTCTACGTCTATGCCGCAAGGTCAAAGTCGTACTTAGAGGCTAAAGAGGTCCCAAACTTAACATGGTCAGTCACAGTCTTAATTGTAAATTGATTTTAGATTACTTTGCATAATTTTTAACTCTAATGAGACGTTTATCGGGTGCAAAACGCAGGCCAGTAACTATTTTGTCTTATTAAAGGTAGTAATAATACGCACAACGTGTACGAAACTTATTCAAGGTCCGTTCTGTCTTATTTCTATATCGATTTTAGTATCTTTGCAGAAGTGTTAACCTTTAACTTACCGTGTCTCGCAAAACTTGAGTAAGTATCTTCAAGGCTAGTGTGGTTATTACATGTCGAAGGTGACCGAAATGTTAACATGCTAAATAGCTTTCTCATTTCTAGAGAGAAATATAAATATTTGGCAGAAATTTTAACCATCAGGAGTCGATTTATGGCCGGCGCGATTCATGATTCGTACCTCCACGATAAAGGACATGTTGACACCTAAAACTATCAATGACTCCCTTACTTCTATGGTTTATCAACCGTTCTTGCAGAAAACTTTTCCGTGATGAGATAAGTGCTGCTTGAAAAGTAGAAGTAAAACAAAGATCAGGAATTGATACAATTAACCCACTCCACCCACAAAAGACACCAAAGGGAAAGAAATACAAACATTAAGCGACCAGACCATAATGGAAACCTAAACAAAGGAAGGCCATAAGGACAGTTACTTTCCCACAAAATGGCCATATGGCCATCCAAAACCAAAAGACACAAGTGACACACACAGAAAGCAACAAACAACAACATAAATAAATCGCCACAGAAGAGCCGCCATGGAACGGTCAGTGGAAGATTTCCACTGGGGGGCTTAAATCGATTTTACGTGGCCACAATCCTCGCCCTTACTTCCGTCGCGATTTAGACAAATAATTTGTTCAGTGCGCATGAAGGCCTCCTAACTCATCAGTGCAACATCTCCGTGAACACAAAAATCAAAGAACCACAGAGGTGAGACAACGGTGAGGACTCGACAGCAAGAAACCACTGAAATGCTGGAGCAAAAGAAAACCAACAGTTAGACTCCGATGAGCCCGACCAGAGACAGAGCATCAGGCACCAACCGACATTATCTCTCTAATTTTCAATAAGCCTTTACGTTGGAGCCGTCATAGAATGTGAGGCCTGACCCACCGGCGTGCAATTAAAGAGGGAAGCAAAGTTGCCAACCGTGATTGGGTTAACTACCATGCATGCAGTCTGTCGTATAATATCCGTGTTGTACCCAATTTTTTTATATCGAAGAATGATTTTACGAAATTGGGTGCTGAAGTCATTGCGGTTATATATTTTTCTGAATTTATATACTAAGTCACCATAAAATTCGGGTTCCGATAGACCTTGTTGCAGAAGAGATTTAAGTCCAATATTGAATTTTGAAATTAAATCAGAATGGCGTCTATAAAATTTTGAAAAGGCTTTGCGTTGTTTATGGAACCGATAACCCTGATTAAGGAGTTTAGCCGTTAATAATTTATTACGAGTGTTGAAGTCAGTTACATGACTACACACTCTAGCAAATCGAATTAATTGCGAAATATAAACGCCATGGGATGGCGCACGAGGAACATCACCATCCAAAAAAGGAAAATTTACAATCTCAAAATCAAAGTCATCGCGTTTATCATAAATTTTGCACGAAACAAATCCATCTTCAATAGATAGATGTAAATCCAAAAACGGGGCCTCGGTATCAGAAGAATTTGCTTTATTCAACTGAAGTTCTAGGGGGTAAATCTGACTGATCAAACCATCAAAATAGGTATTATCAATATTTAATAAATCATCTAAATATCTAGAAGTAGAGCTAAAAGCTTCAATAATTTCAGATTGGTTATCAATGGAAAGCGACAAAATGAAGTCTCTTTCATAACAATACAAGAACAGATCAGCCACAAGAGGTGCGCAATTAGTACCCATCGGAATACCCACAATTTGTCTAAATAACTTACTACCGAATCTAATATAAATATTGTCAAGTAGAAAGATGAGGGCATCACACACTTTCTGACATGACCAAAGTGTATAATTCTTATGCTCTTTAGAAGTGAAAAATGCATTTCTGACATTACATGCAAGATAGAGAGAATCTTCTCTGTGAAAAGCCCATTCAATTAAATCATTAAGCTTTTCTTTTACAAGATTATGAGGAAGTGTAGTGTAAAGAGTGGAACCCGGTTCCATATTTCTAAAGTCAATATCGTATTTACAGGTCCGAACTTAAAAGTAGAAGTAAAACAAAGATCAGGAATTGATACAATTAACTTACTCCACCCATAAAAGACACCAAAGGGAAAGAAATACAAACATTAAGCGACCAGACCATACTGGAAACCTAAACAAAGGAAGGCCATAAGGACAGTTACTTTCCCACAAAATGGCCATATGGCCATCCAAAACCAAAAGACACAAGTGATACACACAGCAAGTAACAAACAACAACATAAATAAATCGCCACAGAAGAGCCGCCTTGGAACGGTCAGTGGAAGATTTCCACTGGGGGGCTTAAATCGATTTTACGTGGCCACAATCCTCGCCCTTACTTCCGTCGCGATTTAGACAAATAATTTGTTCAGTCCGCATGAAGGCCTCCTAACTCATCAGTGCAACATCTCCGTGAACACAAAAATCAAAGAACCACAGATGTGAGACAACGGTGAGGACTCGACAGCAAGAAACCACTGAAATGCTGGAGCAAAAGAAAACCAACAGTTAGACTCCGATGAGCCCGACCAGAGACAGAGCCTGTTATTTCAGGATTCAAGTTCTTTGTTTGTTTTGTTTGATTTGAGGTTTAACGTCCCCGTCAACACAGTATATGACATTTTGGAGACGTGACTTCCAGTTTTATGGGACTTTTACCTGACATTGAGATGAAATGACATCTGAATTAGATTAATCATAAGAAATGAAGTTAAAAATGCGACCAGAACAGGCGAACCCTCGCTTACAAAGCAAGTGCTCTACCGACTGAGCTATCCGGACGCTGATAACATATCTTCATCTTCGAAGTTTGATAAACTTAGTTAATAAACAGCACTCCCTGTTGCCAAATGAAACCAGTAAGGGTTATTGGCGCTGACTCGCACCGCTTTGTCTGGGCAGGCTTAGTCTTTGTTTAGTCTTCACGCGGACTAAACAAAATTAGTGGTTATACCGTGACAGAATTAAGGGCGAGGATAATGGCCATGTAAAATCGATTAAAGCCCCCCCCCCCCCAACCCTTGGAATTCTTTCCAATGCCCGTTCCAAGGCGGTTCTTATGTGGCGGTTTATTTATGTTATTATTTGTTGCTTATTGTGTGTGTCACTTGTGAATTTAGATGGCCATTAGGACATTTTATGGGAAAGTAACTGTCCTTTTTGCCGTCCTTTGTTTAGGTTTCCATTGTGGTCTAGTCGCTTCGTGTTTGTGTTCCTTTCCGTTTGTGTCTTTGATGGATGGAGTAAGTCAATTTTATCGATTCCTGATCTTTGTTTTACTTCTACTTTCTAGATCCTCTAAGCGATTTGCCAGAACTCATGCGCGGTCGAATTCAGCTCTGTGTGGAAGCATCATGCACCCCATCTGTTTCTTAAAGCCCCGATGGGCGGGGTGGCGGTTTCAAATCATTTCGTAGAAACTTAAACTATCATGATACGCGGAAATCGAAAATATGTAACTACAATGTCAAAGAGGTACTAAGAGTTCAAACGTCTCCCAAAATTAAATACGGTCAATACTTTTTAAATTACTTGGCAGAATTGGTAAACATCTTGAGACGATGTTTTACAGGCGAAACCCAGATACAGACGTGCAGGCGTACTAAGAGGTCAAATAAACAAGGTTTTTTTCGAGTCCAGTCACTAACTTTCCTATTTTTGATGCATTTGAGCTAAGTCGGCAACAATGTTAAGCACTATGTGATGATTGTTCGTGCGGACCAAGGTCTTTGTGTCTAATGCCAAGGTTATTCTTATTCTAAAATGATCTTTTTTCCATGTCTGGTTAATAACTTCTTTATTAATGGATTGGATTTTTCGTTTGTCTCTCACTGTGTGCTTAAGCCCAAAACTTGAATTTATTTTCAGGTAAGTCATCCGTGTTTTTCGGTCGCTTTTCTAATCAAAATTATTCTCATTTCAGTCTGGCAGATACCTACATTGAACAGGTCTTCGCAGTAGAAGCACTCTATGCAGTAGTTGAGGCTATCACAGGCGACAGTTATGAAGACGCGGATAAGGAGTGTACTTTGACTGAGTTAAAGTCTTTGAATAAGGCACTTACTGATGCCCTCAACATTGGTATGATAGCAATACTATTGAATATATTAGTTTCACCATTTAAATTGATACAGAAATGATCATGAAACGATACAGTGAGATCCAGTTACATCTCCGAAATTTAAATATCGAAGATCATAACATAATATTGTACTTTATTTATCAAATCACAAATCGCAAAAACAAACAATTACATAAATAAACCGCCACAGAAGAACCGCCTTAAATTATACTAATTTATTTTAGTTCGATTGCGACGAAAGCTTCCAAGCTTATTGAATTGCTCTCGAACACACATTCCAGATGTTTACACGCGCGTGAGAGAGGGCAGTGACTTTATTCACCACTGCTACCCATTTACACCTGGGTGGAGTGGGGCAGTGTCATAATGTGTCTTATGGAGTCCATGTCTGTTGGTCTGAACATTCAAATTTGCCACTTGTAGTGGGTTGTGTTGTGTTTCCTTCCTGTTTGATGTAATTGGCGTTTGTAATTTTAAATTTTATTCTATTCATTATGTGTGTTTATACATCTTTTGTTCCGCATTATTCTCTGAGTCACCACCTGTTTGGGAAAGAGCTGCATGACTCGGGGAATAAGTTGTCTCTATTGTAAATTGATGTAATTTTATGTTTCACTTTCCCTTGTGATGTTTTGGATATGATGTGGGATCTGATTGTATCAGTTCCTGATCATTTCGCCTTTTTTCAATTTTGCCCACGGACACACCTTGATAGCGGTGGCCGGATTCGAACGCCTTGGAACGGTCAGTAGAAAGAATGTTATTGTTTGTTACTTATTGTGTGTATCACTTGTGTCTTTTTAATTAAGATTGCCATTTGGCCATTTTGTGGGAAAGTAACTGTCCTTATGGCCTTCCTTGGTTTAGGTTTCCATTATGGTCTGGTCGCTTCGTGTTTGTGTTTCTTTCCCTTTGTTGTCTTTGGTTGATGGAGTAAGTTAATTGTACCGATTCATGGTCTTTGTTTTACTTCTACTTAACATTTAAATTACAGTTCTATATTGTAGCACACAAATAGAAGAAACCAGCTTACTTTATGGTAAGCTATTATTGGACTGTTATAAATCAGGGCAATGTGTCAAAGGCAAACACAAAGGAGGTTAATGCATATTTTTAAAATCTTCACCGTTAAGAAATCCAGCGGTCGATACGCTCCCTTCAGATATCTTAATGGTGAATATTTTAAAAACAGACAATAACCTTTACAAGGATATTAAAGCGATACGTACTTTCAAAGACGAAAATTAACAAGTATGTATTGTGACAAAACAACCGCCTTAAGCTGATACTTGAAAAATTACAGTCGGGGGCTTCGATTTAAGCACCCCAGTGGAATTTAATTGTATATATTTCTGATCATTACATTCACTTCTGTTTTTAAATCGATCAAAAAAACAAAACAAAAAAAAAAAAACAGAAAGACTCCGAAGGGCACGACTGGATACAGAAACCTTAATTGATGCATTCATATTTTTCGGCATTTAAGGCAAGACATATAACCTATTAAGTACTCTTTATTTTCGATTGATATTTTTCTACAGGTCCAAAGAAAAAAAGCAGAATTTCAAGACAGGATGACAAGAAAAGAAAGAAACTGAAGTCACATATATGAATACCATGAAATAGTCCTTGTGTTCATGTTCTTCACTTTTTATCCCCCGACCGGATAGGTTCGGGGGATATAGCGATCAGCCTGGCGTCCGTACGTCCGTCCGTCCGTCCGTCCGTAGACGCAACCTTGTGATGGCCATAACTCCTATACCCTTTGAGATTCATTGATGGTTATTGGCAGAATTGTTCACAAGGCCGAGACGGTGTGTCATGCGCAAGAAGCAGAACTCTGGATACCATACTTTTTTAGTTATCTCCCCTTTTAATAAAATAGAATGACTACTTTGTGATGGCCATAACTCCAATACCCTTTGAGATATATTGATGGTACCTGGCACAGTTGTTCACAAGGCTGAGACGGCGTGTCATGCACAAGAACCACAACTCTGGTTGCCATGGTTTTGGAGTTATCTCCCCTTCCAATAAAATAGAGTGACAACCTTGTGATGGCCATAACTCCTATACCCTTTGAGACTCATTGATGGTTCTTGGCACATTTGTTTACAAGGCTGAGATGGTGTGTCATGCGCAAGAACCAGAACTCTAGATGACATACTTTTTTAGTTATCTCCCCTTATAATAAAATAGAATGACTACTTTGTGATGGCCATAACTCCAAAACCCTTTCAGATATATTGATGGTACCTGGCACAGTTGTTCGCAAGGCTGAGACGGCGTGTCATGCACAAGAACCACAACTCTGGTTGCCATGGTTTTGGAGTTATCTCCCCTTCCAATAAAATAGAGTGACAACCTTGTGATGGCCATAATTCCAATACCCTTTAAGATATATTGATGATACCTGGCACAGTTGTTCACAAGGCTGAGAAGGTGTGTCATGCACAAGAACCACAACTCTGGGTGCCATGTTTTTTATGTTATCTCCCCTTCCAATAATATAGAATCACTACCTTGTGATGGCCACATCTCCAACACTCTTTGAGATATATTGATGATACTTGGTACAGTTGTACACGAGGTTAAGCAGGTGTGTCACGTGCAAGAACCACAACTCTGGGTGCCCTGATTTTTTAATTATCTCCCCTGACAATATAACCTTGTGATGGCCATAACTCCAATACCCTTTGAGATATATTGATGGTAGTTGGCACAATTGTATACAACGTTGAGACGGCCCTTCATGCCTAAGAACTACAACTCTGGGTGCCATGATATTTGAGTTATCTCCCCTTCCAATATAACAGTATGACAACCTTGTGATCATCGTACCTACAATACCATTTGAGACATATTTGTGGTACTTAATGAAGATGTACATGAGGTTAAGCAGGTGTGTCATGCTCAAGAATTACAACTCTGGGTGCTCTGGTTTTTTAGTTATCTCCCCTGGCAATATAACCTTGTGATGGCCATAACTCCAACACCCTTTGAGATATATTGAAGGAACTTGGCACAATTGTATACAAGGTACAGAAAGGATGTCATGTGCAAGAACCACACGTGTTGGTGCTGTGGTATTTGAGTTATCTACCCTTCCAATATAACTGTTTGACCAGCTTGTGATCACCATATCTCCAATACCTTTTGAAACATATCGATGGTACTTTGAACAGAAATACACGAGCTTAAGCAGGCATGTCATGCGCAAGAACCACATTTCTGAGTGCCCTGGTTTTTTAGTTATCTCCCCTGAGAGTATAATCTTGTGATGGTCATAACTGCAATACTTTTGCGATATATTGCGGGTTTAATTCTGTTGCACTTTCTATTGGTGAACAATCTTCTGAAGGCCATATTGGCTTTTGGTCGGGGGATTTGCCATCTCTTCCGATGGCTATTTTTACATATAGTAATCTTGTTCTGGGACGTTTATCTAAGACTGAATTGTGCTGTATCTGTATATCTGTATATCATTAATCCGATTCTCAACTAAATGGACATCATCATAAGAACAATTATAAAGTTGTTTATAACGCCGTTGCCTTTAGGTGCTAACAGAATAAATTACATATTGAAAATCTACTTTAAGTTATAGTGATAGTATGCTCAACGAGACATAAGCAGTTTACAATTTCTAGGTAGGCGGAATATCATAACTGGCTTGTAGTATGACAATCCCGCCCACTTCCGCTCTGCAGATGTCAGCTTCTTCATTTTGTAACCGGACAGTGTGGTGTGTGGATACATCAGAAATTGTCTTATTCATTTATTTATTTGTGTATATATATAAAGGGGGAAATGAGGCAAAACATCAAACAAAAAAAACTACTCGGTGGCACTGGATCCGATAACTGGATACAATTATGATTTGGGGTTAGTATAAGGTTGGATATAATCACAAACAGTGCAAACAAAATAAATGAAAAACTAAGCGCTTTCGGCTTTCGCCTTCTTCAGAGTTTTTAACATCTGAAGAAGGTGAAAGCCGAAAGCGCTTAGTTTTTCATTTATTTTGTTTGCACTGTTTGTGATTATAACCAACCTTATATATATTTGTTTCTAAGGGATTTGTTTATGTATTATTTTGTTTGATTTGAGGTTTAACATCCCCGAACAATATTTAGGTCCTTTTGGAGACGCTACTTACAATTTTGTGGGACTTTTACTCGACATTTAGATCAAATGACATCTCAAGTCCTGTCGCCCAATGAAACTAATAAGGTTTGTAAGCATGGACGGGCAGACTCGCAGCAACTTTCCTGGTCAGGCTTAGACCTTCTAAACGGGCTACCAGTAATAATGTGCGGTTGGTATCAGCTTTGCGTGGTAGCATCGTGCAGTCCAATCTATTTCTCCAAGCTCCGATGGGCGGGTTTTTTTTTCATTGTTTTATTAATTGTCAAGGGGAAGAGGGTAAGGCAAACGCTTTCAGGTAACGCTATTGGTTTAATTGGGTGGCAGGGCTTAGATGTCATTTCATCACAGTTTTGGGTACAAGACCTACAAAACCGAAAGCAACGTCTCCTACATGATCAATACAATGTTGTCGGTGACAATACAGTGTTAAACCTCTTCGAAATCAAACAAACCAACTATCGTGAAAAGAAGTGTAATTTTGCTAGGTAAATATGTCAAGGTGACACTATAAAAGTACAGGCGAACTATTGTTTCGAAATTTTTATTTCCGTAGGAAGGGGGTACAACAACTTCCGAAATTGGGAACTTATTGTACGCTTTTTGCTCCGCCTTTTGCAGCTACAGTGGTTTCTAATCTCCGCCCAGAGTTTATTGTTCTGTATCGAAATTATTTCATCATCATTTCAAAGAGAAAATCAGATAGTCATACTACAAGTTGTGAAACTGTTTCAGAAAATACAGATAGAGGCATATTTCATTCTCGTTTAAAGTTATACTGGAGGAAGAGTCTATTTCTTCTCTTAATTTGGCTTTCAGTTTGTTTCGATATATAGTCATCGTTCCAATAATGAACATGATTGTTTGAAAGATTCCATATTTGGAGAAACTGGTATATGAGGAATTGCTTAGAAGTTCAATATTAATGTGTGTGTACTTAATATTGTGATATTAATGGCTGTGAATATAATGATATGTAGAAATAAAGAAAATGCAGATCACCATAAGAAGAATTACACTGTTGCAGTTAACTTACATATGGTAATTATTCTTCTGATAATCTAGCTGTAGTGTTGAAACCGATTTAGAGAATACAGGCACATTATATTTTATGTGAAATTTATACTTGAGGGAGTGCCTTTTTCCTCCTTAGCTTACCTTACAGTTTCAGCTGGTAATGAGTCTTTGATAAAATTATAAACAATCTTTGCTAAACGATTCTATAATTGAAGACGTTGGAATGTGTGGAATTAGCAACTGTGTGCTTTCTTATCTCGGAGCTGTGTACGCAAGTTTTGTTTCCTTTATATTTGCTCCGCTTGTATGTAGTCAGTAAACAATATTACCCATGAACTATTTGACAGTATTTTTATTGTTGCCAATTGGTTTCAGATCTTGCGGTCATAAAGATCATATACTGGTTAGCAAAAACACAACTACCATTAAACAATCCTTGTGTGAATATTGTTTACTTTTTACGTATAATAAGCTTGTTTTGGGACATTTTTTAAAACTGAATTGTGCTTGGTTCTGTATAGCACTATTCCGATTTACAACAAAATGCTCACCATCATAAGAGCAATTACAATGTTGTTTATAATGTCGTTGCTATAGGTATTATCATCATTAATGCTATATTGTTATTGTTCTTCTGATGATAAACCTGTTGTAAAAAACTTTTTAGAAAATACAGATAGAGGCACATTTCATTCTCCTTTAAGGTTTTACTGGGAGAAGTGTCTAAATCTGTATTTATTTCAGCTTCCAGTTTCATCCGATATGTAGTCTACGATCCAATAATGAACATTTTTTTAAACATTCCATAGTTCGAGAAACTGGAATATGAAGGATTGCTTTAAGAAGTTCAGTTTAAATGTGTTTATACTTAGTCTTGTGAAAATTAGTTTTGTGATACAAATGGGTGTGTACGCCACTTTTTCCTCACATGTGCCGCTCGAATTTAGATGTATATGTAAACTTTTTGTAGAAATTAGACAAAATATATGTTCCCTTATCTGTATTTCAAAAATCCGGTTCACAACTAAATGCAGAACATCATAAGAACAATTACAATGTTTTTATAACGTCGTTGCAGCTGACGCTTATATCTGCTACTTTCATATTGTAACTGTTCTTCTGAAGATCTACCTGTAATGTTGAAACCGATTAACAATATGCAGGCACATTTGATGCAAGGTTAAATTTCTCCTGGAAGAAGTCCCTTTTTTCACCTTAGTTTACTTAACATGAACATTCTTTGCAAAAAGATTCCATAATTGAAGACACTTGAATAAGAGAAATTCAGAAAATCATGTCGTGCACTACTCTGTGCTTTCTTATCCTGCAGCTATGTACGAAGTATCTTTCCCTACATTTTGCTGCGCATATATGTAATCAGTAAACAACATTAGCACATTCACTAATTAATAGGATTTTTAATGTTGCCAAACGGTTTCAGAACTGGAGGTCATGAAGATCTGAAACTGGTTAGCAATAATAAAAATACCATTAAAAAGTCCTTGGGTTAATGTTGTTACTTTTTACATATAACAATCTTGTTTTGGGACGTTTGTCTAAAACTGAATTGTACCTGTATCTATATATCGCTAATCCGATTCACAACTAAATGTACATCATCATAAGAACAATTACAATTTTTTTATAATTACGTTGCTTTAGTTGCTAACAGCATAGATTCCATATTGTAATTGTTCGTCTGATGATCTACGTTTAGTAATAAAGCTGTTTTAGAAAATACAGATTCAGGCACATTTCATTCTCGTTCAAAGTTATACTTGTTGAGGTGTCTATTTCTTTTCTAATTTCAGCTTCCAGTTTGATTCGAAATGTAGTTTAGATCCAATTATGAACATTATTTTTTTTAAGGATTCCATGTTTTGAGAAACTTGAATATGAGAATTGCTTTAAGAAGTTCATTTTATATGTGTGTATACTTAATCTTGTGATATTAATATTTGTTTATATAAAGATATGTAGAAATGCAACAATAAATGTACCCGTACCTGTTTTTTTTTTTCTAAATCCGGTTCACAACTAAATGGAGAGCACCAAAAGAACAAATACAATCTTTTATAACGTCGTTGCAGTTGACGCTAATATCTTAACTTACATATTAAAATTGTTCTTCTCATAATATACCTGTTTTGTTGAAACCGATTTAGAGAATGCAGACACATGTAATGTTATGTGAAATTTGTACTGAAGGGAGTGCCTTTCTCATCCTAATTGTAGCTTACAGTTTCATCTGGTATGGAGTCTTCGCTAAAATATTTAACATCATTTGCTAATAGATTCCATCATTGAAGAAATTGTAATATAAGGAATTCATAAAATTCTGTTGAACACTACTGTGTGCTTTTTATCGTGTAGCTGTGTACGCAAGTCTATTCCCTTAATTTTTTCTGTGCATATATGTAATCAGTAAACTACATTAGCACATGCAATATTTTATGGCATTTTAATTGCTGCCAGCCGGCTTCAGATCTTGAGGTCATGAATATCTGAAATCGGTAAACAATAAAAAAAATCATTATAGCAGTCCTTGTGTTCATGCTGTTTACTTTTTACATATAACAATCTTTTTTGGGGGGACATTTGTATAAGTCTCAATTGTGCCTGGTTCTGTATATCAATAATCCGATTCACAACTAAATGTTCATCATCATAAAAACAATTACCATGTTGTTTATAACGCCATTGCCTTAGGTGCAAATAGCATTAATTCCATATTGTTATTGTTCTTCTGATGATCTACTTTCAGTAATGAATCTTTTTTAGAAAATGCCGATAGAGGCAAATTTCATTGTCGTTTGAAATTATACTGGAGGAAGGGTATATTTCTTTCCTTAATTTAGCTTCCAGTTTCATCCGATATGTAGTCTTCGATCCAATAATGAACATTATTGTTGGAAAGAGTCCATAATTGGAGAAACTGGAATATGAGGAATTGCCTTAAGAAGTTCAATTTTAATGTGTGTATACTTAATCATGTGATTTTAATGGCTGTGTACGCCAGGTTTTCCTCACATGCCGCTCGTATTTAAATGCGTATATAAAGATATGTGAAATAAAAAAATGTCACCGTACCTAAATTTTCTAAATGTGGTTCACAATTACATGCAGATCATCATAAGAACAATTACATTGTTTTTATATCGTCTTTGCAGTTGGCGCTTATATCTTTACTTCCATATTGTATTTGATCTTCTGACGATGTACGTGTACACTACGTGTAGTGTTGAAACCGATTAAGGAAAACAGGCTATTTTCATACTAGGTTAGATTTTTGCTGGAAAGAGTGCATTTTCCCTCCTTATTGTAACTTACAGTTTCATCTGGTATGGAGTCTTCGATAATAATAATAATAAACGTTGAAAAAACTGGATATATTATCAGTAAAGAACATTACCATATGTGCTATTTAATAATATTTTGTTGTTGCCAGTCGGTTTCAGATCTTGAGGTCATGAAGATCTGAAACCGGTAAGCAATGATAAAAATACCATTAAACAGTACTTGTGTTGATGTTGTTTACTGTTTACATATAACAATGTTGTTTTGGGACATTTGTCTAAGTCTGAAATGTGCCTGTTTCTGTATATCACTAATCCGATTCACAGTAAAATGAACATCATAAGAACAATTACAATGCTGTTGCTTTAGTTGTTAACAGCATTAATTCCATATTGTAAATGTTCTTCTGATGATCTACTTTTAGAAGTGAACCCGTTTTAGAACATAGAGATACAGGCACATTTCATTTTCTATATGTTTATAAGTTCGATGGCTTCATACGTTCAAAATATACACATAAAGCCGGTTTGAATGATTTAATAAATCTTTGAAAGAATGTAAATTGAATTGTTTATTTATAGCCAATTATATTCTCATATCCAGCATTAGCTAAAGTTTGTTCTAAGGCTGTTTTAGGCCGGGGTTTTAAGGAAACCTGTAGTCTGGATAGGCTAAACTTTGTTGCATATAAGACCACTTTACAATTCCATAACGAGGCTGTCACTTCTAACAATTTTTTTATATATGTGAAATCTTGGGTCTAATAGTAGGAGAATAGTTCAGAAGTAAGGGCTGGGAATACAGCAACGTAAATCGATTTATATCCCGAGTGGAAGTATGTTTACTTACAATGTGGTTCTTCTGTGGATATTTGTGTAATTGTTTGTCACTTATTATATGTATCTCCTTTTTTATGTTGGATAGCAAGTTGGCCAGTTTGTGGGAAAGTAGCCATCCTTTTGGCTCTCCTATGCTGTTGTTTCCATTGTGGTCTGGTTACCTTGTGTTTTTGCTTCTTTCCATTTGGGTCTCTTGTGAGGGTGTAAATGAATTGCATCAATTCCTGATCATTGCTTTGTTTCTATGTTCATGAAACTTTGTGTACTGGTTTGCACGTTTAAGACGCAGTTGGCACAACTGGCCGATGTCTACTTTACATATAAATTACAGTACTATATTGAAGCCACCCAAAGCTACTTACAGATCCATGTATGGCATGTCTGCCTCTTATAACAAAGAAATGCACTGTGGTAAACCTAAGCTTAACATTTAAATTACAGTACCATATTGGAGCACTCCCAAGCTACTTAAAGATCTATGTATGGCAAATCTGCCTCTTATAAAAATGCACTGGGGGAAACCCCAAGTTACTTAAAGATCAATGTATGGTATGTCTGCCACCAAAAATAAAGAAAAGCACTGGGGCAAACCCCAAGCTATTTAAGATCCATGTATGGCACATCTGCCCCTTATAATACAGAAATGCACTGGAGTAAACCCAACCTACTTAAAGATGCATGTATGGCATGTCTGCCTCCAAAAATAAAGAAAAGCATTGGGACAAACCCCAAGCTACTTAATGATACATGTATGACATATCTGCCTCTAACGCTTCATAAAATGCACTGGGGCAAACACCAAGCTTCTCGTCGTTCAACATTCTAATTATCATTTAAATTACAGTACTATATTGGAGTAATTTCATGCTACTTAAATATCCATTTATGGCATATCTGCCACCAATAATAAAGACATGTACTGGGGCAATCCCCAAGCTATTTAAGATCCATGTATGGCACATCTGCCCCTTATAATACAGAAATGCACTGGAGTAAACCCAACCTACTTAAAGATGCATGTATGGCATGTCTGCCTCCAAAAATAAAGAAATTCACTGGGGCAAAGCCCAAGCTACGTAATGATACATGTATGGCATATCTGCCTCTAATAATAAAGAAAAGCATTGGGACAAACCCCAAGCTACTTAATGATACATGTATGGCATATCTGCCTCTAACAATTCATAAAATGCACTGGGGCAAACACCAAGCTTCTCGTCGTTCAACATTCTACTTATCATTTAAATTACAGTACTATATTGGAGCAATTTCATGCTACTTAAAGATCCTTGTATGGTATGTCTACCCCTAATAATAAATATAATCCACTGGGGCAACCCCAGGCTACTTAGTGATCTATGTATGGTATATCTACCCTTAATAATAAATATAATCCACTGGGGCAACCCCAGGCTACTTAGTGATCTATGTATGGTATATCTACCCTTAATAATAAATACACTTGGGCAAACCCCAAACTACTTAATGATACATGTATGGCATATTTGCCTCTAATAATACAAAATACAATGGGGCAAACCCCAACCTACTTAAAGATCCATGCATGGCATGTCTGCCTCCAATAATAAGGAAATGGACTGGGGCAAACCCCAAGCTACTTAATGATCCATGTATGGCGTATCTGCCTCTAATAATAAAAAAATGCACGGGGTCAAACTCCAAGCTTCTCGTCGTGCAACATTCTACTTATCATTTAAATAACAGTTCTGTATTTGAGCAATCCTAAACTACGTGAAGATCTATGTATGGCATATCTGCCTCCAATAATAAAGAAATGCACTGGGCAAACCCAAAGCTACTTAAAGGTCCATGTATGGGATGTCTGCTCCTAATAATAAACAAAATGCACTGGAACAAACCCAAAGTTACTTAATGATACTTGTATGGCACATCTGCCCTTTATAATAAAGAAATGCACTGGAGTAAACACGACCTACTTAAAGATGCATGTATGGCATGTCTGCCTCCAAAAATAAAGAAATGCACTGGGGCAAACCCGAAGCTACGTAATGATACATGTATGGCATATCTGCCTCAAATAACAAAGAAATGCACTCGGGTAAACACCCAAGCTACTTTACTATATATGTATGGCAAATATGCATCTAACAATTAAAAAAATGCACTGGGGCAAACTCCAAGCTTCTCGTCGTTCAACATTCTACTTATCATTGAAATAACAGTGCTATATTGGAGCATTTTCATGCTACTTGAGGATCCATTTATGGCATATCTGCCTCCAATAATAAAGAAACGCATTGGGACAATCCGCAAGCTACTTAATGATACATGTATGGCATATCTGCGTCCAATAATAAAGAAATGCACTGGGGCAAACCCCAATCTACTTAATGATACATGAATGGCATATCTGCCTGCAATAATAAAGAAATGAACTGGGGCAAACCCCAAGCTACTTTATGATCCACGTATGTTACATCTGCCTCTAATAATAAAGACATGTACTGGGGCAAACCCCCAGCTACGTAATGATACATGTATTGCATATCTGCCTCTTGTAATTAAGAAATGTACTGGGGCAATCCCCAAGCTACGTAATGATACATGTATGGCATATCTGCCTCGAATAATAATGAAATGTACTGGGGCAAACCCCAATCTTCTTAATGATACATGTATGATATATCTGCCTCTAATAATAAAGAATTGCACTGGGGCAAACCCTGAGCTACGTAATGATACATGTATGGCATATCTGCGTCCAATAATAAAGAAATGCACTGGGGCAAACCCCAATCTACTTAATGATACATGAATGGCATATCTGCCTGCAATAATAAAGAAATGAACTGGGGCAAACCCCAAGCTACTTTATGATCCACGTATGTTACATCTGCCTCTAATAATAAAGACATGTACTGGGGCAAACCCCCAGCTACGTAATGATACATGTATTGCATATCTGCCTCTTGTAATTAAGAAATGTACTGGGGCAATCCCCAAGCTACGTAATGATACATGTATGGCATATCTGCCTCGAATAATAATGAAATGTACTGGGGCAAACCCCAATCTTCTTAATGATACATGTATGATATATCTGCCTCTAATAATAAAGAATTGCACTGGGGCAAACCCCAAGCTACTTTATGATCCACGTATGTTACATCTGCCTCTAATAATAAAGACATGTACTGGGGCAAACCCCCAGCTACGTAATGATACATGTATTGCATATCTGCCTCTTGTAATTAAGAAATGTACTGGGGCAATCCCCAAGCTACGTAATGATACATGTATGGCATATCTGCCTCGAATAATAATGAAATGTACTGGGGCAAACCCCAATCTTCTTAATGATACATGTATGATATATCTGCCTCTAATAATAAAGAATTGCACTGGGGCAAACCCTGAGCTACGTAATGATACATGTATGGCATATCGGCCTCTAATATTAAGGAAATGTACTGGGGCAAACCCCAAGCTACATACTGATACATGTATTGCATATCTGCCTGCAATAATAAAGAAATGTACTGGGGCAAACCTCAAGCTACTTACTGATACATGTATGGCATATCTGCCTCTTATCATAAAGAAATGTTCCTGGGCAAACCTCAAACTACTTACTGATACATGTATTGCATATCTGCCTCTAATAATAAAGAAACGCACTGGGGCAA
The DNA here is from genome assembly GCA_963580285.1 of Lucinisca nassula. Taxonomy (NCBI): domain Eukaryota; kingdom Metazoa; phylum Mollusca; class Bivalvia; order Lucinida; family Lucinidae; genus Lucinisca; species Lucinisca nassula. The sequence goes on from OY757025.1 coordinate 58,528,131, forward strand.
ACCTCAAGCTACTTACTGATACATGTATGGCATATCTGCCTCTTATAATAAAGAAATGTACTGGGGCAAACCTCAAACTACTTACTGATACATGTATTGCATATCTGCCTCTAATAATAAAGAAATGTACTGGGGCAAACCCCAAGCTTCTTTATGATACATGTATGACATATCTGCTTCTAATAATAATGAAATGCACTGGGGCAAACCCCAAGCTTCTTTATGATCCATGTATGGCATATCTGCCTCTTATAATGAAGAAATGCACTGGGGCAAACCCCAAGCTTCTTTATGATCCATGTATGGCATATCTGCCTCTTATAATAAAGAAATATACTGGAGCAAACCCCAAGCTACTTAATGATACATATATGGCATATCTGCCTGCAATAATAAAGAAATGAACTGGGGCAAACCCCAAGCTACTTTATGATCCACGTATGTTACATCTGCCTCTAATATTAAAGAAATTTACTGGGGCAAACCCCAAGCTACGTAATGATACATGTATTGCATATCTGCCTCTTGTAATTAAGAAATGTATTGGGGCAATCCCCAAGCTACATAATGGTACATGTATGGCATATCTGCCTCTAATAATAATGAAATATACTGGGGCAAACCCCAATCTTCTTAATGATACATGTATGATATATCTGCCTCTAATAATAAAGAATTGCACTGGGGCAAACCCTGAGCTACGTAATGATACATGTATGGCATATCGGCCTCTAATAATAAGGAAATGTACTGGGGCAAACCCCAAGCTACGTAATGATACATGTATGGCATATCTGCCTGGAATAATAAAGAAATGTACTGGGGCAAACCTCAAACTACTTACTGATACATGTATTGCATATCTGCCTCTAATAATAAAGAAATGCACTGGGGCAAACCTCAAGCTATTTACTGATACATGTATTGCATATCTGCCTCTAATAATAATGAAACGAACTGGGGCAAACCTCAAGCTACTTACTGATACATGTATTGCATATCTGCCTCTAATAATAAAGAAATGTACTAGGACAAACCCTAAGCTTCTTTATGATACATGCATGACATAGCTGCTTCTAATAATAATGAAATGCACTGGGGCAAACCCCAAGCTTCTTTATGATCCATGTATGGCATATCTGCCTCTTATAATGAAGAAATGCACTGGGGCAAACCCCAAGCTTCTTTATGATCCATGAATGGCATATCGGCCTCTTATAATAAAGAAATGTTATGGAGCAAACCCCAAGCTACTTAATGATACATGTATGGCATATCTGCCTGCAATAATAAAGAAATGAACTGGGGCAAACCCCAAGCTACTTTATGATCCACGTATGTTACATCTGCCTCTAATAATAAAGAAATGTACTGGGGCAAACCCCAAGCTACGTAATGATACATGTATTGCATATCTGCCTCTTGTAATTAAGAAATGTACTTGGGCAATCCCCAAGCTACGTAATGATACATGTATGGCATATCTGCCTCTAATAATAATGAAATGTACTGGGGCAGACCCCAATCTTCTTAATGCTACATGTATGATATATCTGCCTCTTATAATAAAGAATTGCACTGGGGCAAACCCTGAGCTACGTAATGATACATGTATGGCATATCGGCCTCTAATAATAAGGAAATGTACTGGGGCAAACCCCAACCTACGTAATGATACATGTATGGCATATCTGCCTGCAATAATAAAGAAATGTACTGGGGCAAACCTCACATTACTTACCGATACATGTATGGTATGTCTGCCTCTTATAATAAAGAAATGTACCTGGGTAAACCTCAAACTACTTACTGATACATGTATTGCATATCTGCCTCTAATAATAAAGAAACGCACTGGGGCAAACCTCAAGCTACTTACTGATACATGTATGGCATATCTGCCTCTTATAATAAAGAAATGTACTGGGGCAAACCTCAAACTACTTACTGATACATGTATAGCATATCTGCCTCTAATAATAATGAAACGCACTGGGGCAAACCTCAAGCTACTTACTGATACATGTATGGTATATCTGCCTCTTGTAATAAAGAAATGCAATGGGGCAAACCCCAAGCTACGTAATGATACATGTATTGCTTATCTGCCTCTAATAATAAAGAAATGCACTGGGGCAAACCCCAAGCTTCTTTATGATACATGCAAGACATAGCTGCTTCTAATAATAATGAAATGCACTGGGGCAAACCCAAAGCTTCTTTATGATCCATGTATGGCATATCTGCCTCTTATAATGAATAAAGGCACTGGGGCAAACCCCAAGCTTCTTTATGATCTATGAATGGCACATCTGCCTCTTATAATAAAGATATGTACTGGAGCAAACCCCAAGCTACTTAATGATACATGTATGGCATATCTGCCTACAATAATAAAGAAATGAACTCGGGCAAACCCCAAGCTACTTTATGATCCACGTATGTTACATCTGCCTCTTATAATAAAGAAATGTACTGGGGCAAACCCCAAGCTACGTTATGATACATGTATTGCATATCTGCCTCTTGTAATTAAGAAATGTCCTGGGGCAATCCCCAAGCTACGTAATGATACATGTATGGCATATCTGCCTCTAATAATAATGAAATGTACTGGGACAAACCCCAATCTTTTTAATGATACATGTATGATATATCTGTATCTAATAATAAAGAATTGCACTGGGGCAAACCCTGAGCTACGTAATGATACATGTATGGCATATCGGCCTCTAATAATAAGGCAATGTACTGGGGCAAACCCCAAGCTACGTAATGATACATGTATGGCATATCTGCCTCTTATAATCAAGAAATGTAGTGGGGCAAACCCCAAGCTACTTAATGATACATGTATGGCAAATCTGCCCGCAATAATAAAAAATGTACTGGGGCAAACTCAAAGTTACGTAATGATACATGTATGGAATATCTGAGTCTAATAATAAAGAAATGTACTTGGGCAAACCCCAAGCTACTTAATGATACATGTATGGCATATATGCCTCTTATAATAAAGAAATGTACTGGGGCATAAGCCCAAGCTACTTAATGATACATTTTTGGCATATCTGCATCTAATAATAAAGAAATGTACTGGGGCAAACCCCAAGCTACTTTATTATCCATGTATGGCATATCTGCTTTTTATAAAAAGAAGTAATGCACTGGGTCAAACCCCAAGCTACTTACTGATACATGTATGGCATATCTGCCTCTTATAATAAAGAAATACACTGGGGCAAAGCTCAAGCTACTTAATGATACATGTATGGCATATCTGCCTGCAATAATAAAGAAATGCACTGGGGCAAGCCCCAAGCTACGTAATGATACATGTATGGAATATCTGACTCTAATAATAAAGAAATGTACTGGGGCAAACCCCAAGCTACTTTATTATCCATGTATGGCATATCTGCTTTTTATAAAAAGAAGAAATGCACTGAGTCAAAACCCAAGCTACTTACTGATACATGTATGTCATATCTGCCTCTTATAATAAAGAAATACACTGGGGTAAACCTCAAGCTACTTAATGATACATGTATGGCATATCTGCCTGCAATAATAAAGAAATGCACTGGGGAAAGCCCCAAGCTACGTAATGATACATGTATGACATATCTACCTCTTATAATAAAGCAATGTACTGGGGCAAACCCCAAGCTACTTAATGGTACATGTGTGGCAAATCTGCCAACAATAATAAAGAAAATGCACTGGGGAAACCCCCAAGCTACGTAACGATACATGCATGGCATATCTGCCTCTAATAATAAAGAAATGTTCTGGGGGCAAAACCCCAAGCTACTTACAGATACATGTATGGCATATCTGCCTGCAATAATAAAAAAATGCACTGGTGACCGCTTTATGATACATGTATGTCGTATCTGCCTGTTATAATAGAGAAATGTACTGGGGCAAACCCCAAGCTACTTGATGATCCATGTATGGTATATCTGCCTCTAATAATAAAGAAATGTACTAGGGCAAACTCCAAGCTACGTAATGATACATGTATTTCATATCTGCCTCTTATAATAAAGAAATGCACTGGGGCAAACCCAAAGCTACGTAATGATACCTGTATGGCATATCTGTCTCTAATAATTATGAAATGTACTGGGGCAAACCTCAAGCTACTTACTGATACATGTATGGCATATCTGCCTCTTATAATAAATAAATGTACTGGGGCAAACCTCAAGCTACTTACTGATACATGTATTGCATATCTGCCTCTAATAGTAAAGAAACGCACTGGGGCAAACCTCAAGCTACTTACTGATACATGCATGACATATCTGCTTCTTATAATAAAGAAACGGACTGGGGCAAACCTCAAGCTACTTACTGATACATGTATGGCATATCTGCCTCTTGATATAAAGAAATGCACTGGGGCAAACCTCAAGCTACTTAATGATACATGTGTGGCATATCTGCCTGCAATAATAAAGAAATGTACTGGGGCAAGCCCCAAGCTACGAAATGATACATGTATGGCATATCTACCTCTTATAATAAAGCAATGTACTGGGGCAAACCTCAAGCTACTTAATGATACATGTGTGGCAAATCTGCCCCCAATAATAAAGATATGCACTGGGGCAACCCCCAAGCTACGTAACGATACATGCATGGCATTTCTGCGTCTGATAATAAAGAAATGTACTGGGGCAAACCCCAAGCTACGTAATGATACATGTATGGCATATCTGCCTCTTATAATAAAGAAATGTACTGGGGCAAACCCAAAGCTACTTAATGATACATGTATGGCAAATCTGCCCGCAATAATAAAAATGTACTGGGGCAAACCCAAAGCTACGTAATGATACATGTATGGAATATCTGACTCTAATAATAAAGAAATGTACTGGAGCAAACCCAAAGCTACTTAATGATACATGTATGGCATATCTGCCTCTTATAATAAAGAAATGCACTGGTGCAAACCCCAAGCTTCTTTATGATCCATGTATGGCGTATATCTTATAATAAAGGAATGTACTAGGGCAAACCCCAAGCTACTTAATGATACATATATGGCGTATCTGCCTGCAATAATAAAGAAATGTACTGGGGCAAACCCAAAGCTACCTACGAATACATGGCATATCTTCCTCTCATAACAAAAGAAATGTATTTGGGCAAACCCCAAGCGACGTAATGATACATGTCTGGCATATCTGCCTCTAATAAGAAAGAAATGTACTGGGGCAAACCCCAAGCTACTTTATGATACATTTTTGGCATATCTGCCTCTAATAATAAAGAAATGTACTGGGGCAAACCCCAAGCTACTAAATGATACATGTATGGCATATCTGCCTCTTATAATAAAGAAATGCACTGGGACAAACCCCAAGCTAGTTTATGATACATGTATGGCATATCTGCCTCTTATAATACAGAATGTAATGGGGCAAACCAAAAGCTACTTTATGATCCATGTAGGCATATCTGCTTTTATAAAAAAAACAGAAATGCACTGGGTCAAACCCCAAGCTACTCAATGATACATGTATGGCATATCTGCCTGCAATAATAACGAAATGCACTGGGACAAACCCCAAGCTAGTTTATGATACATGTATGGTATATCTGCCTCTTATAATAAAGAAATGTAATGGGGCAAACCCCAAGCTACGTAATGATACATGTATGGCATATCTGCCTCTAATAATAAAGAAATGTACTGTGGCAAACCCCAAGCTACGTAATGATACATGTATGGCATATCTGCCTGCAATAATAAAGAAATGTACTGGGGCAAACCTCAAGCTACTTACTGATACATGTATGGCAACTCTGCCTCTTATAATAAAGAAATGTACTGGGGCAAACCTCAAATAATTTACTGATACATGCATTGCATATCTGCATCTAATAATAAAGAAATGCACTGGGGCAAACCCTGAGCTACGTAATGATACATGTATGGCATATCTGCCTCTAATAATAAGGAAATGTACTGGGGCAAACCCCAAGCTACGTAATGATACATGTATGGCATATCTGCCTGCAATAATAAAGAAATGTACTGGGGGCAAACCTCAAGCTACTTACTGATACATGTATGGCATATCTGCCTCTTAAAATAAAGAAATGTACCTGGGCAAACCTCAAACTACTTACTGATACATGTATTGCATATCTGCCGCTAATAATAAAGAAACGCACTGGGGCAAACCTCAAGCTACTTACTGATACATGTATGGCATATCTGCCTCTTATAATAAAGAAATGTACTGGGGCAAACCTCAAACTACTTACTGATACATGTATTGCATATCTGCCTCTAATAATAAAGAAACGCACTGGGGCAAACCTCAAGCTATTTACTGATACATGTATTGCATATCTGCCTCTAATAATAAAGAAACGCACTGGGGCAAACCTCAAGCTACTTAGTGATACATGTATGGTATATCTGCCTCTTGTAATAAAGAAATGCACTGGGGCAAACCCCAAGCTACGTAATGATACATGTATTGCATATCTGCCTCTAATAATAAAGAAATGTACTGGGGCAAACCCTAAGCTTCTTTATGATACATGTATGACATATCTGCTTTTAATAATAAAGAAATGCACTGGGGCAAACCCCAAGCTACTTTATGATCCATGTATGGCATATCTGCCTCTTATAATGAAGAAATGCACTGGGGCAAGTCCCAAGCTTCTTAATGATCCATGTATGGCATATCTGCCTCTTATAACTAAGAAATGTACTGGGGCAAACCTCAAATAATTTACTGATACATGCATTGTATATCTGCATCTAATAATAAAGAAATGCACTGGGGCAAACCCTGAGCTACGTAATGATACATGTATGGCATATCTGCCTGCAATAATAAAGAAATGTACTGGGGCAAACCTCAAGCTACTTACTGATACATGTATGGCATCTCTGCCTCTTATAATAAAGAAATGTACTGGGGCAAACCTCAAATAATTTACTGATACATGCATTGCATATCTGCATCTAATAATAAAGAAATGCACTGGGGCAAACCCTGAGCTACGTAATGATACATGTATGGCATATCTGCCTCTAATAATAAGGAAATGTACTGGGGCAAACCCCAAGCTACGTAATGATACATGTATGGCATATCTGCCTGCAATAATAAAGAAATGTACTGGGGGCAAACCTCAAGCTACTTACTGATACATGTATGGCATATCTGCCTCTTAAAATAAAGAAGTGTACCAGGGCAAACCTCAAACTACTTACTGATACATGTATTGCATATCTGCCGCTAATAATAAAGAAACGCACTGGGGCAAACCTCAAGCTACTTACTGATACATGTATGGTATATCTGCCCCTTATAATAAAGAAACGCACTGGGGCAAACCTCAAGCTACTTAGTGATACATGTATGGTATATCTGCCTCTTGTAATAAAGAAATGCACTGGGGCAAACCCCAAGCTACGTAATGATACATGTATTGCATATCGGCCTCTAATAATAAAGAAATGTACTGGGGCAAACCCTAAGCTTCTTTATGATACATGTATGACATATCTGCTTATAATAATAAAGAAATGCACTGGGGCAAACCCCAAGCTACTTTATGATCCATGTATGGCATATCTGCCTCTTATAATGAAGAAATGCACTGGGGCAAACCCCAAGCTTCTTAATGATCCATGTATGGCATATCTGCCTCTTATAATAAAGAAATGTACTGGAGCAAACTTCAAACTACTTAATGATACATGTATGGAAAATCTGCCTGCAATAATAAAGAAATGCACTTGGGCAAACTCCAAGCTACGTAATGATACATGTATGGCATATCTGCATCTAATAATAAAGAAATGTACTGGGGCAAACCTGAAGCTACTTAATGATACATGTATGGCATATCCGCCTCTTATAATGAAGAAATACACTGGGGCAAACCCCAAACTTCTTTATGATCAATGTATGTCATATCTGCCTCTTATAATAAAGAAATGTACTGGGGCAAACCCCAAGCTACGTAATGATACATGTATTGCATATCTGCCTCTAATAATAAAGAAATGTACTGGGGCAAACCCTAAGCTTCTTTATGATACATGTATGACATATCTGCTTTTAATAATAAAGAAATGCACTGGGGCAAACCCCAAGCTACTTTATGATCCATGTATGGCATATCTGCCTCTTATAATGAAGAAATGCACTGGGGCAAGTCCCAAGCTTCTTAATGATCCATGTATGGCATATCTGCCTCTTATAACTAAGAAATGTACTGGGGCAAACCTCAAATAATTTACTGATACATGCATTGTATATCTGCATCTAATAATAAAGAAATGCACTGGGGCAAACCCTGAGCTACGTAATGATACATGTATGGCATATCTGCCTGCAATAATAAAGAAATGTACTGGGGCAAACCTCAAGCTACTTACTGATACATGTATGGCATCTCTGCCTCTTATAATAAAGAAATGTACTGGGACAAACCTCAAATAATTTACTGATACATGCATTGCATATCTGCATCTAATAATAAATAAATGCACTGGGGCAAACCCTGAGCTACGTAATGATACATGTATGGCATATCTGCCTCTAATAATAAGGAAATGTACTGGGGCAAACCCCAAGCTACGTAATGATACATGTATGGCATATCTGCCTGCAATAATAAAGAAATGTACTGGGGGCAAACCTCAAGCTACTTACTGATACATGTATGGCATATCTGCCTCTTAAAGTAAAGAAATGTACCAGGGCAAACCTCAAACTACTTACTGATACATGTATTGCATATCTGCCGCTAATAATAAAGAAACGCACTGGGGCAAACCTCAAGCTACTTACTGATACATGTATGGTATATCTGCCCCTTATAATAAAGAAACGCACTGGGGCAAACCTCAAGCTACTTAGTGATACATGTATGGTATATCTGCCTCTTGTAATAAAGAAATGCACTGGGGCAAACCCCAAGCTACGTAATGATACATGTATTGCATATCGGCCTCTAATAATAAAGAAATGTACTGGGGCAAACCCTAAGCTTCTTTATGATACATGTATGACATATCTGCTTATAATAATAAAGAAATGCACTGGGGCAAACCCCAAGCTACTTTATGATCCATGTATGGCATATCTGCCTCTTATAATGAAGAAATGCACTGGGGCAAACCCCAAGCTTCTTAATGATCCATGTATGGCATATCTGCCTCTTATAATAAAGAAATGTACTGGAGCAAACTTCAAACTACTTAATGATACATGTATGGAAAATCTGCCTGCAATAATAAAGAAATGCACTTGGGCAAACTCCAAGCTACGTAATGATACATGTATGGCATATCTGCATCTAATAATAAAGAAATGTACTGGGGCAAACCTGAAGCTACTTAATGATACATGTATGGCATATCCGCCTCTTATAATGAAGAAATACACTGGGGCAAACCCCAAACTTCTTTATGATCAATGTATGTCATATCTGCCTCTTATAATAAAGAAATGTACTGGGGCAAACCCCAAGCTACTTAGTGATACATGTATGGCAAATCTGCCTGCCATAATAAAGAAAAGCACTCGGGCAAACCCCAAGCTTCGTAATGATACATGTATGGCATATCTGCCTCTAATAATAAAGATATGTACTGGGGCAAACTCCAAGCTACTTAATGATACATGTATGGCATATCTGCCTCTTGTAATAAAGAAATGCACTGGGGCAAATCCCAAACTTCTTTAAAATCATGTATGGCATATTTGCCTCTTATAATAAAGAAATGCACTGGGGCAAACCCCAAGCTTCTTTATGATCCATGTATGGCTTATCTGCCTCTTATAATATAGAAATGTACGGGGGCAAACCCCAAGCTACTTAAGGATACATATATGGCATATCTGCCTGCAATAATAAAAACATGTACTGGTGCAAATCCCAAGCTTCTGTATGATCCATGTATGTCATATCTGCCTCTTATAATAAAGAAATGAACTGGGGAAACCCCCAGGCTTCTTTATGATCCATGTATGGCCTATCTGCTTCTTATAATAAAGAAATATACTGGGGCAAACCCCAAGCTACTTAATGATACATGCATTGCATATCAGCCTCTAATAATAAAGAAATGTACTGGGGCAAACCCCAAGCTTCTTTATGATACATGTATGACATATCTGCCTCTAATAATAAAGAAATGCACTGGGGCAAACCCCAAGCTACGTTATGATACATGTATGGCATATCTGCCTCTTATAATAAAGAAATGTACTGTGGCAAACCCCAAGCTACGTAATGATACATGTATTGCATATCTGCCTGCAATAATAAAGAAATGTACTGGGGCAAACCTCAAGCTACTTACTGATACATGTATGGCATCTCTGCCTCTTATAATAAAGAAATGTACTGGGGCAAACCTCAAATAATTTACTGATACATGCATTGCATATCTGCATCTAATAATAAAGAAATGCACTGGGGCAAACCCTGAGCTACGTAATGATACATGTATGGCATATCTGCCTGCAATAATAAAGAAATGTACTGGGGCAAACCTCAAGCTACTTACTGATACATGTATGGCATCTCTGCCTCTTATAATAAAGAAATGTACTGGGGCAAACCTCAAATAATTTACTGATACATGCATTGCATATCTGCCTCTTAAAATAAAGAAATGTACCTGGGCAAACCTCAAACTACTTACTGATACATGTATTGCATATCTGCCGCTAATAATAAAGAAACGCACTGGGGCAAACCTCAAGCTACTTACTGATACATGTATGGCATATCTGCCTCTTATAATAAAGAAATGTACTGGGGCAAACCTCAAACTACTTACTGATACATGTATTGCATATCTGCCTCTAATAATAAAGAAACGCACTGGGGCAAACCTCAAGCTATTTACTGATACATGTATTGCATATCTGCCTCTAATAATAAAGAAACGCACTGGGGCAAACCTCAAGCTACTTAGTGATACATGTATGGTATATCTGCCCCTTGTAATAAAGAAATGCACTGGGGCAAACCCCAAGCTTCTTAATGATCCATGTATGGCATATCTGCCTCTTATAATAAAGAAATGTACTGGAGCAAACACCAAACTACTTAATGATACATGTATGGCAAATCTGCCTGCAACATTAAAGAAATACACTGGGGCAAACCCCAAGCTACGTAATGATACATGTGTGGCATATCTGCCTCTAATAGTAAAGAAATGTACTGGGGCAATCCCCAAGCTTCTTAATGATCCATGTATGGCATATCTGCCTCCCCAGCCAGCAAAGAATGCCGGGCCATCGTCGGGCCGATAGCGGTACGACGTGGCAACGTCGAACCGCTATCGGCCTGACGTTGGCCCGCTGTTGTGTGCTGACAGGGTCTTATAATAAAGAAATGCACTGGGGCAAACCCCAAGCTTCTTTATGATCTATGTATGGCATATCTGCCTCTTATAATAAAGAAATGCACTGGGGCAAACCCCAAGCTTCTTTATGATCTATGTATGGCATATCTGCCTCTAATAATAAAGAAATGTACTGGGGCAAACCCCAAGCTACTTAATGATACATGTATGGCAAATCTGCCTGCAATAATAAAGAAATGCACTGGGGCAAACCCCAAGCTTCTTTATGATCCATGTATGGCTTATCTGCCTCTTATAATATAAAAATGAACTGGGACAAACCCCAAGCTACTTAATGATACATATATGGCATATCTGCCTGGAATAATAAAAACATGTACTGGTGCAAACCCCAAGCTTCTTTATGATCCATGTATGGCATGTCTGCCTCTTATAATAAAAAAATATACTGGGGCAAACCCCAAGCTACTTAATGATACATGTATGGCAAATCTGCCTGCAATAATAATGAAATGCTTTGGGACAAACCCCAAGCTACGTAATGATACATGTATGGAATATCCGCCTCTAATAATAAAGAAATGTACTAGGGCAAACCCCAAGCTACTTAATGATACATGTTTGGCATATCTGCCTCTAATAATAAAGAAATGTACTTGGCAAACCCCAAGCTACTTAATGATACATGTATGGCATATCTGCCTCTTATAATAAAGAAATGTACTGGGGCAAACCCCAAGCTACGTTATGATACATGTATGGCATATCTGCCTCTAATAATACTGAAATGTACTGGGGCAAACCCCAAGCTACTTACTGATACATGTATGGCATATCAGCCTCTTATAATAAAGAAATGCACTGGGGCAAACCCCAAGCTTCTTTATGATCTATGTATGGCATATCTGCCTCTTATAATAAAGAAATGTACTGGGGCAAACCCCAAGCTACTTAATGATACATGTATGGCAAATCTGCCTGCAACATTAAAGAAATACACTGGGGCAAACCCCAAGCTACGTAATGATACATGTGTGGCATATCTGCCTCTAATAGTAAAGAAATGTACTGGGGTAATCCCCAGGCTTCTTAATGATCCATGTATGGCATATCTGCCTCGATCTTATAATAAAGAAATGCACTGGGGCAAACCCCAAGCTTCTTTATGATCTATGTATGGCATATCTGCCTCTTATAATAAAGAAATGCACTGGGGCAAACCCCAAGCTTCTTTATGATCTATGTATGGCATATCTGCCTCTAATAATAAAGAAATGTACTGGGGCAAACCCCAAGCTACTTAATGATACATGTATGGCAAATCTGCCTGCAATAATAAAGAAATGCACTGGGGCAAACCCCAAGCTTCTTTATGATCCATGTATGGCTTATCTGCCTCTTATAATATGGAAATGTACTGGGGCAAACCCCAAGCTACTTAATGATACATATATGGCATATCTGCCTGGAATAATAAAAACATGTACTGGTGCAAACCCCAAGCTTCTTTATGATCCATGTATGGCATGTCTGCCTCTTATAATAAAGAAATATACTGGGGCAAACCCCAAGCTACTTAATGATACATGTATGGCAAATCTGCCTGCAATAATAAAGAAATGCACTGGGGCAAACCCCAAGCTTCTTTATGATCCATGTATGGCTTATCTGTCTCATATAATATAGAAATGTACTGGGACAAACCCCAAGCTACTTAATGATACCTATATGGCATATCTGCCTGGAATAATAAAAACATGTACTGGTGCAAACCCCAAGCTTCTTTATGATCCATGTATGGCATGTCTGCCTCTTATAGTAAATATACTGGGGCAAACCCCAAGCTACTTAATGATACATGTATGGCAAATCTGCCTGCAATAATAAAAAAATGCTTCGGGACAAACCCCAAGCTACGTAATGATACATGTATGGAATATCTGCCTCTAATAATAAAGAAATGTACTGGGGCAAACCCAAAGCTACTTAATGATACATGTTTGGCATATCTGCCTCTAAAAATAAAGAAATGTACTTGGCAAACCCCAAGCTACTTAATGATACATGTACAGCATATCTGCCTCTTATAATAAATAAATGTACTGGGGCAAACCCCAAGCTACTTAATGATACATGTTTGGCATATCTGCCTCTAAAATAAAGAAATGTAATTGGCAAACCCCAAGCTACTTAATGATACATGTATGGCATATCTGTCTCTTATAATAAAGAAATGTACGGGGTCAAACCCGAAGCTACTTACTGATACATGTATGGCATATCAGCCTCTTTTAATAAAGAAATGCACTGGGGTAAACCCCAAGCTTCTTTATGATCTATGTATGGCATATCTGCCTCTTATAATAAAGAAATGTACTGGGGCAAACCCCAAGCTACTTAATGATACATGTATGGCAAATCTGCCTGCAACATTAAAGAAATGCACTGGGGCAAACCCCAAGCTACGTAATGATACATGTGTGGCATATCTGCCTCTAATAGTAAAGAAATGTACTGGGGCAATCCCCAAGCTTCTTAATGATCCATGTATGGCATATCTGCCTCGATCTTATAATAAAGAAATGCACTGAGGCAAACCCCAAGCTTCTGTATGATCTATGTATGGCATATCTGCCTCTTATAATAAAGAAATGCACTGGGGCAAACCCCAAGCTTCTTTATGATCTATGTATGGCATATCTGCCTCTTATAATAAAGAAATGCACTGGGGCAAACCCCAAGCTTCTTTATGATCTATGTATGGCATATCTACCTATAATAATAAAATAATGTACTGGGGCAAACCCCAAGCTACTTAATGATACATGTATGGCAAATCTGCCTGCAATAATAAAGAAATGCACTGGGGCAAACCCCAAGCTTCTTTATGATCCATGTATGGCTTATCTGCCTCTTATAATAAAGAAATGCACTGGGGCAAACCCGTAGCTTCTTTATGATCTATGTATGGCATATCTGCCTCTTATAATAAAGAAATGCACTGGGGCAAACCCCAAGCTTCTTTATGATCTATGTATGGCATATCTACCTCTAATAATAAAATAATGTACTGGGGCAAACCCCAAGCTACGTAATGATACATGTATGGCATATCTGTCTCTAATAATAAAGATATGTACTGGGGCAAACCCCAAGCTACTTAATGATACATATATGGCATATCTGCCTCTTATAATAAAGAAATGCACTAGGGCAAACCCCAAGCTTCTTTATGATCCATGTATGGCATATCTGCCTCTTATAATAAAGATATGCACTGGAGCAAACCCCAAGCTTCTTTATGATCCATGTATGGCTTATCTGCCTCTTATAATATAGAAATGTACTGGGGCAAACCCCAAGCTACTTAATGATACATTTATGGCATATCTGCGTGCAATAATAAAAACATGTACTGGTGCAAACCACAAACTTCTTTATGATCCATGTATGTCATATCTGCCTCTTATAATACAGAAATGAACTGGGGCAAACCCCAAGCTTCTTTATGATCCATGTATGGCATGTCTGCCTCTTATAATAAAGAAATATACTGGGGCAAACCCCAAGCTACTTAATGATACATGTATGGCAAATCTGCCTGCAATAATAAAGAAAAGTTTTGGGACAAACCCCAAGCTACGTAATGATACATGTATGGCATATCTGCCTCTAATAATAAAGAAATGTACTGGGGCAAACCCCAAGCTACTTAATGATACATGTTTGGCATATCTGCCTCTAATAATAAAGAAATGTACTTGGCAAACTCCAAGCTACTTAATGATACATGTATGGCATATCTGCCTCTTATAATAAAGAAATATACTGGGGCAAACCCCAAGCTACGTAATGATACATGTATGGCATATCTGCCTCTAATAATAATGAAATGTACTGGGGCAAACCCCAAGCTACTTACTGATGCATGTATGGCATATCTGCTTCTTATAACAAAAACATGTACTGGTGCAAATCCCAAGCTTCTTTGCGATCCATGTATGGCATATCAGCCTATTACAATAAAGAAATGTACTGGGGCAAACCCCAAGCTATTTTATGATCCATGTATGTCTTATCTGCCTCTTATAATAAAGAAATCTACTTGGGCAAACCCCAAGATACTTAATGTTACATGTATGGCATATCTACCTCTTATAATAAAGAAACTATCTGGGGCAAACCCCAAGCTTCTTTATGATCTATGTATGGCATATCTGCCTGTTATAATAAAGAAATGTACTGGGGCAAACCCCAAGCTACTTAATGATACATGTATGGCAAATCTGCCTGCAACATTAAAGAAATACACTGGGGCAAACCCCAAGCTACGTAATGATACATGTTTGGCATATCTGCCTCTAATAGTAAAGAAATTAACTGGGGTAATCCCCAAGCTTCTTAATGATCCATGTATGGCATATCTGCCTCCCCAGCCAGCAAAGAATGCCGGGCCATCGTCGGGCCGATAGCGGTACGACGTGGCAACGTCGAACCGCTATCGGTCCGACGTTGGCCCGCTGTTGTGTGCTGACAGGGTCTTATAATAAAGAAATGCACTGGGGCAAACCCCAAGCTTCTTTATGATCTATGTATGGCATATCTGCCTCTTATAATAAGGAAATGCACTGGGGCAAACCCCAAGCTTCTTTATGATCTATGTATGGCATATCTGCCTCTTATAATAAAGAAATGCACTGGGGCAAACCCCAAGCTTCTTTATGATCTATGTATGGCATATCTGCCTCTAATAATAAAGAAATGAACTGGGGCAAACCCCAAGCTACTTAATGATACATGTATGGCAAATCTGCCTGCAATAATAAAGAAATGCACTGGTGCAAACCCCAAGCTTCTTTATGATCCATGTATGGCTTATCTGCCTCTTATAATATGGAATTGTAATGGGGCAAACCCCAAGCTACTTAATGATACATATATGGCATATCTGCCTGGAATATTAAAAACATGTACTGGTGCAAACCCCAAGCTTCTTTATGATCCATGTATGGAATGTCTGCCTCTTATAATAAAGAAATATACTGGGGCAAACCCCAATCTACTTAATGATACATGTATGGCAAATCTGCCTGCAATAATAAAGAAATGCACTGGGGCAAACCCCAAGCTTCTTTATGGTCCATGTATGGCTTATCTGCCTCTTATAATATAGAAATGTACTGGGACAAACCCCAAGCTACTTAATGATACATATATGGCATATCTGCCAGCAATAATAAAGAAATGCACTGGGGCAAACCCCAAGCTTCTTTATGATCCATGTATGGCTTATCTGCCTCTTATAATAAAGAAATATACTGGGGCAAACCCCAAGCTACTTAATGATACATGTATGGCAAATCTGCCTGCAATAATAAGGAAATGCTTTGGGACAAACCCCAAGCTACGTAATGATACATGTATGGAATATCTGCCTCTAATAATAAAGAAATGAACTGGGGCAAACCCCAAGCTACTTAATGATACATGTCTGGCATATCTGCCTCTAAAAATAAAGAAATGTACTTGGCAAACCCCAAACTACTTAATGATACATGTATGGCATATCTGCCTCTTATAATAAATAAATGTACTGGGGCATACCCCAAGCTACTTAATGATACATGTTTGGCATATCTGCCTCTAAAAATAAAGAAATGTACTTGGCGAACCCCAAGCTACTTAATGATACATGTATGGCAAATCTGCCTGCAATAATAAAGAAATGCACTGGGGCAAACCCCAAGCTTCTTTATGGTCCATGTATGGCTTATCTGCCTCTTATAATATAGAAATGTACTGGGACAAACCCCAAGCTACTTAATGATACATATATGGCATATCTGCCAGCAATAATAAAGAAATGCACTGGGGCAAACCCCAAGCTTCTTTATGATCTATGTATGGCATATCTGCCTCTTATAATAAAGAAATGTACTGGGGCAAACCCCAAGCTACTTAATGATACTTGTATGGCAAATCTGCCTGCAACATTAAAGAAATGCACTGGGGCAAACCCCAAGCTACGTAATGATACATGTGTTGCATATCTGCCTCTAATAGTAAAGAAATGTACTGGGGCAATCCCCAAGCTTCTTTATGATCTATGTATGGCATATCTGCCTCTTATAATAAAGAAATGCACTGGGGCAAACCCCAAGCTTTTCTTATGATCTATGTATGGCATATCTGCCTCTTATAATAAAGAAATGCACTGGGGCAAACCCCAAGCTTCTTTATGATCTATGTATGGCATATCTGCCTCTTATAATAAAGAAATGCACTGGGGCAAACCCCAAGCTTTTCTTATGATCTATGTATGGCATATCTGCCTCTTTTAATAAAGAAATGCACTGGGGCAAACCCCAAGCTTCTTTATGATCTATGTATGGCATATCTGCCTCTAATAATAAAGAAATGTACTGGGGCAAACCCCAAGCTACTTAATGATACATATATGGCAAATCTGCCTGCAATAATAAAGAAATGCACTGGGGCAAACCCCAAGCTTCTTTATGATCCATGTATGGCTTATCTGCCTCTTATTATATGGAAATGTACTGGGGCAAACCCCAAGCTACTTAATGATACATATATGGCATATCTGCCTGGAATAATAAAAACACGTACTGGTGCAAACCCCAAGCTTCTTTATGATCCATGTATGGCATGTCTGCCTCTTATAATAAAGAAATATACTGGGGCAAACCCCAAGCTACTTAATGATACATGTATGGCAAATCTGCCTGCAATAATAAAGAAATGCACTGGGGCAAACCCCAAGCTTCTTTATGATCCATGTATGGCTTATCTGCCGTTTATAATATGGAAATGTACTGGGGCAAACCCCAAGCTACTTAATGATACATATATGGCATATCTGCCTGAAATAATAAAAACATGTACTGGTGCAAACCCCAAACTTCTTTATGATCCATGTATGGCATGTCTGCCTCTTATAATAAAGAAATATACTGGGGCAAACCCCAAGCTACTTAATGATACATGTATGGCAAATCTGCCGGCAATAATAAAGAAATGCACTGGGGCAAACCCCAAGCTTCTTTATGATCCATGTATGGCTTATCTGCATCGTATAATATAGAAATGTACTGGGACAAACCCCAAGCTACTTAATGATACATATATGGCATATCTGCCTGGAATAATAAAAACATGTACTGGTGCAAACCCCAAGTTTCTTTATGATCCATGTATGGCATGTCTGCCTCTTATAATAAAGAAATATACTGGGGCAAACCCCAAGCTACTTAATGATACATGTATGGCAAATCTGACTGCAATAATAAAGAAATGCACTGGGGCAAACCCCAAGCTTCTTTATGATCCATGTATGGCTTATCTGCATCGTATAATATAGAAATGTACTGGGACAAACCCCAAGCTACTTAATGATACATATATGGCATATCTGCCTGGAATAATAAAAACATGTACTGGTGCAAACCCCAAGCTTCTTTATGATCCATGTATGGCATGTCTGCCTCTTATAATAAAGAAATATACTGGGGCAAACCCCAAGCTACTTAATGATACATGTATGGCAAATCTGCCTGCAATAATAAAGAAATGCTTTGGGACAAACCCCAAGCTACGTAATGATACATGTATGGAATATCTGCCTCTAATAATAAAGAAATGTACTGGGGCAAACCCCAAGCTACTTAATGATACATGTTTGGCATATCTGCCTCTAAAAATAAAGAAATGTACTTGGCAAACCCCAAGCTACTTAATGATACATGTATGGCATATCTGCCTCTTATAATAAAGAAATGTACTGGGGCAAACCCCAAGCTACTTAATGATACATGTTTGGCATATCTGCCTCTAAAAATAAAGAAATGTACTTGGCAAACCCCAAGCTACTTAATGATACATGTATGGCATATCTGCCTCTTATAATAAAAAAATATACTGGGGCAAACCCCAAGCTACTTAATGATACATGTATGGCAAATCTGCCTGCAATAATATAGAAATGCTTTGGGACAAACCCCAAGCTACTTAATGATACATGTATGGCATATCTGCCTCTAATAATAAAGAAATGTACGGGGGCAAACCCCAAGCTACTTAATGATACATGTTTGGCATATCTGCCTCTAATAATAAAGAAATGTACTTGGCAAACCCCAAGCTACTTAATGATACATGTATGGCATATCTGCCTCTTATAATAAAGAAATGTACTGGGGCAAACCCCAAGCTACGTAATGATACATGTATGGTATATCTGCCTCTAATAATACTGAAATGTACTAGGGCAAACTTAATGATACATGTATGGAATATCTGCCTCTAATAATAAAGAAATGTACTGGGGCAAACCCCAAACTACTTAATGATACATGTTTGGCATATCTGCCTCTAATAATAAAGAAATGTACTTGGCAAACCCCAAGCTACTTAATGATACATGTATGGCATATCTGCCTCTTATAATAAAGAAATGTACTGGGGCAAACCCTAAGCTACTTACTGATACATGTATGGCATATCAGCCTCTTTGAATAAAGAAATGCACTGGGGTAAACCCCAAGCTTCTTTATGATCTATGTATGGCATATCTGCCTCTTATAATAAAGAAATGTACTGGGGCAAACCCCAAGCTACTTAATGATACTTGTATGGCAAATCTGCCTGCAACATTAAAGAAATGCACTGGGGCAAACCCCAAGCTACGTAATGATACATGTGTGGCATATCTGCCTCTAATAGTAAAGAAATGTACTGGGGCAATCCCCAAGCTTCTTAATGATCCATGTATGGCATATCTGCCTCTTATAATAAAGAAATGCACTGGGGCAAACCCCAAGCTTCTTTATGATCTATGTATGGCATATCTGCCTCTTATAATAAAGAAATGCACTGGGGCAAACCCCAAGCTTCTTTATGATCTATGTATGGCATATCTACCTCTAATAATAAAATAATGTACTGGGGCAAACCCCAAGCTACTTAATGATACATGTATGGCAAATCTGCCTGCAATAATAAAGAAATGCACTGGGGCAAACCCCTAGCTTCTTTATGATCCATGTATGGCTTATCTGCCTCTTATAATATGGAAATGTACTGGGGGCAAACCCCAAGCTACTTAATGATACATATATGGCATATCTGCCTGGAATAATAAAAACATGTACTGGTGCAAACCTCAAGCTTCTTTATGATCCATGTATGGCATGTCTGCCTCTTATAATAAAGAAATGTACTGGGGCAAACCCCAAGCTACTTAATGATATATGTATGGCAAATCTGCCTGCAATAATAAAGAAATGCACTGGGGCAATTCCCAAGCTTCTTTATGATCCATGTATGGCTTATCTGCCTCTTATAATATGGAAATGTACTGGGGCAAACCCCAAGCTACTTAATGATACATATATGGCATATCTGCCTGGAATAATAAAAACACGTACTGGTGCAAACCCCAAGCTTCTTTATGATCCATGTAGGGCATGTCTGCCTCTTATAATAAAGAAATATACTGGGGCAAACCCCAAGCTACTTAATGATACATGTATGGCAAATCTGCCTGCAATAATAAAGAAATGCACTGGGGCAAACCCCAAGCTTCTTTATGATCCATGTATGGCTTATCTGCCTCTTATAATATGGAAATGTACTGGGGCAAACCCCAAGCTACTTAATGATACATATATGGCATATCTGCCTGAAATAATAAAAACATGTACTGGTGCAAACCCCAAGCTTCTTTATGATCCATGTATGGCATGTCTGCCTCTTATAATAAAGAAATATACTGGGGCAAACCCAAAGCTACTTAATGATACATGTATGGCAAATCTGCCTGCAATAATAAAGAAATGCACTGGGGCAAACCCCAAGCTTCTTTATGATCCATGTATGGCTTATCTGCATCGTATAATATAGAAATGTACTGGGACAAACCCCAAGCTACTTAATGATACATATATGGCATATCTGCCTTGAATAATAAAAACATGTACTGGTGCAAACCCCAAGCTTCTTTATGATCCATGTATGGCATGTCTGCCTCTTATAATAAAGAAATATACTGGGGCAAACCCCAAGCTACTTAATGATACATGTATGGCAAATCTGCCTGCAATAATAAAGAAGTGCACTGGGGCAAACCCCAAGCTTCTTTATGATACATATATGGCATATCTGCCAGCAATAATAAAGAAATGCACTGGGGCAAACCCCAAGCTTCTTTATGATCCATGTATGGCTTATCTGCCTCTTATAATAAAGAAATATACTGGGGCAAACCCCAAGCTACTTAATGATACATGTATGGCAAATCTGCCTGCAATAATAAAGAAATGCTTTGGGACAAACCCCAAGCTACGTAATGATACATGTATGGAATATCTGCCTCTAATAATAAAGAAATGTACTGGGGCAAACCCCAAGCTACTTAATGATACATGTTTGGTATATCTGCCTCTAAAAATAAAGAAATGTACTTGGCAAACCCCAAACTACTTAATGATACATGTATGGCATATCTGCCTCTTATAATAAAGAAATGTACTGGGGCAAACCCCAAGCTACTTAATGATACATGTTTGGCATATCTACCTCTTTTAATAAAGAAATGCACTGGGGTAAACCCCAAGCTTCTTTATGATCTATGTATGGCATATCTGCCTCTTATAATAAAGAAATGTACTGGGGCAAACCCCAAGCTACTTAATGATACATGTATGGCAAATCTGCCTGCAACATTAAAGAAATGCACTGGGGCAAACCCCAAGCTACGTAATGATACATGTGTGGCATATCTGCCTCTAATAGTAAAGAAATGTACTGGGGCAATCCCCAAGCTTCTTAATGATCCATGTATGGCATATCTGCCTCCCCAGCCAGCAAAGAATGCCGGACCATCATCGGCCCGATAGCGGTACGACGTGGCAACGTCGAACCGCTATCGGCCCGACGTTGGCCCGCTGTTGTGTGCTGACAGGGTTTTATAAAAAAGAAATGCACTGAGGCAAACCCCAAGCTTCTTTATGATCTATGTATGGCATATCTGCCTCTTATAATGAAGAAATGCACTGGGGCAAACCCCAAGCTTCTTTATGATCTATGTATGGCATATCTACCTCTAATAATAAAATAATGTACTGGGGCAAACCCCAAGCTACTTAATGATACATGTATTGCAAATCTGCCTGCAATAATAAAGAAATGCACTGGGGCAAACCCCAAGCTTCTTTATGATCCATGTATGGCTTATCTGCCTCTTATAATATGGAAATGTACTGGGGCAAACCCCAAGCTACTTAATGATACATATATGGCATATCTGCCTGGAATAATAAAAACATGTACTGGTGCAAACCCCAAGCTTCTTTATGATCCATGTATGGCATGTCTGCCTCTTATAATAAAGAAATATACTGGGGCAAACCCCAAGCTACTTAATGATATATGTATGGCAAATCTGCCTGCAATAATAAAGAAATGTTTTGGGACAAACCCCAAGCTACGTAATGATACATGTATTTTATATCTGCCTCTAATAATACTGAAATGTACTGGGGCAAACCCCAAGGCAGTTACTGATATACGTATGGCATATCAGCCTCTTATAATTAAGAAATGCACTGGGGCAAACCCCAAGCTTCTTTATGATCTATGTATGGCATATCTGCCTCTTATAATAAAGAAATGTACTGGGGCAAACCCCAAGCTACGTAATGATACATGTATGGTATATCTGCCTCTAATAATACTGAAATGTACTAGGGCAAACTTAATGATACATGTATGGAATATCTGCCTCTAATAATAAAGAAATGTACTGGGGCAAACCCCAAACTACTTAATGATACATGTTTGGCATATCTGCCTCTAATAATAAAGAAATGTACTTGGCAAACCCCAAGCTACTTAATGATACATGTATGGCATATCTGCCTCTTATAATAAAGAAATGTACTGGGGCAAACCCTAAGCTACTTACTGATACATGTATGGCATATCAGCCTCTTTGAATAAAGAAATGCACTGGGGTAAACCCCAAGCTTCTTTATGATCTATGTATGGCATATCTGCCTCTTATAATAAAGAAATGTACTGGGGCAAACCCCAAGCTACTTAATGATACTTGTATGGCAAATCTGCCTGCAACATTAAAGAAATGCACTGGGGCAAACCCCAAGCTACGTAATGATACATGTGTGGCATATCTGCCTCTAATAGTAAAGAAATGTACTGGGGCAATCCCCAAGCTTCTTAATGATCCATGTATGGCATATCTGCCTCTTATAATAAAGAAATGCACTGGGGCAAACCCCAAGCTTCTTTATGATCTATGTATGGCATATCTGCCTCTTATAATAAAGAAATGCACTGGGGCAAACCCCAAGCTTCTTTATGATCTATGTATGGCATATCTACCTCTAATAATAAAATAATGTACTGGGGCAAACCCCAAGCTACTTAATGATACATGTATGGCAAATCTGCCTGCAATAATAAAGAAATGCACTGGGGCAAACCCCAAGCTTCTTTATGATCCATGTATGGCTTATCTGCCTCTTATAATATGGAAATGTACTGGGGGCAAACCCCAAGCTACTTAATGATACATATATGGCATATCTGCCTGGAATAATAAAAACATGTACTGGTGCAAACCTCAAGCTTCTTTATGATCCATGTATGGCATGTCTGCCTCTTATAATAAAGAAATGTACTGGGGCAAACCCCAAGCTACTTAATGATATATGTATGGCAAATCTGCCTGCAATAATAAAGAAATGCACTGGGGCAAACCCCAAGCTTCTATATGATCCATGTATGGCTTATCTGCCTGTTATAATATGGAAATGTACTGGGGCAAACCCCAAGCTACTTAATGATACATATATGGCATATCTGCCTGGAATAATAAAAACACGTACTGGTGCAAACCCCAAGCTTCTTTATGATCCATGTAGGGCATGTCTGCCTCTTATAATAAAGAAATATACTGGGGCAAACCCCAAGCTACTTAATGATACATGTATGGCAAATCTGCCTGCAATAATAAAGAAATGCACTGGGGCAAACCCCAAGCTTCTTTATGATCCATGTATGGCTTATCTGCCTCTTATAATATGGAAATGTACTGGGGCAAACCCCAAGCTACTTAATGATACATATATGGCATATCTGCCTGAAATAATAAAAACATGTACTGGTGCAAACCCCAAGCTTCTTTATGATCCATGTATGGCAGGTCTGCCTCTTATAATAAAGAAATATACTGGGGCAAACCCAAAGCTACTTAATGATACATGTATGGCAAATCTGCCTGCAATAATAAAGAAATGCACTGGGGCAAACCCCAAGCTTCTTTATGATCCATGTATGGCTTATCTGCATCGTATAATATAGAAATGTACTGGGACAAACCCCAAGCTACTTAATGATACATATATGGCATATCTGCCTTGAATAATAAAAACATGTACTGGTGCAAACCCCAAGCTTCTTTATGATCCATGTATGGCATGTCTGCCTCTTATAATAAAGAAATATACTGGGGCAAACCCCAAGCTACTTAATGATACATGTATGGCAAATCTGCCTGCAATAATAAAGAAGTGCACTGGGGCAAACCCCAAGCTTCTTTTTGATACATATATGGCATATCTGCCAGCAATAATAAAGAAATGCACTGGGGCAAACCCCAAGCTTCTTTATGATCCATGTATGGCTTATCTGCCTCTTATAATAAAGAAATATACTGGGGCAAACCCCAAGCTACTTAATGATACATGTATGGCAAATCTGCCTGCAATAATAAAGAAATGCTTTGGGACAAACCCCAAGCTACGTAATGATACATGTATGGAATATCTGCCTCTAATAATAAAGAAATGTACTGGGGCAAACCCCAAGCTACTTAATGATACATGTTTGGTATATCTGCCTCTAAAAATAAAGAAATGTACTTGGCAAACCCCAAACTACTTAATGATACATGTATGGCATATCTGCCTCTTATAATAAAGAAATGTACTGGGGCAAACCCCAAGCTACTTAATGATACATGTTTGGCATATCTACCTCTTTTAATAAAGAAATGCACTGGGGTAAACCCCAAGCTTCTTTATGATCTATGTATGGCATATCTGCCTCTTATAATAAAGAAATGTACTGGGGCAAACCCCAAGCTACTTAATGATACATGTATGGCAAATCTGCCTGCAACATTAAAGAAATGCACTGGGGCAAACCCCAAGCTACGTAATGATACATGTGTGGCATATCTGCCTCTAATAGTAAAGAAATGTACTGGGGCAATCCCCAAGCTTCTTAATGATCCATGTATGGCATATCTGCCTCCCCAGCCAGCAAAGAATGCCGGACCATCATCGGCCCGATAGCGGTACGACGTGGCAACGTCGAACCGCTATCGGCCCGACGTTGGCCCGCTGTTGTGTGCTGACAGGGTTTTATAAAAAAGAAATGCACTGAGGCAAACCCCAAGCTTCTTTATGATCTATGTATGGCATATCTGCCTCTTATAATGAAGAAATGCACTGGGGCAAACCCCAAGCTTCTTTATGATCTATGTATGGCATATCTACCTCTAATAATAAAATAATGTACTGGGGCAAACCCCAAGCTACTTAATGATACATGTATTGCAAATCTGCCTGCAATAATAAAGAAATGCACTGGGGCAAACCCCAAGCTTCTTTATGATCCATGTATGGCTTATCTGCCTCTTATAATATGGAAATGTACTGGGGCAAACCCCAAGCTACTTAATGATACATATATGGCATATCTGCCTGGAATAATAAAAACATGTACTGGTGCAAACCCCAAGCTTCTTTATGATCCATGTATGGCATGTCTGCCTCTTATAATAAAGAAATATACTGGGGCAAACCCCAAGCTACTTAATGATATATGTATGGCAAATCTGCCTGCAATAATAAAGAAATGTTTTGGGACAAACCCCAAGCTACGTAATGATACATGTATTTTATATCTGCCTCTAATAATACTGAAATGTACTGGGGCAAACCCCAAGGCAGTTACTGATATACGTATGGCATATCAGCCTCTTATAATTAAGAAATGCACTGGGGCAAACCCCAAGCTTCTTTATGATCTATGTATGGCATATCTGTCTCTTATAATAAAGAAATGCACTGGGGCAAACCCCAAGCTACTTAATGATACATGTATGGCAAATCTGCCTGCAATAATAAAGAAATGCACTGGGGCAAACCCCAAGCTTCGTAATGATACATGTATGGCATATCTGTCTCTTAAAATAAAGATATGTACTGGGGCAAACCCCAAGCTACTTAATGATACATATATGGCATATCTGCCTCTTATAATAAAGAAATGCACTAGAGCAAACCCCAAGCTTCTTAAGATACATGTATGCCATATTTGCCTCTTGTAATAAAGAAATGTACTGGGGAAAACCCCATACTTAATGATACATGTATGGCAAATCTGCCTGCAACATAAAAAAAAATGCACTGGGGCAAACCCCAAGCTATGTAATGATACATGTGTGGCATATCTGCCTTTAATAGTAAAGAAATGTACTGGGGCAATCCCCAAGCTTCTTTATGATCCATGTATTTCATATCTGCCTCTTATAATAAAGAAATGCACTGGGGCAAACCCCAAGTTTCTTTATGATCTATATATGGCATATCTGCCTCTTATAATAAAGAAATGTACTGGGGCAAACCCCAAGCTACTTTATGATACATGTATGGCAAATCTGCCTGCAATAATAAAGAAATGCACTGGGGCAAACCCCAAGCTTCGTAATGATACATGTATGGCATATCTGTCTCTAATAATAAAGATATGTACTGGGGCAAACCCCAAGCTACTTAATGATACATATATGGCATATCTGCCTCTTATAATAAAGAAATGCACAAGGGAAAACCCCAAGCTTCCTTATGATCCATGTATGGCATATCTGCCTCTTATAATAAAGATATGCACTGGAACAAACCCCAAGCTTCTTGATGATCCATGTATGGCTTATCTGCCTCTTATAATATAGAAACGTACTGGGGCAAACCCCAAGCTACTTAATGATACATTTATGGCATATCTGCCTGCAATAATAAAAACATGTACTGGTGCAAACCACAAACTTCTTTATGATCCATGTATGTCATATCTGCGTCTGATAATAAAGAAATGAACTGGGGCAAACCCCAAGCTTCTTTATGATCCATGTATGGCATGTCTGCCTCTTATAATAAAGAAATATACTGGGGCAAACCCCAAGCTACTTAATGATACATGTATGGCAAATCTGCCTGCAATAATAAAGAAAAGTTTTGGGACAAACCCCAAGCTACGTAATGATACATGTATGGCATATCTGCCTCTAATAATAAAGAAATGTACTGGGGCAAACCCCAAGCTACTTAATGATACATGTTTGGCATATCTGCCTCTAATAATAAAGAAATGTACTTGGCAAACCCCAAGCTACTTAATGATACATGTATGGCATATCTGCCTCTTATAATAAAGAAATGTACTTGTGCAAACCCCAAGCTACGTAATGATACATGTATGGCATATTTGCCTCTAATAATAATGAAATGTACTGGGGCAAACCCCAAGCTACTTACTGATGCATGTATGGCATATCTGCTTCTTATAATAAAAACATGTACTGGTGCAAATCCCAAGCTTCTTTGTGATCCATGTATGGCATATCAGCCTCTTACAATAAAGAAATGTACTGGGGCAAACCCCAAGCTATTTTATGATCCATGTATGGCTTATCTGCCTCTTATAATAAAGAAATCTACTTGGGCAAACCCCAAGATACTTAATTTTACATGTATGGCATATCTACCTCTTATAATAAAGAAACTATCTGGGGCAAACCCCAAGCTTCTTTATGATCTATGTATGGCATATCTGCCTCTTATAATAAAGAAATGTACTGGGGCAAACCCCAAGCTACTTAATGATACATGTATGGCAAATCTGCCTGCAACATTAAAGAAATACACTGGGGCAAACCCCAAGCTACGTAATGATACATGTGTGGCATATCTGCCTCTAATAGTAAAGAAATTAACTGGGGTAATCCCCAAGCTTCTTAATGATCCATGTATGGCATATCTGCCTCCCCAGCCAGCAAAGAATGCCGGGCCATCGTCGGGCCGATAGCGTTACGACGTGGCAACGTCGAACCGCTATCGGCCCGACGTTGGCCCGCTGTTGTGTGCTGACAGGGTCTTATAATAAAGAAATGCACTGGGGCAAACCCCAAGCTTCTTTATGATCTATGTATGGCATATCTGCCTCTTATAATAAAGAAATGCACTGGGGCAAACCCCAAGCTTTTCTTATGATCTATGTATGGCATATCTGCCTCTTATAATAAAGAAATGCACTGGGGCAAACCCCAAGCTTCTTTATGATCTATGTATGGCATATCTGCCTCTAATAATAAAGAAATGTACTGGGGCAAACCCCAAGCTACTTAATGATACATATATGGCAAATCTGCCTGCAATAATAAAGAAATGCACTGGGGCAAACCCCAAGCTTCTTTATGATCCATGTATGGCTTATCTGCCTCTTATTATATGGAAATGTACTGGGGCAAACCCCAAGCTACTTAATGATACATATATGGCATATCTGCCTGGAATAATAAAAACACGTACTGGTGCAAACCCCAAGCTTCTTTATGATCCATGTATGGCATGTCTTCCTCTTATAATAAAGAAATATACTGGGGCAAACCCCAAGCTACTTAATGATACATGTATGGCAAATCTGCCTGCAATAATAAAGAAATGCACTGGGGCAAACCCCAAGCTTCTTTATGATCCATGTATGGCTTATCTGCCGTTTATAATATGGAAATGTACTGGGGCAAACCCCAAGCTACTTAATGATACATATATGGCATATCTGCCTGAAATAATAAAAACATGTACTGGTGCAAACCCCAAGCTTCTTTATGATCCATGTATGGCATGTCTGCCTCTTATAATAAAGAAATATACTGGGGCAAACCCCAAGCTACTTAATGATACATGTATGGCAAATCTGCCTGCAATAATAAAGAAATGCACTGGGGCAAACCCCAAGCTTCTTTATGATCCATGTATGGCTTATCTGCATCGTATAATATAGAAATGTACTGGGACAAACCCCAAGCTACTTAATGATACATATATGGCATATCTGCCTGAAATAATAAAAACATGTACTGGTGCAAACCCCAAGTTTCTTTATGATCCATGTATGGCATGTCTTCCTCTTATAATAAAGAAATATACTGGGGCAAACCCCAAGCTACTTAATGATACATGTATGGCAAATCTGACTGCAATAATAAAGAAATGCACTGGGGCAAACCCCAAGCTTCTTTATGATCCATGTATGGCTTATCTGCATCGTATAATATAGAAATGTACTGGGACAAACCCCAAGCTACTTAATGATACATATATGGCATATCTGCCTGGAATAATAAAAACATGTACTGGTGCAAACCCCAAGCTTCTTTATGATCCATGTATGGCATGTCTGCCTCTTATAATAAAGAAATATACTGGGGCAAACCCAAAGCTACTTAATGATACATGTATGGCAAATCTGCCTGCAATAATAAAGAAATGCTTTGGGACAAACCCCAAGCTACGTAATGATACATGTATGGAATATCTGCCTCTAATAATAAAGAAATGTACTGGGGCAAACCCCAAGCTACTTAATGATACATGTTTGGCATATCTGCCTCTAAAAATAAAGAAATGTACTTGGCAAACCCCAAGCTACTTAATGATACATGTATGGCATATCTGCCTCTTATAATAAAGAAATGTACTGGGACAAACCCCAAGCTACTTAATGATACATGTTTGGCATATCTGCCTCTAAAAATAAAGAAATGTACTTGGCAAACCCCAAGCTACTTAATGATACATGTATGGCATATCTGCCTCTTATAATAAAAAAATATACTGGGGCAAACCCCAAGCTACTTAATGATACATGTATGGCAAATCTGCCTGCAATAATATAGAAATGCTTTGGGACAAACCCCAAGCTACTTAATGATACATGTATGGCATATCTGCCTCTAATAATAAAGAAATGTACGGGGGCAAACCCCAAGCTACTTAATGATACATGTTTGGCATATCTGCCTCTAATAATAAAGAAATGTACTTGGCAAACCCCAAGCTACTTAATGATACATGTATGGCATATCTGCCTCTTATAATAAAGAAATGTACTGGGGCAAACCCCAAGCTACGTAATGATACATGTATGGTATATCTGCCTCTAATAATACTGAAATGTACTGGGGCAAACTTAATGATACATGTATGGAATATCTGCCTCTAATAATAAAGAAATGTACTGGGGCAAACCCCAAACTACTTAATGATACATGTATGGCATATCTGCCTGCAATAATAAAGGAATGTACTGGGGCAAACCCCAAGCTTCGTAATGATCCATGTATGGCATATCTGCCCCTTATAATAAAGTAATGTACTTGGACAAACCCCGAGCTACTTACTGATGCATGTGTGGCAAATCTGCTTGCAATAATAAAGAAATGCACCGGGGCAAACCCCAAGCTACTTAATGATACATGTATGGCATATCTGCCTCTAATAATAGAGAAATGCACTGGGGCAAACCCCAAGCTACTTAATGATACGTGTATGGCATATCTGCCTCCAATAATAAAGAAATGCACTGGGACAAACCCCAAGCTACTTAGTGATACAAGTATGGTATATCTGCCTGCAATAATAAAGAAATGTACTGGGGCAAACTCCAATCTACTTAATGATACATGTATGGCATATCTGCCTCCAATAATAAAGAAATGCACTGGGGCAAACCCCAAGTTTCTTAAAGATCAATGTATGGCATATCTGGCTCTTATAATAGGGCCCTTATAATAAATAAATGCACTGGGGCCAACCCCAAGCTACTTAAAGATCAATGTATGGCATGTATGCCCCTAATAATAAAGAAATGCACTGGGTAAACCCCAAACTTCTCTTCTTGCAACATTCTACGTAACATTTATATTACAGTACTATATTGAAGCAATCCCAAGCTACTTAAAGATCTAAGTATGGCATATCATCCTCAAATGATTAAGAAATGCACTGGGGCAAACCCCAAGCTTCTCGTCGTGCAACATTCTACTTAACATTTAAATAATAGTACTATTTTGCTGTAGACACAAACTCTATACCAAAGTCCTTGACCCATGACCCTAGAATCAGTGCTCTGGCGAGACTGCGCATATGCGCAGGTGGTCTTTAGCCCGTGTTGGTGCTCTGGCAAGACTGAGCACATTCGCAGGCGGTCTTTAGAACATGTTGGCGCTCTATAGATATGAAGGCCTCTACTGCAGGCTTAGCCTATTCTGTAAGCAGGCGAGACTCGGGTGAGGTTGTGCTTCTGCACAGGCTAGCTTGAGCCGAAGTTGGTACCCAGGCGATAAGGAACCTTTTTTGTGGGCTGGCTAAACGGTGCTCAATCAAGCTATTAAAGCAAATGCGTGGCGCCCATTACGCATTTTACGCATGTGCGTAATGTGAAATACATGCAACAAGGAGAAATCATCAAAATAAAAGCATTTCCCATTTCATATCTATAGGGTGGGGGCAACTCTTAAAGGAAAAAAAATGCTCCCAAGGGTAGCATTTTTTTTTCCTTTAAAAGCACCCCCATTTTTTCAATGACATGTTCCTCTTTATCCGTAGTAGATTTGTTCTGGCTACGCCGCTGTAAAACGGGCTAAATGGCGCTCACTGAAGTTAATAAAGCCTGATTATTGTATACGCAGGCGCTAAGGAACATTTTCTTGTGAACTGGCTAAATAAGCGTACATGGTTAATAAACCTGGTAATAGTATACCTCGACACCGGTAGCAAGTGGATGGAAACAAGAAAATAAGTAGATGGAAAAAAGGGTTTGCCGGCATTTACCTCCCCTTTGAGGGTCTAGTTTTTACCTCTGGGTAGCTCGAAGGGAACGAGACAGCTCACCGTCAAGACAGTGAACATTCGGGTATGAAGGGAGGAACCCATTAACATTTGCCAGGTTCAGAGGAAGCCGTTTGAACATTAGTCTCTTGAAACACAAAATTAACGAGTAAGCAAGGGCACAGCAATTTCTACAATTCACTCAGCATACAGAGATCAGCTTGCTCAGTAGTACAGAACATAATTATGGTCATGGTCGCTTGTGGCATGAGGAAACGCTAGTTACTTTCAGGAAGAGGGAAGACTGTTCCACTTAGGAACAGTTCTAGGAAAAAAAAAAAAGAATTTTCGGGACATCGCTATAGGACTGGTACCTACGATATTGTGAGATGTTTACTTTTGATGCCCTTGTTTTGGTTATAGCTGCTGCAGGGGTCAAGTATAGATCTGTACCATGGCGGCATGGTGTACACTGCAGAGTGTATCTTATAGAAGAAGATTAAAGAGGACCGCTCACGACGGGCCTCTAGGGACGGATATTCTAGCTCATTAAGCATAGGCCTATGACTCTGGTGCTACGCCCTGCAGGCACAAAACGTTGACTCAACGTTGAACTAACGTTGAAATAACGTTTGCAACGTTGTTTCAACGTTAGTTCAACGTTGAGTGCCTGCTGGGCTTCTGCTTCGCTAACATCGGCAGGTTCATCGAGCAGCTGTCCTCTGCACCTTCTACACCTGCTTTGTTTGTTGATTTGAGGTTTAACGTCCCCGTCAACACTGTAAAGGTCATTTTGGAGACGTTTGTTTGATTTGAGGTTTAACGTCCCCGTCAACACTGTAAAGGTCATTTTGGAGACGTTGCTTCCAATTTTGTGGGACTTTTACCCGACATTGAGATGAAATCTATAGAAGTCTAGTGACTTGTCCAGATGTTACTTTGATGATGAGTTGAAATGATATCTTAAGCCCTGTCGCCCAATGAAACCAATAGTGTTTATAAGCATTGACTCGCACCGCTTTACCTGAGCAGGCTTAGATCCTCGAAGCAGTTTACCATTACTCGTATGCGGGTCGGTTTCAGCTCTGCATGGAAGCATCATGCAGCCCATATATATTTCTTCAAGCCCCGATGGGTGGCCTGCTGAATCTGAGTTTTAATATAGGGATGCCAAATGAGTATTGCATATTCGAGTTGATGGCGAACCAATGTTTAATTGCAATATTATTTTGTGCCTATGTGCAAAGGTCAAATTGCATTTAAAAATCCTAAGGTCATTCTTGTTTTCGATGTTATCCATTACCAAAACACGTCTATACAAATACATTGTAAACTTTACATGTACACTCCATATTTTCCTGTTTTGTGGTGTATTCCTTGCTTCCAAAGGATAACCCCTTTATAGAACATATTTACCGCTGAAAAACGAAACTTTTAAGATGAAAAATTGTGATATTTTTCTTTTTTTCTGCTCACAATATAAACTGTAGGTACACGTTAGAACCACCTCATCGAGGCGGTTCTAACGAGTACCCACAATATATATTTTAGAGCAGAAATAAGAAAAATAAGGTGTGGTTCAAGGGGCCAAAATCATATAGGCGTGTTTTCGTGATGCTCTGAAATATGTTGAGCCCAAAGAAGATCATCATGACATTGATACCAAGATACATGTATTTTGCGGATTTCACCTGTTCCAAACTTTGCTAATCAAACTTAATTTGCTTGTCTGGAAAGTGTCGTGACACCCTCATTGAATGACATTTGGTCACATAGTACTTCATCTGTCAATCGCCCCCAGTGTACTAGTCGATATAGGTCATCTTGTAAAATAAGACAGTCAGAAGGAGAAAATATATTCCTATAAAGGACACAATCATCAGCAAACAAACGGACAGATGACCTGATATTATAAGAGAGATCGAGAATGAAAACCAAGAAAAAAGGACAGGTCCAAGGACCGAACCTTAGGGAACACCAGACAAAACAGGGACTGGATCAGACGCTTGGCCATCCAGTACAACTTGTCGTGAGCGCCCAGAGGACCATGAGCTAATCCACTTATGTGTGGATCCTCTTATCCCATAGTTGTCCAGTTTTAACAATAGCCTTATGTGAGGTACCTTGTCAAAGGCCCTGACGAAGTCAATGATGATCTAGTAAGTCTGTTTGTGGCCACGGTTTATGGCTCACAGTGTCATGGCAAAATTGAACTTATTTAGTTGAGGTTCGCAAGACCTTTGCCTTCGGAAACCATGTTGACACTCAGCAAGGGTATATGCTTGTTGATGTTGATGACTAATATAATTATAATTATGATCAAGGGTTTTGCAACAGATGCATCTTAGCGACACGGGTCTATTATTTGTTGTATCATATTTTTCACCTTTCTTATAGACCGGGGTCTATCTGCCAATACTGTCACATCCCCTCGCGAAGATTATGGGTAGGTGTACGATGTGCTTCAGACGGGGCGTCAGTGCAGTGAAAGTTTAAAACAGTAACTAAAGACGACAGGTTAAAATATTGAAAGTCCGTCCGATAAAGAATCAAAGCACTGAGAGTGCTGATGGAGCGTAGCTTTGATAATTTGATTAAGCGTCAGATTGGTATTTTAATTCAGGCTCATATTGACCCAATGAACAAAGCTGTTTGAAGCTATTCTGGGCAAGAAGTCGTGTTAAAGCAACAAGACCTACATGTATATTGAAATTAACCCACGCTAAGGTTTTGAACCCGCAACAACCATCACGAAAACACGCCTGTACATATACATTGTCATTTTTTTTGGCAAAAAAAATGGAAATTTTAAGATACAAAATTGTGATATTTTCTTATCTTTGCTCAAAACATTGATTGCGGGGACTTGATTGAACTGCCTTGACGAGGCAGTTTTATCAGGTACCCACAATCAATGTTTTTGAGCTGCAGTTCTACAGTTTACTTGAAGATTTCTGCTGAGCTATAGTTCGTGCAATAACTGCGGCTTACGCAATTGTTTGGCGGCTTTAAAGTTATTTTATGTAATCAGTTTTTGAAAAATTACCTTGGGGAGGTTATTTATCTTGCATTAGACATTCTTCTTGGTTACGTCTTGATGATGTTTATTTTCATGTGAAAAATTATCATAATTTTCTCAGCAGTTTATACGTTATACATCCGTAATCAGTCTTTAAAAATTGCCTCATTGATGCTGTTTATAAAGCTATATGGCATTAGACAATACCATTAGCTTGAGCTTGTCAATTTACATCTGCATGCAAAACATTATAAAAATATGCCCTTCGGTTTGAAAGTTATACGACCGTGTCGGTGGGTGAATTTTTTACCTTGCCGAGACTACAATAAAGAAATTGGGCATTCAGGAATCGCATTGGTTAGATCTGTACATTATCTATCTGCATGCTAACAGTTGTCAAAATAGTCCAAGTAGATTAGAAGTTACACTTCGAAATAATTTTTTCAGTTTGCCTAGGCGAGGCCGTTTGTAAAGTAATTTGGCATAAGGCAATTTTGCGGGTTATGTATTGCCAATATCAACCTGTATGCCGAAAATGATCAAAGCCGGGTTTAGATGTTATACTCCGTATTCATTTTTTTATATTATTTTGCCTCGGCGAGGCCATTCATAAAGTAATCTTGCATAAAACAGCCTAATGGGTTAGGTATTGTCAATATCAATCCGAATGCCAAAAATGATCGGAATAATCAGAGAGGTTTGAACATTATACTCTGTTAACATTTTTCTAAATATATATTGCATCGGTGAGGCCATTTATGAAGTGATCTTGCATACGACAGTTTCTTGAGTTAGTTATTGTAAATATCAACCCATAGGAATATTTGAAGAGGTTTAGACATTATACTCCGTTATTATTATTTAAAAATAAATTGCCTCGACGAGGCCATTTATGAAATTATCTGGAATTAAGGCAATTTCTTTGGTTAAATATTGTTAAAACAGCACAGTGCACAGTCTTTTACTGGAAACCAACAACTGCCCTTCTTGAATCAGGGAAAGGGATAGAATCACCGTGGAACAGATTTCACGATCAATCTCCTGGAAAGAATGTTGCCGAACCCGGCAGGTATCGAACTTGCGTCTGAGCTGATAATGCTACAACAAGTGGCGTCTCATCTGTGTCTAAACTGCAAAATTTACTCCTTACAATATAAGCCTTGACGTGTACCTGTCCAAACTCATTCCAACTGTCTTATTTTGGTAATACATTATCGACCCACACTGCGTACTTTTAACCCATTTTAAACGAATGGAATCCTCAACACCTTACATAAGTATGGAATGAGTTCATTTTAAAATCAGGGATGTCAGGTTGCGGCATCCACGAAATATTTGGCAAAAATGGCTGAACCTTTTTGTAAGTATGCAGTGAAGGTCATAATGAGACTCCGCGTTCTGTGGTATCTGATCTGGGTTTGTCCTGTTTGCAAGTTGCCTGGTGTGGGACTTTATGGTGCAAATGGGCTGTAAACTGGGTTATATGAACTGAACTATAAAACGATTAGACTGCTACACAGTTCATCTATTAAAAATATTCATCTATTCCGTTTGAAATAGGTGGTCTGTGAAGCAGTCTATAAGAAGATACCGCATGGCGTAATAATCTACTACGTTAACACGGGGTACTATGTTCTCACTGGTGATTGGGTCATATGCAGTAACAGCGAAAGTAGTGCCGAAATCACTTCTCATCTCACTGGCGCTACGCTGCTACAGCTACGCTCCAAAAAGTGCAAAGATAAAAAGGTTAAAAACAATGCTTCCGGTCTAAGGCATGGAGTGGATCAGACTGCTGACTGTCATTCTGAATGATTCCATATCTGGCAGTAGTGCTATGCTCGGAGGCAGCCTATTCCACTATACACGTGTGACTAGCCAAAATACTCTTTAGTGAGCAGTTCGCCACTGCATTCTTTTCGTTCTGAAAACTTCCCAGGGAAAGCTAAAAATAAGTGTAATAGCAGTGGACTTCACATTACGAAAACACGCCTATACAAATACATTGTAAGCTTTATCGCCGAAAAAATGAAAATTTTAAGATGAAAAATTGTGATATTTTTCTTATTTCTGCTCAAAATATAGATTGTGGATATTCGTTAGAACCGCCTCATCGAGGCGGTTCTAACGAGTACCCACACTCTATATTTTAGAGCAGAAATAAGAAAAATAAGGTTTTGCCCTGCAAACCCCAACTTTACTATATAAAAGTGGGGTTCAAGGAGGTCAAAATTATATAGGCGTGTTTTCGTGATGATTTTCATTTATAGTAACATCCCATCTCTTTCCCGTACATGAAGGCTCCCGCCCGCCGGGGCTTGGAGAAATAGATTGGGCTGCATGATACTTCCACGCAGAGCTGAAACCGACCGCACACGAGTACTGGTAAACGACTTAGAGGGTCTAAGACTGTCCAGACAAAGTGGTGCGAGGGGGACCGTCCCTACATATAAACCCCTCTGCTTTGATTGGGCGGCAGGGGTTGAGATGTCATATTGCTTTGTATATGTAAATATGTTTGTAGA
The DNA here is from genome assembly GCA_963580285.1 of Lucinisca nassula. Lineage (NCBI taxonomy): Eukaryota > Metazoa > Mollusca > Bivalvia > Lucinida > Lucinidae > Lucinisca > Lucinisca nassula. Next base: position 58,566,048 of record OY757025.1, read on the forward strand.
GGGCTGCTGCAAGGAAGACTAGCTAGTATAGCTAAGAGCATTACACTCTTTAAATAATGTATGAATAAAAATAGATAAATCTCAATATTGGGTAACGGCCCACAAAATTCGAAGCAGCGTCTTCAAAATGACCTAAATAATATTGACGGGAACGTAAAACCTCTATTCAAACAAACAAACCGACTCTTCCGTATACGGAATACAGGTTGGTTCACTGTTAATCTAATGTACAAAGGCCTATTCTTTGCGAGGAGTGGACAACAATTTAGTAATACTTAAAAGCTACAGACACACAGCAATTAAAGCGCAAGCTTTGTAATCCTAGAAAAATTCAACGGGAGACATTGTCACACACCACAATGTATCTGCCATTCCGCAACTTGTCAATGATGTACTCGATTCTTGAACGTTTCTTGCGTGTCTCACTGAGCTTTTAACTTGATTTGAAACATGAGCGAATGGAGACGTCATTTGTGTCATTTGTACAGCAAATAGTGCTTTACTGCTTACAGACTTAAGGATTATGATAAAACATAGTACAGTCTTTCCTGTCTCCAAAACGGGTATTTTTCTGATAAAATTTGTGATATTTTTCTTATTTATACTCAAAAAATAGGTTGTGTGTGCTCGTTAGAACCGCCTCATTGAGGCGGTCCTAACGAGTACACACAACCTAAGTATTGGAAGAAAAATAAAGAAACTGATGTATACCCCTGTAAACTCCACTTTTCTCTATATAAAGTGGGGTTTACTGCGGGTGTTAATTACACGGACTTGATAACATAATGGTAAGTCGGTTGGTGCCTGATGCGTGTCTCTTGTCGAGCCCTTCGGGTTCCAACAGTCGGTATTACTTTGCTTCACTATTTCACTTATTTCATTTTGTCGAGTCCTTATCGATGTTTTAATGTGGCTATGAAAGGTTAAATCAATCTGTGTGCTGCAATTAAAGATTCATTCCCTGCCCCTCAGTTTAGGCACAGGGCTTGGAGAAATAAATTGGGTTGCATGGTGCTTCAGAGTTGAAACCGACCGAGTTTTAGTACTGGTAAACCGCTATAAAGGTCTAAGCCTGCACAGTAAGGGTGATGCGAGACGGACCATTATTAATGCCTTGCAGTTTCTTTGGGCGGTAGGGCTTGAGATGTCATTTCATCTTAATGTCGGGTAAAAGCTCCACAAAATCGAGAGCAACCTCTCCAAATGACCTAATTAGAGTTGACGAGAACGTTAAATAAACCTCAACACAAACAAATGAACACCTGCCTACGTCCGACGTCATTTACGTCAAGTTTAATTCTTTCTTTCTTTCTCACGACTGTGAAAGGTTCACTTACGAAAACTCGCCTATTCAAATATATTGGCGAAAAACGAATATTTTACTATGAAGAATTGTGGTATTTTCCTTCTTTCTGCTTCAAATATAGAGCAGAAATAAGAAAAATAAGGTTTACCCTGTAAACCTCAGCTTTACTGTATGAAAGTGGGGTTCAAGGGGGTCCGAATTATATAGGCGTATTTTCGTGATGACTAAAGTCTGCGTGCTAAATATTCATTCCCTTCATTCACAAATGCCAACGTCAAACGTCATTTACGTCAGTTTTCTTTCTCTCTTTCCTTTCTTTCCTTCTTTCTTTTTCTTTCTTTCTTTCTCACGACTATGAAAGGTTCACTGAATCTGTGTGCTAGACATTAGAACCTTATGATCGTCCTACTAATATTTATGTCAAGTTTTATTACGTATTGTAATATTTACATACAACTTTATTTAAGTGTCATAAATCGTTCATGTTTACCAACAAGTTATTGTCTATGTAAATATTTATGAACCGAGTCTGAAAAGTCTCTTAAACTGACTGACTGTTGTTTTTAAGGTAACCGGGCGCAAAGGGCACATAGGGGCTACCCCCAGTTCGCCAACTGGGATTTGTTGTAGGTACTGCTCTTTTCCCTAGGCTGCCAATATGCTGACTCCTGTCCGCTTGACGGTTATCAGCTAGCCGATTGGGAGTTAGGTGACTTCTTTCGCGGAGGACGTAAGAAGTAGGTCAATCCTACCTCTCCCATTCCCCGCTCAAGATGCCATGTAGGCACAGAACGCACCCAATATTAAGCGTTTGTCCTGTAAAATGAGCAGTCCTCTTGCGGGGTTCGAATTTAGAATGCAAATGCAGACCAATGGTCGGGCTCTAGAATGTGGTGACACGTTGCCAATTCTGGCTGCAAAATGTGTCAGTACACAGCCCTTTGTCTGACCCAGGAAAAAAGCTTCTCATGCATTATCGGTTTTGGCTTCCATTAGACTCTACCCCCACCCCTGTCATGGTAGAGAAAACGCCTATGGACACGGTGCTTGTTAAAGGATGATAATGCATGTAATTTTGAATTTTGAACGGCGGCAAAAATTGAGCCAGGAAGGGTTACTATTAGACCAGCCAATTTCGGCTATTGCAAAATGTCCTAGTACCCGTGCTCTACCACCCTGAAAACACGCCTATGCTGTGTCTCCACCCCCAGGTCTCTACGAGGGTAATCTTGGTAGTATCGTATACTATTGGCCCCTAACTGCGTTGTGTTGGGATGTCATATGTTGGTGTTTTGGTTTTTCTTTTCTCTTAGTTTGTAGTTAATCCAGCCAATCAGTGTGCAGTTAGTGACTTCTATCGCGGAGGATGCGAAAGGAGGTCAATCCTATTTTGCTTCTTAGCTTTTTCAGTTTATGAAAAGGTGATGTTTTCATCGACGTAGGATGTCGAGTTCTTATAAAATCTTAAGTGGGTCAATTGGGACCGGACCGCCATGTTTGCATATCATTATCTCATCCTTCGTGAAGGAAGATATCATATATATGGGTTGTAATACAGTATGGATTAGTTCTGATTGTGTGTGGTAATGTTGTAGCCCTCTTTTGTTCAGGATCAATGTGGTTAGGCTTATAATGTTTACGCATAGGCGTGTCTTTTTAGTGGTGAAAAGTTGTGTGGTTTGGCAAAGGTGAGTATGCGGCTAACCAGCAATTGTGCAATTTCGCTTTTATTTCATTTTGAACGGTCAGTCTAAAAGGCTTTTTAAGGGTCTTCCTGTGTCCAAATCCCTATCAAATTTGGTCTTTACCGTTTCCCCGCCTATTAAATTGTTCTGTACTTGACCTATTCCAGGAATGTATGCTCCGTTCTGACAGCCATAGTGTCTTCGCTTCGCATATTTCCGGGTTCCATCAGGAGGGTGTCAACGAGGCAGCCTTCTGGGCACCCAGCTGATGACTTCTCGGTAGCTGTCCTACACGAGGTATGGTGGGGTTTCCCGTCAAGGATCCTCTTGTACCTGCAAGAGAAATTATGATTAGTGTATATTGGAGTTAGGGTTAGGGTTAGGGCTAGGGTTAGGGTTACATAAGCCTAGGTTTAGACTTGTCTATCGTCGATGTGTTACGTCGGCGGAGCACTCATAAGTGCAAAGCAAATGAGCCACAACCACAGCGCCCCGCTTCGGCTCAACCGGCTCTAGTCCAAGTCATGTAGGGTAGGGTCTGTAAGGGGTAGAAGCAGTACTCATGTAACCACTATATAAGCATGTGTGGGTTTTGTGCCCCCCCCCCCCGCACCCATGTAACCGAGGACTCCGGGCCACCGTCCCGGAAACGGCCAGTCCGACCAAGGTGGGGGAATCATGTCCCCAGGGGCACCAGCCCGAAGCCCCCAGGTACACGGAGGGGCAGAAATATGAGAATGGGGCCTACATGTATGGGTTGGGTAGCTTAAGCAGAACTGTTAGATTCTTAGTAAAAATAATTCACCTGTTCGCGACGGCGCAGGCCAGAAGCACAAAGCGGTCACGGTCTGATTGGGAGAGTGCCCCACCTAGGTTGCAACCAACCCATGCCCCAGCAAGCACGTGATCACGACCAGGCGTAAATTTTGATTTGAAGAATTTATTTAGAGAGAAACTTATATGTATCCGTACCCGACGCGCACCGCGACACGCCTATCACGCCTGGAGCCAGGGGCATGTGGCGGAAACCATTGTCCAAACATCACGCACCCAGCAACGACGATCGAGCGCCCGCGGCCAGCCAGAGGCCGGTGGGTTGGCTAAGACCCCGCCCCTGGTAATGGAACAAAGCATAGGGTTCCAGATTGCCTTCCGCAGTCAGTAACCTAACGTTAGCAGCATTGGTTGGCTCTCTGGTTGAAACCTAGAAACTTTAGTTCCACGCCCAGTATATTTAGATATTGAAACTTCCTTATTGCGATGACTGAGTTAAAGACTGGTTATGGAACAAAGCACAGGGAACCAGATTGCCTTCCGCAGTCAGTAACCTAACGTTAGCAGCATTGGTTGGCTCTCTGATTGAAGCCTAGAAACCTTAGTCCCACGCCCAGCATATTTAGATTGGAACATTCATATTGCTTTATGATCTAGTTTTGAAAGTGGGGGAATCCTGTCTCCGGACACCTTCGCCCGAGCCCCCGGGGACACGGATATATGGTGTTATTGGAATAGGGCCAGGTGGTTATTGGATGCTGTGTCTGAAAGAGAAAGAAACATGCAGTATTACTGATCGCTGCATGAAAGGATTCCAACGCTGGAAGAGAAATAAACTAGGATTAGTATTACTCTTATACTGCAGCTGTCTATATTTTATGAATTAAATCAGTATCTTTCAAAAATGTAATGATTGCCTAAACTATCTGAGGCCTAGTGTTTCGTGGGGGGTTAAGTAGGTCTTGTTCACCAAATGTATTGTATCCCAATATAAACAGTGTAGCTTATAGTTCCTGTCTGGGTGCTACATTTCCTTCACTGTGGAAAAGAATATGTTTGATGTCATTTTGTTCATCTTTATCACATCTGTTACATTTGATGTGGTTTTGATTAAATACACAGTGGGTCCCTAGTTTATTGTGGTTTAGACGCAAACGTGTGTAAACTGCGTCATGTTTTCGGTTATCGCTGTAATGGGTGATAGTATTTTTGACCTTGGTGGTTTGGCACCCATGTTCCCCAATGAGGTCATTTACGGGCAAAGTTTTACCCAATGGCGAGGAACGTGCCCAGTATTTTAGGATTAACTCCTCTCTTCTTAAATGTTGTGGTTTTATGCCGCATTCTACTTCGAGTGCATTAATCGGGGTGGATATAAATGCCCTTGTTGCAATGCGAAGGGCTTGGTTTTGTACTGTGTCGAGCTTTTTAAATTGGGCTTGTGAGGCTGAGTTATAGGCGTGTGTGCCATAATCTAGTTTACTTAAGATGAGTGCTTTGTATAGGTTGATAAGGGTATGTTTGTCAGCACCGAAAGTTGTGCCTGTGACCAAACGAAGAATGTTTAGGTCCTTCTTACATTTTACATTTAGGATGAGCTGTTTTATGTGCTCATCCCATCTGAGTGCTTTATCAAGGATCATCCCTAGAAAGTTTACGTTGTCCACAAATTCAGGTTTTTTTGCCAAATAGTTTGAGAACGAATATGGAGGTGTCGATATTTTTTTACGTCTAAAAAGTATGGCTTTGGTTTGAGGAACGAATATGGAGGTGTCGATATTTTTTTACGTCTAAAAAGTATGGCTTTGGTTTGAGTGTTGGACACCTTAAACCCCCCACGCCTCGGCCCAAAATTCCGATTTTTTGAGTGCTTTTTGAAGGGCGTCTACGGCGCAACTGGGTGAATAATGTTTTCTCCATATTGCGCTATCATCTGCAAATTGCGACAGCTGCAGTCTTTCTTCAGGCTCGAGATTCTCTTTTAATGTAACCATAATTATATTGAAAAGAATAGGACTGATAACACTGCCCTGGGGACAGCCATTTTCTAATTTGTGCTGATTTGATGTTTCTTGTCCCACCCTTACTTGAATTTTTCGATTGTGGAGGAAATTGTGTATCCATTTAAGCATGTTTCCGTTTATGTCAAATTGCTTCAGTTTACAGATGCACATGAGGTCAAAGGCTTTTTCCAGGTCTAGAAAGACGGCAGCTCCTATCTTATTTTCCATGAAGGTCATATTTATCTCAGAGTCTAATCTGGTAAGTTGATCAGTGGTAGATCTGTTGGGTCTAAATCCGGATTGAGTGTCAGCCAGGTGCCCTTTGTTTTCTAAAAGGGCCGTCAAGCGTTTAGCAGTCATGGTTTCCATTGTTTTGCAAATACACGATGTAAGTGATATAGGTCTGTACGACCCCGGATCCAGTTTGTTTTTATTTGGTTTCATAATGGGTATGATTATGACAAGTTTCCATTCAGGTGGGAGTTCTCCTCTTTGATAGGAGATATTTAGAGTTATCTGGTAGTTGTTAAAGCATTTCATAGTGGATTGTATCCGCTCCTGGTGTTGATTCCTTTTTGGATGATAATGCAGTTCCCAGTTCAAAAAATGTAAAGGGTCGGTTTAAGTCTAAGTTGTTTTCTGTTGCCTGGGGTTCCGGGGTGTGACCAAATCCCCTATCTTCCATAATTATTTTAACGGCTTGAAATTTGGGCATATGGTTTGACGATTTCGACATATTGTCATAATGTTGTGCTAGAGCATTAGCTTTTTTCTTTTTCGCCGGTAATGATAGTTTTGTTTACCTCTAGGCAGGTAATATGGTCAGTAGGTTTGCCCCGAAAACGGTTAATCATATTCTATACTGTTTTAGAGTTTGCCTTATGGTCTAGTTTAGAGACAAAGTCACGCCATGAGTTAATCTGTTTGTCCCTTTTGATGTCTCTAGCCTCATTTTTTAACCTGTTATAGTTTCTTTTTTGTTCTGGAGTTTTATTTTTAAGGTATTCCTTTCTAGCTTGTTCACGTTTTTTGTCTTTCTAGCTTGTTCACGTTTTTTGATAGCTATAGTAATTTCCTGATCCCACCAGGGCGGTCGGAGCGATTTTACTTTTGGTTTTGTTTTAGGAATGGTTTCCTGGCAAATTTGTTGGGGGGATTCTACAAAGTCTGTTGCTATTTCCTGTGTTGGATTGTTTTCATTTATTTTTAATGTTTCTGAGCACAGGATTTTGAATTTTCCCAATCAGCTCTTTGTAAGTTCCATTTTGGATTATGGGCTGTCCCCAATGCATTGAATTTTGAAAGAAATCGGAGGTAGATGGGGAGGTGATCGCTTTCACAAGTGCTGCCCAGGGTTTCCAAGATTCTTCCTATGCTTAGGGCTGGAGTGGCTATTGACAGGTCAGGCGACGTAGTATGTTCGGCCATCTCGGCTTCATCATTCTCATTGAGTATAATAAGGCAGTTCTTTATAACGAGGTCAAGTAAAGTTTTTCCCTTGTGTCTGATTTAGACATAAGGAGTCATGGGCATTTAGATCGCCTACAAGGATGAATTTTTTGGTAGGGATAAGGTCAAGAACCTTTTGATATTCATCAGCTGTGGATTTGCTATGAGGAGGGTCATAGCAATTGAGAATAGTTACTTTATCTTTTTTCAAATATATGGTGGTTGCACAGTATTCAAGATTGGGTTGTTCAATTTTGAGGTCTAAGTTTGTAAAAGGTAAATCGTTCCTAATATATGTTAGGACCCCGCCTCTTCTGTCTATTCTATGTTTGAAGGAGGCGACTTTGTAATTGGGTATATGGGGTATTTTATCTTTCAACCACGTTTCTTGTAGGCATAGTAGATGGGGCTTAAGTTTTTTTACCTAAGTTCGGAAATATTGCCCATGTTACGGATGTTCCATTGTTTCAATTCAAGGTCAGAAGTTGTTATTACAGCCGCATGTGTGAAGCCGTTGCTGTAGTCTTGGGGCCATGAGGGGGGTATTAGTGTCTACCGGAGGTTTCTTGAGGAAGTAACGTATAAATATTGTTACTATGATACGTTGCCTTAGGTAATGAGTTATTTGATCGTCTGTTTTTTTGCTGGGCAACCGTTGTGTTGGCATTTGTTTTTATAGGATCGGCCCTTCTGACTTGATTGGATGAGGCAGTTCCTGTATTTTGCGGAGCATACCTCGGTACATTTGGTTTAACAGGAACTGGTGGCAGGTTATGGGTCTGTATGAGGGGGGGGGGGGGTGTTATCTCTTTCATCCACATGCTTCTCTATGATGTTTGTTACTACACTTTCTTTCTGTCTTTTACTCATATTGGACGTGTTTGTGTGTAAAATGTCTTTTAATATATATTTTAATTGTAGCAGTCTCTTAAACTCTTATCTTGCTGAATATTCATTTAAGCCACACCCATTTCTGTCTATCAACAGATCAAATTACTTGATGTAATTTATTGCTAAAAATTCAAAAACTGAATTCAAAACAGTATAGATCCATATCAGATGGCTCTGATCTGGATCTACACTGTTTCTTCAGAAGCCATCTGATCTGGATCTACACTGTTTGCAAAGCTACGGTTGCCGTGAACAGCAAGATAAGCATCACAGGAACAAGTCCGTGCAATAAAGACCCCGCCCCCCTAAACCCCACTTTATGTAGAGGAAACTGGGGTTTACGGGGGTAAACATTATTTTCCTTATTTCTCCTCACATACATAGGTTGCGGGTACTCGTTAGAACCGCCTCAATGGTTCTAACGAGCACCCAAAACCTATGTTTTAGGTATAAATAAGAAAAATATCACAAATTTTCATCAGAAAAAAATGATCTTTTTGAGGTTTGAAAAAGGCACTATATCACACGGATGTGTTATCGTAATGGGTTAAACCCAGACCACAAATATTATACCGTTTATTTTATTTTATTATTATTATTATTTTTTTTTTTCTTTTTGTTTTATAAATCCCTTTGTCTCATAGGAAACCAAGCTGAGCTACATCCCTAGGTAATAAGCTCTCAAAGTATGTCCATACTAGAGACCAAGTGTAACCCCATTAAGATCAGTTTATAGTGTTAAGTTCATAACGTGTAAGTCGACCCCCACTTAGCTGGTCCGATGTGTGTATGCAACAAAATGTTGATCAACTTTATCTCTAGTGTGAACACATCTCATTGTAATCAACTTTGTCCCTGATCTCCACACAACTAAATAGTGATCAATTTAACTGTCTCTAGTGTTAACGCAACTTTATGTGGATCAGCTTTGTCTCAGTGTAAACACAACTTTATGTGGATCAACTTTGTCCTCAGTGTCAACGCATCTTAATGAGAATCATCTTTGTTCCGAGTGTGAACACAACTTTATGTGCATCGACTTCGTCTCCAGCTTGAATGCAGTTTGATGTGAATCAACTTTTTCCCCTGGGAATGCAACTTTATGTTGATCAACTGTGTCCCCTTTGGTAAACGCAACTTTATGTGGATCAACTTTGTCCTCTGTGCACAAAACTTTTTTGTCGATCGACTTTGTCCAAAATTCGAACGCACCTTTTTGTCGATCGACTTTGTCCCAATGTGAATATAACTTTATTTCAACTTTAACTCAGTGTGAACCCAACTTTATGTTGATCAACTTTGGCCCCAGTGTCATCGTAACCTCATGTGGTCCAATTTTGTCCTCCCCGGCGCATGATGTGAATCAACTTTTTCCCCGGGATGAACGCAACTTTAAGTGGATCAACTTTGTCCCCAGTGTAAACGCAACCCTATGTGGTTCAGCTTTGTCCCCTGTGTGAACGTGATATTTATGTGGATCAACTTTGTCGTCATTGTGAACGGAACTTGATCGGGATCAACTTTGGCCCCAATGTAAATGCAGCTTTGTGTGGATAAACTTTGTCCCCTGTGTAAATGCAACTTGATTGGAATCAACTTTATCTCCAGTGTGAATGCAAATGTATGTGGAACAACTTTAACCCAAATGTAAGGCATTTTCATTTGGATCAACTTAGCCCCCAGTATGTAGATCAACTATGTCGCCAGTATGGACTCAACTTGATTTGAATTAATTTTGTTTCGAGTGTGAACGCAAATTGGCGTGGATCGACTTCGTCCCCAGCGTGATCGCAACTTCATGTTGTTCAACTTTGTCCCCCAGAGAACCCATCTTGATGTGAATCAACTTTGTACTCGTGATGAGCACAACTTAATGTGGATCAACTTTGTCGCCAGTGTGAACTAAACTTGATTGGAATCAACTTTGTCCCCAGTATGAATGCAACTTGATGTGCATCAACTTTGTTTCCAATGTGAACGCAGCTTGATGTTAATCGTCTTTGTCCCTAGTTTGAACAAAACTATATGTCGATCTTCCTTTTTCTAGTGTGAACGCAGCTTAATGTGAACTATCTTTGTTTGTAGTGTGATCGCTTTTTTCATGTGGATCAACTTTGTGCCGAGTGTGGACGCAACTTTATGTGGATCAGCTCAGTGCAAAGTGTGAACGCAACTTTATGTGGACCAATTTTGTCCCCAGTATGAACGCAACATAATGTGGATAAACATTGTACACAGAGTGAAAACAACTAAACGTGGATCCGTTTTTCCCAGTGAACACGTTTTGAGTGTGCGAACGCAACTTAATTTCGATCAAATTTAAATAAATAATTCCCACTTTTGTGAATGCAACATAATGTGGATCAATTTGCCCCTATTGTGAACGCAACTTAATGTAGACCGAATATGTGTCCAGTGAAACTCAACTTATTGGGGCCAACTTTGTCCCTAGTGTGAACATATCGTCATGTGGATCAACTTTGTCTTTAGTGTGAACTCATCTTCATGTAGAGCAACTTGGTCTTAAGTGTGAACGCACCTTCATAAGGATAAACTTTGTTTAAGTGTGAACGCATCTTCATGTGGATCAGCTTTGTTTTAAGTGTTAGCACATCTTCTTGTGAATCAACTATGTCCCCAGTGTGAACACATCTTCATGTTGATCAGCTTTGTTTTGAGTCTTAATGCATCTTCAGGAGGATCAACTTTGTCCCTGGAATGAAAGCAACTTAATGTGGATAAATGTGCATCTATGGTAAAAACAACTGTCGATCAAATTGGTCACAAATTGTTAAAATCCTGAACCGTCTTATATTGTACGTAAATGTTTGTAATTTGTGTATCATATAAAATATTGTTTCAATCAAATTGGTTACGTCTATGAACGCAATTGTAAGTGTTAACTTAATGTCGATCAGCTTTATTCCTACTGTGGACGCAACTTAGTATGGATCAACTTTGTCCCTTGTATAAACGCAATTTAGTGTGGATCAGCGTTACCCCTAATGTAAACAAAGGCCTATGTGACTGTGTCCCTAATTTGAACACAACTTAATGTAATTAAGCTTTGTCCCTTGTTTGACTGCAACTAAATAAGGGTCAACATTGTCCTTACTGTGAACGCTGCTGTAGGTCGAACAATTGTGTTCCTAGTTGAGTGTGGATGCAACTTAATGTCGATCAGCTTTGTTCCAAAAGTGAACGTAACTTTATATGGATCTACTTTGTCCCCAGTGTGAACGCAAATCATAATCTGGATCAACTTTGTCCCCAGTGTGAACGCAACTTAAAATATTGATCAATTTTGTCCCTAGTATGAATGCAACTTTATATGGATCTAGTTTGTTCCAAATGTGAACGCATCTTATAATCGGGAACAACTTTGTCAGCAGTGTGAACGCAACTATATGTGGATCAACTTTATCCCTCGTGTGAATGCAACTTTATGTGGATCAGATTTGTCTGTGTTGTAAATGCAACTTATTGTGTAACAACTTTGTCCCTAGTCTGAGCTTAATGTAGATTAACTTTATTCCTAGTAAGAACAACACTTAATTTGGATCAACTTTGTTCCTAGTGTGGACGCAACTTAACCCTAATCCTACTGAATATTTACATTAGCCACACCCATTTCTGACTATCAGCCTATCGAATTACATGATATAATTTTTGTTAAAATTCATAAACTGAGTGACAAACAGTGTAGATCCTATCAGATGTCTTCTTCAATAGCCATTTTATCTGGATCTGCACTGTTTGCAAAGGTATGGGATGTTGTGAACAGCAGGATAAGGGTTAATGAGGTTCGACCTTATCTCTAGTAAGAACATAACTTAAATTGGTCCAACTTTGTCCATTGTGTGAACGCAACCTAAGGTTAACCAGCTTTATCCCTGGTGTGAGAGAACTTCAATTTTGTGAATTAAGTTTATCCCTAGTGTGAACACAACTTAATTTGGATCAATTTTGTCCTTTGTGTAAATACATCTCGTTATGATAGACTTCGTCCCTGATGTTAACACAACTTAATGTGGAGCAACTTTGTCCGTGATATGAACACAACTTAATGAGGATCAATTTTGTCCTTAGTGTAAACGCACCTTAATATGGATCGACATTAAGTCCCTTGTATGAACGTAATCGTTAGTGTGAACATGGCCCTACTGATTTTATGTTAAATTTCAACTTGTAGTTGTAAGCTAAACATATTACATGGAAAGGAGTGATATATATCAGTAAAATTCCTATATTAAGACCACCTTTGAACAGCCCCAAAGGTGGTACCTGAGCAGGGGACACTGAGAGCAGAAAACACAAAGAAAGAATAACTGCGGCCTTCTAAATAACCTTTCAAAAGCAGAAAAAGTCTTAATTTTAGGTGGTCTTAATAGCGGAATTTTACTGTATATATTTGTTGTTGTTGCTTTTTGTGGCCTACGTTAATCATTATTGTACGAAATACACCGAAACAGTTAACGTAAGAAACATTTTGGATAACAATGGTTGTACAGTAAATTTGGGCGGGCGTTCAGTGTAGATTTGGTGAAAACAATAAGTGAAATTTATGGTTTCTCTCAATCGCACATTGACCAACATAAAAATTAACTGAGGTCAGCGTGCTCGAAAAATTTATAGACCACGCCACATAGTGTCCATAACCGCAACATGTAACCCTTTCAATCCGGCATACCTATACATGAGATGAGAAGACGTATAATGAGCCTATCAGGATCTTCACTGATAATATTTTTGACTAAAGTCGCTGTTGGCAACAATGAACAAGTCCAAAGTCAAAAATGGAGGAGCTAATATATATTTTTAGAACCGCAGGGGTAAAATGTGCTGATGGATCCTGGGCATAGCAAAACACACAATATTATATGACGTCGCGTCTGAGAATGTAATAACGCCATGTTATAAAATTGAGCCAGCGCACGATAAAACCTACAATAAGACATGTGCGCCCGTCGAAGACTCGGATCAGCCTGCGCATCCAAATAGTCTAACCAGACACTTCTCTTGCTGCATTAAGGAGCAGTGAGCCCTTAGCTATCATTAGAGCGCACAACGAAGACCTTAGAGCGCACAACGAAGACTCTGATCAGACTGTGCGGATGCGCAGGATGATCTGAGTCTTCGTTCGGCGCATATGTCTTATTGTAGGTTTTGTCATGTGCTGGCTCGAATTCGATAATCCACTAGTGGATTATATATGTAAATTAGTTAGATACGCCCCGTAACGTTACATGCACGACGTCGCGTAATATTGACATGTTTGTAGAACAATCATGAATAAAATGCGTTTTAAATGCCATATGGTAAAAAGAATCTTGCATTCGTGCTCATGTATTAATGAAATTTGTTAAACTCGTTGAAGAAAAGGCATAACATGCTCGGCAAGCCTCGCATTTTATCCCTTTTCCTCAACTTGTTTAATAAATTCAATAATACATGAACACTCATGTAAGATCATCTGTTATTCGAATAGTGCGGCTATAAATAACCGTTTCTTGAATTTTGTACAAATTGGTGATATTACATTAGCAAAGTAAAGTTACTCTGCTTCAGATTGTCAAATGCCACATACTCCATCAGTAAATTGTCATTTTAGGAGTCGTTACAGCAAGGATGACATGATATGCATTATTTCCTAAATGGGTGTTACTAATGCGCACTTTTGCGCGCGGAACATGTGATCATGCCAGTGACTTCAGTCAAGCCCCCGCCCATAGGGGCTTGAAGAAATATATGGGCTGCATGATGCTTCCACGCAGAGCTGAATCCGGCCCGCACACTAGTACTGGTAAACCGCTTAGAGGATCTAAGCCTGTCCAGGAACCGCGGTGCGAGGCGGACCGTCCATGCTAATAAACCCTATTGGTTTCATTGGGCGACAGGGCTTGAAATGTCATTTCATCTCAATGTCGGGTAAAAGTCCCACAAAATTGGAAGCAACATCTCCAAAATGACCTTTACAGTGTTGACGGGGACGTTAAACCTCAAATCAAACAAACAAACAAAATCAGTCATTGTGGTGCCACTACCTTTATGTCTGTCGTGGCCACTAGTTCTTAAAGGATGTCATGACATAACAAAATTAAAGTCATAAGGAGCCCATTGAGCTTCACAAGGAAGTTATAATGTTGTTTTACATACTTTTGTACCGTCTTTATCGCCCGATTTACACGCCTACCGTAATCGCCGTAAAAAGGGAGAATAGTGCGCTTAGACACTTCATTTTAATCATGAAAACATGCTCTAGGAAGACAATGTCAAGTGTAATCGTAATCTGGATTTCGTACGTCACGTAGGCATCAGAAACATAAAGCTAAAGCACTTAGTAGGTTTGGGTCGATTGACAAACAATTGACCCAAAAATGATAAGGATAAAGTTTGTGGAACGTAATTGTCAGATCATAAGAATCTTACATGGTTGTGAGGGGTGGATGGAAAAATCACGAGGCTTGCCGAGTGATGCTGGGGACGGATCTTTCTATCCACCCCTCGCACCCATGTAGGATTCTTTTTCTTGCATATCTTCCATTTCTGAGCGTGGAGTTTTAATACTGCAAGTCATTTCGGTTGCCGACGTCCGCCATATTGTGATAACACTAGCGATGTTAAGTGACGTCATGTAACGTGCTGTGACGTCAGCCTTAACGACGGTGCATATGAGGGGTATCGTATTCAACCGGTGCATTTATCAAACACGCGTGGGTAAGAACACCAGGGTTAGAATAGAATTTCTATCCCAAGCTAAAACTGTGCACCTGTACACATTTCTCTGACTCTCTTGATTGGTTCTTTCACACATTCTTGATATTATTCTTTCTGTTTAATTGGCCATCAGACTTTGCAGGAATAAGACACATATTTCACGGACTTGTTCACGTGATGAATGGCGCTATAGGCAACCTCTGTGCCGACGTGGCCGCGTGACAATAATACTGGAAGTGTGCCAAGACATGACAAAACTGAGATCACCAGGAACCCAGAGAACTGAAAAAAGGAAGTTAAAATATTATTGTTGACAAGCTGTATATTTTAACCCTTGACCTGCTGAATATTTAAATATGCCACACCCACTATTGATAATCAACCAATCAGATTACTTGATGCAAGTTGTTCCAAAATTCATAAACTGAATGGCAAGCAATGAAGATCCGGATCAGATGTTTGTTCTTGTCGAGGTTTTGCGTCCCCGTCAACGCTATTTATGTCATTTGGAAGCGTTGCTTCCGACTTCGTGGGACTTGTACCAGACATCTCAAGGCCTGCCGCCCAAAGAAACCGCTAGAGTATAATGAGCGGTCCGACTCAATACATTTTCCTGGTCAGGCATAGAACTTCTGAGCAGTTTACCAGTACTCAACTTCGGTCGGTTTCAGCTCTGCGTAGAAGTATCACGCAGCCCGATCTATTTCTCCAAGGCCCGATGGGCGGGCGATTTCAGAGGTGTATGGATACCTTCAAGTGGGTAGGGGGCAAACGTCTTAAATAAATTAGTCATCCGTACCAATAAGTTACAACACGACTTTATCCACGAAAGCACTGCCAGTCTTTGTTTGTTTGGTTGTTCAACGTCCCCGTCAACACTGTACAGGTCATTTTGGAGACGTTGCTTTCAATTTGGTGGGAGTTTTACCCGACACTGAGTTGAAATGACATCTCAAGCCCTGCCGCCAATGAAACCAGTAGAATTTATAAGCATGGACGGTCCGACTCGCACCGCTTTGCCTGGGCAGGCTTAGATCCTCTAAGCGATTTACCAGTACTCGTATGCGGTCGGATTCAGCTCTGCGTGGAAGCATCTTGCAGCCCATCTATTTCTTCAAGGCCCGATGGGCGGGAGCCGGCACTAACAGTCATCACATTAACAAGTCCGTGTAATGAGCACCCCTCTAAACCCCACTTTATATAGAGAAAAGTGTGGTTTACAGGAATATTCACTATTTTCCTTAATTCTGCTCCAAGACATAGGTTGTGGGTACCCGTTAGAACCGCCTCGCCTCGATTAGACATGCTGTTTTCCTACAAAGCGCGGAGCAGCGTTGACGTCGCGAACGCCCAATCAGATCGTAGAGAACCGTGGTTTAGACTGACGTTACTGAAAAATCGCGATGCGTTCATGGAAGTATGAACTACATTGTTTTCTATAGATTTACATTAGGCTTTGCACTTGAAATGTAAATAAAAAGAAATAAATATTAAGCCAATAGGGGTCTACCCTGATAAAAAAAATTAGCTCCTATGTAACACATTTTTTCTTTGAGATTAGACCCTATTTTAGGTCAGGCAAAATCAGGAAGTCACCAAAGTTGTCTTCCTCATCACATGAACAAGTCTGTGTAATGAACACCCAGTAAACCCCACTTTATAAAGAGAAAACTGGGGGTTACATGGGTATACATTGTTTTTCCTATTTCTGCTCCAAGACATAGGTTGTGGGTACTCGCTAGAACCGCTTCATTGGTACTCGTTAGAACAGCCTCAATGAGGCGATTCTAACGAGCACCCACAATCCATGTTTGGAAATTATTTATTCAAAATTTCATGACATAAATGCATACATCTGTACTACAAATATACATACAAATGCCAAAAGGATTGGTTGTAGAAAAATGTTACAACTTTACACAAAAAATAACCGTTCGGAGATTTGAAAGAATGGACTATGTCACACGGATGCGGCCCCCGCCCATCGGGGCTTGGCGAAATAGATGGGCTGCATGATGCTTCCACGCAGAGCTGGAACCGACTGCACACGAGCACTTGTAAACCGCTTAGAGGATCTAAGCCTGCCCAGGCAAAGCGGTGCGATGTCATTTCATCATGGAAGCAACGTCTCCGAAATGACATATACAGTGTTGACGGGTACGTTAAATCTCAAATCAATCAATCAAAAAAAATCAAAATGTCACACGGGTGTGTTATCGTACGGGCGCTTAATAAACTAGGTTTAAGAGTCATACGTGGGAAACCCACACAATCACTATTTATAAGGTAGGTTTTCCAGGTTTCGGTCGTATTATGTTGATTTGTGACTCGACTGGTAAGCCGCTTTAAATAGACCGGAAGCATATAAGGCAATGCTTTTGCTTTTGGTTTCATTGGGCGGCAGGGCTTGAGATGTCATTTCATCTTGGGGAAAAGTCCCACAAAATTGGAAGCAACACCTCCAAAATTACATAAATAATTTTGACGGGGACGTTAAACCTCAATTCAAACAAAAACGCAAGAAATCCTGTCGCAGATTAAAATATTGTACAGTCAGTTTTGAATTGTTTTCGTTTCGAGTTTCATGGCGCGGCCTAGTCAGTATTAGATAGGTCGTATCGAGCGGTCCGTATCCCTAATGCACTATTTTTAGGCATGCTTAGACCGTATAGTGCACATTCTTTCCCAAGAAACTGATAGACGCCCTTCTTGAATCAACGGAAAGGAGAGAATGGTCATAGAAAACATATCAGGATCAATGACAGAAGGTTGTCTAACCCGGCAGGGATTAAACCCGCGACCCCTTGATCACCAGTCAGTCGCGCAGCCGATTGATCTTCTGTCTGTTAAGGGGAATGGGAACACCTTCAGGGGAGGCAACTCCTTCAAAAGTATTTTGTCTTCCATGTCAATAGGGGTCAACTCTTAAAGGACAGAATTTGCTCCTGAGGAGCAAATTCTTTCCTTTAAGAGTAGACCCCCTTTTCAGCGGGACAGGGCTTATAGAAAAGCGAACAGGAATTCTCAAAAGTTGTCTCCCTTTGAGAAATGTCGGAAAAATCTGCCAGGTGTTCCCATTCCCCTTAAATCAACAACTTACATATCATTACGAAAACACACCCGTGTGCTGTAATGGCGTCTTTCATATCTCTAGAACCAGCATTTTTCACATGAAAATGTCTGATATTTTTCTAATTTCTAGTGCAAATAAACATTGTCGGCTCTCGTTAGAACCGCTTCACCGAGGCGGTTGTAACGAGTACCCACAAGCTATGCTTCTGAGCAAAAAATAAGGAAAATAATGTATACCTTCGTATAGACTCCAGTTTTCTAATATAAAGTGAGGTTTGTCGGGGGTCAATTCACGGATTTATTAACGTGATGAAAAGCTTTTCGAAAAAGAAAAAAAAAAAAGCTTCTCTCACCCTCTAACTTTAGACAGGTAAGGGGTGTCTGATTTCTTTTATTCATTGTAACTTTTACTTAAATCCCTGTTTTATCGTGTTGTGGTTTAACGATATGTCATTTGGTTCGTCTCGCAGAGAAGGGGTTGGAAAGATACAATAGATAGTAAATTGGATGAAAGAGGGGAACACGGGAGAAATAGAAACTTAATGAATGTGAAGAAACGGAAGAAATGAAAACATTCCCCTCTACTCTTTTACCGCCTTCAAGCATAGCAGATCTTACCCAAGTGTAAGCCTACATCAATTGGACGCTCCCTTGACGTAAGATACGTGACGCCTTCGCCTCAACCTCTTGCCCCGACCAAAACCCATGTATTTTATAATTAGGGGGAACGGGTGGCAACTCCTTCAAACGTATTTTTGTCTCCTATGTCAAAGGGGGTCAACTCTAAAAGTAAAGAATTGGTCAACTCTTAAAGTAAAGAATTTGCTTCTAGGGAGCAAATTCTTTCCTTTAAGTTGAGACCCTTTTTCAGCAAGACTGAGCCTATAGAAAAGCGAACAGGAAGTCCCGAAAGTTGCCTCCCTTTAAAAATTGCGGAAAATGTGTCAGGTGTTCCACTTCCCCTTAAACAAACTGCGAAGACACTGTGGCGTCTGATCAGTGTCTTTGCTGCTTGTCAATCTCCCTATTGTCGGGACCAATGTGCCTATTGTCGGGACGGTCAGTAGATGTGAGTTAAAGGAAGGAATATATTCCCCGAGACATAGTTCGTTTCGTTGAGACTGAAAAAAGGGCAGATATGAATAGACGCCCCCGCCCACTGGGGCTTGCAGAAATAAATGGGCTGCATGATGCTTCCACGCAGAGCTGAATCTGACCGCACGCGAGTAGTGGTAAACCACGTAGAGGATCTAAGCCTGTCCAGACAAAGAGGTGCGAGTCAGACCGTCCATGCTTATAAACCCTAATGGTTTCATTGGGCGACAGGGCTTGAGATGTCATTTCATCTCAGTGTCGGGTAAAAGTCCCACAAAATTGGAAGCAACGTCTCCAAAATGACCTTTATAGTGTTGACGAGGACGTTAAACATCAAATTAAATCAAACAAAACAAATATGAATAATTTCAAAACAGTTGGCTTCCTTGATCGTGTACCCAGTACCCTTTACGTACTGCATCATTCATATGGCGACACATTGTTCAACCGCATTAAACCATAATGCTGACTGTCTTTTCAGTTTAACATGGGAATAAACCTCAAATTTCACCAGTTTCTTTGTAACATGTCTTCTCATGTTTCAGCGTTTTTGTTTGTTTGTTTGTTTTTTTCCTTACTTCTGTACAAGTTTAGCCTTTATGATCGACTATGTCCCTTGCTTGTCATCGCTGCTGCCCGAGTTCATCTCCCTGTGCCAAAATATGGCAGGGTTGCGGTCGACAGCCTAAGGTAATTGATTTTCTCCGGATACACTAGATATGGTTTCCTCAACCACCTGTGACGACAAAACCTCAACATGTATATCTGTCTATCGAATGAAATGAATTCACCATATTTGCATTATCTGCTGGTTCCTAGTTTGAAGATTATCAGTGATGGGAAAACAGGTAACCAGACCCCCCTGACCTTGAAAGGTCAGGGGGGTCTGGTTACCTGTTTTTCCAATATTGACAATGTGCAAGCTGGGAGCCAGCAAATAATGCAAATATGGTGAATGAAATGAATACAGTAAAACAATTCTTCTTTAAACATAATATTTTAAAGGTTTCAGACAGTCCTATAGTAAGAGACCGCATTTTGTACTATCCAACAGTCCCATATGTGGTCTGAATATAGAAATAACCTTTCATCGACGTTGATGGGACGTTGCTTATACGTCTTGTGTCTAGTTGTCTACATGACCAAAATGATGTTGAGTTAATGATCCCGATAACTTATCTTACTTAATTACGCAGCGTTTATTTTTATTTTTATTTATTATGTCCCCGTCATTTTGGAGACGTTGCTTCCAATTTTGCGGAACTTTTACCCGACATTGAGATGAAATGACATTAAAGAAGCTGCTAGGGTTTAAGGAGCATTCCGACCCGCACCATTCTTCCTGAGTAGGCTTAGACCTAAGCGGTTCACTAGTACTCAAGTTGGTCGGTTTCAGCTCTGCGTGGAAGCACCATGCAGCCAATTTTTTTTTCTCCAAGCCACGATGGGTGGGGCGCTAGTAATCCCACTTAATTAAGCAGCATTTTGAAGAATAAGAATACTTTCTAATAATACAGTCGAACTTCCATGGTTCGAACACCTTTGGGACCATGACAATTTGTTCTTGATAGGGGTAGTTCGAGTCTTTAAGGGGTAGTTCAAGCGTCATATCTGGAAACATAATGGGAGTATAGGGGTAGTTTGAGTCTGTAAGGGGTAGTTCCAACGTCAGTTTGTTTGATTTGACGTTTAACGTCCCCGTCAACACTGTAAAGGTCATTTTGGAGACGTTGCTTCCAATTTTGTGGGACTTTAACCCGACCTTGAGATGAAATGACATCTCAATCCCTGCCGCCCAATGAAACCAATAGGATTTATAAGCATGGACAGGCCGATTCGCACCGCATTGCCTGGGCAGGCATAGATCCTCTAAGCGGATTACCAATACTCGTGTGCGGGTCGGTTTCAGCTCTGCGTGGAAGCATCATGCAGCCCATCTATTTCATCAAGCCCCGATGGGCGGGGGCCCCAATTGGCGTGGACGTAAACCCGCGGGCGGGGGCTAAGTTCCAACATCAGATCTGGAAACATAATGGGAGTATATGTCTATCTTTTACATAAAAAGTGTGTTTTGTGTACTCATTAGAATCGCCTCAATGAGGCGATTCTAATGAGTACACACAACATACATTTTCAAGATAAAATATGAAAAAGCCCCCAGAATTATCCCAAAATATAGATATCTAAAGCTATGGGAAGACGTCGCTAAGTGATTTCAAATTAACCATTGTTAACGAGTCATCGGTGTTCGAGCTGTCAACGTTTTGCTATATATGGGTCGTGATAAGCGTCTTCAAAAAAAAGAATCTTCGAGCATGCGCGCCGCGCAGAGAAGAATCAGATCAGACTGAACACCGCATACTTAATCAGACTGCAACCTTCCCTGTCTGGGCCCCGACCATCGGGACATGAAGAAATAGATTGGGCTGGATGATGCTTCCATGCAGAGCTAGTGAAACCGACCGCACATGAGTACCGGTTAACCGCTTACAGAGCCTAGACCTGCCCAGACAAAGTGGTGCGAGTCGGACCGTTCCTACATACAAACACTTTTGGATAGTTTGAGCGGCAGGGCTGGAGATGTCATTACATCCCAATGTTGGGTAAAAGTCCCACAAAACTGGAAGCAACGTCTCCAAAATGACCTGAATAGTATTGACGGGGACGGTTTTTTTTTTTTTGTTGTTGTTTTTTATGTTTAACGTCCCCGTCAACACTGTGGTCATTTCGGAGACGTTGCTTCTAATTTCGTGGGACTTTAATCGGACATTGAGGTGAAATAACATCTCAAGCCCTGTCGCTAAATGAAACAAACAGGGATTATAAGCATAGACGGTTCGACTCGCACCGCTTTGCCTGGGCAGGCTTAGATCCTCTAAGCGGTTTACCAATACTCGTGTGCGGGTCTGTTTCAGCTCAGCGTGGAAGCAACATGCAGCCCATCTATTTCTTCAAGTTCCGATGGGCGGGGGCCTCAATTGACGGGGACGTAAAACCGCAATTGAAACAAACGAAACATTCGAGAAGCAGTTAGACAACCGGTATCTCAGCAGCGTACAGCGAAGGCTCTGATCAGACTGCGCTCTGCGCAGGCTGATCTGAGCCTTCGCTGGACGCCATGCTCGAAAAGCTCTCTTCGCTTGGCGCGGCACATATTTTCTTTGCTCTGAGATGAACCCGAGATGATGTGCAGTCTGTTCTGAGTCTTCACTGGACGCGCATGCTCGAAAAGCTCTCTTCGCTTGGCGCGGCACATATTTTCTATGCTCTGTTTGAGATGTACCCGAGATGATGCGTAGTCTGATCTGTGCCTTCGCTGGACGCGCATGCTCGAAAAGCTCTTCGCTTGCCGCGGCACATAACCCGATTAACCCGAGATGATGCGCAGTCTGTTCTGTGTCTTCGCTGGAAAAGCTCTCTCCGCTTGGCGCGGCACATATTTTCTTTGCTCTATTTGAGATGAATCCGAGATGATACGCAGTCTGATCTGAGTCTTCGCTGGAAAATCTCTCTTCCTTTGGTGCGGCACATATTTTCTTTGCTCTATTTGAGATGAATCCGAGATGATACGCAGTCTGATCTGAGTCTTCGCTGAACGCCATGATCGAAAATCTCTCTTCGCTTGGCGCGGCACATATTTTCTATGCTCTGTTTGAGATGAACCCGATATGATGCGCAGTCTGATCTGAGTCTTCGCTGGACGCCATGATCGAAAATCTCTCTTCGCTTGGCGCGGCACATATTTTCTTTGCTCTATTTGAGATGAATCCGAGATGACACGCAGTCTGATCTGAGTCTTCGCTGGACGCCATGATCGAAAAGCTCTCTTCGCTGGTCCCGGCACATATTTTCTGTGCTCTGTTTGAGATGAACCCGAGATAATACGCAGTCTGATCTGTGTCTTCGCTGGACGCCATGCTCGAAAAGCTCTCTTCGCTTGGCGCGGCACATATTTTCTGTGCTCTGTTTGAGATGAACCCGAGATAATACGCAGTCTGATCTGTGTCTTCGCTGGACGCCATGCTCGAAAAGCTCTCTTCGCTTGGCGCGACACATATTTTCTATGCTCTGTTTGAGATTAACCCGAGATGATGCGCAGTCTGATCTGTGTCTTCGCTGGACGCCATGCTCGAAAATCTCTCTTCGCTTGGCGCGACACATATTTTCTATGCTCTGTTTGAGATGAACCCGAAGGTATACTATTTTGTTACACCTAGATCAGATCATGACAAAACTTGGTTAGTGGTATTCACCTTATTTGCATTATCTGCTGGTTCCTAGTCTGAAGGTTATCAGTGTTGGAAAAACAGGTAACCAGACCCCCTGACCTTAAAAGGTCAGGGGGTCTGGTTACCTGTTTTTCCAATGTTGACAATGTGCAAGCTGGGAGCCAACAAATAATGCAAATATGGTGAATATTAGTCACTTCATAACACTGATCAGCCTGTTCATCTGTGCACATGTTGTACGAGTTTTGATCACGGTCTTCATGTACATATTTGCGTGAAGTTTGAATCGTGGGTGTTACCTAAAGAATTACTAAAGGATCAATCAGATTGGGCTTTTGTTGACACGGGGTATGAACCACCCTTCTCTCAGGACATGGCACAATATTGTCCCCATAAAGGATATTGTCACACTGTGTGAACGGTCGTATTGCTGCTGTGTAAACGTAAATAAACAAATTTAGATCCAAATATTAAATTCTGTGTGACAGAGATGGATTACGTGTACCACTCATGACTAATTTCGTGACCATAAAATACTCTTCGGGAATGACTGACTGCATTGTAACAGTTCTTTCAAATTATGTCACTTTAATATGTCACAGGTGATCAGTTAATAGGCGGAATTATTCAATAGTTTCATATACCGGTAGTCTGTCAGTCGCAACATTTCAAACAGGAAACTTATTATGAGGACCTTATTGTTTGACTGTTGGGTTCCTGTATATAACTTTTATTACATAAATTGTGACAGATTACCTTCTTTCGTGTCTCCAAATGTGACATTTTTTTCTGATGAAAATATTTGTTATTTTCTCATTTCTGTTACAAACATACATTGTGGGTGTTCGTTAGAACTGCCTCGCGCCTCTTCGAGGCGGTTCTAACGAGTACTCGCAATGAATATTTTGAGCAAAATGTCATTTCTCATTTCTGTTACAAACATACATTGTGGGTGTTCGTTAGAACCGCCTCATCGAGGCGGTTCTAACGAGTACCCACAATTTGTGTTATGAGCAAAACACATGGACAATAATGTCAACCTTTGACTGACTAATCCTGGTTTAAAAGCTAACCGGGTGCTAGAAGCTACCCTGTACCCCAGAATGTTCCCGTTAATAATTTTCTTCATACAAAATTAGGCAAACCGGGGACTCGTAATCGTGATACCCTGTTAGTTGGTGTATGTACATGTAATATCCATCACAAATTACTTCTGATTATAAACCAGATGTTTATAAAACGCTGAATACAAATTTAATTGACTGTCACAATAACCAAACTTACGAAGGGCAAAAGTATTCAAATGTAATCATGTCACGACTGTCATAAAATACCTACACAATTGTGATTATTATTATTTTTCGCAGTGAGTAAAAAACGGTCAACACATGAGAATTTAGAGTAAAATAGTGCAGTCTCTTGACATGGTGCATTTCTGGAAAATCAAAATACATTAATCTTCAAAGACCACAAAGTGGTCAGTTGAGAGTGAATGGATTGTTTTTTGTATTTCAGAAGACAGGGAATAGTTTAAAAATCAATTTAAAGTGATCAGTGAAAACCATACGTATTACAATGCTCAAGAAAACTATTCTGTGTTTTGGAACTGTCTTTCATTTTATTACGGTAAGTCTTTCTCTCTCTCTCTCTCTCTCTCTCTCTCTCTCTCTCTCTCTCTCTCTCTCTCTCTGTATGATTGTATGGCTATCAAATCTGAAGCCGAACTGAGGTAATGGCCAAATGTGACCGACTCAGTATATGAAGATAGATAGATAGATAGATAGATAGATAGATAGATAGATAGATAGATAGATAGAATAGAATAGAATGTCGCCCTAACGCGGAACAGAGTATGTTTGTAGATATTACGAAAACACGCCTATACAAATGCATTGTAAACTTCACCGCCGAAAAACCTAAAATGCATGTATTTAGATGAAAAAATCCGGTATTTTTCTTATTTCTGCTCAAAATTTAGATAGTGTGTGCTCGTTAGAGGCGGTTATAACGAGTGCACACGATCTATATTTATGAGTAGAAATAAGAAAAATAAGGTTTACCCCTGTAAATCCCAGTTTTAATATATTAAAATGGGGTTCAGTGGGGTCAAAATTATATATGCGTGTTTTCGTGATGATTTTTGAGGGGGCTAGGGGCACACAACAGCATAAAACTGCTTTCATTGGGATTCAGCGAATTCTTGCATGATTTAAAAACAAACACATAATTATGTTTTCTGATGAAGATTTGGCCTCATTGCGGCGGTCCTAACGAGTACCACCATCTATATACTTGAACAAAAAGAAGGAAATAATATATATCCTTGTAAGCTCGACTTTACTCTATATAAAATTGGGTTTGCAAAGTAACTGAGCACATGGACTTGTTAAGATGATGACTCGAGGTGCTTTTATTATGATAGTATTTTCAGATGATTTAATAAGGTTAATTTCTGCAACAAACATGAATTGTGTGTGCTCGTTTAACGGTTAGAACCGCCCCAGTAATCGAAAGCGTACACTTGTACCATTGCCATTGATCGAGGCGGTTCTGACGAACACACACCATCTACGTTTTTAGCAGCAAGACAATTAAATGTTTTCACCCCACCCATCGGGGCTTGGAGAAATAGATTGGGCTGCATGCTGCTTCCACGCAGAGCCGAATCTGACCACACACGAGTACTGGTAAACCGCTTAGAAGGACTAAGCCTGCCCAGGCAAAGCTATGTGAGTCAGATCGCCCAATGCACATTAAAGCCTTTGGTTACATTGGGTGGCAGGGATTCAGATGTCATTTCATCTCAATGTCGGGTAAAAGTCCCACAAAATTGTAAGCAACGTCTCCAAAATGACCTTTACAGTGTTGACGGGGACGTTAAACCACAATTCAAACAAACAAAACAATTAAATGTTTAAGCTACAAGGGAGTCTCGTGAGTTTTAGTCTTACATTTGTTACCAATGGCCAAATGTATCTTTTTCTGGTCTACGTTTATTTCTGTTTGCTTACGTAATCATTGAGACTGAGAGCCTCCAGGTGACCTACTCTCAAGGCGCAAATTGAGCTAAACGCCTAATGAGGTGCACATTTCAGAAAGTTTCTACCTTCCAAGGGGAAACCATGGGCTTGTGAGTTGTCTCCACTGAAAATATGATAATTCCCTTTAGTTATCTTTACAGTACGTTGTAAAAGGAATCCATTGAATATACATGATTCTAATTAGGACAAACAACATACATTTTGACGACAAAAAATATCCCTAAATAAGCTCCCAGTAAACCACAACCTTATTATAACACGGTTCGTTATAACACGGTTCGTTATAACACGGTTCGTTATAACACGGTTATGGATATAACACGGTTTCAAGATGGATCTAAAAATGTACAGATTATATAGAAAAATGACCATAAATGGTCCTTTTTTCTTTAAAATCTATACATTTTTGTTTGGGTATAACACGGTTGTTTAACTAACACGGTTTCTTCCTTTGACCCATTGATAGTGTTATAAAGAGGTTTTTGTGTATTTCTAATATGGAGCCCAGGGACTCACGAATGGGCTCGACACAGCCATGGCATACGAGACCAGCTTGTTTTAGTCATCGATGTTTCACTATATAATAACGGCCCCCGCCCATAGGGGCTTGAAGAAATATATTGGCTGCATGATGCTTTCACGTAGAGCTGAATCCGGCCCGCACACTAGTACTGGTAAACCGCTTAGAGGATCTAAGCCTGTCCAGGAACCGCGGTGCGAGGCGGACCGTCCATGCTTATAAACCCTATTGGTTTCATTGGGCGACAGGGCTTGAGATGTCATTTCATCTCAATGTCGGGTAAAAGTCCCACAAAATTGGAAGCAACGTCTCCAAAATGACCTTTACAGTGTTGACGGGGACGTTAAACCTCAAATCAAACAAACAGATCACTATATATAACCTTTTTGTACCGAATGGAATCTTCCTCCTTATATATTACAGGAGTCCATTTCGAAATTTAGGGGTGTGTTTAGGTTGTGTTTTCTTTAATTTGTTTGGAAAATGGTTTATCTTTTTGGAAACAATGTAGGTTCTGATCAGACGCCGCATTCTGCGGCGTCTGATCTGGGCCTACACTGTTTGCCAGGGTACCAGTTTTTGGGTTTCCTGTGCAAAATGGGTTAAAGAGATTGCACCAGGGCCAAGAAGGACATATATACAATGAAAATATGTTTTAAATATTTTTAAATTGTTTCCGGTCTTTAGGAAGCCGTTTCCTGTTGTTTTTTTAGATAATAAGAGCCACGATAGTGCAGTTGTTAGGCTCCTCTTTTTTTAACTAGGGAAGTTGTGTTCGATCCGGAGATGCAAGACATAACACGCATACACGCGCGCACGCACACTCGCAAACACATGCAAACACGTCCGGCCGCCCGCCCGTTCACTCACTAACACACGCGCGCGCACGCACACACGCACAGATATATACACACAGGCACGCAAACAAAACAATCACAGGCATACACACATCAGAAAATTAAGATTTTCGTACGGAACTTGATGTCGTATCAAGTCGTATATCATAATAAACGTCACCCTGTCTTTGTACGCTTTGGGTAAAGTCCGGACTCATAATACATTAATGACAGTAATTTTCGTATATAAGAGCTTTCAAATTGTCGGAGGCCATTTTATTTTTGGAGTAACCTCTCTATATGATTGCGCTCTTGCGCCCCTACAGTGACACCAGAGTGAATGACCCCCCAATGTTGTGAAATGAACATCTCGTTAAGCCAAACTGCATAAAAAGAAAAAGTGAAATCATCATCATCATCATCATCATCATCATCATCATCATCATCATCATCATCATCATCATCATCACCTCGATGAGGCGGTTCTAACGAGTACCCACAATCTATATTTTGAGCAGAAATAAGAAAAATATCACATTTTTTTCAACTTAGGTTTTTCTTGCGGTAAAGTTTACAATGTATTTGCATAGGCGTGAATTCGTAATGTTTCGCATTGAGCCTCTGAAGTGTTAACACTTTCCATTCTTGTAAATACGGGGTTAAGTGAGTGTGTTTCAGTTTTACGTCCCACCAACAGCTAAGATCATACCGAGACGGGACCTCGGTTTAAAGACTCATCCGAAAGTCTGGAGAAGCCCGGGTTTGATCCGGCACCCTGGTTTATTAGGCGAGTAGCATAACCACCATACCACAGATGCTTCTAAATACGAGGTTAAGACGGGCCTCTGTTGCCTAGTGGTTAAGAGCACAGACTCTTAATCATTAGATCTCTCACCGCTGTGGTTCGAGCCTGGCTCGGGTCACATGTGAGACGCCAAGTTCTGCAACGGAAGGTCAGGTGTTTTTTCTCCGGGTACTCCGGTTTCCGCCTACCTCTGATTAACGATCGGCTCGATAGGAGTGAAATAATCTTGAACGGGCCGTAAAACCAAAACCAAAAAAAAAAAAAGAAAAATACGGGGTTAAATCAAAATCATTCAAATAATGGCAAACAGTGTTGATCCTGATCAGAGGGTTTGTGCTAAGCCGTTTCATCTGGATCTACAGTACAATGCTCGCATAGGGCTTGTCGTAATGTACGTTATTGCATTAAGGTTCATTCCGTTTATTTATGACGTATAATGTGGTCAAGCAATGACAAACTTTACCAGAGGCATCGTGTTGACGGGGATGTTAAACCTCAAATCAAACAAAAACCAAAAACCATAGGCATCGTTCATCATAGTTTGTACAAACCACAAATTTGATAAATAGAATTAAACCTTTAGTAACCTTGCTAATTTTTTTCATGGTTTAACTACAGTCGAACTTCAATAGCTCGAACACCTTTGGGACCTCGAAAATCTGTTCGAGACAGGGGTAGTTCGAGCCACTGAGGTTACTGTCAGGAGCCCCGCCCATAGGGGCTTGAAGAAATATATGGGCTACATGATGCTTCCACGCAGAGCTGAATCCGGCCCGCACACTAGTACTGGTAAACCGCTTAGAGGATCTAAGCCTGTCCAGGAACCGCGGTGCGCGGCGGATCGTCCATGCTAATAAACCCTATTGGTTTCATTGGGCGACAGGGCAGTGATGTCATTTCATCTCAATGTCGGGTAAAAGTCCCACAAAATTGGAAGCACCGTCTCCAAAATGACATTTACAGTGTTGACGTTAAGCCTCAAATCAAACAAAGCTAACAAACAAAATCAGGAGGCATAACAAGATACTTTTAGACATCTTTTCGGTGTTCTATAATGAATATTTATGCTGTGTGCACTCATTAGAATCGCCTCATCGAGGCGATTCTAATGAGTACACACAGCATATATTTGCAAGATAAAAGACTAAGATCTCCTTAATTATCCCCCACTATTTCTTACATACAGGATTTTGCTAGGGGCTCAATAATGTGTTCGACACATCCATGGTAAACGAGCCATCGGTGTTCGAGCCATCGAAGTTCTACTGTATAAATTTCTTAATTTGCTCAGTACATTTTGTGCTTACCCCAATTGCTAATAATCTAATAATAGAGAAGTTATCCTAGCGGGCAGATGACGTCTTAGCAACGTCGCATCAACGTCGCGTTGATACGACGATGCACATACGTTGTGCGGCCGCTGGGAGCTATGTTTCTCCGGGCGAGGGGACATTAAAAGGAGAATAACTTGACGACAAAAGATCATTTTTAAACATTTGGTTTTAGATATTATAACCCTGATCAGACGACGCGTTTAGCGAACTTCGACAGACTGATTCGTCTTACCAAAGGCGAATGAAAATACGTTTATTCCAACCTGTACGGTGGTCCTGAAAATATTAACCCATAAATGTCAATTGTTCCAATACTAGGACATTCGGAAACAGTAAAGAGAGATTAGAGGCCACAGAATGTAGCGTCTGATCGGTGTCTTCACTATTTACAAAAAGTACGATACTTGATTTAAAACTCACAGCTTACAACAGATATTTCGTAATTAGAGCTCTCGAAAGCAGTTGAATAACATCACCTTTTGCAAATGCAAAAGCTACTCACATTTTGTTTCAGCGAAAACATAAGCATATCTGCCACATTAATGGGAATGGGAACACTTTCAGGGGAGGCAACTCCTGCAAAAGTACTTTTGACTCCATGGCAACATGGATCAACTCTTAAAGGAAAGAATTTCCTGAGGAGCAAATTCTTTCCTTTAAGAGTTGACCCATTTTTCAACCAGCGAAGACTCGTTTCAACCTGCGTTATTTCAACCAGCGAAGACTCATTTCTGCCTGCGTTATTTCAGCCAGCGAAGACTCATTTCAGCCTACGGTATTTCAGCCAGCGAAGACTCAGTTCAGCTTGCGTTATTTCAGCCAGCGAAGACTCATTTTAGCCTGCGTTATTTCGCCCGGCGAGGACTCATTTCAGTCAGCGTTATTTCAGCAAACGAGGACTCGTTTCAGTCTGCGTTATTTCAGCACGTGAGGACTCCTTTTCAGCCTGCGTTATTTCAGCCAGCGAAGACTCGTTTCAGCCTGCTTTATTTCAGCCAGCGAAGACTTGTTTCAACCTGCGTTATTTCAGCCAGCGAAGACTAATTTCTGCCTGCGTTATTTCAGCCAGCGAAGACTCATTTCAGCCTGCGTTATTTCAGCCAGTGAAGACTCATTTCAGCCTGCGTTATTTCAGCCAGCGAAGACTCATTTCAGTCTGCGTTATTTCAGCCAGCGAAGACTCATTTCAGCCTGCGTTATTTCAGCCAGCGAAGACTCATTTCAGCCCGCGTTATTTCAGACAGCGAAGACTACTTTCAGCCTGCGTTATTTCAGCCAGCGAAGACTCGTTTCAGCCTGCGTTATTTCCGCCAGCGAAGACCAATTTCAGCCCGCGTTATTTCAGCCAGCGAAGAGACTCATTTCAGCCCGCGTTATTTCAGCCAGCGACGACTCCTTTCAGCCTGCGGTATTTCAGCCAGTGAAGACTAATTTCTGCCTGCGTTATTTCAGCCAGCGAAGTCCCATTTCAGCATGCGTAATTTCAGCCAAGGAAGACTCATTTCAACCTGCGTTTTTTCAGCCAGCGAAGACTTATTTCAGCCTGCATTATTTCAGCCAGCGAAGACTCATTTCAGCCTGCGTTATTTCAGCTAGCGAAGAACATTTCAGCCTGCGTTATTTCAGCCAAGGAAGACTGATTTCCGCCTGCATTATTTCAGCCAGCGAAGACTTGTTTCAACCTGCGTTATTTCAGCCAGCGAAGACTTGTTTCAACATGCGTTATTTCAGCCAGCGAAGACTAATTTCTGCCTGCGTTATTTCAGCCAGCGAAGACTCATTTCAGCCTGCATTATTTCAGCCAGCAAAGACTTTTTTCAGCTAGCGAAGACCCATTTCAGCCTGCGTTATTTAAGCCAGTGAAGACTCATTTCAGCCTGCGTTATTGCAGCCAGCGATAACTCATTTCAGGCTGCGTTATTTCAGCCAGCGAAGACTCATTTCAGCCTGCGTTATTTCAGCCAGTGAAGACTCATTTCAGCCTGCGCTATGTCAGCCAGCGAAGACTCATTTCAGCCTGCGTTATTTCAGCCAACCAAGACACATTTCAGCCTGCGTTATTTCTGCCAGCGAAGACACATTTCAGCCTGCGTTATTTCATCCAGCGAAGACGCATTTCAGCCTGCGTTATCTCAGCCAGCGAAGACTCATTTCTGCCTGCGTTATTCAGCCAGCGAAGACACATTTCAGCCTGCGTTATTTCAACCAGCGAAGACTCATTTCAGCCTACGGTATTTCAGCCAGCGAAGACTCAGTTCAGCTTGCGTTATTTCAGCCAGCGAAGACTCATTTTAGCCTGCGTTATTTCGCCCGGCGAGGACTCATTTCAGTCAGCGTTATTTCAGCAAACGAGGACTCGTTTCAGTCTGCGTTATTTCAGCACGTGAGGACTCCTTTTCAGCCTGCGTTATTTCAGCCAGCGAAGACTCGTTTCAGCCTGCTTTATTTCAGCCAGCGAAGACTTGTTTCAACCTGCGTTATTTCAGCCAGCGAAGACTAATTTCTGCCTGCGTTATTTCAGCCAGCGAAGACTCATTTCAGCCTGCGTTATTTCAGCCAGTGAAGACTCATTTCAGCCTGCGTTATTTCAGCCAGCGAAGACTCATTTCAGTCTGCGTTATTTCAGCCAGCGAAGACTCATTTCAGCCTGCGTTATTTCAGCCAGCGAAGACTCATTTCAGCCCGCGTTATTTCAGACAGCGAAGACTACTTTCAGCCTGCGTTATTTCAGCCAGCGAAGACTCGTTTCAGCCTGCGTTATTTCCGCCAGCGAAGACCAATTTCAGCCCGCGTTATTTCAGCCAGCGAAGAGACTCATTTCAGCCCGCGTTATTTCAGCCAGCGACGACTCCTTTCAGCCTGCGGTATTTCAGCCAGTGAAGACTAATTTCTGCCTGCGTTATTTCAGCCAGCGAAGTCCCATTTCAGCATGCGTAATTTCAGCCAAGGAAGACTCATTTCAACCTGCGTTTTTTCAGCCAGCGAAGACTTATTTCAGCCTGCATTATTTCAGCCAGCGAAGACTCATTTCAGCCTGCGTTATTTCAGCTAGCGAAGAACATTTCAGCCTGCGTTATTTCAGCCAAGGAAGACTGATTTCCGCCTGCATTATTTCAGCCAGCGAAGACTTGTTTCAACCTGCGTTATTTCAGCCAGCGAAGACTTGTTTCAACATGCGTTATTTCAGCCAGCGAAGACTCATTTCTGCCTGCGTTATTTCAGCCAGCGAAGACTCATTTCAGCCTGCATTATTTCAGCCAGCAAAGACTTTTTTCAGCTAGCGAAGACCCATTTCAGCCTGCGTTATTTAAGCCAGTGAAGACTCATTTCAGCCTGCGTTATTGCAGCCAGCGATAACTCATTTCAGGCTGCGTTATTTCAGCCAGCGAAGACTCATTTCAGCCTGCGTTATTTCAGCCAGTGAAGACTCATTTCAGCCTGCGCTATGTCAGCCAGCGAAGACTCATTTCAGCCTGCGTTATTTCAGCCAACCAAGACACATTTCAGCCTGCGTTATTTCTGCCAGCGAAGACACATTTCAGCCTGCGTTATTTCATC
Source organism: Lucinisca nassula (assembly GCA_963580285.1). Classification (NCBI taxonomy): domain Eukaryota; kingdom Metazoa; phylum Mollusca; class Bivalvia; order Lucinida; family Lucinidae; genus Lucinisca; species Lucinisca nassula. Next base: position 58,599,363 of record OY757025.1, read on the forward strand.
CAGCGAAGACGCATTTCAGCCTGCGTTATCTCAGCCAGCGAAGACTCATTTCTGCCTGCGTTATTCAGCCAGCGAAGACACATTTCAGCCTGCGTTATTTCAACCAGCGAAGACTCATTTCAGCCTGCGTTAATTCAGCCAGCAAAGACTCATTTCAGCCTGCGTTATTTCAGCTAGCGAAGACTCATTTCAGCCTGTGTTTTTTCAGCCAGCGAAGTCTCATTTCAGCCTGCGTTATTTCAGCCAGCGAAGACTCATTTCAGCCTTCGTTTTTTCAGCCAGCGAAGACTCATTCAGCCTGCGTTATTTCTGTCATCGAAGACTCATTTCTGCCTGCGTTATTTCAGCCAGCGAAGACTTTTCAGCCTGCGTTATTTCAGCCAGCGAATAAAAATAAAAAATGACTCATTTCTGCCTGCGTTATTTCAGCCAGCGAAGACTAATTTCTGCCTGCGTTATTTCAGCCAGCGAAGACTCATTTCAGCCTGCGTTATTTCAGTCAGCGAAGACTCATTTCTGCCTGCGTTATTTCAGCCAGCGAAGACTCATTTCAGTCTGCGCTATTTCAGCCAGCGAAGACTCATTTTCAGTCAGCGAAGACTCATTTCAGCCTAGACGCCTTCTAGGTGTAGTGGTTACGCTACTCGCCTTGTAAACCAGAGATCGCAGGATCGAACCCGGGCTTCTCAAGACTTTCGGATGAGTCTTTAAACCGAGGTCCCGTCTCCGAATGACCTTAGCTGTTGGTGGGACGTAAAACTCAAATACTTACTCACTCATTTCAGCCTGCGTTATTTCAGCCAGCGAAGACTGCGTTATACAACCTCCTTAGTCTGTATGACTGGTAGCGTTTGCGCAATAGCCATCAATAAACTCAGATCAGACTGCGCGGATGTGAGTCTTCACTAAGCTCAAAGACGCCTTTTCGCATGGTTCGATCCATTTTATGAAACGAAGCTTGAAATAGACGTATTGTTGAAATCAAAATTGTTTGAATTAATTAAATTCATTCTTAATTAAAATGGTAATCTATGCATGATGCATCATAGCAGACATAATCATATGCAATCTTGACAATTAACTGATGTGCAATGACACATAAAGTTAAGATGTCTCAGAAATATTTTGTACTCAGCAGAACATTAAAGAACACACAAGATATAAAAGATATGGTTAAGATATTTCGAATAGGCCAAGATAATTGACAATTGTTTAGAATCCTCCGTAGTGGATCAGCTACTAGCCTCGCAAAGCAAGTCTCGTGGGATTGCACCCCGGGCTTCTTCAAACTTTCGGATGAGTCTTTAAACCGATGGTCGCGTCTCCACATGACTTCAGCTGTTGGTAGGCCTAAAATTCAAACACACACACACTTTTATACTAATATTAGTCACAGACACATGCGCGAACGCACAAACGCAGGCATGAACAAATATACAGTAGAACTTCGATGGCTCGAACACCGATGACTCGTTTACCATGGATGAGTCGAACACATTCTTGAGCCCCTAGCGAAACCCTCTACATAAGAAATAGTGGGGGATAATTAAGGAGATTTTAGTCTTTTATCTTGCAAATGTATGCTGTGTGTACTCATTAGAATCGCCTCAATGAGGCGATTCTAATGAGTACACACAGCATACATATTCATTATAGAACACTGAAAAGATTTCAAAAAGTATCTCGTTATGCCTCCTGACAGTAACCTCAGTGGCTTTGAGCTACCCCTGTCTCGAACAGATTTTCGAGGTCCCAAAGGTGTTCGAGCCATTGAAGTTCGACTTATACTCGTACACAGACAAACATACACATTTACTCACAGAGGCGCACGTAAAACTACAAGTACCAACAAAAGGCACTACGTCAACTACTAGGATAAACTTGTTGATTGGGGCTTAACGGCACGTCTTTCCTTGTTGGGGCGGGAAGAGATAAAAGAGACAGATTTGAAGAGGGAAAGGGGAAGATAATACAGGAAAAGGGAATAACAGTTGAGAAACAGGGGAAATACAAAAAAAAATGCCCACCCACTAACCAAACTGCTACAAGGAAAGCTACTTGGGCGCCCAAATGTGGAAAACGGAATACACAACACTTTGGTCTCACACGCAACTACCCCAAGAAAGCTGTCCTTGGAGCGGATATTGACAGACGTCTGCAAAAAGCGACTTATGGCTGAATTCCCTTTGACAGAATTTGCGTTACGTTCGCTATTGACAGACGTCTAGTACGAGTAAGATCAGCCTGTACATCTATGCAGCTTATAATCATAGTCCGGTGAATTTAATTATAACCTCCTTCGGGCCTAAAGAAAATTTTCTGCGTTTCCGATGACATGCCGAAAGGTAATCGGAAGGTCGCAAAATCTTTCTTGATGCATAATTATGTATCAGATACGAGGGCAAGTCAACAAGTAACCAGCCTATCCAATTTCCAGTTGACCGAGACAACCAAAAGTTTCAATACATGTTTTCTGCATGAGCCCCGCCAAGCGAATTTGTGTCTTCGAGCATTCCGTCATAACAAATTTTAACTGCGCATGCCCAGCCATTCAGAGAGGCCAGGGATATGGCTTTCTGTCTGAAGGTTCCTCTTGATTCACTGCTTGTATGAGCGATCAGCGAAGGTTCTGGCGAGACTGCGCCGATGCGCAGGCTCGCCTGAACCTTCGCTGCTCGCATAGGCGATAAGTACCAAAATCGCTTGACGGGGCCCACATGTGGGCAAAATCGCATCCTTAACGTGTCAGTCACTTATAAGACATAGCTAGCGATGCAAAAACAAGCTTTTCGTCAGAAGTTGAGAGCCGCGCTTGTATTTGAAAGAGAAAATAGGCCAGGAAATAAATTGCGAGAGGATCATCTGCACCATTGTATGCACATGTTAAATTCTGGATTGGGGAATTCAATCGCGGTAGAGCGTCTTTAGAAGAAGACGAAAACAGGTCTGGGCCTCCAACAGGTGCCACCGATGAAGAAGTACGGGATCTGGTGTACTCTGGTGGAAGAAATAGCGAAGGCATTACACATTTCACATGGTAGCGTTTCAACAATTTTACATGATCGCTTGGGTATGCGCAAGGTAACAGCCCGTTGTCAAGTGTCCCAACCAAAATCCCTTCGCGACGAGCAAATGGCAGCCAGAGCATCAGTATGCAGCGCATTTTTGAAGCGGTTTAGGTCGAAGGAAGATTAGTTTCTTTCACGTCTGGTGACTGTAGATGAGTCCATTATTTTGAGCCTGCGAATAAAACTCAAAGTCGCCGGGTCACCGTGGCCAAAGAAGTTCAAACGCAACTGTTTTTGGGACGCACAGGGCGTTATCATGTTGGACTTTCTAGCAAAGAAAAGTACAATTTTATTGACTCGCCCTCCCTTTGTACTTTCTAGAACAGTTTTGGGTGGTTGGGCGGGGCAAAGGTGACGTATACCTTGCGTCACAGGGGCGTCCAACTATATTAGCTTACAGTTGGGCAAGGCCTGCTGTCCTTGCAGCAGGTAAGTGTAGATGGGGGAATGTTGTTATTTCTTCTGATTCCACACTTCCATATAAGAATCTTATATGGGTGTGAGGGGTGGATTGAAACATCCGTCCCGAGGGACACTGTCCGGCATTACGAGGCTTGCCGAGTGATGCCGGACAGTGATCCCGAGGGACGGATTTTTCTATCCACCCCTTACACCCATATTGGATTCTTTTTCTTGCATACCTTCCATTTCTATTGCGAATTTTTAATGCTGCTGTCACCTCGGTTACCGACGTCCGCCATTTTGTGATGACACAACAGGAATGTTTAGTGACGTCAGGCATGACGACGCCGCGCATGAGGTTGTAATCAACCAGTGCATCTATCAAACACGCGATTATATTCGATTTGGGGTCGGAACACCAGGGTCAGAACATAAATTTCTATGCCAGGGTAAAATCACGGATTTCCTTGTCTGGTGTGCAAGAATTCATTTTCCTTTGTTCGTTCTCTTTCGTCCCTATACTATCTCTTACTCTCCCTTCCTCTGGGAGACGACACAAAGTGCCCCAAAAGGGTTGTCGTGTCGTTAAACCCAAAAACAACCAACCAATCAACGGATATATTTCCATTAGATAGCATCGTTAAAGCTTATGGTTCAACAGAATTGGAACCAACGCTTCTTAAAATTGATCTTAACAGTGTTGAGGGGGTGGGGTAGGGTGGGTGGGGTGGGGTGGGGTGGAGGCGTAAAACCTAAACACAAAAAAAAACGAACAAGCTAGTGGCAAGAAATGTGCAGTACGTCCCCATATATGTGATCAAGGACAAATTTTATAAGAACAATTAAGTAGATTCATCGTAATGTCTATAAAAGCAAGGGTAAAAAGCAAAACGCATTGTTTAAGTTAATGGGAAATTATGAATGGACAGACATAGTGAAAGGGAGATAAACTGTGACATGCACGGATTGCTTCCCTTTAACTTTCATATATTCTCCTCAAAGAAGCTGTGGGCTGCATGCTACTTCCACACAGAGCTGAATCCGGCCCGCACACTAGTACTGGTAAACCGTTTAGAGGATCTAAACCTGTCCTGGAACCGCGGTGCGAGGTGGACCGTCCAAGCTTATAAACCCTATTGGTTTCATTGGGCGACAGGGCTTGAGATGTCATTTCATCTCAACGTCGGGTAAAAGTCCCACAAAATTGGAAGCAACGTCTCCAAAATGACCTTTACAGTGTTGACGGGGACGTTAAACCTCAAATCAAACAAACAATACAGTTGATACAGTTCTTGTGTGTTGTTAGCATGTTAGTCATAAATAATACAACATTTCGTGTGATTTTTACTGGCGTAAATCAAATTTCAATAAAAGCGTCGTGATAAATTTACTGAACTATTTAAGTCGCCGAGAAAAGCTGCACTTTTTTTTTCAGACTTTTTGAAAATACCTTTGCTTATAGGCAAACAGCGTGAACACAGATCAGACTGCTCCTAGCAATCTGATCTGGGTCCACATTGTTTGCAAAAATGATTTTTAAAGTAACCGGCAGACGACAAGGCAGACGACAATTGTCGTGATTGGAATTTAATGTATTAAGAGGATTGAGTAAGAACATTATGTAGAATTTTATATCCCCCCACCCACATCCAGCAAACACATGGCGTACTTGTGACGTAATTAACGTCATGACGTTTATGCAACATCACATCTGATTTGACGTTGCCATAGCGACGTTTGCCTGCTGGGATGGATTTCTGGCTTCAATGAATGGGAACTAAACTTTGTTTTGTCGTGGGAACAGTCGAACGCTACAACCCTGTAACCCGCTACAAGTATCAATGAAAACAGGAACCGTCTCATCTGGTTCTGCACTGTTTGTCTCCCTTTAAATGATAAACCCCTTTTCACAAGAATAGACGTTTCCGAATTCATGGCTTGATGAGGAGTCAATTTTAGAAACTCAGGTATGACAGGGTTTAACCTTTTCATAGAACATATTTCATACAACGTCACTACAGCAGGTGTGGCGGGCGTACAAAGTCTCCCTGTTTTTCATCACAATGAAGTTTATATTTTCTGGTCCTTTGGGATCATTGATTCCATTGGGGAATTTTGAAAATATTTGAGGGTCACTGATGAGGCCAAATTGGCCGAAACTAGCTAGTCTGGCCCAGAAAAACTTATTCACGCCATATTTTCAGCTCTGTGGTGTATTCCTTGCTTCCAGCATGGTGTGAGTCAGGGCCGTCAAGTGCATATAAGCCTTTTGGTTTCACTGGGTGGCAGGGCTTGAGATGTCATTTCATCTCAATGTCGGGTAAAAGTCCCACAAAATTGGAAACAGCGTCTCCAAAATTATTTAATAGTGTTGACGGGGACGTTAAACCTCAATTCAAACAAACAAACAAAACATTCTATCCGTGCAGATCAGGTAACTTTATGCCAGATGATGAAAACTATACAACCTTTTCCATTTCCATGTTTTCTCGGACGGCCTAGAGAGTGAAACGTGGGCTAAAACCCACGCCAACATGAACGATGAACTTAGTCACTGAGTCGTGCCTTCCGGGAAACTGATCCATCTGTGATAATAAACTTAATAGGGCGTTTAGATCCTGATAAACAACACAGTACGTAGGTTTAAGCCCGGTCACGCGGAACCCCGTCTTCATTGCTTTACCACACCTGTGTGACATAGTGTTGGTTACTTTTCCGATGAAAATTTGTGATATTTTTCTTATTTATACTCCAAACGTAGGTTGTGGGTGCTCGTTAGAACCGCCTCATTGAGGCGGTTCTAACGAGTACCCACAACATATGTCTTGGAGCAGAAATAAGCAAAATAATGTAAACCCCTGTAAACTCCAGCTTTCCCAGATATAAAGTGGGGTTTAGAGGGGTGTTCATTTCACTGACTTGTCATCTTTGTGTCTTTCATTTATCTACGCCCAGTGTCCTCCAGTAAGAGACCACCTTTGTGACTGTTAAAAAGTGATAGTTAAAGACCACTTTGGAACAGCCCCAAAGGTTGTCCATGTTTCTGACTGTTCAAAATTTATCTTAAAGACCACTTTTGACACGTCCCAAAGGTGGTCTAAGAATGGGATTTTTTACAATTGGTTCACTATCAATGTTTTGAAACAAAAATAGTTAAAATACAGTAAAATTCTGCTGTGGAGACCACCTAAATTTAAGATGAAAGCTCATTGAGAAAGCTTCAGTTATTCTTTCTTTGTGATTTCTACACCCAGTATCTCCTAATAAGAGACCACCTTTGGAAGTGTTCAAAAGAGGTATTAAAGACCACTTTTGAACAGTCCCAAAGGCGATCTTTTACTGTAGTGCATGTACCCTCTTGCCTATATAATCCACGTCATGAGAAAACATTTTACCATTTACGAACAACCACAGTGCTACTCAGTCTGCGCATCTGCACAGTCTGATCACTATCTTAGTGTGTGCTGCTTGTTTACATGCATATCTTGTATTCAGTTGATACTCTTATTAGTATGTCGGTTATAGTCTTACCCGATCGCTAAACTTTTCAAAGAAGAAGCAGTCTTAACTTTAGCTGGTTTTAACCCTTGTCCTGCTGAATATTTAAATATGCCATGCCCACTACCAATTATCAACCAATCAGATTACTTGATGCAAATTATTGCAACAAATTCACAATCTGAACAACAAACAATGTAGATCCTGATCAGATGGCTTCGACATCTGATCTGGATCTACATTGTTTGAAAGATAAGACATATCCGGGCTCAGCAGGACAAGGGTTAATATCGCAGGGGATTTCTTTCTAATCATACAACTATCTCCATGAGGCATTAGCATGCAAAGTATGCTTTTTTATATAGAAATAGTAATAATAAAAATTATAATAATAATAATAAATAAGATGTTTGCAAAAATAGCTTTCTTACAGTTTGACTCTATCTAATCAGTCAGACTGCAATCTTAACTTCTTGTCTGCATAGGCGCCCCCCTCCCCCACCCCCGCCCATCGGGGCTTGGAGAAATAGATCGGGCTGCATGTCGTTTTTATACCCACTGTCCTGTAGAAAGAGACAACATTTGAGACTTATCAAAAGTGGTCTTAAAGACCACTTTTGACAGTCTCAAAGGTGGTCTTAATATAAGAGTTTTACTCTGTATACATAATATGGTATTTGTATCTTAGCCTTACAGAAGAAATGGAAATAATTAAGTGTTAAACCTGTTCACAAACTTAAGGCACCCAGTCGATTGACACAAATGTTGCGTCCTGCCCATCGGAGCTTGGAGAAATAGATTTGGCTGCATGGTGTTTCTGCACAATCGAACTTGGGTATTGGTCAATCGCTAAGAGGGTATAAGTCTGCGGAGGTATAAGCCTGCCCAGGAAAAAATGGTGCGAGTAGGATCGCTCCTTAAACCCTAGTGGTTTCTATGGGTGGTAAGGTTTAAGATGTCATTTTCATCTCAGTGTCGAGTAAAAGTCCCACAAAAGAAGTAATGTCTCCCTAATGACCTGTGTTGACGCGGATGTAAAACCTCAACATGAACAAACAAAACAAAACACTTGTCTGCATAGATAAGCGTTGAGCCAAAGGGCATCCATTTAACGCACAGCGAGTCTGATTAGACTACGCGCGTGCGCAGGCTTGAGTCTTTTCTTTGTGTGCATTTATTAGCATTTCGAGATTCATTAATTAACCATGCAGTGTGTCCTTGTTTAGACTGTTCCTGTCCGACGTTTGATGCTGTCGCAACATCGGGTTTTCCGAAATTCGGCGACCCGTTTTTCCGAAATCGACTGGATACGTATATCCTCAAAAAGCGATTCGTCAAGGTACACTATTGCCATGGTATTTCGTCATTTAGGCCCTGTTTACAAGATCAATCTTTGTGGAGTCTCGGGGATTTCAGTTTTTTTTTTTTTTTTTTTTGGTTGTTGTTGTGTTTTTTTTCACTTCGGTTAAATGACAGACAGCATTTTAGACCGGCTATTGCCATGGTTTTTCGTCATTTAGGCCCTGTTTACAAGATCAATTTTTGTGGAGTCTCGGGGATTTCAGTTGTTTTTTTGGGGGGGTTGTTGTTGTGTTTTTGTTTTTTTCACTTCGGTTAAATGACAGACAGCATTTTAGACCGGCCCCATGCCGGTGGGTCTGTCGGATGGCGCCCGATAGGTGATAAGGAGATCGCGGGTTGCATTTCCGCCGCTGGATCTGGCCTTAATCTTTCGTAGAGATAGGTGATGGAATATCTTCAGAGTCATTCAAGTCGCCTCCTGGTTTCATTGGGCGACAGGGCTTGAGATGTCATTTCATCTCAATGTCGGATAAAAGTCCCACAAAATTGGAAGCAACGTCTCCAAAATGACCTTTACAGTGTTGACGGGGACGTTAAACCTCAAATCAAACAAACAAAAAATCAGTTTTCAGGGGAAAGGATGCGCTCTGTATGGGTTCCATGAAACCGCCTAGTAGGTAGATAAATGCAAGGCACAATAATTAATTGCGAATTTTCGGCCCACATTAGAGCACATTAAAAGACCATCAAGGAAACAACTCTAGAACTAAAAAAAAACAACAACAAAAAAACAAAAACAAAAACGGAATACCTTACATATCCTAAACATTCGGACACCCCGATTTTTTTTAATACTTTTAACAAGTACAGTCAAACTTCAAAGGCTCGAACCCCTTTAGGGTCACGAAAATTTGTTCGAGACAGGGGTGGTTCGAGCCACCGAGGGTTGAATTCAGGGCCAGGTCAGGAGGCATAATATGGACATCTTTTCAATGTTCTTTAATTTAAATGTATGTTGTGTGTACTCATTAGAATCGCCTCATCGAGGCGATTCTAATGAGTACTCACAGCATACATTTTCAAGATCAAATTAAGACAATTATCCCGAATATATTTATATCTGCATTTATGGATTTGTTTTTGCCTATATAGGGACACACGAACGTGTTCGAAAGAGCCGTGGTAAGAGAGCTATCGGTGTTCGAGCCATCGAATTTTCTCTGTATGTTGTTACGCGTTCCAGTAAGGAGTTCGAAAAGTGGAGACAGAATCGCAAACGGTGTAGGCCCTGATCAGACTGCTCCTTCAGTCTGATCTGGGTCTGCACCGTCTGTCCTAACACTTGGGATCATTACGGGACCCAGTATAAACGATAACTGGGTGACAGTTTAAACTTTAAACTCCCCGATGAGGTTTAATACAACGCCAAAGCATATTGCGCACGGCTCTAGTTTGTGTGATCTGAGCTTTATCGTCCCCGTCAACACTATTTAGGTCAGTTTGGAGACGTTGCGTCCAATTTTGTGGGAATTTTACCTGACATTGAGATGAAATGACATCTCAATCCCCATGCTCAATGAAACCAACTTTGCCTGGGCAGGCTTGACCTTCTAAGCGGTTTGCCAGTACTCGTTTGCAGTCTTTTTCAACTCAGCGTGGAAGCATCAAGCAGCTATCTATCTATCTTCATATAATGAGTCGGTCATACTTGGCCATTACCTCAGTTGGGTGGTGCGCTAAATTTAGAATTTAGCAAAAAAAAAAAAAAAAAAAAACTCACTGGATGAGTTCTTAAAACTATTTACAATCTGCTTTCTAAACGCACCTCTGGGCCCCAATCTACACCATGTGGGCTTTGAACTCCTCTGCGGTTTTGGCATTTACCACAGAGGAGGGAAGACTATTCCACTGAGGAATAGTTCTAGGGAAGAAAGAATTCTTCAGGGCATCACTATAGGCCTGGTACCTACGATATTGATTGATGCCCTTGTTTGAGTTGAAGTAGTCAAAGGGGTCAAGTATTTATCTTTATTAAGAGACACTGTGTCAGAGTGAATCTTATAAAAGAAGGTTAAAGGGGATTGCTCGCGACGGGCCTGCAACGATGGCCACTCCAGTTCATCGAGCATTTCACCAAATCTACTTCTGTTCCGCCATCGCCTGCAGGTCCATCGGACAGCCGTCCTCTGAACCTTCTCAACCTGTTGAACCTGAGTTTTAACATGGGGATGCCAAACAGGTGATGCATACTATAGGTCGAACCAAGGTTTTGTATGCAACATCCTTTGTCTGCCACATTGTCTGCCACATTGAGGCTAAGAAACCCTAATGTCATAGTTGCCTAAGCAGCTCATCCTATTTCTCCAAGCCCCGGTGGGCGGGGACCATCTCTTCATTTTGACATGACCTTAACAGCGTTGATCGAAGTGTTCAACTCAAAACTAATCCATCTCTGTCCAAACCTTATGATCTTGTTGAATACCATGAATAAGTGATATGATATGTAGACATGGAGACACTGTTTTAAATTTTGATTTAACCCATTCAGTACCAGAAACCCCTAAAGGGGTACCTTGACAAACAGTGCAGGCCCAGATCAGACGCCGCAGAACGCGGCGTCTGATCAGGGCCTACACTGTTTGCAAACTTTTCAGCCGATGTCCAAATAGTATTTGAAGAAAACACAGACTGACCCTGACATCCCTAGATTTTGAAACGGACTCCTGCTATATATAAAGTGGAAGATTTCATCTGGTACAAAAAGGGTTAAATTTTGATTTAATGTTTATTGCAAATGATGAGTTGTGGTAAAAATTGAACTTCAACCGTGACAATGCATCATTGTCATATGGCAAACAGCTGTCTTTACTCAGCGACCTTACATTCGCATTCTTGTGTTTACACATTGCCCGCAGACAAATATAAGGTCAAGGTGTGCTATTGCGACAATACTGATGTCAGTGGTACATGTACCCTTTTTTACCAAATGGAATCTTCCTCCTTAGATATAGCATTTCAAAATTTAGGGGTGTCAGGTTGCTTTTACTTCAAATTTTATTCGGAAAATGGCTGAACTTTCTGCAAACAGTGTAGACCCTGATCGAGAACGCGGCGTCTAATCTGGGCCTGCACTGTATCCCAGGGTACCAACTTTGGGGTTTCTGGTACAAAATGGGTTAATTAAGGTAACCGGTCACTAGAATCACATTGGGGCTATGTCAATGTTCCTGCTTGTTTATATTCATTACGTTCCTTTTCTGGCGGACAGGAGCGAGGCTCGATCGTTCGTTGGCCCGCCCCTTCGATAGTTCGTCGCAGGCACCAGCCGCTCCACCTGTTTTCCCCTTTCAATCATGTAGATCGATTCTGATAACTATGTAAACAGTGAAGATCACGGATTGATTAGTTTGCGACACGTCAGGAGATAGAAACAGAAATGACAACACTCCCCCAATAGTCTTTCTTGTTGAAAGGACAGTAGCTAGGCCTTGCTTAACTGTGGCGCAAGATACGCAACACCTTTGCCTCACCCTACCACCCTCTTGAAAATCCAGGTTCAACAGTTCTTGCCATCTGAGGTTTAACGTCCCCATCATTATTGTATAGGTCGTTCTGGAGACGTTGCTTCCAATTTTGTGGAGCTTTTACCCCCGACATTGAGATAAAATGACATCTCAAGCCCTGCCACCCAATTTGATTTTGATTTGATTTGAGGTTTAACGTCCCTGTCAACACTGTACAGGTCATTTTGGAGACGTTGCTTCCAATTTTATGGGACTTTTACCCGACACTGAAATGAAATGACATCTCAAGCCCTGTCGCCGTATGAAACCAATAGGTTTATAAGCATGGACGGTCCGACTCGCACCGCTTTGCCTGGGCAGGCTAAGGACCTCTAATCGGTTTACCAGTACTCACGTGCGATTGGTTTCAGCTCTGCGTGGAAGCATCATGCAGCCCATCTATTTCTTTACGCCCCGATGGGCGGGGCGCATCGTATTTATAAGTTTGACTAAACTATCTATTTGCAATGATGGATGCATCGAAATTCAGAGATGGAAGAGACTCTTTAGAAACTCGGGCATCACGAACACCCGCCTATATAATTTTGACCCCATTGAACCCCTATTTATAAAGTAAAACTGGGGTTTACAGGGGTAAACCTTATTTTTCTTATTACTGCTCTAAATATAGATTGTGGGTACTCGTTAGAACCGCCTCGATGAGGCGGTTCTAACGAGTACCCACAGTCTATATTTTGAGCAGATATAAGAAAAATGTCACAATTTGCCATCTTAACAGTTTCATTTTTTTTCGGCGATAAAGGTTACACTGTAATTGTATAGGCGTGTTTTCGTAATGGGGGTGAAACGGGTGATGACAATACCGCCTATCAAACTGCCTATACGACAGTCGAAGACTGATTAAATTGTGCACTTGTCGTACAGGCTTTAAGGGTTGATTGCTTATAAAGTTACTAACTGCAGAAGCTTCCCGCCTGCTATTATCCACGTGACTGTCGCTGACCATGTGGAAACTCCAGGTAATGGTTGTTTATATCAGCGCTATTGCTCTCCCTTTGACATTAACCCATATATGCCAAGTGGCCCTTTTTTGGGACGTTGGCAAACAATGTAGACCCAGATCAGACGCCGCATAACGCGGCGTCTGATCTGGATCTACACTGTTTGCTCAAAGAACATACATTTTTGTACAACTTACATTAAACAAAAGAAATCTGACACCCCTATAATTGAAAATGGACAACTCCAAATTTATATGATGGAAGATTCCATTGTCATATATGGGTTAAAAGGGTTGCTTAACTGTAAAATTTGGACAAGATTCGTGTACTGGGACATTGTCGAACAGTATAGATCCAGATCAGATACCACAGAACGTAGTGTCTGATTAGGGACAACACTGTTTGCTTAGAGTACATTAACTCAGATATGCCTAGTCCGTTTTTGGGAGTGTAGACCCAGATCTGACGTCGGATCTGGTTCCATCTGTTTGCTTAAAGTATACATTTTTTAAAACCACAAACAATACAAAATTGGAAGCAACGTCTCCAAAATGACCTTTACAGTGTTGACGGGGATGTTAAACCTCAAATCAAACAAACAAATTAACATGTACAGGTCATAGTCTTTCGCCAGAAATTGACAACTGCCTTTCTTGAATCCGCGGAAGGGAGAGAATGACCGTAGAAAAGATTTAATGATCAATCTCCACGAAAGAATGTTGTGGACCCCGCCTGGTATCGAACCTGCGAGCTCCGCGCATCCGATTGAGATGCCGAGGCCATCAGTCCAAGTGTCTGGTATGCCTCTTTACCAAACACACTGTGCCGGCTCTTTTCATGTGTGAAGGCAGCAGATACTTTAATCAGACACCTGACCAGTCTTCGCTGATAAAAAGAACTTTTATAGGCTTATACCGTGTCTCTCGATTTGACAGTTTTTAAATAGTTGACAAATTCCTTGAGCCACAAGCAACCTGCGGTATACCCCCAATAACAGAGGCACCAACTTGACCCATCACGCATTATAGTAGGCCTATGTATTTTGATTACATCAAATTATACAAAGAGCAACGACAGGAACTGATACAATCAGATCCCAAACCCTGCCCTAAACACCGTAGCCCGATTTCAAGTAGTAAAGGTCGGTTTTTCGGAGTATGTATTTTAATTGTTCAGGCATTGCTATAACTTACCAGTGCATTATATATAAATCAGGCAGCATCTGGCAATAACAGTTTTCCTGAAAATTTGTTATTGCCAGACGTCTGGCAATAGCATTTTACCCAACTTTGTTCTATTGACAGACGTCTGGCAATAACACATTTCCCAACTTTGTGCTATTGACAGACGTCTGGCAATAGCACATTTACTGACTTTGTGCTATTGACAGACGTCTGGCACTAGACTCTTCCTAATAATAATTAAAAATTAAAAAAAAAAAAAAAAAAAAAAACCTGGCACCCGATACTTGAAAATTGACTTCTCAAAATCTATAAGACGGAGAATCCATTGTCCTATATACGAGTAATTTAAGGTTTCAACAAAACAAATCTAAGTCACCAGTCAAGACCATTTTTCCAGTCCACTGTCAGAGACAATCGACCCACCAGTTCTGTCTGTGCTTTGATTTGGTATAGTCTTCACCAGTCGCACGAGCTTTCCAGGCTGGATAATGAGTCCGAGGTTATAAAAAAATTCATGCTGATATCAACTGAGCATGAAATTTGTAATACTCACGAGTAAAAAAATAAATAAATACAAATAAATCAGACTACAGTAAAACCGACATCAGTTGTCAGTTTGGTATTGTCAATATTATTGTAAATAAAGGTTATTTTTAAATTTATCTACGCAATTAAATGTTATTTTTGGATGATCTAATTTTATTTTTGGGGACTCCCTATTAATGTGATGGTATCAGGCTAAAAAATACCATACCTGCACTGTATCGACGCTAGCCAAGTGGTAAAGTCACGGGCCTGTAGAGCTGAAGTATGCGGGTTCGAATCCCGCTGGGGATGTTTTTTCTTTAACATTTTTTTTTTCGCGCCAAAAGCAAAAAATCCTCGATTTTCTCGTGAAGCATGCATTTTTTGTGCTTTCTTTTTTATTCACTAATATAAATCAAATGTAAAGTTGATCTTTAAAATTGTGCATGACATGTATTGAACTTTAAAATAAATAGATAACCATTCACGAAAAAAAAAAATAATACAAAAATAATAAACAGAATTGAAAATTAAAAAAGAAATAATAAAAATGTAAATTCTGAAACTATTTTATAAAAAAATCATCAAGAAAAAATAAATCATGCTTTTAATAGCTTTATGAAAAAAGGTTGTCTGCGAGGATCGAACCTTCGACCCTCAGGAAAGTAACCCAGTCGTTGTAGGCGCTCCTCGCTATTAGTTGCGCTACGCAACTTATTACATTGACACTGCAAAATTAAGTGCTTTTGTCTTAGAATATAACCCGTTACCACACCGGTTACCGCAGTACAACGAACGCGACAGAGTACAACGAACGCTACAGAAATCATGACGTCATAGCAGTATTTTCGGTAAGAAAAAGGTTTATTTTAGCCCAGATCCTAATCTTTTTGGGTGGGTATTTTGCATAGCTGCAGAGTAATGGTATTACCATTTACTGATACAGTTGCAGAGAATTCTGTCCATTATAAACGAAAACACAAACAATTTTCTTACGTCTAGTGTGTTTTCACCAATCCCAGCATACTTCGGTAAATGTTTTTTGACAGTAACACATCTTTTGTGCACATGATTTTGTGATTTATATGTTATTGCGATTTCAGAGCATCCATTGATGCATTTGCTTGAGCCCCAGTTCATGTCAATACCAACTGAATCCGTGGATTGTTCAATGGTTGATTTTTTGTTAGGGTACACCTTACCACGGATTATGATACACCATAACGCGGTTTGTCAGCACAATTTGAGTGCAACAAACACGGATTATATTCTTCATAAATTGAAATATTTGTTTGAATTGGGATTTAACATCCCCGTAAACACTATTTAGGTCATTTTGCAGACGTTGCTTACAATTCTGTGGGACTTTTAACCGACATTGAGATGAAATAACATCCAAACCCTGCCGCGCAATGAAACCAGAAGGCTTATATGCATTGAACGATCTGGCTCACACCGCTTTGCCTGGGCAGGCTTAGTCCTTCTAAGCGGTTAACAAGAACTCGTTTGTGGTCAGATTCAGCTCTGCGTGGAAGCACAATGCAGCTTAATTTATTTCTCAAGCCCCGATGGGCGGGGGCGAAATAAAATGAAATAAAACGCTTTAATCCGCCAGCGAAGGCGTGTTACACGATGCTGTTTTTAATTCAAAACGATCCATTTTGCTGTTACATACACTTTAATGCCTGTTTGATTTTCATTATGATCTCCGAACTTATACACGTGCGAATTAAAAGGGTTGGGTAAAATTCTTGGACAAAGGGGACGGGTGAATACATTTATTCTGGCTTTCCAGTTTGGCATAAATATAGTTTTTATGCCACCCCCCACCCCGAGAATCTTTGATTCGGGGGGGGGGGGGGGGCATATAGTATTTTCCCATTCTGACCAAGGGCCATAACTCTGTTTCATTTTTGGCTGAATTATTGAATTATCTCCCCTTGAAATTTTGCAAAAACTCAGAAATTGGCTCCCACGGGGTCATTGGTCACCTATAGTTTCAGCTTTTGTTGTAAATGATATGGACCCAATATCAGTTAATGGCGAGTATATGGAGTGTGTTCCAGTTTTGTCTGGGTCCCGAATGGGACTGTTCTTAGTCCTCTGTTATACTCCCTGTATATTAATCATATTTCCACCGACATTGACTCAGAAATAAAACTGTTCGCAGACGACTTGGTATACTGCCGGGAAATTAGAGTTACAGAGGACTAACGTAAACTTCGGAACCAAATGGATAGACTAGGATGTTGGGCATGAAAATGTGGCATGACATCATGCGAACAAGTCCGTGCAATGAACACCCCATACTTTATATAGAGAAAACTGTGATTTAAGGGGATATACATGCTTTTTTATTATATCTGCTATAAGACATAGGTTGTAGGTACACGTTAGAACCGCCTCCTTGAGACGATTCTAACGAGCACCCACAGTCTATGTTTGCAGTATAAATAAGAAACATATCACGGATTTTCATCAAAGAAGTAGCCATTTAGGAGATGTGATAAAATACACTATGTCGCACGGGTGTGTTACCGGAGTGAGTTTTCAGGCCGTTTAATGCAATACATTAAGCAGATAACTAGGCAGAGAACCAATTAAATTGAGGGTTCGTGCATTAGAACTCCTTGAGTATCATTTCACATGATTCTCGGACTCCCAGAAATTCGAGGGCGAATTTCAATGTGGAGGGGGAGAATGTTATAGCTTATAGGTATATAGCACACTTGTACTGCCTTTCGGAACAAGCCGGCTTTTACAGCAACGTGGTGGATTTGCTTATCAATCCAGCGGCCCGGGTTCGAACCCCGGCCGGGCCAAAGGTGTGTAGTATTTTTGTCATCTGTTACACAATGCCAGTAAAAATGTCATTAATGTCCACGAAGAACAAAACTGGACCGAAAACGGCACCTTGTGAGACACCAGACAAAATCTGAGCCCAATCCTACGTTTCACTGTTAGGTTCGGCAATAGTATACATGGTGCTGGGGTCATCTGGATGACCAGCATCGCTAAACTCAAACTCAGCCATAATGTATCTTTCTGAAATAAAGCATATAAGACTCTGACTTGGGTATTCTTACGACATGAATGTCGTAACAATGGAGAGAAGCATAGTTGTAAAAAAGGGGAAAAATCGCTTATGGTGAGATTTGAACCTGGGACAATCGGGTAAAATCAACTGCTCTTAGCACTAAGCCAAAGAGTCAACTGTCTCCCTCAGTTGTCTTCCGCATAATCAACCAAGGCAGGTATAATGTAGGTTATGTGCTGCGGGCCGTAACACCTCACCCCTTTTTTCAAGTCCGTATGTTGACGCGAGGTCATTTTTGCGAAGAAAGTCAAATCCCGGGCGAGCCACCATCTTCCGACATGACAGACGTAATGAAGCAATGGAGCATAGGTGAAAAAAAATCGGCTCTGTGCGAAAGAGTCGTATCCATGACGCAGTTGTCATTGGTTATAAACCTGTAGGCCAAGGAAGATAATTCAGGATTAGAAGTTGTGGGTCGTAACAGTATCAGGGGCGTAGCTGAAAGAAAATCATTTGTACGCAAACCAAAGAAAATACTAAAAATAATAACTCCGTTTACCAAATGGGGACCACTCTTACAGGAAAGAATTTGCTCCCATCAGGGAGCAAATTCTTTCCTGTAAGTGCGGTCCCCGTGGCAGAGGAGGAACTAAGCTAGCTAATAAATAGTGTTGCGTATCTCCTAGACAAATACAGTTTTTTTTTCTTCTTCTTCTTCCCAGTCTTCTTCTTCTTCATCATCATCTTTTCTTCATACTTCTTCTCTCTGCTTCTTTTTTCTTCCTCTTCTTCTTTTTTCTACTTTTTTCTTCTTCTTTTTCTTCTTCTTTTTCATCTTCTTCTTCTCCTTCTTTTTCTTCTTCTATTTCTTCTTTTTTCTTTTTCTTCTTATTTTTCTTCTTCTTCTCCTTCCTCTTCTTTTTCTTCTTCTTTTTCTTTTACGTCTATTTTTTACGTTTGCAATGTGTACGCAAGTGCGTATCTGCGTACAGGTAGCTGTGCCCCTGAGTATCATGGACACACTTTCCTATCTATCCCTCACACTGATTTCTTTGGCTGGCTTGTTTCTTCGTTTGGTTGGGAGTTTAACAGCCCAGCAAGCACTATTTAGGTCACATCGAGCCAGTAAGTTTACTTTGAAGGCTTATAAAACCAGCACAGTGCATATTCTTACGCCAGAATTTGACAACCACCCTTCTTGAGTCAGTGAAAGGGAGAGAATGACCGTGTGTGTATTTTGAGTTATACGTCTCAGCAACCCGCTAAGGTTATACAGAGAGGGGGCCTCATTTAACGATTCGTCAGAAAGTTTGGAGAAGCCAAAAATCGAACCCAGGACCCCTGGTTTATGAGGTGAGTAAAACAGAATGATTACCAAAAAGAACATTTCATGGCAGACCCAGTTCAGATTCTTTTTCTTGCATTACTTAAATCTTAAAACATAGATTTTGAATATGCGGTCACTTCGACTGCTAACGTCCATTGTGACGTTTAGTGGCGTCGCATTACAGGCAGGGTACACGACATTCTATACAAATAGCGCACATCAGACACCCTTTGAGTTAAACACCTCATAATTCTCGACTTCAATGCCAGCCCTTCGTAGAAAACCCGGGTAGGATAAAAGTTCCTATCCCAGGGTAAAATCTAGGATTTCCTCGTCTGGTGTGCAAGGACTTGTCGGCCCCGCCCATAGGGGCTTGAAGAAATATATGGGCTGCCGCGTGATGATGCTTCCACGCAGAGCTGAATCTGGCCTGAACACTAGTACTGGTAAACCGCTTAGAGGATCTAAGTCTGTCCAGGAACCGCGGTGCGAGGCGGACCGTCCATGCTAATAAACCTTATTGGCTTCATTGGGCGACAGGGCTTGAGATGTCATTTCATCTCAATGTCGGGTAAAAGTCCCACAAAATTGGAAGCAACGTCTCCAAAATGACCTTTACAGTGTCGACGGGGACGTTAAACCTCAAATCAAACAAACAAACAAAAGCAAGAACTTGTAAAACGGGGCTAGTAGTTCGTTGCTCGCAGAATTTGATCGCTTTCAGCGATCAGACTATGTGCATTCGCAACTTCTGTACTTACAAATTATTTTGCAGATTCTTGTAGTTGCACTGTAAATGTTGTCTCATTGAAGTTGGTTTTGCTTAGTATAGCTCATTGTTGGCTATTTGAACGGTTCCTCTGTAGTTACATATTGTTTACATGTTTATGTACAAGTTATTCTTGGGCCCCATCCACCGCTGCTTGTGGAAATAAATGGACTGCATGATACTTCCACACAGAGCTGAAGCCCGTCGCACAGGACTACGTGTTAACCACTTAGAAGGTCTTAGTCTTCACAGGCAAAGTGGTGCGAGTCCGACCGTTCCTTCATATACATGTGAACCCTATTAGTCTCCTTGGGCGGTAGATTTGAGATGTCGTTAAATCTCAATGACGGATAAAAAGACTTGCAAAATTGGAAACAATTCCAAAATGACCTTAATAGTGTTGACGGGGACGTTCAAACAAACAACAGGTTATTTTGTGACATTTTTTGATGGATTATAGCGACTGTTATTGTGCATCTGTTGTAAAAAGTTGTCTCTATGTCATAAACACACCTTACAACCCAAAACACTCTTTTGTTTTAGGAATGGCCAAGCGCATACCGTACATATTGTAATTTTTCAACTAAAGGGCAAATATGTATCGTTCCTCTTGGCTGTTTCTTTAAAAATGGCGCTTATAGTGGGTAAAAACGTCCAGATTCGTTTTTTCATATCCGTGTTTGTTGTTCCATTTGTTCCGTGTTTAGTGTACTCAGACTCAACACATGATCCGTGGTAAGGTGTACCCGTGTTTCAAGGTAGTGAGCCAAGAAAAATCGGTACGATTCTTATTCTAAATGTTTTTATGAACTATTAAAAATAGTATACTTACTTCGATGCCTAGAGGCATGAAAAACCCAAGAATGCTCGTGTATATGTCATTTATTTCTGATTCATAGGCCCTTAAAACTTGAAGTTTTTGTTTTTCTACCTATTTTGGCCTAATTTATGGCTTGTATTTCCCTTCAATGACCGTGTCATAACTTAAAATTTGGACTAAACAACAAAAACACAATCTGTTGTCATCGCAAAACCAACAGAAAAACGTAAATCGTGATATGTTCGACAAAATAAAGGAAACATTGAACTCACACTTCTCCTGTCAAAAAAAAAAGACGGTAGCGTTTGTTGTACTCAGTCGCGTCACGTTGTACCGCGGTAACCGGTGTGGTTACGTACCTGTGGAAAACACCGTTGTTTGTTATGATTTATAAATAGACGAGTATTTATCAACATTGAAACCATAACACCGACATATTACGGCAGGGTACCTTGTATTTTACTGCTCTGTGGCCAGTTGTTCAAAGCCTCGTTTGCTTAACGAGCTCGTTAGTGGTCATATTGTTAACTGTTCTAGCAAGTACAATATCTGAAATTTAGGTATGTTTGCTGAAAAAAATGTGAGCAGCCTTTGCATTTGCAAAAGCTGCTCACATTTTTTTCAGCAAAAATATTAGCATTTTTGCCATATTAAACGATCAAAGTTTTAACAATACGTTAACTAACGGCGTCGTTAGTTCTGAACAACTGGCCATTGAACAGCAAAGAATATTTGGCATTTTGAAATTAATGAGCATGACAAATTTCATGCTCAAATGTGTTGAGCACGAAAAAAGTTTTATAACCTCGGGGACCATTTTTTTGCATGTCACTTAGAACCCTGTTGTTCAAGGCATCGATGTCTCTCCGTTGCTAAAACTGCCACGGGCAGTTTTTCAAAACCAACAATGTTGTTAGCTAAAATATCGTTAAAACTTTGATCATTAAACATGGCAAATATATGAATATTTCTGCAGAAAAAATGTGAGCAGCTTTTGCAAATGCAAAAGCTGCTCACATTTTTTTCAGCAAAAATTCCAAAATTTTTGACAATGTACTTGCTAGAACAGTTAACAATATGACCACTAACGAGCATATTAAGCTAATGATGCTTTTAACAACTGTGCCCTGGCGTTTTGTTTGTGTTGAAGTTTTACGTCGCCGTCAACATTATTAATGTCATTTTGGAGACTATGGGACTTTTACCCGATATTGAGATTAAATGACACATCAAGCCCTACCGCCCAAAGAAACCACTGGGGCCTATATGCAGGGACGACCCGACTAAAAGCACTTTGCCTGGGCAGGAATAGACTTTTTAAGCGGTTTACCAGTAGTTTAGCCTTACGCGGAAGCACCATGATGCCCCATCTGTTTCTTTAAATTCCGAAGGTCGGGGTCATTAAATACGCAAAACAATACAGAGAATAGTCTTAGTTTTCGCTGTTTGCGCATGTCGTCTTTTGCCGTGTCCAGGCACCCGACTCATTCTTATTTTTTAATTTCAGGTTGTTGTCTGTGACGCCAACTTTGAGTTGAAACTCATTTCCTTCAGCAACCCCTCGGGTCGAGAATCAGATGGGGACTGCTGCGAGTCGATCTTTGGGTTTGGGGATTGCAGCAGCAAATGTGACCCAAAATTAAAAATTTGCATTGAGTACGTAGCATTGTTTCATTTTTCGCATTTTTGTTAGCTGTATATAATTGTCGGATTCCTAGCTATGTCAACTTTAGACAGCACTTGGTTTTATGTCATACCTAGCAGTGAAATCAATTTATATCTTAAACAAATAATAATAATGTTTTCACATTGTGATAAATAACATGACGATATCATTTTCACAGTAGCACCCGGGTGTGTGTGTTTCTTTTCTTTTTTTTTTTTTTTTGGGGGGGGGGGGGGGGGGGGGGAAACGGGGGGAGTGCGTATGAAATAAAAAGAAAATAATTGTTTTCGATAAATACCAAACATATTTCATCTCGTTTGTTGAAAACATCAGAATTTTTACTTTTTACGAGTGCTGAGCACTCGTGAAAATCCTGATGTTTTCAACACACGAGATGGACTATTTATGGTGTTCACCTCAAATAAGTAAATATCTTTTATATTCAGTACTGGATCAGCACTGTTTGCGAATGTCCCAATCTTCGAAGACTGACCTGTCTCGTATGACGCATCACTATCGATATTACTACGCGATTCGTAAAAAGTAACAATCCGACATCGCATGTAATTTTATCCAATTTGCTAGAAACCAAAGTTTTGTCTGAAATTTTGTACTGTTCTTTAAAAAATATAATAAAAGGCGATATATCAGTTAAGATTTTCATGAAATTTTCTCAGTGAATATGTCATTTAAGTGCTTTTGGTGCTTTGGTTCTTTAACGGTAGCTCCTACATTACGATAACCCACCCGTGTCCATCTGATCTCTAGTCCAAACATTTTACAGATGAAAATGTTTGACATTTTTCTTTGATCCAAATATTGATAATGAGTGCTCGTTAGAACTGCCTCACTTTTTCCGTTCTCACAAGCTACATGTTTGAGGAAAAATAATGAATACCCCTATAAACCCCAGTTTTCTCTATATAGCGTTGGGTTTAGGGGTCTTCATGTAATAGATAAGAGAGACAAAATAGTTTTGAAACTGTTGCCTCCATGAAGGATTTGAATGATTTTGTTTTTAAGGTAACCGGGCGCTAAGAGCACATAGGGGCTACCCCCAGTTCGCCGATAGGGATTAGTTATTGGAACTGCTCTTTTCCCTAGGCTGTCAATGTGCAGGTCAATCCCGCCCTCCACTCACCCCCCACCCCCACCCCCACCCCCACCCCCGCTCAAGATGTCATGAAGGCACAAATCGCACCCAATATAAAGCGTTTGTCCTGTAAATTGAGCAGTCCGCTGGCGATTTTATGATAAGGCTCTAGAATGTGGTGACACGTTGCCAGTTCGGTCTGCAAAATGTGCCAGTACACGGCCCTCCAATATGGTAGCATTCCACTAAATACTGGGAGGTGCCGGGTTTTATCACTTTGGGACTGAGCTTTTAGTTGCATTCTAAATACCAGACTCGCTTCCATTGGATATATATCCCATGTTTTATTTCAATGTGAGAAAATGATAGGTATAAGGGACTAAAATGATGCATATTTTATAAATATATCTGCAAGCTCAAAGAAATTTTTGCTGATTTTATATGGTCACCCCTCCTTTAAAAATGTTGGTTTGTATTTACTACGTTCTAGTAGGTAAACAAACATGGTTGACTGTAACTTGAAAATGAGCAGGTCAACATGTGGATTTTTTCTCATTAACTTGTTGGGCTAGGATGGCTCTATAAACAAGTAAGGTTTGAAAAGTTTGGTATGTGTAGTTCTTGTGGGAGCAGGTAAAAGGTTACTATTGTCGCCTATGGAATACATTTAGTGGAAAGCTCCCTATAGCAAAAGTAGTTCACTGTCCTGTTTTCAGTCATTACATACTATACATTTGTAGGTTCTGTCAAATTCTGTTTCCTAAAATGTATCTGACACCGTCGTGATATGACTGAAAAATTGTTGAAAGCGACGTTAAACCCGAATTCACACACACACACACATTCCTAAAATGTATCTTCATGGCATGTATTTTGCCACAGATACTGTAAAAATGTGATGGTAGTGCTAATTTAGGTCTAACTGGGTGTATTTGATGAATTTTTGCCTCTGATCTATGTTCTTGGGAGGGGGGGGGGTACTTTAAAGCCATGTAAATCAGTTTTTAATGACAGATTCCATCTGTCTATTCTTGCTGTGCTGCGCGTTTAAAGTAATTCAGGCTTTTTCTTCCGGCTTTGACCGCCATAGAAATATGAGTCCGCACAAAATGTAGTCCTGTTTGGCGCAGTAATCAAAATTGTACAAGCGTATTAGTTATCCTGTAAGCGTAATACAAACTTTTGAAGCAGACGACTTGACGATTTAGCATTTCATATGAGAAGACTGTATACCCAGATCAATGCGGCGTCTGCTCAGCAGTCTGCTCAGGTTTTACACTGTTTTCTATCAGTGCTGTCAATACTTAATCCTTAAAGACAGGCCTGCTGTTGGACCACGTCATCTGAAAACAAGAATATTAATGGGTTTTCTTTCTGACTTTCGAGGTCAAGTTTAGGTCAGTTACAACTTAGGTGTATATTGACTTTGCGTGGAGAAATTGAAAAGAAAGGCTGTCCCTTTCAACCCTGGAATATGGTATAGATACTTAGTGTAGGTTCTGTGATATAATTCTAGGTGCCGTATATTTAGCAGAATGGACGAACCCAACTTCAGTGATATTCCAGGAACCCAAAGCAGTGAATAAATCAAAGCACTGACAACACTCATGCCGATTGTCTCTAAATGCAGGCTGGTCATGAACGGGGACTTGGACTGATTCGTTTAAACTTAAGATGTAGTAACTAATGCAAAAAAGTGTAGAACAAGATCAGCACCGTGCTGTGTGGCTTTTGAACTGTGTTTACATTGTTTGCCAGATCCAACATTTGATTCATGTGCAGATTTTACAGATAGTACTTACATGTACACAACACTGACAAACGACGCGGCTATGTTTGGGTTGATTGTTTGGCATTCGACCCAAAGTTGATTATAAGAAAAGCGCTTCAGTGTTAATGTCTACGTGACTATCACTGACCTGTCAGAATAACTTTTTGTCTTGTAGAAAATAGCAGCAGTGAGATCGGGGTATTCCATAAGACGGTAGAGGGTTAATCTGGAATCATAGGGTGAGCTTGGCAAACAGTGTAGACCAAGATCAGACGCTGCCGAATGCGTCTTCTTATCAAAATCTTCACTATTTCTTTGGAATTTCAGAGTTAAATGAAACGGTTGAAATCTCAGCCCAGGCCTATTACTCAAACCTACACCCCACACTTTCAGTGCTTTGATTCTGAAACCAAACGATTACAACAACACACTTAGGCACCATGCCCTTAAGCTAAAAAGGTTAAATCAATCAACCGTGACGTCTGGTTACCAGTCCGGCCACGTCGATCCTGCGCACCACCCTCACAACAGTACGGATAGAAACCAATGTTCAGGATCAAACTTTTGATGTGTAATTTAAGGTCGTGCCTAGAAAAGAAGAAACTGAAATTTGTCCTCAAAAAGCATTTAGTGAGAGCGTATTGCAACATTTTTCATTAAAGGATCGTAAGCGTGCCCCTGGACAGTTAGAAGCTGGTCGGAAAGCGGATGACGTTGACTCTGATTTTGGATGCCACATGTGTGTGATCTATCGTCTATTGGAGTGACATCTTACTATATACAGAAGACGCTAGTGGACGTCGACGTAGCGGAAGACCGACGTCCGTACGTCAAGATCGATTCGACCGTCAGACGCATATGCGAAACAGATTTCCGCCGGCAGCTGCTACACTGTTCCTGTAGATAAACAAGGGGTCTCAACTACCGACTAATAAGCACTGACACTGATCGTCGCCCTTATGCGATTAAACGTCCCTGTCGTGACCAAAGTTTACGCGTCGACATAGTACGGAACACTTACGCTATTGCATAAAATACGTAAATTGGCGTCTAAGCGGCTGACATATGCGTGTCAGTGACAAATCGCACTTCAGCGTGAATCACGCCGGTTGTCGTTTCCGGATGTTTCGACGTATATGTGTAAGGTATGCCTAGGCGACGCATGCGTAACAGAGCATGACATATCGGGTGAAATAGCGTAATTGTGTGGCGAGCTATTGCGTGTAGTTAGCGAACGCAGCTTAGTGTCATTAAGAACATTCAGGATCATAGATGAGACGTGGATTGAACAGCGAGACGTTACATCAATCAAGTGCTTCGGCCTCACATGGTTCCATTTATTTGTTTACGTTCAGAATCCGGGATATCTTATCCAGCAGGATTACGAGCGGGCCCATAGTGCTGTTCTTACTCAAAAATGTCTTCAAGCCAATGGAATTCATGTACTGGACTAGCCAGCCTTTCTCCTCCGATCTCTTTCCCATAGAGTATCTTTGGGTAGAGGTGTCCACAACCGACCAGACAAAAACTGTTACTTATGGACAGTAGCATTGTTAAAACTTGAATTTTAATGTTTGGTTTTGAAAACGTAAATAGTTTCTTTCAAAAATTTGAAACATCGAATGGCGTTTCATAATACCATCAGTCTATAGACATCTGCAAACATATCATATATTGGAATTTGTAGAATTACCTATCTAAATTTTAAGCTCTTTTTAGAATGGTTTTCTTTAAGTTTTCACAGTGTTATGATTTTCTCATAGAATCTGTCATTTCAGTGCCTTTGGCGCTTTGATTATTGATGTGTTTGGAAAGGAGACTTCCGTACATCAACCATAGTGCAGTTTATATTTTACTTTTGGTCCTTTGAGATCAGCGTGAATATTCTGAGAAATCAGAAATAAATTATTGGTTTAGACACCTATTCTAGACAGGCTTTAAAATATTTGGACCCCATTTTGATTTATATCAGTCTTTGAATCGACTGCCTATTCGAAATTCGCAAAATTGTAGTATGTTTCCTCTGGCTTTCTTTGCCGGATCATTACAGGGTCACTGATGAGGCTTTATTAGCCGAAACTACGTAGTATGACCCATTTTCTTTCTTATGAATGTTTTCATTGCTCTTAAAGGAATTCAGTTTTGATTTTTATAGCCCCGCTTTGAAAAAGTGGGGCTATATTGGATTTGCCATGTCCTTCTGTCATTCCGTGATTCCGTTAATTTGTGTTGGCTCCATAACTTTGTATCTGCTTAACATATTTTCATGAAACTTCACACAAATGTTAAACACCATAAGACAATGTGCAGAGCGAAGGAATTATAACTGTGGATTGCCTACTTTTGGAGTTATTGCCCTTTGAACATTTTCCGTAATTCCGTAATTCCGTAATTCCGTGATTCCGTTAATTTGTGTTGGCTCCATAACTTTGTATCTGCTTAACATATTTTCATGAAACTTCACACAAATGTTAAACACCATAAGACAATGTGCAGAGCGAAGGAATTATAACTGTGGATTGCCTACTTTTGGAGTTATTGCCCTTTGAACATTAAAAAATGGCAATTTTAATTGTGTCCGCTTCATAACTCGAAAACCGTTTGAGATATTTTTAGGAAACTTCACACAAATGTTAAGCACTATGAGACGATGTGCAGAGCGCAGGAACCATAACTCTGCATTGCTTATTTTTGGAGTTATTGCCCTTTGAACATTGAAAAATGGCAATTTTAACAGTGTCCGCTTCATAACTCGAAAACCGTTTGAGATAATTTCATGAAACTTCACACAAATGTTAAGCACTATGAGACAATGTGCAGAGCGCAAGAACCATAACTCTGGTTTTCGTATTTTCTGTGTGTCTGTCTGTGTGTCTGTCTGTGTCTGTTAACAATTTTCGTGTCCGCTCCATAACTTTAAAACCCATTCACATATTTTCATGAAACTTCACACAAACATTAAACACCATGAGATGGTGTGCAGAGTGCAGGAACCATAACTCTGGATTGCCTAATTTTTGAGTTATTTCCCTTTGAATATTGAAAAATATCAATTTTAGCCGTCTTTGCTCGATAACTCAAAAACCGTTTGAGATAATTTTATGAAACTTCACACAAATGTAAAGCACCATATTACGTGTGCAGAGCGCAGGAACCCAAACTCTGGATTGTCTACTTTTTCAGTTATAGGCTTTTGAATATTAAAAAATGGCAATTTTAACTATGTCCGCTCCATAACCGTTTCTGATATTTTCATGAAACTTCAAATAAATGAAAAGCACCTTGAGATGATGTGCAGAGTGCAGGAACCATAACTCTGGTTTGCCTACTTTAGGAGTTATTGCCCTTTGAACATTTAAAAAGGCAATTTTGACTGTGTCGGCTCCATAACTCACAAACCATTTGAGATATTTTCATGACACTTCACACAAGTGTAAAGCACCATGAGACAATGTGCAGACCGCAGGAACCCTGACTCTGATTTGCCTACTTTAGGAGTTATTACCCTTTGAACATTGAAAAATGGAAGATGAAATTTAGTATAAACATGGACATTCTGGTAATGTATCATGCTCATTGAAATGAGGGACAAGGGCTCACAACTCTTAGAGTTTTTCCAGATAATGTAAAATTTTCAACAGTTATTTGTTGTTCATAGCTGTTTTCTCTGCAGCTTAAATAACTTTCTTCTCTGACAGCGCTGAAGCGGGGCTATAGTCAGATCCTCTGACAGCTCTAGTTATTTGCAGTAATTGTATTTGCACAAACACAAGAGAGAGTCTACTCCATCTGGAATATAAGAGTAAGGTTTCATGGCACTAGGACTATGTCTCAAACCAAAGCAAAACTTCAAAATTGTCTCTCCGAAACAGCCGGCTGCAACATCCGGATAAGTTTTCTCATCCGTTATAAGTTCTATTTTATTGTATTCATGTAAAAGGATGTGAACATATGTATTCAGCTATTCCTCATGGCATTATGGCATTTATAAACATTTTCTTGGCATTTTTGTCCTCAAAATATCCTCAAAATGCCATTTTTACTTTTAATAGGGGGTGTAGGTGTGAAAATAGCCATAAAAATGAGTATTGGTGCTATTTAGGCATAATTCTGTGCATTTTAGTATTGAATTGTTCCAAAGACATTGGCGAAGAACCACTGATGAAAGCCGGTGTCTGGGTTCCATTCCAGAAAGAGATAAACTTTTGCGCTTTTCAAAAACTATGGTTGGTTCGGCTTTCATTGTTGAATCTGAAAGCGATAACTTTTTCGCAAACTTGAAAGATTCTTTGTGACTAAACTTTTATTATGCATGACTAAATTATTAGATATGACCTAAATTTCTATTTGGCAATTCTTTTGATGCATCATGAAGAAAATAAGGGTTTGGTATAGGTAGCATTCCACTAAATACTGGGAGGTGCCGGGTTTTATCACTTTGGGACTGAGCTTTTAGTTGCGTTCTAAATACAAGACTTGCTTCCATTGGATATATATCCCATGTTTTATTTCAATGTGAGAAAATGATAGGTATAAGGGACTAAAATGATGCATATTTTATAAATATATCTGCAAGCTTAAAGAAATTTTTGCTGATTTTATATGGTCACCCCTCCTTTAAAAATGTTGGTTTGTATTTACTCCGTTCTGGTAGGTAAACAAACTTGGTTGACTGTAACTTGAAAATGAGCAGGTCAACATGTGGATTTTTTCTCATTAACTTTTAGGCTAGGATGGCTCTATAAACAAGTAAGGTTTGAAAAGTTTGGTATGTGTAGTTTTTGTGGGAGCAGGTAAAGTCTTGTGCGAGGGGATTTGTATCGCCTGTGATGCCTTGTTATACATGTAAATAAGGGTTTCCTGTAAATGAAAAGAATTAGCTCCTTTCCATAAAGAATAGACCCTTTTTTCTGAGGGATGAATTTACATAAAACACGAAGTCCTAAAAGTAACCCCCCTCCCCCCCCCCCACATAACACACACACACACACACACACACACACACACACTTGTAAAATAGAGGCAATTATGGCAATTATTCCCATTCTCCATAATTTTCTTTACAGATCCACGTGCTACTGGACTAATGAATATTCGGACCAAAATTCTTTCAATTTCGGCGATTATTTAAATGGGAACAGAAATCCATACAGAAAGCGTGTGGACAGTTGGTCGGTGAGTTCTTCCTCTGTCTGTCTGTCTGTCTGTCTGTCTGTCTGTCTGTCTGTCTGTCTGTCTGTCTGTCTGTCTGTCTGTCTGTCTTCTTCTTCTTCTTCTTCTTCTTCTTCTTCTTCTTCTTCTTCTTATCGAGGCGGTCCACTATTTATATGTAAATTTTTGTGGCCTTAAAGGAATACATGAGAATACGTTTCAACGAACTGTGTTGCTATCCTGCATATCATTGTATGTTTGTTTATTGTATATATGCTCATGGGCCATATGGCTTATTGCATTAATAAATTATCTTATCTTATCTTATGTCTGGAGCTAAAAATAAGGTAAATATCGAAAAACGCGTGCACATGTACTTGGCATATGAAAGAAGTCATTCTCCGAGGTTATAAAACTTTTTTCATGCTCAACTCGGCTGAGCATGAAATTTGTCCTACTTTTAAATTCGCAAAAATCTCTTTATTACACTATTGGTGGGGTCCAAAGCAGAAACCGTGTTAGTTAAACAACCTTGTTTTATCCAAACAAAAATGTATAGATTATATAGAAAAATGACCATTTATGGTCATTTTTATGCCCCCGCCATTCGAAGAATGGTGGAAAGGGCATATAGCATTGCCCCTGTCCGTCCATGCGTTCGTTCGTCCGTTCGTCCGTGCGTCGTTCTCACAAATGGATACTTATGTGGCTATTTTGAGCAAGATTGATACTTAGGTGGCTAATTTTAACCACATAACAGACCTTTTATGTGTCTAACGGAATAAATCGCACTTTCTCTCATTGACTTACATTGATTCTGTCCAAGTTCATAGCCACCTATCTATCCATTTGTGTGTACGGACATCCGTCCGTGCGTCCGTGCGTCCGAAACTTAAACGGGGTCAATAACTTCTTTATTTCTTGATGGATTTTAAAATTACTCGACAGAAAATAACTACATGAGACGACATTTCACGTGCAAAACCCAGGTCCGTACCTCCAAGGTCAAGGTCATACTTAGAGGTCAAAGGTCAAAAAAAGGGTCCGAAACTTAAACGCAGTCAATAACTTTCCTTTTTCTGGATGGATTTTGAAATTACCTTGTAGAAATTTTAACCATCATGAGACGATGTGTCACATGCAAAACCCAGGTCCGTATCTCCAAGGTCAAGGTCATACTTAGAGGTCAAAGGTCAAAAAAGGGTCCGAAACTTAAACGCAGTCAATAACTTTCTTGTTTCTGGATGGATTTTGAAATTACTTTGAAGAAATGTTAACCATCATCAGACGATGTGTCACATGCAAAATCCAGGTCCGTACCTCCAAGGTCAAGGTCATACTTAGAGGTCAAAGGTCAAAAAAGGGTCCGAAACTTAAACGCAGCCAATAACTTACTTATTTCTGGATGGATTTTGAAATTATTTTGAAGAAATGTTAACCATCATGAGACAATATATCATGTGCAAACCCAGATCCGTACCTCCAAGGTCAAGGTCATACTTAGAGGTCAAATGTCATAAAAAGGGTCCAAAACTTAAACACGGTCAATAACTTTCTATGGATGAATACGAACATAGACATATTTCAGGTGGGGGCATCCGTGTCCTATGGACGCATTTCTAGTTCTATATCATCTATACATTTTTGGGATCCATCTTGAAACCGTGTTATATCCAAAACCGTGTTATAATGAACCGTGTTATAATGAGGTTGTGGTGTTTTAAAATGCCGACAATTGTCTGCATTTTAAAATTTATAAGCAGGACAAATTAAATTCTGTGCTGATCGTAACAGAAAAAAATTGTCCCGTTCTTTTGTATTTTAATATTTATGAGTTTGTTTGTTTGATTTGAGGTTTAATGTCCCCGTCAACACTGTAAAGGTCATTTTGGAGACATTGCATCCAAGTTTGTGGGACTTTTACCCGACATTGAGATGAAATGACATCTCAAGCCCTGTCGCCCAATGAAACCAATAGGGTTTATAACTAATAATATTTATGAGCAGTATAAATTTCTTGCTCAGCTGAGTTGAGCATGAGAAATGTTTAATGACCTCGGGGACCTGGTTACCGTTGCGTGCAGTCGTTTGATAACTGACGCCAGCATGGTCCGGGCCGAATGGATACACTTTCAGGGGAGGCAATTCTTGCAAAACTATATTTGTCTCCCATGTCAATAGGGGTCAACTCTTAAAGGAAAGAATTTGCTCCTTAGGAGCAAATTCTTTCCTTTAAGAGTGGACCCCTTTTTCAGTGGGACAGGGCTTATAGAAAATCGAACAGGAAGTCCCGAAAGTTGTCTCCCTTTGAAAAATGGCGGAAAAATCTGACAGGTGTTACCATAACCCTTAGGAAAATGGCTCATATATTGCAGGGTTAGGAGACAACTTTAAAACACATTAAAACAATATCATCATGTTAACAAGTTCATGTAATAAACACCCCTGTAAATTTCACTTTATACAGTGAAAACTGGTGGTCTTTTTTATTTCTCCTTCAAGACATAGGTTGTGGGTACTCGTTAGAACCGCCTCAGTTGATATTTCCATTAGGGTCTAGTTATTTTATGTTTGTGTTTCTTTCCCTTTGGTGTCAACGATGGGAACTGTGGGTTAACTGTTTCGATTCCTGATCATTGCCTTCACTTCTATTTTTATATAGGGAAAACCTTTCAAAATCTTCTTGTTATAAACAGTTATAAACAAGAAGTCACAGGTCTATGATATTTGGTATGAATCTTCATCTAGTTTACCTCTACCAAGGTTATTCAAATTACAGCCCTGGGGCCAAACATGACACCGTCCCGGTGCCCATAGATTTTACATAGGCTTGTTGTAGGGAAAATCTTTAACAATCTTTTTGTCTGAAACCATACGGCGAAGGTCTTTGATATTTGGTATGAAGCTTCATATAGTGAACCTCTTCCAAGATTGTTCAGATTATAGCCATGGGGCCAAACATGGCCCCACCTAGTGACCAAAAGACATACATGGGGAAAACTTTTAAAATGGTATGTAGCTATATCTAGTGGACCTCTTCCAAGATTGTTCAAATTAATGCCCGGGGGCCAATCTCTTGTCTGAAACAAGAAGGCCCAGGTTTTTAGTATTTGGTATGTGGTTCAAATTATCTATGAAATACTTAAAAACCTTCTGTTCTATAAACAGAAAGACCTGGCATTTGATATTTGGCTTGTAGCTTCAAATAGTGGATCTCTACCAAGGTTGTTGGGGGCAAAACATTTATACAAAGTCTTAAAGCAATTGACCGTATGAAACTTCAATATTAAGTATGTAAATCTTTTAGCTGAAGTGAGCGATATAGAACCATCATGGTCCTCTTGTTTAATATTTCTACTCAAAGAAATAAGTTGTGGGTACTCGTCGGTTTTGACGAGCACGAACGACCTGTGTGACTAATATCACACATTTTCATCAGAAAAAGAACCAATTTAGAGGCCTGGAACAATCCCAGTAGGCACATGACGTAATTGTGACGTCACATCAATGTTGGTGCAACGTCATGACGTTTATGCAAAGTCACATCAGCCTCGGTGCACCGACGTTGATTTGACGTTGCCCAAGCGAGGTTTGCCTGCTCGGATGCGCTATGTCACACGGATGTATTATCATAATACATTTATCATATGACGTCGTGTCTGAGAATGTAATAACGCCATGTAATAAATTCGATAATCCACTAGTGGATTAAATATGCAGATTAGTTAGATATGCCGCGTAACGTTACAGTACAACGTCCTTAACGACGTCGCGTTTACTTATGGCGGAATATTGATATTATTGTGAAAATGCGTTTTAAATGCCATATGATAAAAAGAATCTTGCATTCGTGCTATTCTATTATTGAATTTATTAAACTCGTTGAGGAAAAGGGATAAAATGCTCGGCAAAGCCTCGTATTTTATCCTTTTTCCTCAACTCGTTTAATAAATTCAATAGTACATGAGCACTCATGTAAGATCCTCTATGTATTATTTTAGGGATCTATTTCTGTCAGCATCGACGTCCAGGATGTGGATGATAACGATAGCGACCACCTTGGTTTCAAGGTACAGACTTTTAACCAAAACGCCGCAGGCAAAAACGATGCCAGCACTTTATGGAATGACTTTAATTTTATCTGGGAGTTTAGTCACAACCATGGGGCTCACACTATGAAGTAAGTAAACCCTAAATGCGAACTGAAATGCGCATGCCTGATGCTGATTTGTGTTTTTTTTTCCGCTGTTGATTTTCTGTTGTACAAGACAAGTTTAACGGCCCAGTCAACACTATTTAGGTCATTTTTGAGCCGGTCAGTTTACCTATCCACTCTTTTCCTAGGAAGGCTTATACGCATGCAGTTAACCAGTACAGTGCACATTCTTTCGCCAGAAACTGACAAATGCCCTTCTTAATAATTAAATCAGCGGAAAGGAGAGAATGGCCGTAGAAACGATTTCTTGATCAATCTCCACGAAAGAATGTTGCCCACCCCTACAGGTATCGAACCCGCGTCCTTCTGATCACCAGTCAGACGCGCATCTGACTGAGCTACCGAGGCCGGCATGCTTGATGCTGAAGGCAAAATTAAAATTGTTAAAAATGAATAGTTGCTAAAGAGACAATTGTTTTTGGTTATTTGCCATTGCTTTTCTACACACTAAGCTTTACATGTAAAAAGGGAATCAATAGAAAACAAGAAGACCACGATGTTCCTATATCGCTAACCTAAGCTAAGAGACTTGCATGTGTCTCCCGGGTCTGGGCAATTTTTGAATAATTTTGGTTGAGGTCCACTAAATGAATCTTGATACCAAATATCAAAGGCCTGAGGTTCAGACGGAAGACTTTTTAAAAATGTTCCCTGTCTAAGTCTACGTAAAACCAGTGGGCCCTGAGGCGGGACCATTTTTGCCCTCTTAGAGAAGCTAAGTAGAAGTAAAACAAAGATCAGGAATTGATACAATTAACTTACTCCACCCATAAAAGACACCAAAGGGAAAGAAATACAAACATTAAGCGACCAGACCATAATGGAAACCTAAACAAAGGAAGGCCATAAGGACAGTTACTTTCCCACAAAATGGCCATATGGCCATCCAAAACCAAAAGACACAAGTGATACACACAGTAAGTAACAAACAACAACATAAATAAATCGCCACAGAAGAGCCGCCTTGGAACGGTCAGTGGAAGATTTCCACTGGGGGGCTTAAATCGATTTTACGTGGCCACAATCCTCGCCCTTACTTCCGCCGCGATTTAGACAAATAATTTGTTCAGTCCGCATGAAGGCCTCCTAACTCATCAGTGCAACATCTCCGTGAACACAAAAATCAAAGAACCACAGAGGTGAGACAACGGTGAGGACTCGACAGCAAGAAACCACTGAAATGCTGGAGCAAAAGAAAACCAACAGTTAGACTCCGATGAGCCCGACCAGAGACAGAGCATCAGGCACCAACCGACATTATCTCTCTAATTTTCAATAAGCCTTTACGTTGGAGCCGTCATAGAATCTGAGGCCTGACCCACCGGCGTGCAATTAAAGAGGGAAGCAAAGTTGCCAACCGTGATTGGGTTAACTACCATGCATGCAGTCTGTCGTATAATATCCATGTTGTACCCAATCTTTTTATATCGAAGAATGATTTTACGAAATTGGGTGCTGAAGTCATTGCGGTTATATATTTTTCTGAATTTATATGCTAAGTCACCATAAAATTCGGGTTCCGATAGACCTTGTTGCAGAAGAGATTTAAGTCCAATATTGAATTTTGAAATTAAATCAGAATGGCGTCTATAAAATTTTGAAAAGGCTTTGCGTAGTTTATGGTACCGATAACCCTGATTAAGGAGTTTAGCCGTTAATAATTTATTACGAGTGTTGAAGTCAGTTACATGACTACACACTCTAGCAAATCGAATTAATTGCGAAATATAAACGCCATAGGATGGCGCACGAGGAACATCACCATCCAAAAAAGGAAAATTTACAATCTCAAAATCAAAGTCATCGCGTTTATCATAAATTTTGCACGAAACAAATCCATCTACAATAGACAGATGTAAATCCAAAAACGGGGCCTCGGTATCAGAAGAATTTGCTTTATTTAACTGAAGTTCTAGGGGGTAAATCTGACTGATCAAACCATCAAAATAGGTATTATCAATATTTAATAAATCATCTAAATATCTAGAAGTAGAGCTAAAAGCTTCAATAATTTCAGATTGGTTATCAATGGAAAGCGACAAAATGAAGTCTCTTTCATAACAATACAAGAACAGATCAGCCACAAGAGGTGCGCAATTAGTACCCATCGGAATACCCACAATTTGTCTAAATAACTTAGTACCGAATCTAATATAAATATTGTCAAGTAGAAAGGTGAGGGCATCACACACTTTCTGACATGACCAAAGTGTATAATTCTTATGCTCTTTAGAAGTGAAAAATGCCTGCCC
This sequence comes from Lucinisca nassula, assembly GCA_963580285.1. Lineage (NCBI taxonomy): Eukaryota > Metazoa > Mollusca > Bivalvia > Lucinida > Lucinidae > Lucinisca > Lucinisca nassula. The sequence continues at coordinate 58,635,969 of OY757025.1, forward strand.
AGGCAAAGCGGTGCAAGTCGGACCGTCCATGCATATAAACCTCATTGGTTTCATTGGGCGGCAGGGCTTTAGATGTCATTTCATCTCAATGCCGGGTAAAAGTCCCATTGGAATTGGAAGCAGCGTCTCCAAAATATCCTATATAGTGTTGACGGGGACGTTTAACCTTAAATAAAACAAACGCATTGTTTACTTATTTATGCTACAGGTACTCGTTAGAACCGCCTCGGTGAGGCGAATTGAGGCGAGACGGCTCCAACGAACATCCACAACGTATTTTTGAAGTATACATAGGAAAACTACCACAACGTTTATAACGAAGGTCATCACGAAAACACGTCTATATAAGTTTAACCCCTTTGAACCCCACCTTTATTTAAACCTTATTTTTCTTAATTCTGTTCTAAAGTATAGATTGTGGGTGCTCGATGAGGCGGTTCTAACGTGTACCTATAACCTATGTCTTGGAGCATAAATACGGAAAACAATGTGTACCCCTGTATAAATCCTAGTTTTCTCTATATAAATATGTTCTATAACAGGGTTATCCTTTGAAAGCAAGGAATACACCACAGAACTCGAAAATATGAAGTGTACATGTTTTCTGGGCCAGACTAGCTGGTTTCGGCCAATTAGGCCTCATCAGTGACCCTCAGATATTTTCTAAATTCCACAATGGAATCAATGATCCCAAAGGACAAGATAATAAAAACTACACTATAAAGTCGAGTTTGGTGGGGGGCGTGGGGGGGGGGGGTATTTATCATATGACGTCGCGTCTGAGAATGTCATAAAGGCATGTAATAAATTCGATATTTCACTAGTCGATTAAAAGTTTCATTTTTTTGGCTGTAAAATTTACGGTGTATTTGTGTAGGCATGTTTGAGTAATGAACCGCTTTGGAGATATGAAAGAATGGGCTTTGTCACATGGTTGTGTAACCGCAATGTTAATTTGTTTCAGAGTGATAGCCCAGGCCAGAGTGTATTGTAGGCCGTATTTTTACGGGGCCGACTGTACAACAATGTGTTTCCCACGTAACACAGACGAACATGGACACTACTCATGCAGTCCCACGGGCCAAAAGGTGTGCCATGAAAACTACTATGGTAACTTTTGTAAAGTAATGTGTATAGCCCAAGACAGTGACACGGGACATTATTATTGCGGCGCCAATGGGGAGAAAATATGTCTGAATGGTAAAATGTTATTTAATTTTGCACTTTGAAGATACATTCATCTTGCTTTCTTCACCTGTCTGTGTTTTTGTCTGTCTGTCCTTCTGTGTATGTCTGTCTGTCTGCCTTATTGCCTTTGTCTATGTCTGTATGTTTAATTGTCTGTCAGATTGGGCGGTTCTAACGTGTACCCACATTTTATATCTTGAGGTAAAAAACCCCACTAAAACTCAATAATTATTTTGCATCTGAAACACACAAATGACAAGGACACCCCCTATCCTAAGACCTGTGTGTTCCTAACAGTATGTAGGTAGTAGTACCAGAAAAATATTCCGCAACTATAGATCCATTTACTTGCCCAGACATGAATGATTCTGAACACACATTTTTTGTGATGTGCATCTCTGTGATAAAGCTTCAGACTGTGTTGTACTTTTTTACACCAAATCTGAAACCAGAGAGAAATGAATTTGGTGTAAACAATATTTATTAACTTCTTTTGAATCACAAGAATACAATTACACATTGTATGAAAAAATGTTACACAGGATTGGAAAACAAGCATACATGCTTATACTAATCATCTCCTGAAATGAATTTAATAAAGTCCTTTGCATCTTACTAGATTTTAATTGCATTCATTTTTGTCTTATTTGTCTAATTTTAGCTGATAACTTGCTCTCTCATTTTCTTCTATTACTTCTATTATAGTCAATGTCCTTTTAACGTTTAGTGTATTTATTTGTGAATATGTTTTAACTTCAGTTTGTATCATTAGGTGCCTAAACTTTTAATTACAATGAAACGCAGGTAAGGAAGGTGATTTTGATTCTGACAACATACTTGAATAATTGTATTTTGAGGAGGACGGCGACACTCTAAATGTATTATCCGACGTCATCAAACTTGCGTGTAAACGCACTGCATTTGGATCGTGCGTTGTTGGAAATTCTCACACGATGCGCGATTTTCAAAACGTTAACGTCATGTTAGAATTTGAAAATGGTTCTGACTTTGTACATGTAGCAGAAATTGTCAAGATTTTTTCACACTGTAACAAAGAAACCTAATTTTAAAATGTTTTTGTTTGTTTTAGAGGATTAACGTCCCCGTCAACACTATTTGGGTAGTTTTGGATGGACATTGCTTCCATTTTTATGGGACTTTCACCAGACATTGAGATGAAATGACATCTCAATCCCTGCCGCCCAATGATGCCAATAGGGTTTTATGCATGGACGGTCCGACTCGCATCAGTTTGCCTGGACAGGCTTAGTCCTTCTCAACGGTTTACAACTACTCATGTGCAGTCTGTTTCAACTCTACCCGGAAGCACCTTACAGCCCAATCTATTTTTCCTAGCCCCTAAAAGCGGGGACCTAATGTCAAAATGTAACCAAGTTATGCGTTCATATCATAAATAAATGCGCCGGCACATGACAAAAACTGCAACACGTGCGACTAGCAAAGACTAACATCTGCCATCACATCTACTCATTATGGCATGAGTTGTCGATAGCCCGAAAGATATATGAGCCCCGCCAAGTGAATTTGAGTCATCGAGCATTCCGTCATGACAAATTATAACTGCGCATGCCCAGCCATTCAGAGAGGCCATGTGCATGTGCAGTCTGTTTCAACTCTACCCGGAAGCACCTTACAGCCCAATCTATTTTTCCTAGCCCCTAAAAGCGGGGACCTAATGTCAAGATGTAACCAAGTTATGCGTGCATATCATAAATAAATGCGCCGGCACATGACAAAAACTGCAACACGTGCGACTAGCAAAGACTCACATCTGCCAGCACATCTACTCATTATGGCATGAGTTGTCGATAGCCCGAAAGATATATGAGCCCCGCCAAGCGAATTTGGGTCATCGAGCATTCCGTCATGACAAATTATAACTGCGCATGCCCAGCCATTCAGAGGGGCCAGGGATATGGCTTTCTGTCTGAAGGTTCCTCTTGATTCACTGCTTGTATGAGCGAGAAGCGAAGGTTCTGGCGCGACTGCGCGGATGCGCAGGCTCGCCTGAACCTTCGCTGCTCGCATAGGCGATAAGTACCAAAATCGCTTGACGGGGCCCATATATAAAAATAGAAGTGAAGGCAATGATCAGGAATCGATACAATTAACCCACAGCTTCCATCAGAGACACCAAGGGAAAGAAGCACAAGCATTACTAGACCCTAATATAAACATCAATAGCGGAAAGCCAAATGGACAGTTACTTTCCTACAAAATGGCCAACTGGCTATCCAAAACAAAATTATATAAGCGATACACACTCAAAGACAAACCATAACAAAAATAAACCGCGACAGAAGAACCGCCCTGGAACGGTCAGCAAAACGAACTCCACTGGGGGCTTAAATAAAGCCATAAGGCCGGTCCAACGTCGGCTCGAGTTGGCCAGAAGTTGGTCCACTCTGTTGTTCTTGCTCGGATATGCGACCATCGAAGGCTCTGAACAGACTGCGGTTATGTGTTGCCTAATCTTATTATACGCTGGTCGCACCGAAGCCTTATTGTAAGTTTTGTCATGCTCTTGCTAAAATAACATTGATATGGAATGTGCAATAAAATTTATTATAATAGACTCCTTGAATATATTTACGAAGTGGCTATTGCCAGTTAACTGGTAATAGCGGTTTTACGATAAAATCGCTATTGCCAGTTAACTGGTAATAGCGGTTTTACGATAAAATTGCTATTGCCAGTTAACTGGTAATAGCGATTTTATCGTAAAACCGCTATTGCCAGTTGACTGGTAATAGCCATTTTAACGTAAAACCGCTATTACCAGTTAAAAGATTAATATAAAATATCTTATGACAATTTTCCAGACAAACACTAGCTACATATTCAAATGTGTTCGATGCACTAGCGGCTAACCATGACAATACACTTATTTTCGCCAGAAACTAAGAATGCCCTTCTATAATCAACTGAAGGGAGGTACTGGCCGTAGTAAGATATCACAGCAGGTATCGAACCATCAACCTCCTGATCACCAGTTAGACGTGCTTCCGACTGAGCTAAGGTGGTCGTCGTTGCCTAGCTATCCCTTGCACTGACAATGAAGGCCGATCAGAATGCACTGTAGCACAGGCCGGTCAGTCTTCGCTGGGCGCACGTGCAAACTTACTGGAAGTAATGATAAGCCACGGTTGCAAAACCTTTTCATGTTATTATTACATTAGTACTTAGTATCAAACATTGTTCCCCTTTAATTTGGGTACTGTACATCAGATGTTTTGTCAAATGAACTGGCGCATGACAAAACCTGCAATTACACCGGTGCGAAAAGCAGGTTACTCAAATTAACCTGCGCAGCCATCAATGACAAGAACTTTTGCGAGTGTCTCTTTCCGCAGACTCTGATCAGACAGCGCGGACGCGCAGGCTGGTGTATGTCTTCTCTTGTCGCCCAAGCATTCTTGTAGGTTTTGTCATGTGCTGGTTCAAATATAAAGACTCTTTAGATTATTAGCTAGTTGAATGTATATGTTGTCTCTTGGTTATCCCTTGCGCATACATCTTAGACTGATTAAACTGGTGGATGCGCATATTAATCTGAGTCGTCGCTGGGTTTTGCTTGGTGTTTGATGAGATTTTACGTCCTCGTCAAGACTAATTAGGTCATATTTGAGACGTTGGACTTTTACCCGACATTGAAATGAAATGTCATCTCAAGCCCTACCGTCCATAGAAAACGCTAGAATTTAAGGACGGGTCCGACTAGCATCACTTTTTAGGGATACAGTCCTAAACTGGCGGAAATGAGTTAGACTTAATTGGGATAATTTCACTTTACATATTCAAAGTTTCCCTAGCTTCGTTGTAATAAAACTGACAGAACCAACTGTCTTTCTCTTCTTGTTGTTTTCTTTTCAGACTTCTTACTCGTACATGTACGTGCAGCACCCTCAAATATGTCTATGTGTCCTCATTAACTTACACATTTAAAAACAATTCAGTCTTTAATTTGCTACGAGTAAGAAGTCTTACTTTTGTCCGAGAACTGGAATTCACTTACATGAAACATGTCTTTGTAATCTAGCTGGCTGGGATTACATGAAATACATGTTGAACAACATAGATTGTGGATACTCGATAGAACTGCCTTGTCGAGGCGATTCTATCGAGTCCCAGCAATCAATGTTTTGAACAGATGTATGAAGAATATCTTTTAGCTTCTTAAATTTCCATTTCTGATCAAAATTTGGCAATGTACTTGTATAGGCGTGTTTTTGTAATGTATGTTTGGAATAACAATTCATTATGAAAACGCGCCTATAAACATTTACTGTCTAAATTTACTGATATACTTCATATTTCTGCCCTAGACTCACTAGAACCCCTTCAAAGAACTGGTTTTATCAATAACCCGTATTCTTGGACTGTTACCGGACTTTGAGATGAATTGACATCTCAAGCCCTATCGTCCAATGAAACCAATAGGGTTTGTATGCATGGGCGGTCCGACTCGCATCACGCTTTAAACTTCTAAGTGGTTTACCTGTACTCATATGCCATGCGGCTGGTTTCAGTTCTGCATAGAAGCATTATGCAACCCATTCTATTTCTCTTGAAGCCCCGATGAGCTGGGGCGATTATGGATTACATATGCAAAATATGGAAATGCTTGGTCAAAGCAGAAAAACAAAAACATGCATTTAAGCCATTACATTCATAACTGTAAATGGAATAATTCTGCACGTCAACTGGCAATAGCGATTTTACGTTAAAATTGCTATTACCAGTTAACTGGCAATAGCGATTTTATCGTAAAACCGCTATTACCAGTTAACTGTCAACAGCAATTATATGGTAAAACCGCTATTACCAGTTAACTGGCAATAGCGATTTTATCGTAAAACCGCTATTGCCAGTTAACTGGCAATAGACCTTTCCATATATTTAACCATGGTCGTATTTCCTTTACGCATCAGGTAAAGATAACTAAACAAACACTCAGTATCTCTTTTCTACCAAATGGAATCTTCCTCCTTATATATATAGCAGGAGTCCATTTCATATTTTAGGGGTATCAGGTTGTGTTTTCTTAAAAATCTATTTGGAAACTGGCGGGACATTTTGCAATAAGTGTAGGCCCTGATCAGACGCCGCGGTATGCGGCGTCTGATCTGGGCCTGCACTGTTTGCCAATAACCAGTTTTGGGGTTTCTGGTACAAAATGGGTTAAAACCCATATGCTCCTAGCGTGCTCAAAATAGGACATTCGCAAACAGCATAGAAACAGATCAGACGCCGCACAACTAGGCGTCAGAACCGAGCTCATATTTTTTTTATTTTTTATTTTTATTTTTGTAAATCTAAAAACAAGTTAAACGAATCTGACACACCTTAAATTGAAATGGACCCCTCTTATGGAAGATTCTGTGTCATGTATGGGTTGATATAAAACATATATATCAGAGGCTTATGTCATCCCTGTATGCTTCATGGTTTATGGTAATGAAAACTCGTGAAGGGAGAAAATGTGCCTCCCTTTTCAGGAGGGGTCTTGAAAAAGAATCTGCTCCTCATGAGCTAATTCGTTGCTCGGAGACGTATGTCATTTTTGTTCCTTAATGGTCTTGTAAGCACGTGCATAGAGAAATATGTACCCTTTTTCAGAAGGAGCCTACCCTTAAAAGAAAGAATTTGCTCCTTTAAGAGTAGACAACGTTTTCAGAGTGATTTAGTTTGTAAGAAAGCAAACGGTGAATGCCGAATTTATCTCTTTGTAATAATGAAAGGAAGATCTTTCAGGTGTGCTGATTCCCCTTAAAATATATTGACTTACCATATGGAACGTACATATAGGAGCTTATGTCATCTTTTTACATGTACCTAATTAGGTGTATCTATTGATACACCTTGAGGACTTGAAACGCCATTTGCCATTTTTCCTGTAAGCTTCCCTGTACATCGTCTTGATACGGGGCTCAATCCCTCCTGGTTTCGGCAATATGTTTTTGGTGGAGATCGATCAAGAAGTACTTTCTACCATCACTCTTTCCCTCCCCCCAGGTCACTCGGAGTTTTCTGATACTGTCACTGTGTTACTGGCGAAAACTGTAAACGGTATTGGTAACTTAATAGGGGCCTGCTCGATATGACCGTGACAGTGCTGACTGGCCGATAAACGTTAACACTTTTCAAATCCTGTATAAGAGCCCCATATTGGATAGAGTTCATAAGTCTGAACCCGATTTGTATATGACTGAATACAGTGAATTTCCGCAATTAGGACCAACTGAAATTGAGACTGATTCTTTTAAAAAAACATTTAATATAAGATGTTGCAATCTATCTTTGTTTGTGTTTTTCCCACACCCACTCTCCTGTAGAAAGAGACAACATTTGAGACCACTTTTGAACAGCCCCAAAGTGGTCTTAAAACTGTATACACAAAATGGCATTTGTATCTCGCCTTACGCACGAAATGGAATTAGTTAACAGTTGAACCCTATTCACAAACTCGTCTGACACAAGAGTTACTGACCTTGTAGACGTATAAATTCTCCTAAAGTTGACTAGAGACACCTAAATAAGGTAGTCATCAGTTTTCAAAGGGTACCAGTAACTACTTTTGGAAGCAGAAAGGGTATTTCTTCGAAACGTTAGCATTCTAGTGTTGCCAGTAGCAACATTTTAGGAGTAAATTTTTATCAATAGACCCAAATTACTAAGCAGAAAGTCTTCCATACTAAAGTCCACGTGACTGTCACTGACCAAGTAATTTATTTATAGAAGATAGCAGTTGTAATTGCATCGCAGTGAGGTCAGCACGTTGCGTAATAGGTTTATCTACAGAGTCTGGGCTCGGGTAATGGGTTAGGCTTGGCAAACAGTGTAGACCCAGATCAGACGCCACAGAACGCGGCGTCGGATCTGAGTCTACACAGTTTGCTTGCAGTACAGAAATTTAAGGGTCAGACGCCGCAAAATGCAGAGTCTGATTAGTATCTATTTTTTTTTTGCTTTAAAACTGGAATTTAGTTCGAGCCTGGCTCGTGTTACATGTGAGACGCCAAGAAGGTCTGACACTGAATGTCAGGTAGTTTTTCTCCGAGTCCCACATCTGATTAACGATCGGCTCGATGTGTGTGGAAAAATCTTGAAAGACCGTAAAGCAAAAAAAAAAAATAAATAAAAAAAATAGAGAGTTGTTTCTTTTTTTTATGAGTACTCTCAGTGCTTTGATTTTCAGGCTGGACGGGTACAGATTGCACAGAAGATGTTGACGAATGTGCAATCGACAGCAATTCCTGTAGCCAAAATGGTAACTGCACCAACCTTGCTGGAACATACTCCTGTGACTGTGACACAGCTTATACAGGTACTGGCTAGGATAAAATGTCTGCATAAGGCACGTCGTCATAGCAACAGATTAGCTTGGTATTTTGTGATAACCGAAGGATAGTTTTTGTCAATTCTCCATATAAACCTATGTTGCGGGTATTCATTAGAACCGCCTCGGCGAGGCGGTTCTAATGAATACCCACAGCATAGGTTTATATAGAGAAATAAGGAAAACTATCCTTCAATTATCACAAAATACACACTTTATCTATTGCTATGGTCGTATGAAAACATGCTTTTGGCCATTTATGAACAGCAATGGTGCAGCTGTGCCTGCACATAGTTATCAGCAGCTTCGCGTTTACTATTTGGATAATACAGAACATCTAGCTTCCATTTAAAAGAAAATCCAAGACCATTTGGGCCCCGTCAAGCGATTTTGGTACTTATCGCCTATGCGAGCAGCGAAGGTTCAGGCGAGCCTGCGCATCCGCGCAGTCTCGCCAGAACCTTCGCTGTTCGCTCATACAAGCAGTGAATCAAGAGGAACCTTCAGACAGAAAGCCATATCCCTGGCCCCTCTGACTGGCTGGGCATGCGCAGTTAAAATTTGTCATGACGGAATGCTCGAAGACACAAATTCGCTTGGCGGGGCTCATTTCTAGTATGTATAGTTGAACAGGTTTGTTTATGTCTTACCTGGGGCCATTTGTTTACAATTAACGATGCCGTTAGTTAACAAATCTTTAAAGAATTGAACGTTTGATATAGCAATGATATTATCATTTTTGCTGAAAAAATTCGAGTAGTTTTACTCTACTTTTTCAGCAAAAACAAAAACAAAAAAAAAAAAAAACAGAATTATAGATAGGCATTTTGCTACTTTGCATGCACAACTCTTCATACTTATCAGAATCAGAACCAGAATTGTTACTGGTGACACGTCACATGACATTCACACACCAGGACCTGTGATACGGGAAGTTAGTCGCTAGCTCTAACCAAAGAGGTAAATTTCGCTACACAATCCTCAGCAACTTCAGCTGTCGAAATAATCGAATCGGGTAGGGCATTCCAATCTCTAATGGTTCGGGGGATGAAGCTCATCAGGTCCTAAAGCTTTAGACGGGTTCAAGCCTTTAAGTAACTTGATCACTCCCGCCGAGAACACAACAATATTTCCTTATTTATTTTCCTTATTTATTTTCCTTATTTACTCGTATACCAATAAATTGGAAAGTTCGTACGCTATTTTGTAATGGCCTGTCATGTGCATGTGATTTTGGCGTTATCATCGGTTTAATTTTTGTGACTTCTTTCGGCTTTTGAACTCAGCCGTTTTTGGTGCTTAAGTATTATAGTCAAAGCATGTTTAATGGAAAGTATATAGTTGGGGGCATATTGTTCATTACGATAACACACCCGTGCGACATAGTGTATTTTTCACATCTCCAAAATGGCTACTTTTCTGATGAAAATCTGTCATATTTTTGTTATTTTTACTTCAAACATAGGTTGTGGGTGCTCGTTAGAACCGCTTCATTGAGGCGGTTCTAACGAGTACCCACAACCTATGTCTTGGAGCAGAAATAAGAAAAATAGTGGGCACCCCGTAAACCCCAGTTTTCTCCATAAAATGTGGGGTTGATGGGGTGTTCATTTCACGGACGTGTTCACGTGATGTTACAAGCACATTTTCTAGTTTTATTTCTCATTATTTCTACAGGAACAAACTGCTCTGAGGTTAAGCTGTTTTGTGACGAGAACCCCTGCAGCAACCATAGCACGTGTAACAACACATTTGGCGGGTACTTCTGTGCATGTGAGGATTTCTGGCGTGGTCGACACTGTGATGAACCGCCATATTGTGACAATGATCCATGCAGCAGTAATGGCGAATGCAATAACACTGACGAGGGGTATGTTTGTGAGTGTGACCAGGGATGGCAGGGACAGAACTGCACAGTAGAGATTACGCCATGCACGAGTAGCCCTTGCCAGAATGGTGGCGTTTGTTCTGTGGTTGCCGATACATACAATTGCACGTGCATAGGTGAATGGGAGGGCCAAAACTGCGATACAGAAATTCAAGAAACTTTTACAGGTATAAATATTATCGAGCTGGTCTCAATTGTTTATGTTATTAGAACAAAAGGAGAACGTACTCTATTACGTACTATAGAATCAGGAGAATTTAAGCTCAAGTATTTCAAGAGAGGTGATAGTTCAAAAGTGTTTGGGAGATTAATTCTAATCTTTTTTGGACCTTCGATATTTCTAATAGGAATAGACAGGCCCTAAGAATTCGAATTACACCAAAGCCTCATTTAACAAGGTTGGTTATACCATGTTTATGGATATAACACGGTTTTAATATGGATCCCAAAAATGTATAGATTATATAGAAAAATGACCACAAGTGCATTTTAACACTTAGTACTAAGTGATATAAAAAATGTTTTGATCCCGACAGATTCAGTTTTTTACCTTTAATATTTATTATACTTGAACATCATATGATATCATTGTGATTAAGCCCGTGTAATAAATACCATGCACATCCCAGTTTATATAGAACAAAGTTGGGTTTACATTTCTTTAGTCTTGCTCACATTATTGCAAAGTATTGTTACAGACGAGTATTTGTTAGAACCGCTTACGAGCACCCAGAATCTATGTTTTGAGCAGAATTAAGAAAAGCAACATAATTTGCTATTTTTATGACTTTAAAAGAACATTATAATACATGGACGAATCACTCAAATGCCAATGGAAGCTTAAGGTTTTACCGATTCGCTTAAAAACTGTGGATCAGTGCTTATTTTTTCTCTCTTTGCAGACAACAGGACCGTATATCTTGTTGGTTCCCTAACATCAGACTTAACAGATGACTTACAAAATGGTATTGATGATTTAATGACAGACATGGGATTCCCAGACTGTACTATTGATATAGAATCCACATATGAGTAAGTACTAAAAAATAGGGTTTCAGCTGCGTGAAATCGATTTAAGCCCCCCTCCCCCCTCCCTCCATCGCACCCCAGTGTAATTCGTTTCACTGACCGTTCCAAGGCTGTTCTTCCGTCGCGGTTTAGGCGAGTAACGAGGCAGCAGGTGACGAAACACTGGAAGCTGTAGTTGCGCACTGCACACAGGCGACTTGTTTCTATATGGTCGCTTTCCTTAAGAATTAAGTAGTATGGAGAATATGGCAATCGAACTGAGTGACTAAACAGACCTTTTCAGGATCGAACTGCTCACCTCTTTAGCATGGGGAAGGGGCTAGAAAAGCTGCCCCAAAACAATTACCTGCTTCACAGCCCCTGGCTGGTTAACCGGGATCAGTGGGGATCCCGTTTAACGGTCGAACAAAAAAGAAGATAAAGGTGATACCCTTCACAATTGGGGCATGGAACGTGTGCACCCTGATGGACAGTGCTGGTTCAACAAACCAGAACGGAGAACAGCACTAGTTGGTAGAGATTGCTCTGATTGAGACTCGCCTTGCTGAGAAAAGGCTACTATAAGAAGTATGTGCTGGCTAAATTTTCCTCAGGAGTGGACGCAAGAATGAAGAGCGGTGTGAAGCAGGAGTAGGTTTTGCCATCAAATCAAACCTTGTCAGCAAGCACTCAGGACTGCCAAAAGGCATAAATGAATGCCTGATGACACCGAGACTTCCCTTATCTGGTACGAAACATGCAACTATTTTACGTTCTTATGCATCCATAATGAACAACCCAGATGAGGCCAAAGACAGGTTCTATGATAATCTGGATTCTGTGGTTTTTGCTACACCCCGGACAGACAAATTCATCCTCCTCGGACACTTCAATGCTAGAGTGATCGCAAATTACCATACCTGGGAAGGAGTGATTGGGACTGAAGTAGTAGGAAAGTGCAATAGCAATGTCCTCCGCTTTTTGAGGAAGTGTACAGAGCATCATCCGCTGATCACCAACAGTCTTCCGTCTGCCAACTCGCAACAAGTCGTCAGACATGGATGCATCCTCGCCCAAAACACTTTATTCGCATTTCCAAAGAAAATGCAGGTAGGTTGTCAGAGTGACGAATACTTTGTGTGGTGCAGACTGCTGGACAGATCATAGGCTTGTTGTCAGTAAACTCAACCTGCGCATTCAGCCCGCATGGCGACTACAAGGCAAGAAAGAGCCCAAGAGACTGGATGTCTCTGAACTGAAACGAGACAGCAAGTGACAAGCCTTCGTCCATGACATCTGCAGCAGATTAGCAGATTAGATGTAATGGAACTCCGCTCAGACTAGCCAGAAAAGAACTGGACAGTCTTCAGAGACATTGCAGCAATGGTTTCCCTAGGACCAGTATCTTGTAAACTCCAAGACTGGTTTGACGAAAATGACGAAGAAAACCAGGGATTTCTTGAAGAGAAACACAAATACAAAACACGGCATACCTCAATCAATTCAAGCTCAGTATCAAATAAGGCCGCTTATTCAGATATGCGCAAGAGAGTTTGGACTAGACTCAGAGATATGCAATACTCCTTGCTGAGCGGTAAGGCTAATGAAATCCTGTCTTTAGCTGATAGAAAGGCACTAAAGTCAGTGTATAGTCCCAAGAGCTCAGAAACCACCCCTCTTCTCAGTGCAGATGGAACTAGTTTTCTGACAGACAAATAGGCTATCTTGAAAAGATGGGCTGAGCAGTTTGATAGTGTTCTTAATCGGCCATCATCTAGCAATAATGACGCTATCAACAAACTACCTCAGGTGGAATGAAATTTGCAGCTTGATGAGTTCCCAACCGTTTCTGAAACTATACACGCAATAAAACTTCCATTTGCAAAAAAATGACAGCGGTATTTCACATTATTTGGAGGAAAGCAGTCATCCCTCAAGAATTCAAGGATGCGACAATCATCCACCTTTTCAAACGGAAAGAGAAATCCTCAGGTCTACGACAATCACCGTGACATCTCTTTATTGTCAATTGCTGGATAGTCTTTGCTATAGTTTTACTTAACCGACTTAACTAACAACTTGAACAGTCAAGGCTTCTGCCAGAAAGCCAGTGTGGACTCATAAAGGACAGAGGAACAATCATTGAAATGATATTTACAGCAAGGCAGCTTCAAGAGAATTGCCAGTAACAGAACATGGACCACTACATGACCTTTATTGACCTTACCTAAGCATATGACTCAGTCAGCCGTGAGGGTCTTTAGAATATTATGATAAGGTTTGGTTGCCCAACTAAGTTCATAGCAATGGTAAGGCAATTTCACGGTGGTATGCTTGCACGGGTACAAAATGATCATTGGTTTTCTGATCCATTCCCTGTGACAAATGGAGTCAAGCAAGGATGTGCACAAGGTCCAACACATATGAGCATGTTGTTCTCTGCAATGCACACAGATGCTTTTGAGAATGGTAACAATGTTAACCTATTAGGTATCGCTTAGATGGGAACTTTTCAAATTTAGACGGTTGCACGCCAAATCCAAGGTGCAGACAGAGGTGCTCGATGAGTTTCTCATTGCGGATGACACGACAAAAGGCTGTACAACAGAAGAGAAGATGCAAAAAGGTGTAGTCCACGTATCTGACTCCTGTGACAGCTATGTTCTCACAATCAGCATCAAAAATACTGAAGTGGTCTATTAACTGGCACCTAGTAAGCCCTACTAAGAGACCACCATCACAGTGAAAGTGGTAGATAAATCCACCTGCCTTGGGAGCACACTGTCAAGAGCCGTGCATATGGATGACGAAGTCTGTTAGAATTACCAAAGCCATTGCAGCGTTCGGCCGACTACGGCGTAGCGTTTGGGATCGCAGTGACACAGTTTAAAGTTTACAAAGCTCTGGTGCTGTTAACACTATTATATGCATATGAAATATCACCAGTTTACCAACGGTCGCTGAAAGACTGAACCACTTCCACACAAATGGTCTTAGAAAACTCTTACAAGATTAAGTGGCAAAACAGGACTCCAGACACAGATTTCCTGAAAAGGGCAGGGATGCAGAGTGTATATACCCTTCTGAAACTGGCACATTTAAGATTGACAGGCCATATTACCAGGATACTTGATGAAAGGTTGTTAAACAAAATCCTCTATGGAGAATTAGAAACAGGCAAACGCTGCCATTGTGGTCAGGAGAAGCGTCACAAGAACGCCCCCACTCCCTTAAGGATTTCAACATACCAACAGAGTCGTGGGAACAAATTGCACTGGACCAAGCAAAGTGGCGTGGCCTCTTAAGAAAGGGAAGTAATGAATATGAAGCAAATAAGAATCAGCGCAGCCACACAGAAACGTGCACAGTGCAAAGCCAGAGCTTAGGAATCACCAACAGAGCTGTCTTCCTCTAACCTCTGTCGCTCAGTCGGCAAGATAGTTCAGAACAAGAACCGGCCTCATCAGCCATCTTAAAACTCACAAACATTAACATTTCTTCCATGCGATTAAGATTGGTCATTGTCAGTAATGGCAGACGAACGCACATTTGAAATCATCCACAAACCTGTTCTATTGCAAGTTCAGTCGCTTTCATGTGTATTCATAGACACTGCGTATACAAATAGAAAATAGTTCTGAAATCAGGGGTTATACAAAAGCTCGCTATAAGTTTGATTGAGTACCAAATCCGTACATGATGAGACATGTATTTTATTGGGGATATACACAGATGCCATTTTCCACAGGTGGTTTACATAATTTAGTCACAGTCAGGAATTAGTCAAAGATTCAGGAAGACCTAGGTCTGCAGATACCAAATATAACATTAATAAGACAATGACTGTTATTGAAAACGATGCCCGTTTCACTGCCAGCCAGCTAGCACACATGACAAACTTGAGTTAGCATCTATCTACTTCAATCTGAGAAAAAAATCTTAAGGATACGAAGATAAGTTTTCACTGTTCACCGATGAGCAGAAATATACGCAGGTTCAAGTGTCATGGCAACTGCTGAGAAAGAAACCAGAGTGTCAGAAATATGTGTTAAATTGTCTCATAACTGGCGATACGAATTGTTTCTATTTTTATGTGTCCAGGCGAAACAGGATATAGTATCTTGTGTCTCTGATGGGAGCTGTGGGTTAATTGTATCGATTCCTGATCATTGACCTCACTTCTATTCTGAAACATGCCATAAGACCAAATGTTCTGTTTCTTCACTTCCTTCCATTTTCCTCTTCGCTATCATTATCTTTAGTTTCCTCTATTATCTCATATATCACATGGCTCCCTTTTTTCAAGGAGACAACACAAAAGTTAAAGCCCAAAACAATCAAAAGATATAGGTCCAGAAGTGCATTGGGGTTTCCAGCTCACCAGTTTCTTATGGGTGTAATCAAAAACAGAGTATGAAAATTAAAGGAATTAAAGGAATTAAAGGAATTTTTAGAGTGTAACTAGACAAAAGTATCAAATTTATATTTACATATATTCTGTATATCTCAGAGAAAATGTGTCATCCCTCGTATATGACAAATAAATCTGCCGAGACTTGAATATCCTATTGACCTATAAATTCGCCTTTTTGTGGCGCCGATAAGCACCTGTCTGTCTATCTCTATAGCCATCAGTCTTTTGCTAAACAACATGCTTAATTTATACGTGATCAGTTTCAAAATGCGTTTTTACAATTAAATGTTATCGTTTATGATATTCAAAATATAAACTATCAAGAGGGAAAATGAGATAATCATGATTATGGTTTCCAAACATAGATTTGGAGCGCTGCATTGCGTTAACTGGGATCAGGATAACTAACATATTACAGTTTATGTCTAGGGGGAAAACGACTCAAAAAGTTATTATGTTTGCACCACCATGCCTCTAATTGTAACTAAATGGTATTGGTATGAGGGGCGGGAAGGGGTCGGTGTGCCTATCACCTACAAACTATTTTCGACTCCCTCCTAGTCCTGTTCATAAAGGAAATAATTTAGTAAAAGCCCTACTGGAAGAGTAGACTCAATTTATAGAAAAGCAAACACGATTTTCCGAAAGTAGTTACCCTTGTGAAGGATGGCAAAATGTGACGGGCGATCCACTCTGCCTAAATTCAAGCCTGTGATTCGGGACGTAGATTGTGTTAAATGCAGTTTTTTTCTTCATTTAAGCACATAACCCTTAAGGAGCCAATAAAAAGTGCATCTAAAATGTCGCTTGTTTATGTCGTCTGCTCCTATCTGGGAACACACTTTTTTAATATTGACCATTACGGTAACCGTTAGACATCGAAGCAGTCATACATCTTAAGAGTACAGATAGGCATTAGCCCAGAAAACATGCACACTCCATATTTGCCAGTTCTGTGGTGTATTCCTTGCTTTCAAAGGATAACCCTTTAATAGAACATATTAGAAGAACGTTCGTCTGATATAATACTGTCGTTAATGGTTCTAGACTCGTAGGACAACTTAAAGGGTATTTAGCAAGCACTTAAATTGTTAGTGCCTGTCCTAACTGCCAGTAATAACCCAGCAGGCACACGTTGCTAAGGCAACGTCACATCTACGTCGGTGTAACGTAATGACGTTGCACCTACGTAGATGTCACGTTGCATAAACGTCATAACGCACCGACCTTGATATGACGTCACAATTACGTCATATGCCTGCTGGGAAGTGTCTACAATCTATATAAAATAGAAGTGGAGGCAATGATCAGGAATCGATATCCCTGCAAGACCACTCTTCTCTAAAGCAGAGTTTGTCCACAGGTATAATTATAGAAGTTGGCATGGACGACCAGCGGAGACTTTGATCAGCCTGTACATTTAAACATTCTGATCGGAGATGTTACAGATTGCAGGCATTTCACTCACATGTCAATTTGCACTTTTTCCGTTTCTTTGTGCGTTTTTGTTTTTGTCCTGGATATGCATAACCTTCCCACAAGGAACTCTTCCGTCCTTGAATTGTGACACGTACAATATATAAAACGGTGGTGGCCGAGGCTTTATCAGAAATCATAAACAGAATGGCAATGCAGATCCACATTTGGAATCGGTCAGCAGGGTTGAAAGAATTTAGCCGAATCCACACGGTCGAAGTTCGTCGAATTTAACCCGATGTGTTGCATTTCACCGCTATCCGTTTGAAAACAGGTTGCCACTCCACACGCACGTTGCATCAGTACGACCTGTAAAATTATTATCCTTTTGAAGCAAGGAAAACACCACATGTCTGTAAAGTATTGGGTGTACAAGTTTTTTCCTGGGCCAAAAAAGATAATTTCGGCCAATACAGACTCTTGAGTGGCACTCGAATATTAGCAGAATTCCAGAATCGCATAGCTAGAAAATATTATATGCACTATAATGAAGGTCTGGGAGACTTTTATGGCTGCCGAACAGCTTTGCCGATTTTGACACACACACACACACACGCACACAACTAAACGTCTCGAAGTAGAACGCATGGATTCAGTCTGACACGGGATTGCTAATTTTATTTTATCATTTGACGTCGCGTCTGAGAATGTAATAACGCGATGTAATAAATTCGATAACCCATCGGTGGATTAAATATGCAAATTAGTTCGATACGTCCTATAACGTTACACGTACGACATCCTTAACGACGTTGTGCTTACTAATGGCGGAGTAATGGCGCTTTTATAACAAAATCGTGAATAAAATGCGTTTTAAATATCATATGATAAACAGAATCTTGCAATCGTGCTCATGTATTATTGAACTTATTAAACTGGTTGAGAAAAAGGGATGAAATGCTCGGCAAGTTTCGCATTTTATCCCTTTTCGTCAACTCGTTTAATAAATTCAATAATACATTTCCACTCATGTAAGAGCCTCTATTTAACACGATTTGGAACTGAATGTAAAAGAACATTATTTGCAGTGAGAATGCAGACGAAACGACAGTAACCATAACAGTATCGTCACATGACCCTGGAATACAGGGGGCCCTACAGAAAGTGCCAACATCCGTCCTAGAGGAGTACCTCCCATTACCACTGGCCAGCACTGGTTCCGCTGCTGAACCTATTTCGGGGAAGAAAACCACGGTAATGTTGATTAACTCTGAACCATTTAGACGCCAATCACGACAATTGCTAACAATGTGAACCCAGAACAGACTGCTCCTATAGGAGCAGTCTGAGGAGCAGTCTGATCTAGGTTCACACTGTATGCCTATATGCAAAAATATTTTTAAAAAGTTTGCAAGACGATTCAGCAGACGACATAGTCTGACAACATTTTCAGATGTAGATTTTCTCGGCTATTTAAGGGTTAAGGCATAATTCACAACCGGAGTAAACGTCATTTTCAAATATCTTTCTTCTTTTTCTAAGAAAACGGAGCTTGAAATTTCAGTTGAATCGTCTGCTAGAGGAAAAAATAACAAACAAGAGGCCCATGGGCCACTACGCTCACCAGAGACCATGTGGTTTATACCATATTCAGGCAAGGTGCCCATATTGGTCATGTGACAACAATATAACGAATAATGTTTAATTGCCTCACCCCCATAGAGGCTTTTTATGTAATTTGGTTTCAATCAGCACAGCTCTTTTACTGGAGAAGAAGATAAAAATACTGAATCTGAGCCATCCAAGACAAAGGTCAGTAATGACCTTGACCTTTGGAATTGATAAGATTCAGCTAACTGCAAATATCGTTTTTGATGTCACAGCCTACCAGGCAATCAGAAATGTCCACTACTTTGCCATTTTTCCATACATATGTGTAAGTGACCAAATTTGACCTTGACATAAAACAGGTCAAGGTCAACCAAAGGTATTCATTTGAACAAACTTGGTAGGGCAAGAGTCTCTGATGCTACATAACAAGTTTCAAGATCATCAGCCATTCGGTTCTTGAGGAGAAGATTTTTAAAGGTTTTTACCATATATGGGCATGGTGGCCATGTTGGTAATGTGGCCCAGTCCTCACGAACAAACTTTCTTTTCCTCATTCCATAGAGGCTCCACATGTAATTTGGTTTTAGTTGGCCAATTAGTTTAAGTGAAGAAGAAGATAAAAATACTGAATCTGAGGCGTCCTGGACAGAGGTCGGTAAATGACCTTGACCTTTGGAGCTGATACACTTCCATTCAGCTGATTATAATTACCATATCTGATGGCACTAGCTAATATACATTCAGAAAAATCCAGTTTTGCCATTTTTCCATACAAATGTCTAAGTGACCAAATTCGACCTTGACGTAAAACAGGTCAAGGTCAACCAAATGTCATCATTTGAACAAACTTGGTAGGACCAGAGTCCCTGATGCTGCATACCAAGTCTCAAGATCATTGGCCATTCGATTCTTGAGGAGAAGATTTTTAAAGGTTTTTACCATATATGGGCATGGCGGTCATATTGGTCATGTGACCCAGTCCTCATGAACACACTTTCGTTCACTCATTCCATAGAGGCTCCACATGTAATTTGGTTTCAATTGGCCAAGTAGTTTAAGTGAAGAAGAAGATAAAATACTTTTGAAGGTTAGAAGAATTTATCATTATGGAATAACTCCATAATTCAGAATTCTATTCCGACACTATTCCTGTCTTTTGTACTTTTTCTGCCTGCGTATCAAAACTTAGACCTTGTCCATTATAGAAGTGAAGGCAATGCTCAGGAATCGATACAATTAACCCATTAATGAATCGATCCATATCATCAATCTTTGCCGTAATCAATACGAGTATTCTAATTTGCCAATATTGAGATGTTTTCACGTATCAAACAGTCAAATCATGCTTCTGTGCAAATACGAAACTGTCAAATTATTCTTCATTCAAATGAAACTGTCTAATTCAACTTATCTATTTATGGTCATTTTTCTATAGTCATTTTATGCCCAGCCACCAGAAAGTGAAGGAGTGTTATTTTAACCCTCCGAAATTTTGAGTGTCCGTCCGTCTGTCTGTCTGTCTGCCTGTCTGTCTGTCTGTCCGTCTCTATCCGTCTGTCCGTCAGCGGCTCACACCATTCTTGTTTGCACAACTCCTCCTACATTTTTGGTCAATCCTTTTGAAACTTTACAGGTGCTTTTAGGATGGTCTGAAGATACATGTGTATGCATATTGTTTCTTCAGAATCCTTGAGTTATTTTTATCACTTTTTTAGCATTTTTAACTTTAGACGTTTTTCGCGCCCTAATACAACAGAACCATAGGGTGTATGTACCTTGTGTGTGCAACTCCTCCTACAGTTTTAGTCCAATCCTTTTGAAACTTTATATGTGATTTGAAGATGATGTGAAGGTAAACATATTGTTTTTTTTTTTTCAGAATCCTGAATTTATTTTTATCACTTTTTTGCATTTTCAACTTGGACTTTTTTGAGCCCTAATACTATAGCAATGTATAGGGAGTATGTACCTTGTGTGCGCAACTCCTCCTACAGCTTTTGGCGAATCCTTTTGAAAGTCTACAAATGCCTTTAGCATGGTCTGAAGATATGCATATTGTTTTTCCAGAGTCCTGAAATTATTTTTATCACATGTTCACTTTTAACTTAGCCTTTTTTCGAGCCCTAATACTACAGAAATGTATACAAGTGCATGCCCAACTCTTCCTTCTGTTTTAGGCCAATCCTTTTGAAACTTTTCAGGCCTTTGTAGGATGGTTTGAAGATATGCATATTTTTATTGCCGGAAACATGAAATTCTGTTTTAACACCTTTTTGCATTATTAACATCGACTTTTTCCAAGCCCAAATACTACAGAAATGTATACTTGTTTTTGATATAAGTGCAGTGGCAGGGCATGGTGCATGGCTTGCAGTTTTATTATATAATAGCAATACATTTTTATGCCCCGGAATCAAGATTCGGGGGGCATATAGTTTTTGGTCTCTCCGTCTGTTTGTCCGTTTGTCCGTTTGTCTGTCTACAAAAACCTTAACATTGGGCATAACTTTTGAATGGAAATGGATACAGCTTTCATATTTCACATGTGTATACCTTATCACAAGAGCTTTCCAGTGGTACCATAATGTTTGATCTCATGACCTTGACCTTTGACCTACTTTTTCATTTTTTTAAACAGTTACATTGGCCATAACTTTCGATTGGTAAGTGGTATGGCTTTCATATTTCACATGTGCACTCCTTGCCACAACACACTTCTAGTGGCACGATAATGTTTGACCTCGTTACCTTGACGTTTGACCTACTTTTTAAAAACTTTAACATTGGCATTTAATTTCGATTGGTAAGAGGTAGGGCTTTTATATTTCACATTTGCATTTCTTGTCACAAAACCTTTCGAGTGGTACCATAATTTTTGACCTCGTGACCTTGACGTTTGACCTACTTTTTAAAAACATTAATATAGTCCATAACTGTTAATTGGTAAGTGATTGGGCTTTCATATTTCACATGTGCATTTCTTGTCACAAGACCTTTTTAGTGGTACCATAATTTTTGACCTCGTGACCTTGATGTTTGACCTACTTTTTAAAAACTTTAACATTGGCCATAACTTTCAATTGGTAAGTGATAGGGCTTTCGTATTTCACATGTGCATTCTGTATTACAAGAACTTTCCACCAATCCCATAATTTTTGACCTTGTGACCTTGACCTACTTTTTAAGACTTGAACATTGGCCATACCTTTCGATAGTGATACTGCTTTAATATTTAACATGCGCTTTCCGGGGTTATCATTGTTTCACAAACACATCTTGTTGGAATCTATCTTAAAACTGTGTTGTATCCAAAGCTGTATTATGTTATAACAATCAGTGTTGTTTGATAAAGAACTGGCATGAGTCTGTTTTGGGAAGTCTGTCGAGGTTCCCTCCCTTGACCTTGTGATCGTCTAAACAATTTCTTTGTTCTATTTGAGGTTTTATGTCGCCGTCAACACGGTATTGGTCATATTGGAGACGTTGCATCCAGTTTTGTTGGACTTAAACCCAACACTGAGAAGAGATGACATCTCAAGCCCTGTCGTCCAATGAAACGAATGGGATTTATGAGCATGGACGGTCCTACTCGCATCGCTTTGCCTGGGCAGGCTTAGATCCTTTAAGCGGTTTTCCAGTACTCGTGTGCGGTCGATTTCAGCTCTGCATGGAAGCATCATGCAGCCCATCTACTTCTTCAAGCCCCGATGGGCGGGGGCCTTAAAAGCATTTCTTATATGTACCACAAATTTGGGAGAAAGAGGTAGAAATTTAATGTGAGGTTTATGTGTACACTATTTTTAGCTCGCCTGTACGAAGTACATGGAGAGCTATTGTTGTTACCTCATTTGTGCGCGTATGCGTGTGCGTTCTCGTCACACTGCGTTAAAGTTTTTCAAATGCTTTTATCTCAGCAGACACTCATCACAGAGCACTCAGATTTGGAACTTAAGTACCTGGGAGGGTCTTCTGATGTTCAAAGACAACAGACCCTGGATTCATGCCCCGGGGTGGGGCTAGGTTTTAAAATCTAGAACACCTCTGTAAAACTGTGTTAAAGTTTTTGAATTGCTTATATCTCAACAGACACTCATCACAAAGGATTCATATTTTACAAGTTGGATACCCGGGCGTGTCTTCTGAGATTCCAAGACAACACACCCCTGGGTTCATGCCTTGGAGGAGGGATGGGGTGGGGCTAGGAGTCAAAATCTAGGACACCTTTGTAATTTGTTATATATGTTTCCAATATGCAAACAAGTTATAACCCAATTGGTAATATATCAGCCAACCATGTGACATTGGTTCAAGTTTAAAAGGGTGAAGGTCATGGTGACCTACATTTCACGGTCCAGTGATTTTGTATTATATCTTGAAGACTATTTGTTGGAGAAATGTCATACCTGGGATATTAGTACCATGTGACCCCATGATTGACCTCAAAATATATCTAGGTCACTGTGACCTATATTTCATGGTTCAGTAATTTTGCCTTATATCTTGAAGACTATTTGTTGGAGAAATGTCATACCTTGCATATTAGTGCCATGTGACCCCATGATTGACCTCAAAATATATCTAGGTCACTGTGACCTATATTTCATGAATCAGTGGCTTTGCCTATTATCTTGAATACTTTTCGAAGCAGAAATGTCATACCTAGATTATTAGATCCATGTGACCCGATAATTGACCACCAAATATATCTAAGTCACTGCGACCTATATTTCATGGTTCAGTGATTTTGCCTATTATCCTGAATACTATTTGATAAAGAAATGTCATACCTTGATTATTAGTTCCATGTGACCTGCTGATTGACCTCAAAATATATCTAGGTCAGTGTGACCTATATTTCATGGCTCAGTGATTTTGCCTATTATCTTGAATAATATTTTGATAACAAAATGTTATACCTGGTATATTACTTCAATGCAACCAGATGATTGACCTCAAAATATATCTAGGTCAGTGTGACCTTTTTACATGGTTCAATGACTTTGACTTATATCTTGAATACTATTGGATGGAGAAACTTCATATCTGAATATTCTATTCCACGTTACCAGATGATTGACATAGAAATATAACTAGGTCAGTGTGACCTATTTTCAATGTTCAAAGATAAGCCTTATAATTCATACACAATTTGATTCTGAAATGTAATATCTGGTATATATGTTCCATGTGACCTGATGATTGACCTTAAAATATATGTAGGTCATTGTGATCTATTTTTCATGGTTCAATAGTTTCACCTTATATCTTGAAGGCGCGAAACAGGTGAGCTATGCTGTCATGCTACAGCTCTTGTTGTATACATATAGTTGAAATATAGCGGTAATTTATTGTTTTTCAGAGTCCCTGGGTAAAGGAAAACTGGTATGCTATACTTCTCATAGTGCTGGCATTAGTGGCCATAATAAGTGGAGTTGTTATATTCCTGTTTATTATGAAGAAAAGAAGGTATGCTTTAAAAGTTGTATAACAACTTAAATCGGCTACGCTTACAATATTTTATCAAATGACGGTCGCGTCTGAGAATGTAATGAAGCAATGTAATGAATTCGATAATCCACTAGACTGGATTAGATAGGATTAGATACGCAATCAAGCTTGCATAAAATGCGTTTTAAATGTCATATGATAAAAGATTCTTGGATTCGTGCTCATGCATTATTGAATTTTTAAACAGCGAGGAAAAGGGATAAAATGCGAGGCATTGCCTAGCATTTTATCCCTTTTCCTCAATGACTCGCATTTTATCCCTTTTCCTCAACGATTTTAATAAATTTAATAATACATGAACAGCAGAAAAGTAAATTCCATTCCTTAATTTAATACCTTTCTATTACGGTTGCGTTACCATATGAAATATAAACTATTACATATGTATACATATCAAATGCTGACATTGTGTTTACAAGTCCGTGTTTTGAACACCACTCTCGCTCCCACTTTACCCAGCAGGCACACGTCGCTAGGGCAACGTCAAATCAACATCGGTGCACCGACGTAGATGTGGCGTTGCATAAACGTCATGACGTTGTACCGACGTTGATGTAACGTCAAACTTACGCCATGTGCCTGCTAGGTATATAATGAAAACTTGTTTTTATTGGGACACACAATAATTTTCTTATTACTGCATCAAGGCGTAGTATCCACAACATGTGGGTACTCATCAGAACCATTTCATTGAGGCGGTTCTGACGATGTTTCGAGTATAAAAAAGAAAAATATCACCTATTTCCATCAACAAACATGACCATTTTTGAGATATGAAAAAATGTGCATTGTCAAGCGGGCACGTTATTGCAATGGACATGCGCAGTTAAATGCAAGTAACAGTTTTACTAGTATCACTAGATAACTGGCATCTTACTCGAAAAATTAACCTTTATTTGCCATCTGACGACGTCTTACTGCTATGATGTCACGCGAAAGATTCGTTATATAATCATAATGCAAGCTTTGAAGCTCTAACTACTGTCGATGAAGCAACAAATTGAAAGATACATGATGAAAGGGTTATTGTATTCATCAACATCAGTGCAATAACCCTAAAGAAAAAAACCCAGGAAAGGTTCATACGTCCAGAGCAACTATTATTCTTACATACAGCAACCGAAATGGGCACATGGCGTTTAAGCATTGTTCTGTCAACAGCAATGGAATGCTATTATGTTGCATCGATTTTATGGCATTGCACTGACGTTGATACGGCGTTGCCTCCTCTGTATGTTTGAAATAAAATATGCAAGAAAAGGGTCATGTAAATCTCACTTTTATTTTGGTGTTCATTACATACATTTGTTAGAGTTCTGTTATTTTCTCTATTGACAGCTCAAAGGTAACTGAATGTATGTTTGTTTGTTTGTTTGTGTTGAGGTTTTACGTCCCCGTCAGCAATTTTAACGTCATTTTGGAGGCGTTGCTTCCGACTTTGTGGGACTTGCACCCGACATTGTGATAAAATAACATCTCAAAGCTTACCGCTCAAAGAAACCGCCAGGGTTTAAGGAACGGTCCGACTCGCGAAGATTTAAATCTTCTAAGCAATTTACCAGTGGCTAAGCTTAACTATCTTATAAGTAAAACCATCGTGATGTTTAAGCAGCATTTCTTTACGGTTCATTGGCAATAGGGCGTGCATGGCCTACACGTAAATGGTAGTCGCAGGTAATATTGACAAGGCGGAGCTGTTCAGTTTTGTCAATAGATGTCAAATTCGCTGGGTCCTCCAGAAGATTCGGTAGAGTGCCTTTCGCACGCTTTCTGCAAGCGGACCTAATGGCCGTATAATACACCACAGCTCTGTTTGTTTTGCAGTTGAATTAACACCACAACCGGGTGACTTTGTTTACCATTTTGTTAATAAAACACTCAAAATACAGGTGCAAATAAAAATAAAAAATGTGTTCCTTTAAGAGCAATGAAAACATTCATAAAAAAGAAGATCGCCGTCGCTCGGCCTAGTAAATCTTATCTGCGACTTCTATGGTCCTGGGTCGCGCTTGATTCGGCCTCCAGAATCTTCTTAAGTAGAGGATTTCGTCCGGAAGGCTCTTCCAAACCTGCTTTTAAAAAGCAGGGGTGACTGGGAGGATCACGTGATTCAAAATGGCAGAAAGGAGCAGAAAATCGCCAAATGCATTAAATTTTGATAATGTTGAACAAAATCTTGACACATTCGATCGAAATGCACACAAGGTAACATAAATAAGGTATACAACTGGGATTTTCTCGATTTTGAAATAAACCATGTGCTTGTATAATTGTGTTAGTCACTATAAACAGTTTCGGTCCAAATTACTTCGCAAGACTGTTTTGCAAAAGTAAGTAAAATGCATCCTTACATAGCAACATCTTTGTTTTCATGGCTTTCCTTTTAATATAGTTTAATACATCTTAATGACATTTATTTATTAAATGCTTTTATTTCGATATAAACCATGTTTTAAGAACATTGTTGCGGTATTGTCATCCCGGAAGATTCTTTCTGCCCAAGTCATTTGATTTATCGAGGGCCTTCTGGATATCCCGAAAGACCCAGAAGACGACGAACCAAGTTCGACCCTGGTGAATGAATGTTATTTGGTGTACGCATCACCATTATATTTCATCACCAAACGTATCACTACAAATAATTCCGATTCTTATATTAATTTTATTCTTGCGGGAAGCAGTACAGATATATATAGGTTGCCTTTGAAAAGAAATAATACATCACAGAATATAAATATGGGGTTTCTGTTCTTTCTAGACCCTTCATATCATACAAATCCTAAAAACTCGGACACATGCTGTATTTCTCCTAACTTTTAACAAACGTTATTCACAATCCAGTATGGAGTCAAAGAATGCTGATGGAATTTCAAATAGTGTTGACCCTGATCCTTCAAGAGCAAAAAAAGCTAAGACAATAATCTGGAGTCGATACAATTACTCCCCATGTCCAATACAAGACACCAAAGGGAAAGAAACAAACATAAAAACTACACTTTAATGAAAACTTAACAGGCGGAAAGCCAAAAGGACAGTTACTTTCCAATAAAATGTGCAAACGGCTATCCAAAATAAAACCAAAATTAGCAATAGATACTTTCATAGACGAACTATAACAAAAATAAACCACAACAGAAAAAAAGATTGAACGGCCATTAAAATTTTTTCTGGGGTGGGGGAGGGGGTGCTTAAATCGATTTTATGTGGCCACAATTCTCGCCCTTAGTTCTGTGGCAGCTTGGTGTGAGTCTGCACTGTTTGCTAAGGCCTGTCTGTCGCAATACGTAGGGCCATTACGGGTAAGCAGTCCTGATGAGTCAGAAATCCTTCCTGCAGACTGAACAAAGTATTTGTGAAAACCAAGACATAACTAAGGGCGAGGATTGTTGCTACGTAAAAATCGATTTAAGCCCCCCAGTATTTTTTTTTTTTTTTTTTTTTTTTTTTGGTATTCTGACCTTACCATTACGATAACACACCCATGCGGCATAGTGCATTTTTCTTATCTCGAAAATGGCTACTTTTCTGGTGAAAATCCGTGATATTTTTTTATAAGTACTGCAAACATAGGTTGTGGGTGCTCGTTAGAACCGCCTCATTGAGGCGGTTCTATCGAGTACCAACAACCTATGTCTTGGAGCAGAAATAAGAAAAATAATTTATACCCCCGTAAACGCCAGTTTTCTCTATATAAAGTGGGGTTTAAGGGGGTGTTCATTTCACGGACTTGTTCACGTGATGCCAAGACTGTTCTTCTGTCGTGGTGTTCGTCTTTGCATGTATGTATTACTAATATCATTCTTTTTTTGTGAAAGTAACAATCGTTTTGGTTTTCCGCTTGTTTGAAGTGAAGTTGTTTTATGCTGGTGTTTAGTCCTTTTGGTCAAAGTTTGGTGTCTTGGATGGGATGTGTACGGATTCCTGATCATTGACTGCAGTCTTTTGATTATGTGTTTCCCTGTTTCAGATCAGACAAACAAAAGCAGTCAGGATTTGATCATGATGCCCCAGTGCGACCAGTCAACGGAGCCGTATCTGATGCTGCTGTAGGCTTTGACAACAACTTGTATTATGAAATTAGACATCCAGAAACTGTTGAAGGTCTACCGAATGGAAAATGTACTGACACTTACTAAAAAGAATCACAATGACTGTGTATAGCCTTTTTCGACCTGCGTGGCTTCTCCATGTCCATTCCATTACGTATCCTATTTTGTTATATGAGATAAAATGAGTTTTTAATGTCATATGATAAATAGAATCTTGCACTCATGCTCATGTATTATTGAATTTATTAAACTCTTTGAGGAAAATGGATAAAATGCTCGGCACAGCCTCGAATTTTATCCCTTTTCCTCAACTCGTTTAATAAATTCTATAATACATGAACACTTATGTAAGATCCTCTATATATCAAATGACGACGCGTCTGAAAATGTAATAATGCCATGTAATAAATTCGATAATAATTCACTAGTGGATTAAATATGCCAATAAGTTAGATACACACCTTAACGTTACATGTACGACGTCCTAAACGACGCCGCGTTTACTAATGGCGGAATATTAACGCTTTTGTCACAAAATCGTGAATAAAATGCGTTTTAAATATTCTATGATAAATAGAATCTTGCATTCGTGTTCATGTATTATTGAATTTATTAAATTCGTTGAGGAAAAGGGAGCATTTAAAGCCAAGCATAAATAAGCCAAGCATTTTATCCCTTTTCCTCAACGCGTTTAATAAATTCAGTAATACATGAACCCTCATTAAGATTCTCTATCTAGAAACGCATATACCACTTTTAATTTAAATAACATTAAAATCCTAGTGTCTGGAACCCAGATTGCTCGCTTACCATCTCGAATTTGTTCTTGAGTTAAACTTCTTAGGAATTTCTCCACTGTCACCAGACAGCAAATATTCAAGAGCAATTTAGGGTGACTTTTTATTTAGTCTTCCGGAAAGGTATGATGTGTGTACTCATTAGAATTGCCTCATTTAGCCAATTTTAACGAGTAACAAACCTACGTTTTATTACAGAACATCTACTAAAAGATACCCCTTATTTCACCTATTATTATGCTAGATATAGCTATGCCCCTTTTAAAATGTGAGCATGATCTTTACAAATCTGTCTGAGCTAGAACCTTTAAACATTTGAAAGGATAATAAATTGTGAGTTAATGGTCTTATTGACTTTATTTTGTTCTTGTGTTATTTTATGAGGCAAGTGGTATTAGGGTCAAGCGGATGGGGTCACAGCGCTCTATAATCAGCAGCTCTTGTTTTAATTTGTTTCTTTCTGAATGATTTTATTATGTCTCCAACTTCGAAGACGTTGTCGGGTCATATTGCTTTTGCTTTGTTCGTCCTTCCCTATCTCCGTCAGCCTTTTAATGCATCTCATAA
The DNA here is from genome assembly GCA_963580285.1 of Lucinisca nassula. Taxonomy (NCBI): domain Eukaryota; kingdom Metazoa; phylum Mollusca; class Bivalvia; order Lucinida; family Lucinidae; genus Lucinisca; species Lucinisca nassula. Next base: position 58,665,775 of record OY757025.1, read on the forward strand.
TTTTTTAACAGTGCATGCTAGGTTTTATGAAATTTTATATATGGATTCCTTATGAACAAAACAATTGACCTGCGGTTTGTTTCTTATCAGGGTTATGCTCCTTTCTTGAAACTTTGGGCATTTTAAGCTTTCAAAAAAGTTGAGCTATTGTTCTGAAACTTTACAGACTGATGGGGATGATTGGTAATCGGACTGATCAACTTCTGAAAAACACATTTTCTTGAGTTATGGCCCTTTGCAAATTTGAGCATTTTATGTTTGTAAGCAAAATATCTCTTAAACTATTTGAGTTTTTGCCTTGAAACTTTACAGGCTGATAGGAGATGATAAGTAGATGACCTGGTCTACTGTTGAAAAACAAAATCCGAAATTTTCTTCTTAAGTTATGACCCGTTGAACCATTCCCATTTTATTTTCAATTTGTAAGCAAGATATCTTGAAAATTGTTTGATATATAACCTTGAAACTTGAGAGGCTGATAGGGAATGATGAGTTGATGACCTGATTAACTTTTGAAAACAATCTAAAATTTGCTTTCTGAGTTACGGCCCTTTGAAAATTTTGGCATTTTAACCTAATGAGGCAGATGTCTCAAACCCTGTTTAAGTTATTGTCTTCAAACTTTACTGACTGTCAGGGGAAGATGACTGGATGACTTGATCAACTTTTGTAGAAATCAGATATTTCCCTAGGTTATGGCCCTTTTGAAATTTGGGAATTTTAAGTTTGGCAAAAGATTTGCAAGTGGTCTAACGCTAACAGAATGTCCTGAAATCGGCTTCCCTTGTCAAACATATGTCAGTATATGAAGATATACAGGCAGATACATGTCTATTTAAATGATAAAATCAGCAATCATTTGAAACCGATTTTTTGAAACTGCTATTTGAGACACGCCATAAGAAAGCCTGATTTTGCTATGGGCGAATAAAAACATGCAGATTGGTCTGCGCATCTGTGCAGTCTGATCAGCACTCAGTATCTGCTGCTTGGATAGTAATCTTGTTGCTAGTACACAGCTATACCTAATTGTACGTGTATTAGCTGAATTTTTGTCTTTCCTGGTCGCGGTAGACGGGGCTTATTGTGTATAGGAAAAAAAATCCAAATGGAGTAAAATAGGAATATATCAAGGGTCATGACTGCGTTTTCAGGGGTAGCAATTCTTTCAAACATGGTTTTGTCTCACTTATCAATATGGGTTTTCTCTTGAGGCACGTTTTAACCTTGTAAAATCGGCTGCTTTATCAGGGAAACTGAGTTTATAGGAACTCTGTGACGAAGACGCCAACGCTATGCACCATGTAAAAAGGACAAAGCAGTCATGGTGTATGTAAGGTGTCCTTACGACAAGTAATAAAAAAGTGCTATACATTACGCAAACACGCCTATACAAATACATTGCCGTCTTTATTGCAGAAAAAAAGAAAAAATTGTATGATGAAATATTGTGATATTTTTCTTATTTCTGCTAAAAATATAGATTGTGGGCACTCGTTAGAACCGCCTCATCGAGGCGGTTCTAACAAGTACCCACAATCTATATTTTAGAGCAGAAATAAGAAGAATAAGGCATACCCCCGGAAACCCCAGTTTTACTATATAAAAGTGGGGTACAAGGGTGTCAAAATTATATAGGCGTGTTTTCTTGCTGATACTTTATGAAGACATTCTGATGCTTCGCATGGAAAATGGAAACACTTTCAGGAAATGCAACCCTCTCCATCACGATCACTTGTGCGTGAAACAATGACCCCTCTAAACCCTGCTTTATATAGAGAAAACTAGGGTTTACGTGGGGTATGCATTATCTGCCTTAATTTTTGTCTCAAAACATAGATTGTGGGTATTCGTTAAAACCGCCTCATTGAGGCGGTTTTAACGGGTACCCACAATCTATGTTGAAAACAGAAATAAGGAAGATGTAATAAGTTTTAGCTATTGTTTGTCATTTCTGACACCATGTTGGATGTCATTTTTTCACATGGACATGTTTTCCTAATGAATAGTGTTTTTGTGTTTTACCAGTGGGAATGTACCTTTGCAGGCACTAATATCTGTAATACCAGATCCCTTTGTTGGCTCGGTTGTGTGCAGGAAAGAATGATAGGCATTGCAAGTTTTGCCTCCCTTTAAAAATGAAAAGACGTATCCAGAAAGTGTGTACATTTCCACTCAACGAAGAATATGCGCCGGGTGCAGAAACAATATATGGCTATGAAGTGCAGCAAACTGAGACACATATACCAAGGCTAGCGCCAGGCTTTGCTTTAAGCAGACAAATGACGTAATTGTGACGTCACATTAACGTTGGTGTCACGTCATTACGTTTATGCAACGTTACATCAACGTCGGTGCAACGTCATGACGTTGCACCGACGTTGATCTGACGTTGCCCTGGCGACGTGTGCCTGCTGAGGTTATAGTTTTAGCCACTCCTCGGCATGAAATGTAGATAGAGTTATGATTGTAAATAGATTTTCCGGGACATTATGTGCTAATTGTAAATTTATAATTTTTGGTTTTATGCTCCTTTCAACTTGAGTGTTTCACATGAGCAGATCGCTGAACAATGTTGTAGTAATCCGGCGTTCTCGACAAGACAATAAAAAGAAGGAAAAATTATCATTTTCTGTCTTTTCGCAGAATTTAACTTCGAACTTGTGACCTCCTCCGAAATTTAACCTCCAGACGTGATAGAGTTGTAGTAAATAATTAGCCTATTTATCTCTTAGACTACGTATTTCCGTTTGTGAATCAAGTGACATATCATTGGCATGCGGCTCAGTGTGTCAGCAGAATTGATGCAAATTCATGTATGTTTACCATGTTTACCAAGTGTGTGTGTTTGTTTGTTTCGGAGTTAAACGGCCCCGTAAACACTATTTTAGGCCATTTTTGAGCCAGTCAGTTTACCTAACCACTCTTTTCCTGGGCAGGCTTATTCGTAAGCGGTTAACGAGTACAGAAATACACACAACTGCCCTTCTTGAATCAGCGGAAGTGAGAGAATGGCAGTAGAAAAAGATTTCACAATCAATCTCCACGAAAGATTGTTGCCACCCCCTGCAGGTATCGAACCCGCATCCTTTTGATAACCAGTCAGATGTGCATCCGACTGAGCTACCGAGGCCTTGGCTGTTTACCAAGTTGAGTTTCAGCAGATATGCCTGAATGATCCTTATTAAAATGGCGTAGTCCTATATATATATATATATATATATGTATAACATTTTTCAAACTTTGAATCAAGTAAACAGAGATAAAAAAGAAATTTATGCAAAAAGATTCTGGCAATTTCTTAAATGTGTATGAAAAATCATCGTATGTCATTCCATTTATCAACTGCATTGGCAAGAGACATCTTCATAGACAATAACTGAATTACAAAATGGCACAGACGGCTAATTTGAGCTGAAAAGATAGTCGATTATAAGTCCTGCCATTGTGATCGATAATCGATTCGTAATTACTGAAGATTTTGTCATAATTTTACCTGTCTGGCTTTCTGTCTGAGCATGACTCCTACCACATGTTGTACTTTACCATATGTATTTGGACAGGCCTGAGCAAACAGCGAAGACCCAGATGAGACGCCACAGAACGCCAATCATCCAGCTATTTTAGCCACAACTTTGGGTTGTAAATTGTACCATTTTTGCGGAACTTATCGATCAATTAAACGATTATCCAATTAATCGTGCCAGCCTTAGAAACTGCATCACAACGTTTCTCAACTAATTGCAAACGATGGATTTGGCCTGACTATAAATGCGGAGCCTTTGCTCGTTGCAAATGTTGTGAAAGAAATTTTGTTAAGGCACGGCTTATATCTTCTGTAGTGAACTATTATTGTTATAGTTCGTCATTGCATCTAGCTGTTGCTAATATCTTTTTATTTTGGACAGCCGTTTTGTCATTTTTGGGGAACGTAACTGTCCTTTGGCCTTTCGGCTTGTGAAGGTTTTCATTATTGTGTGTCTATTTTATGGTCCCATTACGAAAACACGCCTATACAAATACATTGAAACCTTTATCGCCGAAAAAAAAAAATGAAAATTTTAAGATGAAAAATTGTGATCTTTTTCTTATTTTAGCTCAAAATATAGATTGTGGGTACTCGTTAGAACCGCCTCATCTAGGCGGTTCTAATGAATACCCACGATCTATATTCTCAACGAGGCGGTTCTAATGAGTACCCACAATCTATATTTTGGAGCAGAAATAAGAAAAATAAAGTTTACCCCTGTTAACCCCAGTTTTACTATATAAAAGTGGGGTTCAAGGGGGTCAAAATTATATTGGTGTGTTTTCTTGATGTATTTCTTTCCCTTTGATGTCTTGGCTGAGAAGTATCGGCTAATTGTATTGATTCCTGATCACTGTGTTCACTTCTGTTTTTAAACAAATGAGCCAAACATATGTTCATGTGCATTAATATATAATTGACTGACAACAAGAAATGTGTTGATTATGTTGTTTTTCCAGATCATGTTCTCCTTATTATTCTTTTATACATTGAAATTTTAAAGTCTTGATTCGATCTCGTTCTGATTACGATGACACACCCCCGGCCCCCGCTACATGTAACATCGTGGCTTGAAGAAATAGATGGGCTGCATGATGCTTCCACGCAGAGCTGAAACCGACCTGCACACAAGTACTGGTAAACCAATTAGAGGATCTAAGCCTGCCCAGGCAAAGGGGTGCGAGTATCGGACCGTCCATGCTCATAAACCCTATTGGTTTCATTGGGCGGCAGAGCTTGGCATGTCACTTCATCTCAATGTCGGGTAAGGGTCCCACAAAATTGGAAGCAAAATGACCTTTACAGTGTTGACTGGAACGTTTTTCTCATCTCCAAAATGATTATTTGTCTGATGAAAATCCGTGCAAGTTTTCTTATCTATACTGCAAACATAGGTTATGGGTGCTCGTTCGAACCGCCTCATTGAGGCGGTTCGAACGAGTATTCACAACCTATGTCTTGGGACAGAAATACGAAAAATAATGTATACCATTTTTTTCTATATGAAGTGGTGTTTACGGAGGTGTTCATTTCACAGACTTGTTTAAGTGATGTCCAGTAAAGCGTCACAGAGCTCTGTCACCATGCACCTACAACAAAGAGAGAAAATGATCATTCAGGGGTACAGTTGAACTTCAATGGCTCGAACACCTTTGGGACCTCGAAAATTTGTTCGAGACTGGGGTAGTTCGAGCCACTGAGGTTCTGTCAGGAGGCATAACGAGATACTTTTATACATCTTTTCGGTGTTCTATAATGAAAATGTTTGCCGTGTGTACTCATTAGAATCGCCTCATCGAGGCGATTCTAATGAGTACCCACAGCATACATTTGCAAGATAAAAGACTAAAATCTCCTTAATTATCCCCCGCTATTTCTTATGTAGAGGATTTCGCTAGGGGCTCAAGAATGGGTTCGACGCATCCATGGTAAACGAGCCATCGGTGTTCGAGCCACCGAAGTTCTATTGTATTTTCATTTTTAAAAAATTATAAAGCGCATGATGTTTGCACATAAGAATCCAAACATCATCCCTGAGTTTAAATCATTACGCCGTTCTACTTGGTACTATGATTACAACCTCAGGTGCCAGGTGCACCCCTGTTTATACTTTTCGAGCCATTGAAGTTCGACTGTAACAGCTTCCAGTAGATGATAGCTGTCTGTTGATTAAAAGACCGCTTCTGCTCAGGATGCCATATTCATGTAGTGGTATATGAATCTTGAACGTGAAGGTGATGCCCAACAATGAGCCCGACGGATTTATCTGTTAACATGTACTCCTCACATCCATGCAAGTTTTCTTTTTCTTGCATACATTTTGCCACATGGGTAGAGAAAAAAACATGGCTTGGCTTGGACCCTAACCTAGGCCTCTCCCATACCGTGCGAACACTCTACCGACAGAGCTACCGTGACACACGGTTGACCCATTACACTTTCATTTCTGAGACTGAATATTTACAATACTTTATCATATGAGAGTGTAATAACGCCATGTAATAAATTCGATAATCCACAGGTGGATTAATATACAAATTAGAAAGATACGCCGCGTAACGTTACATTTACGGTGTTATTGATGACGTCGCGTTTCCTAATGAGGAAATATTGACATTTTCGTTAAAACTCGTGAATAAGTTTAAGTTAACGATATGATAAATAGAATCTTGCATTCGTGATCATGCATTATTGAATTTATTAAACTCGTTGAGGAAAAAAGGTAAAATGCTCGGCACAGCCTCGCATTTTATCCTTTTTCCTCAACTCGTTTAATAAATTCAATAATACATGAACACTCCTCTAAGATCCTTTATGTCTCTTCGAATGTCGACGTTCGCCGTATTTTTTATGCATTACGCAAACACGCCTATACAAATACATTGCCACCTTTATCGCCGAAAAATAAAGAAAAAAATATGATGAAAAATTGTGATATTTTTCTTATTTCTGCTCAAAACATAGGTTGTGGGCACTCGTTAGAACCGCCTCATTGAGGCGGTTGTATCGAGTACCCACATTCTATATTTAAAGCAGAAATAAGAACAATAAGGTATACCCCGGGAAACCCCAGTTGTAGTATATAAAAGTGGGGTTCAAGGGGGTCAAAATTATATAGGCGTGTTTTCGTGATGCGTCGATTTTTTTTTCGTCACTTTGCGTGAAGTGACGGCGTACTTGATACAAAACGACGGCGTATTCAACCACTTCATTCTCCAAGACTTTCGGATGAGTCATTAAACAGAGTTTCCGTCTCTATATGACCTAAGCTGTTGGTGAGACGTAAAACTCTAACACTATCTGACTCAACCACTTCACATTAAATACCGGTCCCCGCCCATAGGGGCTTGAATAAATATATGGGCTGCATGATGCTTCCACGCAGAGCTGAATCCGGCCCACACACTAGTACAGGTAAACCGCTTAGAGGATCTAAGCCTGTCCAGGAACCGCGGTGCGAGGCGGACCGTCCATGCTAATAAACCATATTGGTTTCATTGGGCGACAAGGCTTGAGATGTCATTTCATCTCAATGTCGGGTAAAAGTCCCAAAAAATTGGAAGCAACGTCTCCAAAATGACCTTTACAGTGTTGACGGGGACGGTAAACCTCAAATCAAATAAACAAACAAATTCTCATTAAATACGTCCTATTCAACCAATCCACATCAAATACGTGAAAATTCTCGTTTTTTTTTTATTCTATCCCTGTGTAGAATAACCTTGGTAGGATAAAAATTCGGTCTCAGGGTTATGTCCAGGATTTCTTTATCTTGTGTGCAAGACTTTAAGAATCTTTTATGGGTGTGAGGGGTGGATGGAAAAATCCGCTGTCCGGCATGACGAAGCTTGGCGAATTTTTTTATCTACCACTCACACCCATGTAGGATTCTTTTTCTTGCATACCTTCCATTCCTGAGCGTGGGATTTTAATGTTGCAGTCACTCCGCTATATTGTGATGACACTTAAAGACGTCACGTAACGTGCTGTGACGTCACTCTTAACGACGGCGCATATGGGGTCGTATCCAACTAGTGCATTTATCAAACACGGGAGAATATAAGATTTTGGGTAAGAACACCTGGGTTAGAACAGGATTTCTATCCCAAGCGAAAACTGTGGATTTTCTTGTCTGGTGTGCAAGAAAAAGCTTTCTTACATGGTTATATGAGTGGTATTTTTATTATGAAAAATGTGTTATATTTTTATTATATCTGCTTCAGGTATAGATTGTGGGTGCCAGATAGAATCGCCTGGCCTTGACGGTTAATCAAATCAATGATAGAGCAAGTGTCTGCGGAGATTAATTATCAAACTTTTCTTACGTGTCTTTTATTGTTGTCATTCAACTGATTTTTTTTTTGCCTTGATTGTATTTAAATCAAAGTGAATGCAGATTTGTGTAATTTGAGCAAACTCCTACCATTCTGATGTTGAGACCAATAAAATCAATTTTTATGTTCAGTAACAATTGTTGCTTATTGTTTGAGCTTTTGATATCAGAAGACGGGCATTGCTTTGTTAACGTTACGCAGAGGGACGTAGCGTTATCGCCCTGAACGTAGCCTTTTAAGTTTCTATGATGACACCAGATGGTTACTGCATGACAACGTCATTGTAAATGACATTCTGAACTCGCCGCCATTTTGGTTTGCCTGTCGCATTTGAAGTGTTTATATGGCATTTATATGGAGCTTTTGGGCGTTTTCGTCAAAATTTGCTGTCGGAATCGTACGTTATGCAAGAACAACGATCATGCATGGTTATTATATTGCATTAACATTTGCCGGATCCCTCGGAAGATATGTGAACATTCGGCCTCATGTTCGAACAGCTTCTTCGGGACCTGACACATGTTAATGCATGAAAAACCATTGTTGATACTTATAGTAATATATTCGATAATCCACTAGTGGATTAAATATGCAAATTAGTTTTTTTTTTTTTTTTGGTTTGGGTTTACGGCCCTTTCAAGATTATTTCACTCATATCGAGCCGATCGTTAATCAGAGGTGGGCGAAAACCGGAGTACCCGGAGAAAAACCACCTGACCTTCCGTTGCAGAACTTGGCGTCTCACACGTGACCCGAGCGAGGCTCGAACCTACGGCGGTGAGAGACCTAATGACTAAGAGTCAGCGCTCTTATCCACTAGGCCACGGAGGCCCGTACAAATTAGTTTGATACGCCCCGTAACGTTACATGTACAGCGTCGCGCTTACTAATGACGGAATATTGACATTTTTATTAAACAATCGTAAATAAAATGCATTTTAAATGTCATATGATAAATAGCATCTTGCATTCGGGTTCATGTACTATTGAATTGATTAAACTCTTTGCGGAAAATGGATAAAATGCTCGGCAAAGCCTCGCATTTTATCCCTTTTCCACAACTCGTTTAATGAATTCAATCATACATAAACACTCATGTAAGATCCTCTATTTATTGCTTCCTGTTTTAGCCGGGAGCTAGGTCGGATGCGCGTCTGACTGGTGTTCAGGAGGACGCGGGTTCGATACCTGCCGCCGTCGGCAACATCCGTTCGCGGAGATTGATTATGAAATCTTTGCTGCATACTAAATATCTAAGCTCTGGGCACTGGTGGTTTCACAGAAGAAGATTTTTTAAGTTTTTCCCAATTAAAGTCTATGGGAGATAATGATTCTCAGGGTGTGGCCAATTTGGACCCCAGTGGTAGGGTGACAATGGGCCAAAACGTCCACTATTTCTGGTAGTATCCCATACCACCCCACCCGTATAACAAAACATGTCATATACCAAACTGTTTGTCAGCATTCGTAGTTTCTGAAACTGCCGGCATAAATGATGGCGAGCTGAGAAAACCAAGATGGCCGCCATAGCTGTAAATTCGAACTTTTCTTAAAACAGAATATAAATGCCACAAATCATCTTACAAACTTATTTAAATTTATTTTTTTCTTGTATAGAAAGACGATTTGTGCTAGAATATTGATCAACATTTTAGGTTTGACTTGAAAACCGGGGAAATAAAAGACATTTCATCGTTTTTGTGTCTAGTTTCATAGGTGGTACATAAAGGCATTGCTGATGTTCCAAAATTTTAAACAGTTTTTATTTATCTATTGTTTTATTTTAACTAAGACACTATTCTAAAATACATTTAACACTATTTCCAAGTACATTTATGGTTTGTTTTGACTTTTTTTTTACCATCAGTTTAGCCCCTAGGATTACCCCATCTACTCAGTTTACCAGTACAATTCATTCACATAATACTCACACTCAAGGGATTGGCAGGCGAGGATTTCATTACAGGAGACCTCAATATTGTTAGAAATGACAAACTTCGAGACATTCTTTCAAAAGGCCCCAAATACAGAGAACCAAAGTCTTTTACTTGGAAACAGAATTCCAAATTAATTTTGGATTCTGTTGAAGAGTATGCACGGCGCTGGGCTAGGAAAGAGGATGCGGAGGTTGACACCCTCTCCGAATGGGTAAAATCAGTAATGGCCTTGGTAAACAGACGTATAACAGTACTCAGCAGAACCATGTCTCGCCGACATTATTCGGTGTTTGATTATCCAGATGTTGCTGTTGAGTTAGCTGAAATCCATAAGAAGTTTGTCGTTGTTCCAGCTGACAAGGCATCTAACAATATCGTGTTTGTTTGCAAAACACACTATATTAACTGCTTAAAAGAAGAGCTTGTTTTGAGCACTATGACAGGCAACCCAACATATAATCTTTCTTCTTTGTCCAAAGATGAAATTCTGCGAAACCACCGATCGGTGATGCTTTCGTTTGGAATTTCCCTCCCAGAGGAAGATATGGAACTTCCAAAGTTGTACTGGATTCCTAAGCTTCACAAGAATCCGCACTGACAAGTATCTAGGGATACAGATTCGTATAAGTCCTTGACTTTCTTCTGAATCCCTTTTGTATTGTGTCATTTATTACACTTTGTATTTTTATGCTTGCTATACGAATAAAATATGTTTAAACCAATCCGTACAAGCAGAGATATATCGCGGGTTCAGCTAAGTGCTCAACCAAGCCTCTTTCACAGATCCTAACACCAATCCTTACTGCAGTTAAAGATGGCCTTCAGAAATATGTGACACTGCATATGCCAGGAGTGGTGTGAATCAGATGTGGATCTTGAAAAACTCCAACGAGCTTCTATAACATCTTCAATCACAGTCTTTTCTCTCAGTAAACAGCATAAAGTCTTTCGATTTCTCAACGCTCTTCACAACTATTCCTCATGATAAATTGAAATCTAAACTCAAGGAAATCATAAATCAATGTTTTTTCCACAAGAATGGTAACTGTCGCTACCAGTATGTTGTCCTTGGCTACAAAGACACATACTTCGTTCGAGATCACTCTGATGCACCACAAAAGTACACTGATGCAGATGTCATAAGGATGCTGGAATATCTAATTGACAATATTTTCGTGGAGTTCAGTGGCCTATTATTTCAGCAAACAATTGGCATACCAATGGGTACTAATTGTGCACCGTTGCTTGCCGACTTGTTCTTTTACTCGTATGAGGCGGAGTTTGTACAAGGTCTCCTCAAAGCAGGCAAGAAACGCCTTGCACAACAATTTAATTTCACCTACAGATATATAGATGATTTATTGTCTCTGAAAAATGCTAAATTTGCAGAGTACTTGGAATTCATCTATCCACATGAACTTGAAATTAAGGAAACAACAGCGACTGCAACCTCCTCCTCATACTTGGATTGTTATCTCTATATTGACAACGGGAAGCTTACTACTAGGCTATACGATAAACGAGATGACTTCAATTTTCCCATTGTTAACTTTCCCTTCCTGAGCAGTAATATCCCGTTTGCACCAGCATATGGAGTTTACGTTTCACGGTTAATCCGTTATGCTAGATAGAAGTAAAACAAAGATCAGGAATTGATACAATTAACTTACTCCATCCATAAAAGACACCAAAGAGCCTGTTCAAAGTATCAGGACTTTATGGAACGTGGGAAGGTGCTCACTACCAGGTTGTTATGCCAGGGGTATCAAAAAACCAAACTGGTACCAACACTAAAGAAGTTTTATGGGAGGCACCATGATCTTGTGGATCCGTACAATGTGGCCATTTCCAGAATTATTTCTGATATGTTTGCCAATGGAAAGCCATAGGAAGACTTCCAAAATCTCGGACATACCCTTCTCGTCATTTACACCTTTTCTTCGTTCAGGTCAATGGGCAGGGTTGGCGAAGCTTGCTTACCAAGTAATGCTTAATATCCGCGGACGCCTGATTACACTCTTCTGGAGTCCATGCCTGTTGATCCGAACATTGATATTTGCCATTTTGTCTATAGATTAACGATTTTGGATTAACGCTTTGGTACTACGACCTAAACTACTTTAGACAACAAGTAGAAGAGGGCATTGAAACTAATGCTTAGTTCTATTTTCATACTATATTATATCTTCAGCCATTAGGAAACACCACCTCTTTATAACACTGTTTTCGGGATCTGAGCATTAACAGTCTTAATTAAGCAGTGCTACATCCAAACAAAAATAGCAAAATAGTGTTTATCAAATTGACCTAAAATGACTTCTATTGTCATTTGTGCTGTGTAACTGGCTAGGTTTTGGGGGTTATAAACTGTGTTAAAAAACGTGTTATAAAGAGGATATGCTGTACGATTAGCCTAGTTTTTCCATATAAAAGTCAGGTTCAAAGGGGTCAAAAACATATGGACATGTTTTCGTGACGATATGAAAACAGAACTAGGCATTATTGTGAATGTCCACGCCTACAAATCCCTTGTGTGTGAACATTCATGTGAATAAATTGTACTGGTAAACTGAGTGGGTGGGGTAATCCTGGGGCTAAATTGATGGCAAAAAAGGCATTACCAACCATAAATATATTTTAGAGTAGTGTTAAATGTATTTTAGAATAGTGTCTTAGTTAAAATAAATCAGTATAGTAAATAAAATCTGTTTAGAGGGGGTCTTTCAGTGTATAGGAAATTTACATTGGTTTCTGTCCACGCTTGGAATTTGATGAAATTATGCACAATAATTGCCTTGGGTATAACCATTATAATTACGATGCATTCAGTTTTAAATATTATTTCCGTAGTAAATTCATTACATTTTTATGAAGTCTCTATCACAACAGAGAGTTCTCTGATATAAACCTGTCTACAGTATCCAGAGTTTCATATATCTGATACTGCCATATTTTATGAATTAGAGCCATAATTGGCGAGTTTGTTGATTCTATGAATGGCCTCATATGTCTAGTAATAGTGGCTGGGCATTCAATTTTCTTTGATGGTATCCCAATGTTTCAGCTCCAAGTTTTGTTATCATTAAAATTTTATATGCAATTTTACCATGTTCCAATATTTGTCAAGACACCATTTTTGTATGAAAACTATCCACATATCTTAGGAATATGTAGATGAAATTTCATGGAAATTGAGGGCCGGTAACATTGTGTTTTAATAGACTGAATACTGATAGTCCTGATTCAGCAAAATGTGAAATTATATGATTATCATGTTTCGGTCATGCTGTTTAATAATACTTTACTATTGCTTTCAATTTGGATGGCTATTGTATAGTATGGGTTGTGTAAGTAGTTCATAGCACAATTATAAGTATTATTTCAAAACATTCAGTTTGGTAAATTTGTCCCCTGTTTAACGCCATGGCCAAAACAAACTATTTTTTCTTCAGATCTATACCGCAAGGGTTTTGATGACAAACGTCATCAAATGCACCCATGAAATCATGTGCATAGTTTTCTTCGTGTCTGTCTTGTCTAATTTAGTAGTGGTGCTTAGGTGGTGTTTAGATTTTGACATTCAAATCAACAGCATACTTTTCATGTTAGCTGTTGCTTCAGCTTTTGTGAGATTTGTTATCTGACTCGAGAATAATGGCTCTCAAGTCAAACTGTTGTTTGTTTGTTTGTTTAACCCTAACTATCCATTTAAATAGAAAGGTTTACTCTAGGGACAACCAACAACACTTGAGATTACTTTTCCTTGGCATTAAGGCCCATTAAACGGTTTTCAGTATTTTTATCTAGCCAATCTATCTTTTTTGTATAGCCCCTATGAATGAAACCAAACGGCTTCCTGAAGTTATATTTCAAGGCCATTTGAATAAATTTTCTTAGAAAACACATGATCGTGCTTCTGTCTGTGTTTCAAAACTTATGTGCATGATTCATGATTATGTTGTCTGTATAGTTGTATAGGTTTTTCATTTCATTTACCGATCTTAGCAGTTGTTGCAGTAATTACAAAGCACATGTGTAAGGTATCAAGAAGCATTTAAACTGGTGATAATAATTATTCAATCTGTGAGTAGTTATCTCAATACTCATAAGATTTTGAATCTTTGATTGTTCTGAAAATGATCTCTTTCAACAGTTAGCCACATGTATACCCTAACTTAGTCTGTTCAAGTTCAATTACTAGAGCTACAACTTCTTTTCTGGGCCCCATTTGTGCCTGCTCATTCTATAGAAGCACTGAAGACTTTGAGTGGCTGGCCTGTGTCAGTGGTTGTATTGTGGACTGATAAGCCAACTGTCCAAGAGAAAAAAGGATAGTAGCTGTGTGTCCACACATGCCGATAGCTCTTTTTCCAGCAGGACACACACAGTAGTTATCTTTGACTGAAGCATTTTTGTCTAAAACTTAGCCGAATGTCTCTCAGCTGTAGCAAACATATTACAAAAACTCTTAGTATTAAGAACAATTTCTAAATTAATTTAAAATGCCCATGTAGTAAAAGTGATATCAATTCAGATTGAGCTGAATATATTTCAGCTGATACCCATGTAGTAAAAGTGATAAGAATTCATACTGAACCACAATAATAAGACACAGTCCACCCAAACAATTAAAAGACACTCAACACCCACAAAGAAACTGTGAAAACTCAAAAAGAAGAGTACAGTAACAGTTCAATAGAACAACAAGCTCAGCAACTTTTTTACAAGTGAAAAAAAGATTTAATATAGAATTTTAAATGAACAACTGAGTTATGTGTTACATGTATGTAAGATAAGCCTACTAAACTATAACTAAATTAAGTAAATACACTGTGATGCGTTTTTCTGTCCAAACACTTCAATGCTCTTTCTAAGCTGAGAGATAAATTGCACTGAAATGTATCGGTAATCATTTATGAACAGCAAAGCAAGCAAGAAAAAGCAAGCAAGAACAGTGCTTAAAAAGAACAGTGAACTTGCATTCAGCAGAAACATTCAATAAGTGGTTGAAAGTTTAACAACCAGAAAAAAGTACTAAAAGCTCACTTCGGATATTAAATTAAACACTATATTGACAAAGTAAAAACAGAAAAAAATAAGACACTAAAGAAACGTCAACAAATACAATTCCAATGCAGAAAAGAGACATTTTTATGCATGTATACTGTAAGGAAGGAAACTGTTTCTCTCCCTGTCTAATAGCGAAATTCCTCTAGGTCATTGAACAGCTTGGTTTACACCAAATATCCTGTGCCTCATTCATCAATGATATATTTTGCAACAGAAACTCCATATCAGTGTCAGTTCCAATTTTTGGAAATACTGACCAATAATTACTGTAACTTTTTTGCTAGGATAAGAATCCAGTGTACATAAAGACAGAGTACACCTAAGGCTTAATTTGGCATGGATTTATGAACAGTACTATTTGTACTAGTAAAAACCAACCACTGACCATAGCGTCCTTGCATACCATCTCGGTATGGCAATGAAAGTAATTGATCTCCTTGCCTTACGCCTATTTTAGTAGCATGACTTCTGTAAAGTCATCGAATATAGTTGAACATGTTCACAATAATTTTGCTGCTAATAATAAAGCAATATATACAGTTATGCCTAACTTGTTGATTAGAATACCTTTTGATTTAGTGTTTTACTATCTACTATTTTGGATAAATCATAGTGTACAAATGAAAGGCACATATCAGAAATTCATGATATTTAAATGTTTTCTAAACTAGATCAGCTCAAGATGTATTCATTATGATTTGTATAATCACATTTTTACTACATAAGTGTAAGGAATTTTGTGGGAAATGCCTTTTTGTGAGGTTCTTGGATGATTTCAATAAAACACTCAGTAAATTGTTCAGAAACGACCTGCATCCATTAAAGGTGTAAAACTTCAGTGTTACCGGTTTCGGATTTTTATGAAATTTGGCATAGCTACAGATGATACATATGGCAAGTTTTCCTGGTAAAATAAAATCTTGACAAAGACTTGATCATATGCATCTTAGGAATTGAATTTGGATATTTTTTTAAATTTTAATTAAAAATGCGATTTTTGATAATTATTTTCTCAGAAAATGTAATCTGTAATTAATTCAAAAGGTTTTGTAGTACCAAAAGCATGCCTATAGAGTTCTGAATTCAACCCAGTTCACAAATCTTGAAACTAAATAAAACAAAAGATTTACGACTGACTTATTTAGACAGAGACATCAGCTCATGGTGGGAGTCAGTCAGGGTGGCCACCTGAATCCTACTTTGATTTATATTATTTACACTACCCAGTATAAAAAGCATGTACGAATATCAATTAAAAATCAAAAATGAGTTCCTTTAAGAGCAATGAAAACATTCATAAGAAAGAAGATGGGTCATACTACGTAGTTTCGGCTAATAAAGTAGAAGTAAAACAAAGATCAGGAATCGATACAATTAACTTACTCCACCCATCAAAGACACCAAAGGGAAAGAAATACAAACATTAAGCGACCAGACCATAATAGAAACCTAAACAAAGGAAGGCCATAAGGACAGTTACTTTCCCACAAAATGGCCATATGGCCATCCAAAATTAAAAGACACAAGTGATACACACAGTAAGTAACAAACAACAACATAAATAAATCGCCACAGAAGAACCGCCTTGGAACGGTCAGTGGAAATATTTCCACTGGGGGGCTTAAATCGATTTTACGTGGCCACAATCCTCGCCCTTATTTCCGTCGCGATTTAGACAAATAATATGTTCAGTCCGCATGAAGGCCTCCTAACTCATCAGTGCAACATCTCCGTGAACACAAAAATCAAAGAACCACAGAGGTGAGACAACGGTGAGGACTCGATAGCAAGAAACCACTGAAATGCTGGAGCAAAAGAAAACCAACAGTTAGACTCCGACGGGCCCGACCAGAGACAGAGCATCAGGCACCAACCAACATTACCAAGAATTAGATCTCTCTAATTCTCAATAAGCCTTTACGTTGGAGCCGTCATAGAATCTGAGGCCTGACCCACCGGCGTGCAATTAAAGAGGGAAGCAAAGTTGCCAACCGTGATTGGGTTAACTACCATGCATGCAGTCTGTCGTATAACATCCATGTTGTACCCAATCTTTTTATATCGAAGAATGATTTTACGAAATTGGGTGCTGAAGTCATTGCGGTTATATATTTTTCTGAATTTATATACTAAGTCACCATAAAATTCGGGTTCCTATAGACCTTGTTGCAGAAGAGATTTAAGTCCAATATTGAATTTTGAAATTAAATCAGAATGGCGTCTATAAAATTTTGAAAATGCTTTGCGTAGTTTATGGTACCGATAACCCTGATTCAGGAGTTTAGCCGTTAATAATTTATTACGAGTGTTGAAGTCAATTACATGACTACACACTCTAGCAAATCGAATTAATTGCGAATTATAAACGCCATAGGATGGCGCACGAGGAACATCACCATCCAAAAAATGAAAATTTACAATCTCAAAATCAAAGTCATCGCGTTTATCATAAATTTTGCACGAAACAAACCCATCTACAATCGACAGATGTAAATCCAAAAACGGGGCCTCGGTATCAGAAGAATTTGCTTTATTTAATTGAAGTTCGGGGGGGGGGGGGGGTGGTAAATCTGCCTGATCAAACCATCGAAATAGGTATTATCAATACTTAATAAATCATCTAAATATCTAGAACTGGAGCTAAAAGCTTCAATAATTTCAGATTGGTTATCAATGGAAAGCGACAACATGAAGTCTCTTTCATAACAATACAAGAACAGATCAGCCACAAGAGGTGCGCAATTCGTACCCATCGGAATACTCACAATTTGTCTAAATAACTTAGCACCGAATCTAATATAAATATTGTCAAGTAGAAAGGTGAGGGCATCACACACTTTCTGACATGACCAAAGTGTATAATTCTTATGCTCTTTAGAAGTGAAAAATGCATTTCTGACATTACATGCAAGATAGAGAGAATCTTCTCTGTGAAAAGCCCATTCAATTAAATCATTAAGCTTTTCTTTTATAAGATTATGAGGAAGTGTAGTGTAAAGAGTGGAAAAATCGTAAGTAGACAGACTAGAAGCACGAAAATGTCTGGATTTCAATTTATTTAAAACCTCATTCGAATTTTTTATAGACCAAAACAGATTTCTTCCTGATCTTTCAAAGACTTTATCACAATATTGAATCACATGCGTTTTAATAGCAGTAAGACAGGAAGTTAATAATTTAGAAAGTTCAGCGGCAGTGCAAGAGCTAGAATTTGCAATAAACCGTGCTTTGTAGGGTCTTCTATGAAGTTTTGGCAACCAGTATAGCGTAGGAAGCTTGTCTTGGCCTTCGATAACACAAACAACAAACTTGGTGGCTGAATGTCAAATATGTTTATCTACTATAACTCTCTCTTCAGCTTAAGGCTGAAGTTCATAGGCCTTAGTACCACCAAGCTCCTGCTTAAGCGTGTTAACATAGTGGAGCCGTCACACAACGACGACGTTGTTAGCGGCCTTGTCTGCAGGGGCCAAAACAAACTTCTTATGAAATTCTTGAATACCTAGTTTAAGATGACGTAAAGACGTCTTAGGCTTAGGAGGTAATAAGTTAGTATTTTGAGAATAGAAAGAAATGCGTTTATTCACTAGTTTTAAAATACTAAGTTTCCAGTCCTTAAGGGCTTTATGCTCAACATACTCTCGCTAACACCATCGATTACCGAATTCATTCAAGGAAGCAGCAATTTCATCTCTACATTTGCTGAAATCAATTTTAGAAGGAAACCGATATTTCGGTCCTTTAGAAATTATATTCCTTATCCTAGAATCAGGAATAATTTTAAAATTGCCAGTAATTACATGACCAGCAGCAGGATAGCAATACACTGAGTTTTTACAATCACATGAATCAGGAGTGTTAGTATCAATATCAAGATCTGAAACAAGTTTATTGAAATTAGTCGCCCCCGCGCATAGGGGCTTGAAGAAATATATGGGCTGCATGATGCTTCCACGCAGAGCTGAATCCGGCCCGCACACTAGTACCGCTTGGCGGATCTAAGCCTGTCCAGGAACCGCGGTGGGAGGCGGACCGTCGCTGCTTATAAACCCTATTGGTTTCATTGGGCGAGAGGGCTTGAGATGTCATTTCATCTCAATGTCGGGTAAAACTCCCACAAAATGGACGCAACGTCTCCAAAATGACCTTTACAGTGTTGACGGGGACGTTAAACCTCAAATCAAACAAACAATTATTGAAATTAAAAATGATAGATCTAACAGGTTTGTTATATTTATAGCACATTATAGGTGTTTCAGTATTTTGAAAATAAGCAGGGATGGAAGAAAACACCGAGCTCTCACGGAAGATACTGGGCAAATCTATAAAATCCGTACCCTTATTAATGAAGAATATTGTGAAGAAATGGCGTTTATGATAAATCTCAGAATCAATGTAGGGACGGAGAGTATGCTGAGTATAGCCTCTAGTTAAGAGAGCCGCATAATATAACTGATTAGAACTATCGTAGAATTTATTCACCTCGGTGTCCAGAAGACGTAAAACAGAGACGGGTCATGAACTTAAAAATGAAAGCATAGAGTGGCGTCCATGATTTAATAATATAATTGACAGTCACTTCAGTCTAGTATTGTTTCGTTTAAACGCACGTAATTTACGTTCAGATCTCAGATGAACTGCAAAGACTACACAGTGAGCGGAGGGATAAGTAGTAATAAGGTGTAGACAACGGCCTACCACTATAACTTCAAAGCATTTGAATAGAAGGAAGCTGAAAAGTGTCATCGGACGATGACTATAGTCTTGTGAATTCACAAATTCACCGACTGAAAATGTGGACCGCTATTTTAAGACGTTCATTTGAATTCAGAGGCGATAGCTTTGTTTATTGCTGCTGCATTGACATTATTTACTGATTTTCACTACCACTTATCGCTTAGTTTATTTTTTTTCTCTGGCTTAACTGTGATGTGACCCGATGGGATTTACTTTTTTAGATAGTTAACATTCTCAGTCTATTCACAGAAAACAAATCCTATAGATCTAGTCGACAATTGGGACGTAAAACGTCAACAAATACATAGACGATGTCACATGTCAAAAATGAACTATGTTTCTGTCCAATACGATTGGACAGTGGCAACTTAATGACGTCAAAGAGCTGTTCCGCCGACTTTTAGATGAGTGTTCAAAAACTACCCAGCTGGCACACATCGGTATGGCAACATCATGACGTTGCACTGACGTAGATGTGACGTTGTATTAACGTCATGACGTTGCAAAGACGTTGATGTGACGTCACAATTACGTCATGTGTCTGCTGGGTAAGGACTTTTGGTCCCGTCTCCATAGGGCATTAGTTGTCGGTAGGACGTAAAGTTAAAACATGCGGTCCATGATCAACCTGAATCACTCGCCTGGGTCATGACTGAATTTGGCCAAGACATCATCAAGACAAATATTCTGGTAAAATTTCATGAAAAGCAAGACCGTGACGTCCAGTCGGTGAACAAGGTTAAAAATCAATTTGACCTAGTGACCTAGTTTTGATCCAGTATGATCCTTATTCGAACTTGAACAAGATATCATCAGGGCAATCATTCTTATATAGTTTCATGAAGATTAAAACAAACAAAACTGTGGGTTCTAGAGGGTCACTGATGAGGCTTTATTAGCCGAAACTACGTAGTATGACCCATCTTCTTTCTTATGAATATTTTCATTGCTCTTAAAGAAACTCATTTTTGATTTTTATTTGCCTTCACTGCAGCTGGTGTTGTGCCGTGTGGCGGCCGTAAAACGTCTCCCCGTACATCAACCATAGTGCAGTTTATATTTTTCTTTTGGTCCTTTGAGATCAGCGTGAATATTCTGAGAAATCAGAAATAAATTATTAGTTTAGACTCAAATTCTAGACAGGTTTTTAATTATTTGGACCTCCTTTTGATTTATATCAGTCTTTGAATCGACTGCCTATTCGAAATTCGCAAAATTGCAGTATGCTTCCTCTGGCTTTCGTTGCCGGATCATTACAGGGTCACTGATGAGGCTTTATTAGCCGAAACTACGTAGTATGACCCATCTTCTTTCTTATGAATATTTTCATTGCTCTTAAAGGAACTCATTTTTTTTTATTTTTATTTATAGCAATTTGACCTAGTTACTCATATGAATCCTATTCGAACATGACCAAAATATCATCAAAACAAACATTCTCAAATAGCCTCATACATATCATTACGGAAACACGCCTATACAAATACATTGTAAATTTTACCGCCGAAAAAAAAAAATAAGATGAAAAATTGTGATATTTTTCCTGTTTCTGCTCCAAATATAGATTGTGGGCACTACCCACAATCTAAATCTTAGAGCAGAAATAAGAAAAATAAGATTAATCCCAATTTAAGTATATAAAACTGGGGTTCAAGGGGGTCAGAATTATACAGGTGTGTTTTTGTGATGGAAGGAAACACTACCCTATGAATTGTCAATTTTACTGATTTTTTCCAAGAGTGCATATTCATTGACAAGTTAACTCTTTCGGTTTTATCCAGAATTTTTAAGAAGCCTCCGTGGTCTAGTGGTTACGCTACTCGCCTTCTAAACCAGGGATCGCAGGATCGATCCCGGGCTTCTCCAGACTTTTGAATGAGTCTTTAAACCGAGATCCCGTCTCCGTATGACCTTAGCTGTTGGTGGAACCTAAAGCTCAAACACTCACCCAGAATTTTGGCAGTGTAATAATATTAATGAGCGAGAAATATAAATAAATATAAAACTGTAACAGTAAATGGCTGGGTATGTTTTGCTATCAATTTATCCATCACGAAAACACGCCTATATAATTTTTGGACCCCTTGAACCCCACTTTCATATAGTAAAACTGGGGTTTACATGGGTAACGAGTACCAACAATCTATATTTTGAGCAGAAATTAGAAAACAATATCACAATTTTTCATCTTAAAATATTATTTTTTTCGGCGATAATTTGTATAGGCGTGTTTTCGCAATGCTAGGCATGATTTTAAATAGCCATAAAAGTTCACAGTCAATCAAGGTTACGTATACCACTGTAGTTCTCAGGCCTTAAAGGTGCATTATTGAGCTATCCGGAAAAAATGCTTCAAAAATTAAATACATATAGCCGGTATTTTTCTTTAAAACAATACAAATGAACGCAGTTTATGCAAAAATGTGAACAATTATGATGACAGGTAAACGAGTTTGAGAAGGATTCCCTAACTAGGTTTCGAACACAAGTTAGATTTATTTTTAGCACGTGACAAAAATAGAATCTCCATATATGACGTTATGCGACGTTCATTTTTGGCCTTGTTTGCATAGGCCATGCCTGAATCGAAAAAAAAATAATATGCTAAATACCGTGCCATAAGTAACGACACTCAGAGACGATACTGTCGCCATGAATATGTAAAGTGACAGATTTATTTTAGAACAGAAATTCCGAACACATGTTCAGATCGAAGGGTAAACACGAATGAACACGACAATTTTCACAAAGTTCTGAAGCTGTATTTCACTTCAAAAGTGTACACATGACAAAGGAGTATGCATTGAAGATGAAAACCAGAAAAAAAAATTGAGACCCGGTAACTCAATAATGCACCTTTAAATTGTCTGTGGTGTATAGGCAGTTGCTCTATATAAAAGAGGATAATTATTTCTGGCCGTCTTATCTCTCCATGACATCACGAAAACATGCCTATATAATTTTGACCCCCTTGAACGCCACTTTTATATAGGGGTAAACCGTATTTTTCTTACTTCTGCTCTAAAATACAGATTGTGGGTCTCGTTAGAACCGCCTCGATGATGAGGCGGTTCTAACGAGTACCAACAATCTATATTTTGAGCAGAAGTAAGAAAAATATCACACTTTTTCATCTTAAAATATATTTTTTTTATTTCGGCGATAATTTGGATAAGCGTGTTTTCGTAATGCTAGGCATGATTTTAAATAGACATACAATTTCACAGTAAATCAAGGTTACTTATACCACGTGCACTGCAGTTCTCAGGCCTTAAATTGTCTGTGGTGTATAAGCAGATGCTCTATATAAAAGAGGATACTTGTTTCTTGCACACCAGACAAGGAAATCCGTGATTTTACCCTGGGATAGAAATGTATGTTCTTACCCTGGTGTTCCGACCCAAAATCGAATAAAATCGCGTGTTTGATAAATGCACTGGTTGATTACGACATCGTATGCGCCGTCGTTAAGGCTGACGTCACAGCACATTACGTGACGTCACTAAACATTCCTGCAGTGTCAACGGCCGTTAACCGAAGTGACTGCAGCATTAAAAATCCGCGCTAAGAAATGGAAGGTATGCAAGAAAAAGAATCCAATATGGGTGTTAGGGGTGGATAGAAAAATCCGACCCTCGGGATCACTGTCCGGCATCAGGCGGCAAGCCTCGTGATGCCGGACAGTGTCCCCCTGGACGGATTTTTCCATCCACCCCTCACACCAATATAAGATTCTTATATTCTGGTCGTCTAATCTCGCCATATGTGTTGTTCCGCTGATAACCAAGGGTCATTAAACTAACATGGTTATATATGAGTAACTGGACTGATTGACTTTCATTGGTTGAAATACATATTTCACTTAATTTTCTCAATTCAATTTGACAAAAATCTACCGAAATGCAAATTTAGTACTATTGCATATCGCGTTTTGTTCCTGAGTCATTTCGAAAATACATTGTACCGGAAATTAGTATTATTTTTACAAATGTTTTAGACAGTCGTATGAAGATATGGTGTGAAAATGATAAAACGATAGGAAAAGAACAAGCTGGTTTTCGGAAAAAAAAAAAACTTTCAACCACCGATAACGTTTTCATTTGTATACATTAATCACCAATTATCTTCGGCACAAAGGAGGTCATTTCTTCGCTGTTTTTGCCGATTTTGAAAAAGCCTTCGATCGCGTTGACTGAAGTGCTCTTTGGCACAAACTACTGACTCAACATGCAAGTTGTAAAATGGAGTGTCTATTGACAGACGTCTGGCAATAGCAGAAACTCGGTAAAAGTGCTATTGCCAGACGTCTGGAAATAGCAGAAACTCGATAAAAATGCTATTGACAGAGCAAAATTTTAAACAATTTGGCCTAGTGTTTGACCCGATATGACGAATATTCAAACTTGACCAAGATATCATCAAGACGGACTTTCTTGTACAGCTTCATGGCGACTGAAGCAAAGCTGTTGCCTCCATCACGAAAATACGCCTATATAATTTTTACCTGACACACCACTTTTATTTGAGCCCCGCCAAGCGAATTTGTGTCTTCGAGCATTCCGTTATGACAAATTTTAACTGCGCATGCCCAGTCATTCAGAGGGGCCAGGGATATGGCTTTCTGTCTAAAGGTTCCTCTTGATTCACTGCATGTATGAGCGAGCAGCGAAGGTTCTGGCGAGTCTGCGCGGATGCGCAGGCTCGCCTGAACCTTCGCTGCTCGCATAGGCGATAAGTACCAAAATCGCTTGACGGGACCCATATAGTAAAACTGGGGATTACAGGGGTAAACCTTAGTTTTCTTATTTCTGATCTAAAATGTAGATTGCGGGTACTCATTAGAACCGCCCGGACCTATCGAATACCCACAATATATGTTTTTAACAGAAATAAGAAAAATATCACAATTTTTCATCTGAAAATTGTCCTTTTTTCGGCGGTAAAATAGAAGCCTCCGTGGTGCAGTGGTTACGCTACTCGCTTTGTAAACCAGGGATCGCAGGATCGACCCCGGGCTTCTCCAGACTTTCGGATGAGTCTTTAAACCGAGGTTCCGTCTCCGTATGACCTTAGCTGTTGGTGGGACGTAAAACTAAAACTCACTCACTCGGCGGTAAAATTTACAATGTATTGGAATAGGCGTGTTTTCGCAATGCCTAGATGGTGAACAAGTTTGTAAAGAATTTGTGGCCTAGTTTCGACCCATATGACCCAAACTCGAACAAAAAGGTGATATCATCAAGTTAAACACATGGGGATTGAATAATAACAATGACCTATAGAGAACGAACAACATAAATGTTGACAACACATGATGCACGGCGGATAACGCAAGTGGGATGGACAAAATGTGATCACAATTCGTGCTCATGTGAGAAAAAAATCTGTATACAGTCACGGTTTAGGGATTAGCAAGAAAATAGCGTTTCTTTGGAAAGAGTATCTCCTATATGAAGTATACATATACTTTCGTGATACTATTCATATACTTTTTGATAAATGAGCCATGTCAGAACAAAACCTACTTTTGTCATTTGCGTACAACAAATCGCGCAATCTGATCAGCGTTGGTTGCTTTGATAATTAAAATCGCTGCACTTAGTTTCTACATAAATGAAATTTTAGATTTGCTGTTCTGTTTAACTGAGCAGACTCGTTTGGGTCTTGCCTGGTTCGCCAAGTAACAGATCTCATAACATGAGCGAACTAATGTAAAAAGGGTACGTATGACATAGGAAACCTGCAAAGTCTCTGGTGAGCTTGCGCTTAAGTCCAGTCTCGTCAGAGCCTTTGCCGATCGCGACCCAGAAGTACAGTAATATTCTATGGGGCGCCCTTTTACTATTTATTCCCTATTTATAGATCCATAAGTATTTAGTGATATCCATAATTCGAATTACGGATCTCCATTAATCGAATTATGGATATCCATAATTATTTATGGATATCAATAATTATTTATGGATATCCATAATTCGAAGTAATGATATCCATAATTCGAATTATGGAAATCCATAAATCGACCTGAATTATGGATATCCATATATCAAATTATGGCTTTTCATTATTCGATTTATGGATATCTATAATTCGAATTATGGATATCCATAAACCAGTCGAATTATGGATATCCATAATTCAGATCGATTTATGAATTGTGGATATATATATTTCGGTCCATTATGGATATCCCTAATTCGAATTATGGATATCCATTATTCGGCTGATTTATGGATATCCATAATTCGAATTATGGATATCCATAGATCGAATTTTGGATATCTATAAATATGGATTAAATAGTAAAAACGGCACCCCATAATATTTATTATATTCAGACCACCTTTAAGGCTGTTCAAGAGTAAACTTTAAGTCCACTTTTGAACTGCCCCAAGGGTGGTCTCTTACTAGAAATAGAAAAAAAGAAAGAATAAATGAATCCTTTAAATATGATTTTAAAAGAATTAGTCTTTATAAAAGTCGGTCTTTTTAGTGGATTTTCACTGTAGTTTAATGCAGCAGGTCATGCATAGTTCTGTTCATTACGAAAATACGCCTATACAAATACATTGTTTATTTTACCTCTTAAAATGAAAATTTTAAGATGAAAAAATGTGATATTTTTCTTATTTACGCTCAAAATGTAGATTGTGGGTACTCGTTAGAACTGCCTCGTTGAGTTCCCGCACTCTATATTTTAGAGCAGAAATAAGAAAAATAAGGTTTACCCCTGTAAACCCCAGTTTTACTAAACAAAAGTGGGATTCAAGGGGGGTCAATGTTATATAGGCAAGTTTTCGTGATGTTAACGGCCCATTCAACAAGAACATGTATACCCGGTCAGTTTGCGCAGTCTTGTCAGAGCCTTTGCCGAGCGTGACGCAGAAGTACAGAAATATTCATATATTCAGACCACTATGGCTGTTCAAGAATAGTCTTAAACCACTTTTAAACAGCCCCAAAACAGCCACAAAGGGTGGTCCCTCACTAGAGGTAAAAAAGCACACTTTTCCTGGAAAGACTTATATTGAAAAGCAGTTAACCAGTACCATGCACATCCTTTCGCTAGAATCCGACAACTGCCCTAAGGGAGAGATTGACCGAAAAGAGTATTTCATTATCAATTTCCATGAAAATATGTTGCCGACTGAGCGGGATTCGACCCGCGTCTCCCAGTCACCAGTTGAAATCGCTTCCAACTGACAGCGAGGCCGGTGAGGTCATGCCGTAAGTCGTGTAAGTTGGCCGCGCATGCGCAGTTATGTGGAATGCATATGCTAAGGACCCTTTTCAAATATCGGCTCAATTATTGTTTTGCATTGCAAAATATATCATTGTCGGTGCCCAAAGTCTAAACTTTCTACTAATTTTGTATAGAAACGGAGACATAAAATTACGCTTTGTAATCATTCTGTCGCCAAAACTGTACTTTCTATGCGTATTAGGACATCATTATCAAGAAATTGCCTTAATTTGACCTTAACGATGAAATATCCATGCGCGCTACAATGGCGTCCCTGTTAAGAAAGAGTATTATTTTTTCTGATTTCTGCTCCAAATTAAAATTGTTGTGTGTATGTGTGTGTGTGTGTGTTGGGGGGGGGGGGGGTGCTTGTAAAAATCGTCTTTCGCCGTAACGAAAACACGCCATTATAATTCTGACCCTCTTGAATCCCACTTTTATACAGAAAACAGGGGTAAACATATTATTTTTCTGATTTCTCCTCAAAATATAGAGAGTGGGTTCTCGTTAGAACCGCCTCAATGAAGCGATTCTAACGTGTACCCACAGTCGATATTTTGAGCAGAAATAAGAAAGGTATCACGAGTTTTCATCTTAAAATTTTCGTGTGTGTTTGTTTGTTTTGTTTTTCGACGGATAGGTTTGCAATGTAATTGTATAGGCGTGTTTTCGCAACGGTGCCTCATGGAGGCGGTTCTAACGAGTACCCACAATCTATGTTTTTGAGCGAAAAATAAGAAAAATAATGTATGCACTTGTTGTTTTTGGTTTTTGGTTTTAGTTTCATGGCCCTTTCAAGATTATTTACCTCATACCAAGTCGATCGACAGAGGGACCGGAGTACCCAGAGGAAAACCAACATCACAGATTTTAAGAACATTGCAAACGAACGAAATAACTCTACGAAAGTCATAGAAATGTTGCATTATTTAGTAATTTTGGTCACGTTCCGCTCCTTTTGATACGAGCAATATTGAAATCTAGAAAGCGGATATGCGTCTGCATTTATTTGTTTGTTTGTTTGATTTGAGGTTTTACGTCCCGTCAACACTATATAGGTCATTTTGGAGATGTTGCTTCCAATTTTGTGGGACTTTTACCCGACATTGAGATGAAATGACATCTCAAGCCCTGTCAGCCAATGAAACCAATAGGGTAGATAAGCATGGAAGGGCTTACTCGCACCGCTTTGCCTGGGCATGCTTATGTCCTCTAAGCGGTTTACCAGTACTAGTGTGCTGTCGGTTTCAGCTCTTCGTGGAAGGATCGTGCATCCCATCCATTTCTTCAAGCATCGATGGGCGGGGGCTGACGTCTCCATTTATAGTGTGTGTCTATTAGCACATTATTAAATCAGTCATGCTACACCCATTTCTGACAAGCAACCAATCAAATTATGTGACATAATATATTCATTCAATTCACAAACTGCCGGCCTCGGTAGCTCAGTCGGATGCGCGACTGACTGGTGATCAGGAGGATGCGGGTTCGATACCTGCCGGGGTCGACAACATTCTTTCGTGGAGATTGATCATGAAATCTTTTCTGAGGTCATTCTCTCCCTTCCGCTGATTCAAGAAGGGTAGTTGTGAGTTTATGGCGAAAGAATATGCACTGTACTGGTTAACCGCTTACGCATAAGCCTATCCAGGAAAAGTGTGGATA